>CAWUFW010002551.1:1200000-1800000 GCA_963921515.1 Calotriton arnoldi | reverse complement strand
CTGACACTGCTGCATGCTGTCTGGAGCACAAGGCCTGAGGGGACTTGTAGTCAAGTCAAACTACATACACCAGTCTCAGACATCATGGCCCAGTACCTTTCCCTTAACTCACAGGAGAGCACATTCACAGGTAGGCTGTTTGGGATGGCTGGGAAGGTGGGTCTGGCCACAGGCACCATGGGACTTGTAGTTACTGCAAACACTCCTCCCCACACACAGCACACACAGACATACTGGGACTATGCGAGCCTCTCAGTCAGTGGAAAAGTACCGGCAAGATGGCTGAGACTGCTGCATGCTGTCTGGAGCACAAGGTCTGAGGGGACTTGTCGTCAAGTCAAACAACACGCACAAGTCTCAGACATCATGGCCCAGTACTTTTCCAATCACTCACATGAAAGCACAGTCACAGGTAGGCTGTTTGGGATGGCTGGGAAGGTGGGTCTGGCCACAGGCACCATGGGACTTGCAGTCACTGCAAACACTCCTCCCCACACACAGCCCACACATACATACTGGGACTATGCAAACCTCTCAGTCAGTAGAAAAAGTACCAACAAGATGGCTGATACTGCTGCATGCTGTCTGGACCACAAGGCCTGAGGAGACTTGTAGTCAAGTCAAACTACACGCAGCAGTCTCAGACATCATTGCCCATACTTTTCCACTCACTCACAGGAAAACACAGTCACAGGTAGGCTGTTTGGGATGGCTGGGAAGGTGGGTCTGGCCACAGGCACCATGGGACTTGTAGTCACTGCAAACACTCCTCCCCACACACAGCCCACACAGACATACTGGGACTATGCGAGCCTCTCCGTCAGTGAAAAAGTACCAGCAAGACGGCTGACACTGCTTCATGCTGTCTGGAGCACAAGGCCTGAGGGGACTTGTAGTCAAGTAAAACTACACACACCAGTCTCAGACATCATGGCCCAGTACTTTTCCACTCACTCACAGGAAAGCACAGTCACAGGTAGGCTGTTTGGGATGGCTGGGAAGGTGGGTCTGGCCACAGGCACCATGGGACTTGTAGTCACTGCAAACACTCCTCCCCACACACAGCCCACACAGACATACTGGGACTATGCAATCCTCTACGTCAGTGGAAAAGTACCAGCAAGATGGCTGACACTGCTGCATGCTGTCTGGAGCACAAGGCCTGAGGGGACTTGTAATCAAGTCAAACTACACGCACCTGTCTCAGACATCATGGCCCAGTACTTTTCCACTCACTCACAGGAAAGCACAGTCACAGGTAGGCTGTTTGGGTTGGCTGGGAAGGTGGGGCTGGCCATAGGCACCATGGGACGTGTAGTCACTGCAAACACTCCTCCCCACACACATCCTACACAGACATACTGGGACTATGCAAGCGTCTCAGTCAGTGGAAAAATACCAGCAAGATGGCTTTCACTGCTGCTTGCTGTCTGGAGCACAAGGCCTGAGGGGACTTGTAGTCAAGTCAAACTACACTCACCAGTCTCAGTAGACTTCCATTCACTGTCAGGAAGACATAGGCCCAGATGACCTGGTTGGGTAGTGTGGGAGGAGGAGTGTTTGCACTGACATCTCCTATCAGGATCTATCCTCCACACACACCTTCACACACAGCCCAACAAGGCCACCAGGAAGAGTGGTGTCCTGACAATGAGTGGAACTGTACTTGCAGGATTTCTGACACGTGTGCATGGTGTCAGAGTTGTCTACAACTCCTATCATGGCCTTGTGCTTGATCCAGCGCTATCAATATAATTTCTTCTCCTCAAGGCATTGACATCCAGGTTAAAACATTCCTCCTCACAACTATACCAATATGACGGTGGGACCCATAACACCGCATAAACATTCACTCTCTCATATATTCCCTGGAACTCATCCACCTTTACTTAGGAGAAAAGTTAATGATTGCTGGAAGAAAATGGGATACCTTTTTAAAATCGACAAGATAATTTCTCAGACTTCGAGGTATTCCGCTCATTGGTCGATGGACCAACCAGTAGGAATCAGTTGATGGTGATTAAGACCCGCTCAATCACTTTTAAATCTTATTAAACATTTACATTAATTATTGAGCTAAAGAACCACAGACTCGTAAATTTAATTATAATATAGTTTATCTAATTTTTAAAAGCATGAATAAATTCGGTTTTATTAATCAGTTCAATACGTTTATTTATCATTATAAAGAATAAATTTAAATTGCAATGCATACCCTTCTGGATGGAAAATAAAGTTCGTCACAGCAGTTAAAATTCAGATCCCAGCATAGAACTCCCAAAAACTGACTGTCTGTCCCGCTAAACAGGCCTCCTCGACAGACCACCTATACAGGTTTTCCGCCACAATCTCGTTCTTTCTCAATCAGAATTAAGGGTAAAAGATTAATTGAATTAAAAAGAAAATAAAGGCCTATGGAAAATAGCAGCAGCTTCTCCAGCGTCAGCGTCCAGTGCTCAGTAAAAATATGTAAAAAGCGCTCCTCCTACTTAAGAGTAGGTCCTCTTATACCCTAATACTAGCTTACTAAACAGAAATGTTTCATTTTTGGGGGCGAGATTCACGCTAATTGGTCCATTGGAGGGGTGGCAAACATCTCCTCATTACCCTCCTTGCTCAAACCAGTTCCAAAAAATGTTTATAATTTCGTCCTTTCACACGGTTTCAGGACATTACCAATCCGATTGACAGTTTTTCTTTGTATCTTCTTTTGTTACTTTATTTTAAACAGTTCATTGTTAATTCACGAATACTCTTCTGGTTCTCACACACTTTCGCTGAGTCCCCCTTGGCACACGTTTGGGTAAAGGTCATATTGACCTTGATCCCTCTTCCATCCTGGGCTTTCGAAGCACCCACGTGGTGTATTTGTTTGCAGCTTTTCTTCCGCTTGGAAGCCATCTTCCGCTTGCGCTTTAAGCTTATATGCCTCGGCAGCCATTTTTACAGCACGGCCTAGCAGGCTTGAGCGAACTATCATAGAAACAAACACAATAATAGTTAAAAATAAAGAAAATAAGCCTTTTCTTTTCCCTCCCGTCATTCTACGTACCCCAGTTAGGTGTTACCTAGCAAAAGCGACATATAAAGCTATTTTTACTTACCAACCGCTTTCTTTTGCCACCATACAATTTACTACATAGCACAAATCATGCAATATTATTCTAATTAGTACGCAAATCATTATGTTATCATTATTTACGTTTCCAATTGTAAGTAGATTAGTTTGCACATGTACTGCAAGTTACCGAGAATACTTATAAGAAAAACATAAAGTGTTGATTAGTCATTTAAAAAGAACAATTGTATTAATTATTAACGTTAATTTTAGGGGGTTCAAAATTTTCTCGTTTACCTTGCTCCATCATGCTCCTCACACCAGTCCCCAGTGTCAGCCATCTTGATAGTACAGTTTCCATTCAGCATCAGGGATAGCATAGATCCTGGTCTGCTATCTGTGCTGGCTGGAAAGCTGTGTGTAGGGCAGGGCATGATGGGTGTTGAAGTCAGTACAAAAACACTCATCCTCACACACAGACCAACAAGACAACATACAAATGAACTGCCATTACAGTCAATGAGAATGTACTGGCAAGATGTCTGGCCCTGTGGACTGATGTTTGGAGCTCAAGGCACTGTTGGTGAGTTTTGGACAAATCAGACACCAGTCACCAGTGTCAGACATCTCTGAAGCACATTGCCACTCAATTTCAGGAAAGTAGACTCACAGGTAAGATATTTACGATGTGTAGGAAGGTGTGTGGAGTACGGAGCCTGATGGGAGATGGAGTCAGGGCAAACACTACTCCTCCCAAACAGCACAAACAGACCACCAAGAACCATGCATACCTGATGGTGAGTGGAAATCTACTGACTAAATGGCTGACACTGGGGACTTCTGTCTGGAAAACTACGCCCTGCTTGTGGACAAATAGGCACCAGTCATCAGTGTCAGACAATTTGCAAGTACATTCACATTCACTGTCAGGGAAGCTGATTTACAGGTAGCCTTTTGCTGATGGGTGGGACGGTTTGTGTGGGCCAAGGCCTGATGTGACTTGTAGCCATTGAAAATACTCATCCACACACCCAGCCATGCAAACTTCCCTGGGCATATGCTTACATCACAGTGAGGAGAGGTGTACTGGCAAGGTGGCTGACACTGCTGCATAGTGTTGATCTTGAAACCAACTTCCATCAAGGCCCTGTCCACAAAACATCATGCAACTGTGTCAGCCATCTTGTTAGTGCACTTACATTCACTGTCAGGCAGCCATTGCCACAGATGAGCTGGTTGTGCTGGTTGGAAGGAGGGGTGTCTGCCATGACTACATCTACCATCATGCTCTGGCCTCCACACACCTTCCTACATAGCCAAAATAGCTTATATGGGACTCTGCTTACCTGACAGTGAGTGGCAATGTGCTGGCAAGATGTCTGACACTGCTGCATGGTGTCTGGAGCAGAAAGCCTTGATGGGTTTTGCAGTCAAGTCAACCAGGCACCAGTGTCAGGTATACGGCTGGGACAATTCGAATCACAGTGAGGTAAGCATAATACATGCTGGGCTGTTTTAGTTGGCTGGAAAGGTGTACATAGGACAGGGCCTTATGCAACTTGTAGGCATTGCAAAGACTCCTCCTCCCATCCAGACTAGGATACTCCACTTGGCCTAAGCCACACTCACAGTGAGGGGAAGTGGACTAGCGAGATGGATAACACTGTTGCATGGTGTGTGGAGCACAGGTCCCCGATGTGAGTTGCATTCATGTTCAAAACCATGCATCAGTACCAGCCACCTTGCCAGTACATTTACCCACACTGTGATGTAAATATAGGCACAGAGGAGTCTGCAGGTCTGGATGGGAGGAGGTGTATTTGCAATGGCTACAACCCACATCAGGTCTTGTCATACACACACTCTTCCCACCCAGACCAACTAGCCAAACAGAAACTCTGCTTACTTGACAGTGAGTAGCAATGTACTGACAAGATGTTTGGCAATGTGGACTGGTGTTTGGACGACAAGGCCCTGTTGTGAGTTGTGGAAAAATGAGCCACCAGGCACAAGTGCAACACATCTTCATAATCTATTCCCAATCACTGTCTGGAAAACCTTCTGCCATGTGGTCTGTATTCTCTGTTTGGGAAGAGTGTGTGAAGGACAGAGCCTGGTGTGAGTTTGAGTAATATTAATCAATACTACACCCACCACGAACAACCACTTTACCTGTGCCAATGCCTACCTGACTGTGAATGGAAGTGCAACAGCAAGATGCCTGACACTGATACATGTTGTGTTTGGCACAAGGCCTTTGTTGGGATTTGGATTCACGTTTAACACATGCACCAGTCTCTGCATCCTTGTCAGAACGCATACCATCACTGCCAGTTAGCCATAGTCTCAGAGGACTTAGTTGGGCTGGTGGGAGGAGGAGTATTTCAAAATCCTACAAATAACATCAGGCACTGGACAACATACACCTTCACTAACATCCCAAACAGACCTACAGGAACTAAGCGTACACACAGTGATTTAGAATTTACTAGCAGGATGCATTACACTATGCACTGGTGTCTGACTTTATAACAAATACCAACAGCGGCTTGTGCTCAAAACACCAGGCACCTGTGTCAGCCAGCTTTGTCAGTACACATCCACCCACTGGCAGAAAAGCATAGTTCCAGGGGTGCTGCATTTGCATGCAGGAAAGAGTGTGCGTAGTACAGGGCCTGATGGGATGTCTGGGCATTGTAAACACTCATCCGCAAAAACAGCCATACAAGGCCACTAAGAACCGTGATTACCTGACAGTGAGTGAACATTCAAAAACTGAAATGGCAGAGACTGGGGCATGCAGTGTGGTGCACAAAGCCATGAGGCAAGTTGTCTCCAAGCCAGAAACCAGTTCCCAGTGCCAGACAGCTGGCCATGACATTCTGACACACTGTGAGCTAAGATGATGTCCTGTTGGCCTGTTATCACTGGGCAGGAAGGTGTATGTATGACTGGCCCTGCTGGGACTTGGAAGAACAGCAAACACTTCTACACACACAGCACAACCACTTCATCGTGGGCTAAGTCTATCTCACAGCGAGTCCATGTGTACTAGCAAGATGGCAGACACTGGGGAATGTTGTCTGAACCTATCACTACTGCCACATTTGCCTATGTGCCACAAAGACCAGCCAACATAGACAAATATCTCTCAAATACCCTTACAAACATTGGCTGGACAACACTCTTCCATGTGGCCTGGTGGTGCTGGGTAGGAGGAGGGGTGTAAGTTTCACAAATAGAGAACAAGCACTCAAAGATCAGTTTATCATATTTCTTAGCCACATAATGGCACAAAGCTAAGTGTGTGAAATCATTTGACCATGGAGTCAATGGACAAAGTACAATATCTGTGTAGCCACAAAGTTAACCAGTCACACAATTTTCCTACTCACAGACATTCACATTTGTAGAATGAGATAAAACAAGAAGCACCTCAATCACTCTATTTCCACAGCTTTTCAGGCTAAGTTAATAGAATGTGAGTGTGTAGCCAGCCACACCAATGTGACTGATAAAGACATGCACTAAGACCAGTAGACAGGCCCAAAAAAGTACCCACAAAGGGAGAGAAAGTGTATGTATCTCACTGTGAAAGTAAAGATGTGGACAACCTAAACACACCTGTGTCATTCATAGGGTGTCAATAACCAGTCAATTTCTTCCAACATGTATTGCGAACTAAACACAACAGGCCCATCAATGCACATACCTGCACATGTCCATCAACCCCCTCTTGTCCCAAAAACATAGTCATCAAAAAGAATTGGTCTGCATCATGGATGAATGAGTCCAATCTATTTACAGTAACTCATCATGAGCTTTGGTAGCCCATGTAATGTGTATGATTTGAGGGGCAGTGGACATTCACAGCAGTCATTGTGTTATGTTTGAACCTACAGGGCCAGCTGAGGACACCACTGGAACCATCCAGGACAGCCAGGCCCAGACTCCGGTCGACCAGGAGCCCTCCGGCATTGATGACTCTCATCATTCTTCGGACGACGACGACAGACCTGGCCCTTTTGGTATGGGTCACCTCACAGCACCAGTGGCGGAAACACCCTGATCCTCTGCGGCCACTCCTGCCTCAGCTGCCAACACCCAGCTGACCCATACCCGCATGGACACAGCATCCCAGGAGACCACCAACAGCACAGCAAAACGGGGCACACTGGAGTTGCCCAACAATACCAATGCCAATGATGACGGAGGCTCTGTGTCGACTGTGTCAGCACCAACTGGTCCTGCTCGGGTGGGTAGAGGTGGTGGGAGGTGTCGTGGGGATCGGCAACATTATGCAGCTGGTGCTGATGATGTGGAGATCCAAAACCTCTCCAGAATCCTCAATGCATATGAGGATTCACAAGGAAAGATGGGCCAGGTCATAGGTATTCTCAGGACTATGAAACAGCAGCAGGCAAACCAAAATTAAAAACTGGACATGTTTATGTCAAAAATGGATGAACAGACTGCGGTATTTAGGGATATTGCCACCTCCCTCCGCAAGATTGCCACCAACATATCCACACCTCCCTGTGTGCCTACCACATCCACAGCAACAACATCTGCAACAGCCGGAGGGAGGGATGTGGACTCTGGCGGAGAGCCCCCTGCACAGCAGCTGCCTGCACCTGAGGGTCCCCCAGAAAAACGTGGAGTCGGTCGTCCAAAGAAGCAATGGTGAGAGACAGATGTCTATGCATCACCCCCATGAAGTGACTACCTGCTCCTGATATCCTCCATTGTGTGCCAAACATTCACTTTGTTGACTGTCACAGAACTCTTCCACATTGGCTGGAGAGTGTAAGTTGGACTATGGACTCAAATAACTGTACATCTACTTTGGAATACCTCATCTACAAACACTACCAACTCCTATCTGCACTTCTCTACATCTTTTTTGTTGTCAACACCACCATGATGTGGACAGATATCTTCACATTATGCACTAAAATAAATCCCTCTGCACCCAAAAAGTGGTCATGTTGTTACTTGGAATAACAAATGTATTAACTGTAATGATGTTGACAAAATCAAAGAAGAAAGTGTGCACAACATTGGTAACACATCACTTTGAAGGAGTACAATTACTGGCTTGTGAGTATATGTACATTGTCACAGCATGATAGATGGACACAACCAGGTCATGTTCCAACCCGCAGGACATGTTACAGATGCAATGCATGTATATTGCAAAAAATAATAGCACCATTTCCAAACACAATAAAACAACTTTTTTAGCATAACAGTGCATCAGGGAGCATGTTTAGTTTAACCGCTTAACTGCTTAGAACGTTCCGTGCCAGTGCGGAACGTTCTATTAAGCGGGCGGGGCTGCGTCGGCCAACGGACGTGCGCAGCACTACCGAGGTAGTGCTCGCGACGGCCGTTGGCCGACAGAAGCATCGAAGGGGTTAAAAATAACCTTTGGATGTGTGAAAACAACAAGTCCCTAGTCCACAAACTCCAAACAATACAGAGCACCGCCGCCAGACTTGTCCTCAGCATCCCCCAACACGAATACATCAGCTAACACCTACGAAGTCTCCACTGGCTCCCCGTGGAGAAAAGAGTCACTTTCAAAATCCTCACTCACGCCTACAAATGCCTACACAACAACGGACCCAAATACCTCAACGACAGAATCAACTTCCACGTACCCAAAAGAAACCTCCGATCTTCCAACCTCGCACTGGCCGAAACCCCGCGCATCCACAGAGCCAGAGCAGGCGGAAGATCCTTCTCTCACTTTGCAGCCAAGACCTGGAACGAGCTACCGGCAGACATCAGACGCGCCCCTCCCTGAACACCTTCAGAAAGACCCTCAAGACCTGGCTCTTCGGCTAAACAGATCTGCGGACACCCCCCCCCCCCCTCAGCGCCTTGAGACCCTCACGGGTGAGTAGCGCGCTTACAATTCCCTGATTGATTGATTGATTGATTGAAAACACACAAGGCACGAATCATTGTGTAGCATAGGTTTATTTCCCTGACGCAACCTGGCACATTAACCCAATTTTAATGTACATCACACAGTAAGAAAATGCTGCAAAGGGAAGAAAATGATCCATCCGTCAGAAAGGAAATGTGTGGCATGGATTTACAAACAAGTCCAATGTTGGAGTAGTTCACAGCATCAGGTGTCTGGTGAGGTAACAAATTGCATGGTTGACACTGAAAAGTACCCGGGTAAGGAAGAACATAGAACAGAGTTAGGCAAACAGAACTAAGGCTCTTCAATTTTGACAACAATGTCAGCTGAAGCACAAGAATGTCATTGTGGACACTACCTATGATTCACAGTAACACTGTACATCTCAACTTTTCCATCTCGCAAACACATCATACAACTAACATCATGTCAATTTTCATACACTCACAAACATACATACACAATGTGCACCAGCAACACAACAACAAACACTTGGGGCTAGTCCCCTTCTTTCATTGCATACCTACACTCATGTGAAGAAGTTGTTGATAAGCTGTCGTCTCAAATCCACGCCATCATCATAATCCCAACTGTCATCATGTCCCAGTCCAGGATCCTCCCTCGCTGTTGGATGCTGGTCTCCATCGTCCTGTATCAGTGGAATTTCCCTCCGTATAGCCAGGTTGTGGAGCATGCAGTAAACAGTGATAATGTTGCACACCTTCAACGGTGCATATTGTAGGGCTCCTCCCGTCCGATCGAGACAGCGGAATCTTGTCTTCAGGAGGCCAAAAGTCCGCTCAATGACTCGACGGCTTCTCCCATGCGCCTCATTATACTGCATTTCGGCAGGGGTGACTGGGTTATGTAGTGGCGTCAGTAACCAAGATTGGTTGGGGTACCCAGAGTCTCCTACATTGAGAACAGAAACATAGATTCAGTAGTTGGTTGACAGAGCATTATCAGACATACAATCTACACACAACACAGCACACATATGTCACATCACCTACCAACAAGCCAGGCATGGTCATGTTGTGCCTGTGACATCAAACAGGGGATGGCACTGTTCCTCATGATGTAGACGTCATGTGCAGATCCAGGGAAACGTGTACAGACGTGGGAGATGGTCATGTCTGCCAAACAAACCACCTGGACATTAATTGAGTGGTAATGTTTGCAGTTGCGATACACTAGCTCATGAGCCTGTGGTGGCACCAATGCAACGTGGGTGCCATCAATGGAGCCAATTATATGGGGTAACTGTCCCAATGCATAAAATTCCCCCTTGATATCTGCAAATTCTCCAGGTGTTGGAAATGTATCGGCACAGATAATGCACCAATGCCCCCAAAACATCTCGCAGAACATGGGTGAACATGGTTTGTGACATCCCCTCAGATGTTGTCACTGTGTATTGAAATGTCCCGTGGCAAAGAAATGTAAAGCTGACAAAACCTTCACTTTGGCCGTCAGTGCATTTGGATATGGCCGAACAGGCTGTAGATGAAGCGCAGTCAAGTCTTCAATGATTGGCCTTGTGAAGCGGTACTTCCTGGTGGTGTCACGTTCTTCCATGGTTGTCAGGTCTGGAAAGGGCCTCTGGACTGCAGGTCGTCTGTGATACCTATATGTAGAGTATAAACACAGTTGGTGTCAAGTCACAATGTACCAAGCAACATGCTTAGAGTCCAGGGAGGACCTGGCTTGGCAGTTCGGGTTGGACTGTTCCCATGAGGCACAGGGTCAAGACTGATTTGCATATGGCCAGATCTAAACTGGGGTGGCATGGTGAGCAAAGGAATGATGGATTTAACCCAGATCTTTTGACTGGGGGTGAATGTTTTGATTTGTTCTGCATTCCGTCCATCAATTGTGTTTCTTTTGCTTTCTCGCCCTTAGTGCGCCGGGTGTGCCCAGACGTGGGTCCCGGGCTCACTGTGCCACTGGATTCAAGCTATCCAGGCTGATGAGGGGTGAAACCCCGAAACCGGTCCTAGGATGCTTGTTTCCGGTCCAGGGAGGACCTGGCTTGGCAGTTCGGGCTGGACTGTTCCCATGAGGCACAGGGTCAAGACTGATTTGCATATGGCCAGGTCTAAACTGGGGTGGCATGGTGAGCAAAAGAATGATGGATTTAACCCAGATCTTTTGACTGGGGGTGAATGTTTTGATTTGTTCTGCATTCCGTCCATCAATTGTGTGTCTTTTGCTTAGAGACAAACAGAACATGAAATGTGAACACAACTGAACCTACAGATCCTTTTGCCACCATACAATTTACTAAATAGCACAAATCATGCAATATTATTCTAATTAGTACGCAAATCATTATGTTATCATTATTTACGTTTCCAATTGTAAGTAGATTAGTTTGCACATGTACTGCAAGTTACCGAGAATACTTATAAGAAAAACATAAAGTGTTGATTAGTCATTTAAAAAGAACAATTGTTTAAAAATGCCCTTAGATACATATCCGAGCGCCAGTACTATACACAGACATGTTATCAAGGTATGGTGACACAGCAATTATAGTGGTGTAATGTAAAAGTCAATCGTTTCTGACATCATGAATGTCTGCAAACAGAACATATTCCAAGGATCCACAGTTAAAATATGGTACTTTAAGGTTTCAAAAAATCATTACATGTGCAATAGGTAGACAGAATATGAACATGTAATGCAAGAGATGTGTAACACTTGATATACACATTATCTCACATATTCAGTCATGCCCAACACTATCACAGGTTGGACACTGCAATTAAGTTATATCTACATTACACATAAAATCACATACAAACTATTTTCAATGTACTGGCTTTTGAAATATGTAACAATACCATACACTGCAGTCTGGGGCATACAGATAGACTAGTAAATCACATTGCACAAACAAGATGAAGATGCATAATGATTTCACTGTCCACTCATCCAATGGTAAAAGCCTTAGCCAACACTTACACAACAGACATCTACAGTATGAAATTGCCCAAATTGTGCAATTGGTCATACAGTACACAGATGCACTGACAAGGAAATATTGCACATGTACATCCACACATAAAATAATGTGCACTGTGACAAATACAATGCAGATATCAGGATTTCAAATCCTGACATGCTTTACATGCAAATTATACAGTGTGTCATGTGCCCCTTAAGGTTAGCTCCTCATGGGAGTGTGTCTTATTCATGTAAAGCTCATTTTTTCCATATATAAAGTGCATACACACATGTACTGTACTAAGAGACATCATTCACAGCAGTGTGTGCTCTGACGACTGATTATTCAAAGGACGTGTTATCTGCATCTAAAACGATTCGGTGACAGCCATTGGTTATCATGGTTAAAGACGCGGGTGAGTATTCAAAGGACGCGTTATCCGCATCCGAAACGATTCAGTGACAGCGAATGGTTGTCATGGTGAAAGACGCGGGTGAGTATTCAAAGACCGCGTTATCCGCATTGCCGATTCAGTGACAGCCATTGGTTGTCATGGTGAAAGACGCGGGTGAGTATTCAAAGGACGCGTTATACGCATCCGAAACGATTCGGTCGCAGCCATTGGCCGTTTGTTGCTATGGTGAGCGACACGTGTTTGGACTCATGTCTTCAGCACATGAAAGACAACTCTGTTACCTCCCATCACCAATGTATCCATTTCAACAGAGATCACATGAAGAGTGTTTGAACATCGCGGTAGGCGTGTCGTTTGCTAACAAATTTATGCATTGGACCGATTCGTACAATGCGACCGACGCAAACCTATCACTTTGGATGCATGGATTTGAGACCGCCTCTGCTGTTTAGAAATAAGTCTGTCTGTTCCCTAGAGACTTCACTTGCCTGCACTACCTGCTTCCTTCCTGCACCTCCCCATCTCACAGCTGCTGTGACAACACCCTCTGGAAGCAACAATGGCAACGACACACCCCAGGGCCCCAGCTTTCAGTGAAGAGGAGAACCAGGTCCTGCTGGACACACTCCTGCCACTACACAGCCAGATGTATGGCAAACTAGAGGAGAAGGTGAGTGAGAATAACAGTGCATTTCCCTTGGACATGTGTGATAATTGTGTATTACTGGTAGTAGGAATCTCTATCATAGTCATTCCTTTATGTTTTTTGCAATTTTCACTGGGTGTAGGGAACTGATTTGGACAGGCTCACTGCTGTAGAAGTGTGTGTACTGGGGCAAATATGTAATCACTGTCCCAAATGGAACAGAGATTAGATTGTATACAGGACTGATGCACATGATGCCACATGCATTACCCTTAGTTATTTGTGAAAACATGAACATGAGCTATGTATAGTAGTGAATGATTGAGACACATGACGCATGTGAACTAAGGGACTGTCGACATGTCATCCTTACAGGTCAACTCCCATGAGAAGGCAAGAATGTGGCTGACCAACACTAAGAAGGTGCGTGATGTGGTGGTCCCATATCGTCGGGTCCGTCATTGCCGCAAGAGGTGGCAGGACCTTCGTGGCTGGGCCAAGAGGATTGCTGAGGTCCATCTGGGCCTGTCACAACCGGGCAAGCGAGGCAGCCAGCGAACATTGACCCCACACATGCTCCACATCATAGCGGTGTTCTTCCCTGACCTGGATGGGCAGTTGAAGGCCCAACAGCAGCAAGGAGGGGGTGAGTCAGTTACATGTTGCACTTTTATCTTTATGCCGGCAGGTTTTGAGATCTGAGCCTGATGGCACTTTTACAGTTTGTAAGTCTGCCAAACGTGCAATCATTCTCACTAGATGAAAAAAGCAGATGGAGCAATAGATGACAGGTAATGCCCCATTCAACAGGGACATGTGAGTGAGTTATGTTCAGGGATTGTAACAGTGTTGACATGCACATGTGTGCTTTCTAATTTTCACAAGATGTGTGTATGAGTCTCAGCATGAATCCCATAGATTTACAAGTGTCTGCACATTCACTGATGTGTGATCCTGTTCTCAGAGTGGTCTGAACAAATCATTGAAGTATGTTGTGATAGGAGCTTTCAATTGTGCAAATCACATGCTAAACATTTTGTCAAAATGATTTGTCTATGTAGAGACATAGATTGGTTTGGCTTGGTCCGTGTGCAAAAGTTTTTTCACAGACATGCTAATTGTGATCACATGTATCCTATGGGACAGTCACAGCTAGGGTAACTCGGGTCACATATCACAATGACCTTCCCATGATGTATTGTAAAAAACAACAAACAACATTCGGAAGAGTGAGTCCATGTGTGTGAGTTTGTGATGGTGAAATCACAAGCCATTCAGTGTCAAACACAGGTTGTCACTGATCGCAACATGGCAGGATTTATGAGGTATGATGTCAAGTACACAGTCACAACTGTTGACATGCGTGTTTATGGTCTAGAATACTCAAACATGATGGCTTGGTAAACAAGGTTTTTTTGGCATCACTGTCTGATTCTGAGATGTCAAATATGCACCAAATAGAGTTTTGTTAACCACATGGTACGTTAGACATGAGCAATAACAGCAGTACAAAGTGTGCATACTGTGTAATCAAAGGGAGGGACAGTCAGACTTTGTCCATGTAAAGGTGGACTTGTTCAGTGTAGCCAAGATTGTTCAACAGCGTTGACTGTACTCATGCTGGAAATGGGTTCAGTTACTAGAATCCATACAGTCATTGCACCCAGATGTGCCAGTGGAATGGTGTTCTGCCTGAGGCATTGTAAATCTGAAGTTTTCAGACGTGGCCGTTTGTAGACCGTTAATTACATATATGAAATGTTATTTGTTTTCAGTATTCAAATCTATATGATTCTGCTACATGACACCGTGCATAGATGACACAGGACAGTGTGCTACATGCCTGACAGACCAGCTTTGCGTACTGCCTTGGTGTCTCCAGGATGACACTCGTATGTGTCAATTGACATTGGATATGCAAAGCTACTTAACAAGTTATCAATCACTGTGAACTGTGTAACATGACTCATGCAATGAGTATGCATTGTGCATGTTTGACAAGGTAGACATGTCAGCCGTGACATATGAGCCAATGGTTCAACATTAGATGACTAAGGATTTCAGGATGCGTACCATGTCTCAATTAAATCTGAGACTCATATTCCCATTTTGATGGCTCTACTCACTTGCAGGAGAGGAGACAGTAATGTCAGTACACAAGTCCGTCATGAGCACAAGACAAAATATTCCCTGCCACAAACTCGATTAGTCAACCTTCTGGTTCTGTACTTTGATGTTGATACACGCAATGTTGCTGATCACATCATGTGTGATTGAGCAATGTGAAAGTGGCAGAGTAACAAGTACCAGTTCTGTTAATGCAGCATGCGCTAATAGCACAACTCAATGTGATGTCTGATATCTCTGAACATCTGTGATGTTAACTATGTGTCAACTAGGTATGGATGACTCTTGTAAATCTTTTTCTTACTTGGTCACAGCATCATCAGCGGCCACAGGAGGAGAGAGTGCCACAGATGTTGTGGGAGCAGAACATCTATCTGGGTCCAGTGAAGAGTCATCGGAGGGGGGACCCAGTGACGGTGAGGATGAGGGGAATCTCACTGGCAGCGGATCTGCAACACCATCTGCAGCTTCAGAATCAGATCACAGCTCCGGTGAGGACTCCCATGTGGTGGTGGGGGACACAGAGACTGCATCTTCAACATCAGAGTCCACCTTCATCACTACTACCATCTCCACCCTCCCACCTGCTCCTAGTTCCACTCCGTGGCCGCTCCCATGGCAGGGGCAAACTATCATTTGGGCCAGGCACCTCACCCCCTGCACCTGTCTCCCCTGCTGCCCTCAGTGTTGAGACCAACGATCTCCTGAGGCAGATCTCTGTGGGGCAGACATCAATGCTGAGTGTCCTCCATACCCACACAACTCTTTTGACAGACATGTCATCGTACATGGAGGGCATTCACTCAAACATGTCTGCCCTACAGAGATCAAATCAGGCTATGGCCTCAACACTGACGGCAGCACCATCTCTCCTCAAGGAGTACCTCCCCCCTCCTGCCTCTTCCTCATCCACCATCCCAACTACCCTCCTAGACCCAAGCACATGCAAACACACACATTCACATACTGCAACATCCACATGCAGTACACAAACACACAGACTAAAGTCGCAAACCACACACGCGCACACTAATGTTACAGACAGCACACTCACACCAAAGGAAGTGACAGCACCCGACACACATGCATCCACTGATACTCTGCATACCTCACAACCCTCTGCCTCCACAACCCCTACCCTTTCCTCTCCTTTATCCCCCTCAGCCCAGGCTCCCCACCTTGTTCTCATTGAATTCTTCCCTCCACAAACATACACCCTCTTCCTAAGAAGAGGAAGTACCTCCAGGATATCACACCTGTAGCATCTGCTACACCCCGAGAAGGAACAGAAGGCATCAACTCCCCGCCGAAGATCCCTCCGGTCCCAATCCAAAACCTCCACTCCTCCACCCCAGAGATCCCCAGACAAGTCCAGTACATCTAAACTGGCTAAAACACCCCCCAAAAAGACATCTCCCTTCCCCATTTCAGACTCACCCCTCAAAAAATTTAAGATCCCTAAATTAGTTAAGGCCACCCCATCCCCAGCTCCAACTGCCCATCCCACTACAGCTGCACCCGCTCACAATCAGAGCCAACCACTGCAGTGGAGTCCCACACCCCCGCCATCAGACCCTGCCACTGCAGTGGACCCTGACACCCCTCTTGCTCCCATCCCTCCCAAAACACAACCCAGTCCCCGATAGTTTGTCCCCTATGGTGCCTGGCATGCCCCCAAGATGCCCCTCCCAGGGGAGGTGTCCCCTTGCAGGAATTGTGCAGGCAAGAATAGATGGGCCTGATGTTCAAAGCTCAACTCGACAATGAACAGTGATGGACTGTCCAATGGCCTTTTGCTATTAATAAATATTTTATTTTGATGCTGAATAAAGCAAGTTTTATCTTTGATTAAAAACATTTGTGTCCAACAACTTGTTTCAGAGTTAGCTGTATAACAAGTGGAATTGGTTGTTTATATATACAATGATGTCAGTGTGGCATGGATTGCATATGTTACATGGAGTTTGGGCACGTTGACAGAATGTATTTTAAGATGTGGGGTCTGCATTTCATTTTTGTCATTGCCAACTTAAGTTTTGGATCAGAGTGTGAAATGAAGTTACAAACCTTCTCATTTTTTAAGCACACTTACAAATAGGTCATGCTTTCAGTTGTCAACATATTGCAAGTGTCTCAATGTGCAACAGTGTAGGCGAAGCATGCTGAATATGTCTGTGATGTGCATATAGGCACCTGTCTCATCTATTCAGCTGGATACATATGGCTGTTGACTTCATGGCTAAGACTTAGCGCACACCCATGTACACAAATTGATTTCACTAGAATTGTATTTGACTTTCAGGCGGTGAATCAATGTCTGTGTCTTCTGCAGATCTTGTAGAATAGTAGCAAGGTCACCCTTGCTTCATGTGTGATGCCACTGTGGTCAAAAAGCATTCATGGCTGTGAACACATCTTGTGCATTTACTGAGCACATGGTGAGTGTAAGCTGAGCAGTATTCTCACAGTCTTACTGTCAATGCATGTAAGGCAGTGCACCATGGTGGTTATGCCCCAAAAGCTGTCCCCCAGCCTCTATTCAAAGAACAGCTGGTGATCCATGGAAATTGTGACCTAATGTTGTGATGGAGCAAGGTTTCATAAATGAAACTTGCTTGTATTCAATCCTCCTCACAGTATTAATTTATTAAACTTGTATTGTTAATACTAACCTTTTGCATTCACGACACGAAAGAAAAGGAAGCTTGCCTATGTGTTTTACTAATGAATAACGCTTGTTTGTAATTCAAAATGGCCGCTATGCGCGGGAAAACTCAATGCATATGTCGCAACCATATCACATGGTGGGACGTCTTTCTTTGCTTGGTGGGAAATTCCTGCTTCTGCGCAGTGTGTAGTAAAATGGCTGCTTGATGTTTTCACATGCTTCAGCTTGCTCTCATGTCATTACTAAATTGTCGTTTCCTAATGCTACTAACGCGGGTTAGAATATATAATTAAATGGGAATAGAATAGAAAAAGTGGGCATACAGTGAAACATTTTATTTTGTGATTTTAATATTTTCTTCTTGCACTTTTATTAGTTCGTAAACTTGGGCCTGGGTTGGTGATCTGAAACTCGAGAGACAAATGGTTCTGCGCATGTGTCCTGTGTGCCTGCCAAATGAAGTCAATCTGGACGTCGTCCAAGGCCGCGACCCGATGACCGAAGATGATGTACTTTGCCTTTCCTGTTGTACATTGATACATTGTCTATGAAAATTGGTTTACATTTGTCATGAGACGGGTGGGAAATAAAGCGAATGTATTAAATTGAAGGGTGGGAATTTAGAGACAATAGGCTTTACAATTTAGGCCAAATCGATATGGTGCAACAATCCACCCCTGTCCTTGTCCAATCAGAAGTAGTGGCCCCATATTTTAGCAACATTAAGGGGAGGTACATGGGCGTAGAAGGGTATAATAGAATATAGCATTAGTTAATTAGTCAGAGCATGCGTTCACGAAGAACAGGTGTCCATGCTGCCAGAGCGCTCTTAGCTCCAGACTGCCAAGCTGATCGATTGCAGACTGAATCCCTGTCCAGAAGAGGTCCTGAGGAGGGGGCGGCTGAGTCCATTAGAAGGAAGACACGGGAGAATTGAGGAGAAGTCGAGTATCAGAGAGGGGAACGACGCAGGCGTCGTTGTAGAGAGGTCACCGGTCCTGTCCTGATCCTGGAGGAGGTCTTTGCTCTTCATCCTTTCTGGGTCTTATTCTTTCAACTCCTTGGCTAAGGGGTTTGGTTCTCGCACTTAGGTAAATATAATGCAACCTTTAGTTGCGCTGCTGTCTCTATCTTCTCCTCTTCTTTAAACCGTCATTGATTAGCAATAATCATTTCTATGCTTAATCTTGGGTATTGCGATTAAGTACCATGTGGCTCTGTATTTTACTCTGCTAAATCTTTAGATAAACATTTTAAAACTTCCTGACTCAGTGGTTATTTCAGGATTATGTACTATAATGAATGTCACTCATTTTAAATTTCCCAATTAGCAAAGGATTCATTGGTAAGTCATTACTCTTCAATCAGAAGGTAATTGGTAGCAGGGATTTTGATAGAGAGTAACAACTGATAAAACCCAGCGTAAGTATTAGCGTAGTATGAATGTATGGGCCCAAGTGAGTATCTAGTGTATGAATGCTGTTTGCTAATATCACGCTGGATCAGTTTTCTGGTAATCAGAGGATGGTTACTCTTTGTTAATTGGGTAATGAGAATTTTTATTTGTATTTTTATGAACTAACATCCGTGTATTCAAAGTTTTGTTTTATGTTGTCCAGAATACCCCGGGTAAAAGGAATAGCGGATGGTAAGTGGAAGCCATACTGCAGTGAGGTTATCTGTCAGGCAGAATTAGTACTGAAAAGTTAAGCAGGACTTTCAGTACTCGTTAGGGATTCTATGCATGTGAGTAATAGCAAAAGAGTACGCTGGCGAAAATTTGATGTTATATCACCTAGAAAGGGTAACATTGGAGAAGTAACAGGTACTTCTGGAGCTTGTGTGAAGAGTAGACGGAAGTGTTTTACTCGTAGTGTATGTTTAGTAAACGGAAAGGTTTTACTAAGTGTGAGAGAAAACTATCTTTTCTATTTTAGAGAAACTGGCACGATAGCGAATGTTTTATGTTGTTACTGAAATTTAATTAAGATTTATAGAGAAAATAAGATTGCGTAAATTTTTGTAAAGGGAGGGTCAGTTGCCGGAGAGGGAGCTGACGTCACAAAACGCCGCGCTGGGATTGGTTGAATCAGCGGGTGTGGAAAGATCCTTGTAAAGGAGGGGTCAGTAGTCAGGAGTAGTACTGACGTCACAGGTGCCGCGCTGGGATTGGTTAAACCAGCAAGGACAGGAAAGAGCAGATTGTAAAGGAGGGGTTGACAGATAAACGTCACCAAAAGGGCAGCACAAGGATTGGCTCGGAAATAAAAGATAGCAGACATTTGATTGGTCAAAATTATAGAAGCGAAATTGCTAGTGGATAAGGATTGCATGTTAAAACGTGATCCGACTTTAACAGGAATTCGTCAGGATAGGAGATATTTAGGCTTTGCAGAATATAATTTTATACATCGGTACTTACCCAAGATGTACGGAGAAAGGAGAAAAATGTCATTTTTACAAAAGATCAAGAATTATTTTAAAAAGGACAAACCAATCAAAACTAGAGAAGGAATTTGGACAGGCTCACTGCTGTAGAAGTGTGTGTACTGGGGCAAATATGTCATCACTGTCCCAAATGGAACAGAGATTAGATTGTATACAGGATTGATGCACATGATGCCACATGCATTACCCTTAGTTATTTGTGAAAACATGAACATGAGCTATGTATAGTAGTGAATGATTGAGACACATGACGCATGTGAACTAAGGGACTGTCGACATGTCATCCTTACAGGTCAACTCCCATGAGAAGGCAAGAATGTGGCTGACCAACACTAAGAAGGTGCGTGATGTGGTGGTCCCATATCGTCGGGTCCGTCATTGCCGCAAGAGGTGGCAGGACCTTCGTGGCTGGGCCAAGAGGATTGCTGAGGTCCATCTGGGCCTGTCACAACCGGGCAAGCGAGGCGGCCAGCGAACATTGACCCCACACATGCTCCACATCATAGCGGTGTTCTTCCCTGACCTGGATGGGCAGTTGAAGGCCCAACAGCAGCAAGGAGGGGGTGAGTCAGTTACATGTTGCACTTTTATCTTTATGCCGGCAGGTTTTGAGATCTGAGCCTGATGGCACTTTTACAGTTTGTAAGTCTGCCAAACGTGCAATCATTCTCACTAGATGAAAAAAGCAGATGGAGCAATAGATGACAGGTAATGCCCCATTCAACAGGGACATGTGAGTGAGTTATGTTCAGGGATTGTAACAGTGTTGACATGCACATGTGTGCTTTCTAATTTTCACAAGATGTGTGTATGAGTCTCAGCATGAATCCCATAGATTTACAAGTGTCTGCACATTCACTGATGTGTGATCCTGTTCTCAGAGTGGTCTGAACAAATCATTGAAGTATGTTGTGATAGGAGCTTTCAATTGTGCAAATCACATGCTAAACATTTTGTCAAAATGATTTGTCTATGTAGAGACATAGATTGGTTTGGCTTGGTCCGTGTGCAAAAGTTTTTTCACAGACATGCTAATTGTGATCACATGTATCCTATGGGACAGTCACAGCTAGGGTAACTCGGGTCACATATCACAATGACCTTCCCATGATGTATTGTAAAAAACAACAAACAACATTCGGAAGAGTGAGTCCATGTGTGTGAGTTTGTGATGGTGAAATCACAAGCCATTCAGTGTCAAACACAGGTTGTCACTGATCGCAACATGGCAGGATGTTTGAGGTATGATGTCAAGTACACAGTCACAACTGTTGACATGCGTGTTTATGGTCTAGAATACTCAAACATGATGGCTTGGTAAACAAGGTTTTTTTGGCATCACTGTCTGATTCTGAGATGTCAAATATGCACCAAATAGAGTTTTGTTAACCACATGGTACGTTAGACATGAGCAATAACAGCAGTACAAAGTGTGCATACTGTGTAATCAAAGGGAGGGATAGTCAGACTTTGTCCATGTAAAGGTGGACTTGTTCAGTGTAGCCATGATTGTTCAACAGCGTTGACTGTACTCATGCTGGAAATGGGTTCAGTTACTAGAATCCATACAGTCATTGCACCCAGATGTGCCAGTGGAATGGTGTTCTGCCTGAGGCATTGTAAATCTGAAGTTTTCAGACGTGGCCGTTTGTAGACCGTTAATTACATATATGAAATGTTATTTGTTTTCAGTATTCAAATCTATATGATTCTGCTACATGACACCGTGCATAGATGACACAGGACAGTGTGCTACATGCCTGACAGACCAGCTTTGCGTACTGCCTTGGTGTCTCCAGGATGACACTCGTATGTGTCAATTGACATAGGATATGCAAAGCTACTGAACAAGTTATCAATCACTGTAACTGTGTAACATGACTCATGCAATGAGTATGCATTGTGCATGTTTGACAAGGTAGACATGTCAGCCGTGACATATGAGCCAATGGTTCAACATTAGATGACTAAGGATTTCAGGATGCGTACCATGTCTCAATTAAATCTGAGACTCATATTCCCATTTTGATGGCTCTACTCACTTGCAGGAGAGGAGACAGTAATGTCAGTACACAAGTCCGTCATGAGCACAAGACAAAATATTCCCTGCCACAAACTCGATTAGTCAACCTTCTGGTTCTGTACTTTGATGTTGATACACGCAATGTTGCTGATCACATCATGTGTGATTGAGCAATGTGAAAGTGGCAGAGTAACAAGTACCAGTTCTGTTAATGCAGCATGCGCTAATAGCACAACTCAATGTGATGTCTGATATCTCTGAACATCTGTGATGTTAACTATGTGTCAACTAGGTATGGATGACTCTTGTAAATCTTTTTCTTACTTGGTCACAGCATCATCAGCGGCCACAGGAGGAGAGAGTGCCACAGATGTTGTGGGAGCAGAACATCTATCTGGGTCCAGTGAAGAGTCATCGGAGGGGGACCCAGTGACGGTGAGGATGAGGGAATCTCACTGGCAGCGGATCTGCAACACCATCTGCAGCTTCAGAATCAGATCACAGCTCCGGTGAGGACTCCCATGTGGTGGTGGGGGACACAGAGACTGCATCTTCAACATCAGAGTCCACCTTCATCACTACTACCATCTCCACCCTCCCACCTGCTCCTAGTTCCACTCCGTGGCCGCTCCCATGGCAGGGGCAAACTATCATTTGGGCCAGGCGCCTCACCCCCTGCACCTGTCTCCCCTGCTGCCCTCAGTGTTGAGACCAACAATCTCCTGAGGCAGATCTCTGTGGGGCAGACATCAATGCTGAGTGTCCTCCATACCCACACAACTCTTTTGACAGACATGTCATCGTACATGGAGGGCATTCACTCAAACATGTCTGCCCTACAGAGATCAAATCAGGCTATGGCCTCAACACTGACGGCAGCACCATCTCTCCTCAAGGAGTACCTCCCCCTCCTGCCTCTTCCTCATCCACCATCCCAACTACCCTCCCAGACCCAAGCACATGCAAACACACACATTCACATACTGCAACATCCACATGCAGTACACAAACACACAGACCAAAGTCGCAAACCACACACGCGCACATTAATGTTACAGACAGCACACTCACACCAAAGGAAGTGACAGCACCCGACACACATGCATCCACTGATACTCTGCATACCTCACAACCCTCTGCCTCCACAACCCCTACCCTTTCCTCTCCTTTATCCCCCTCAGCCCAGGCTCCCCACCTTGTTCTCATTGAATTCTTCCCTCCACAAACATACACCCTCCTCCTAAGAAGAGGAAGTACCTCCAGGATATCACACCTGTAGCATCTGCTACACCCCGAGAAGGAACAGAAGGCATCAACTCCCCGCCGAAGATCCCTCCGGTCCCAATCCAAAACCTCCACTCCTCCACCCCAGAGATCCCCAGACAAGTCCAGTACATCTAAACTGGCTAAAACACCCCCCAAAAAGACATCTCCATTCCCCATTTCAGACTCACCCCTCAAAAAATTTAAGATCCCTAAATTAGTTAAGGCCACCCCATCCCCAGCTCCAACTGCCCATCCCACTACAGCTGCACCCGCTCACAATCAGAGCCAACCACTGCAGTGGAGTCCCACACCCCCCGCCATCAGACCCTGCCACTGCAGTGGACCCTGACACCCCTCTTGCTCCCATCCCTCCCAAAACACAACCCAGTCCCCAATAGTTTGTCCCCTATGGTGCCTGGCATGCCCCCAAGATGCCCCTCCCAGGGGAGGTGTCCCTTGCAGGAATTGTGCAGGCAAGAATAGATGGGCCTGATGTTCAAAGCTCAACTCGACAATGAACAGTGATGGACTGTCCAATGGCCTTTTGCTATTAATAAATATTTTATTTTGATGCTGAATAAAGCAAGTTTTATCTTTGATTAAAAACATTTGTGTCCAACAACTTGTTTCAGAGTTAGCTGTATAACAAGTGGAATTGGTTGTTTATATATACAATGATGTCAGTGTGGCATGGATTGCATATGTTACATGGAGTTTGGGCACGTTGACAGAAAGTATTTTAAGATGTGGGGTCTGCATTTCATTTTTGTCATTGCCAACTTAAGTTTTGGATCAGAGTGTGAAATGAAGTTACAAACCTTCTCATTTTTTAAGCACACTTACACATAGGTCATGCTTTCAGTTGTCTACATATTGCAAGTGTCTCAATGTGCAACAGTGTAGGCGAAGCATGCTGAATATGTCTGTGATGTGCATATAGGCACCTGTCTCATCTATTCAGCTGGATACATATGGCTGTTGACTTCATGGCTAAGATTTAGCGCACACCCATGTACACAAATTGATTTCACTAGAATTGTATTTGACTTTCAGGCGGTGAATCAATGTCTGTGTCTTCTGCAGATCTTGTAGAATAGTAGCAAGGTCACCCTTGCTTCATGTGTGATGCCACTGTGGTCAAAAAGCATTCATGGCTGTGAACACATCTTGTGCATTTACTGAGCACATGGTGAGTGTAAGCTGAGCAGTATTCTCACAGTCTTACTGTCAATGCATGTAAGGCAGTGCACCATGGTGGTTATGCCCCAAAAGCTGTCCCCCAGCCTCTATTCAAAGAACAGCTGGTGATCCATGGAAATTGTGACCTAATGTTGTGATGGAGCAAGGTTTCATAAATGAAACTTGCTTGTATTCAATCCTCCTCACAGTATTAATTTATTAAACTTGTATTGTTAATACTAACCTTTTGCATTCACGACACGAAAGAAAAGGAAGCTTGCCTATGTGTTTTACTAATGAATAACGCTTGTTTGTAATTCAAAATGGCCGCTATGCGCGGGAAAACTCAATGCATATGTCGCAACCATATCACATGGTGGGACGTCTTTCTTTGCTTGGTGGGAAATTCCTGCTTCTGCGCAGTGTGTAGTAAAATGGCTGCTTGATGTTTTCACATGCTTCAGCTTGCTCTCATGTCATTACTAAATTGTCGTTTCCTAATGCTACTAACGCGGGTTAGAATATATAATTAAATGGGAATAGAATAGAAAAAGTGGGCATACAGTGAAACATTTTATTTTGTGATTTTAATATTTTCTTCTTGCACTTTTATTAGTTTGTAAACTTGGGCCTGGGTTGGTGATCTGAAACTCGAGAGACAAATGGTTCTGCGCATGTGTCCTGTGTGCCTGCCAAATGAAGTCAATCTGGACGTCGTCCAAGGCCGCGACCCGATGACCGAAGATGATGTACTTTGCCTTTCCTGTTGTACATTGATACATTGTCTATGAAAATTGGTTTACATTTGTCATGAGACGGGTGGGAAATAAAGCGAATGTATTAAATTGAAGGGTGGGAATTTAGAGACAATAGGCTTTACAATTTAGGCCAAATCGATATGGTGCAACAATCCACCCCCTGTCCTTGTCCAATCAGAAGTAGTGGCCCCATATTTTAGCAACATTAAGGGGAGGTACATGGGCGTAGAAGGGTATAATAGAATATAGCATTAGTTAATTAGTCAGAGCATGCGTTCACGAAGAACAGGTGTCCATGCTGCCAGAGCGCTCTTAGCTCCAGACTGCCAAGCTGATCGATTGCAGACTGAATCCCTGTCCAGAAGAGGTCCTGAGGAGGGGCGGCTGAGTCCATTAGAAGGAAGACACGGGAGAATTGAGGAGAAGTCGAGTATCAGAGAGGGAACGACGCAGGCGTCGTTGTAGAGAGGTCACCGGTCCTGTCCTGATCCTGGAGGAGGTCTTTGCTCTTCATCCTTTCTGGGTCTTATTCTTTCAACTCCTTGGCTAAGGGGTTTGGTTCTCGCACTTAGGTAAATATAATGCAACCTTTAGTTGCGCTGCTGTCTCTATCTTCTCCTCTTCTTTAAACCGTCATTGATTAGCAATAATCATTTCTATGCTTAATCTTGGGTATTGCGATTAAGTACCATGTGGCTCTGTATTTTACTCTGCTAAATCTTTAGATAAACATTTTAAAACTTCCTGACTCAGTGGTTATTTCAGGATTATGTACTATAATGAATGTCACTCATTTTAAATTTCCCAATTAGCAAAGGATTCATTGGTAAGTCATTACTCTTCAATCAGAAGGTAATTGGTAGCAGGGATTTTGATAGAGAGTAACAACTGATAAAACCCAGCGTAAGTATTAGCGTAGTATGAATGTATGGGCCCAAGTGAGTATCTAGTGTATGAATGCTGTTTGCTAATATCACGCTGGATCAGTTTTCTGGTAATCAGAGGATGGTTACTCTTTGTTAATTGGGTAATGAGAATTTTTATTTGTATTTTTATGAACTAACATCCGTGTATTCAAAGTTTTGTTTTATGTTGTCCAGAATACCCCGGGGTAAAAGGAATAGCGGATGGTAAGTGGAAGCCATACTGCAGTGAGGTTATCTGTCAGGCAGAATTAGTACTGAAAAGTTAAGCAGGACTTTCAGTACTCGTTAGGGATTCTATGCATGTGAGTAATAGCAAAAGAGTACGCTGGTGAAAATTTGATGTTATATCACCTAGAAAGGGTAACATTGGAGAAGTAACAGGTACTTCTGGAGCTTGTGTGAAGAGTAGACGGAAGTGTTTTACTCGTAGTGTATGTTTAGTAAACGGAAAGGTTTTACTAAGTGTGAGAGAAAACTATCTTTTCTATTTTAGAGAAACTGGCACGATAGCGAATGTTTTATGTTGTTACTGAAATTTAATTAAGATTTATAGAGAAAATAAGATTGCGTAAATTTTTGTAAAGGGAGGGTCAGTTGCCGGAGAGGGAGCTGACGTCACAAAACGCCGCGCTGGGATTGGTTGAATCAGCGGGTGTGGAAAGATCCTTGTAAAGGAGGGGTCAGTAGTCAGGAGTAGTACTGACGTCACAGGTGCCGCGCTGGGATTGGTTAAACCAGCAAGGACAGGAAAGAGCAGATTGTAAAGGAGGGGTTGACAGATAAACGTCACCAAAAGGGCCGCACAAGGATTGGCTCGGAAATAAAAGATAGCAGACATTTGATTGGTCAAAATTATAGAAGCGAAATTGCTTAGTGGATAAGGATTGCATGTTAAAACGTGATCCGACTTTAACAGGAATTCGTCAGGATAGGAGATATTTAGGCTTTGCAGAATATAATTTTATACATCGGTACTTACCCAAGATGTACGGAGAAAGGAGAAAAATGTCATTTTTACAAAAGATCAAGAATTATTTTAAAAAGGACAAACCAATCAAAACTAGAGAAGGAATTATTATTCCACCAGCTAAAACGCCCGCTTCATTCATGATGATGGAGAGAGGTTATCATACTTGTGTATGGATGGAGAATTGGATAGAATATACCAAAAATGATGGAATACTAGCATTTCCCGAGAATGGCACGTTCAATGGGCGAATTCTACAAAACTTGAGATTGAGGATGAATGACTTAGAACCCAGACCTAGATTAACTCAGTACGAAGCTCTAGAGGAATGGGAAACCGAGGCATTTGAGCGTGACCGATCTAGGAGTAATAGGAGTTATCCAGGATTTTTCCCCAGATACCTACATGAGTCTAGGAATGGTCAGATGAAACAATGGAGAAGGGCAATGATTACAGAAGGATTATATCCATTGTTCTCAGCAGAGGAGAAATTAGGAAGTAAGTGCACAGAAAAGACAAAACATTTAATGAGAAATGAGGAGTCTGAAGACGAATTTATGGAGGAAATGTTAAGAAACCCCCCACCATATCAGGAAGGAACAAGTGGATGCACCCCAAGTGCACCACCAAAAACTCCATTAGTGCCACAGGTAATGCATGAATTCACCACTAGTAGAATACTTCATGACAAAGAAAAAGAAGCTCTAGAAAAGACTAGAACAGAATTAATACAGAAAATAACCCAGATAAAAGTACACCCTGATTCGTTGACCATACCTGTAACAATTGGTCCAGTAGTTCCATTATATGGTACTCAGGGAAGCTGTCCTCCACCGATACTTGCACCTACTCCTGTGAATAATTCCAAATCTGAAGCTCCAGTTATAATTGAGGATCAATTTAGTGACTGTGAATCCACAATATCACTCATGGACTTGCCTATTCGAGGTACTGTAAATAGCACTCCCAGAAAAGATGTACCTGGATGTTCAAAGGATGTAAGTTTAATAACTTCATCAGGAGCAAAAAGTGCTACCATAGTAACACCTGAAGATCTAGAAAGATGGGTGCAAGGGTCAGTTAAACAGTGCACACCTCCGAAAATAATGGACATTCATAAATTGAAAGTCGAATTAGAAGAAATAATAGCAGGAAATGTAGGATTAGAACGCTTAAATACCTATGATGAAGAAGAATTATTGTTCCTGTGCAGGAGTATCACCAGAAATGTAAGGTTATTTCATGAAAAATTATCCAATTTAGCACTACAGATGGGAATAGAAATAGGGAGATCAAAGGTACTACAGAAACCCTATAGAGCAGAATTTTCAGACAAAGATTTAGAAAATATGAATGCCTCTGGAAGAAGATTACAAATAAGAGAATTAATGTTAGTTTTGCAAAAATGGGGAGACCTAGATAAATGGAAAACTAGGTGGGCCAAGAAAAAGGAAGAAGCACGAACAAGTAGAACAGCATCTGAATATGTGATGAAGGAAACAGGGAAAGCAGACCAAATGTATCCAATGCGAGAAGTTGCGGGAGGAGGATATGTACATGTCCCATGGAGCAGACAGGATATTTTGTCATTTACGAATGATTTTCCAAAGTTGAGAGAAAAACCAATTGAATGGTACAAGCAGGTTGACAGGTTTGTGAAGGTGTCAAAGGTATTGTTGAAGGATTTGGATGGGTTGTTTGATATAGTGGTACCTGCCGATTTGTGGACAGATTGCAAAATCACAGTGGATTGGCCAAGTGATGAATATCCTAGAGATCCGAAGACAGGTGCCCCGTCAAATGATGTGATGAAAAAGTATCAGCAAGTGATAACATACCTGAAAGGGAAAATACCCCCGAAAGAAACGGATTGGGTAAAGATAGATCGAACTACCCAAGAAGCTAATGAATCAGTACATTCCTACTATGAGCGTCTATTGCAGGTATTTAAACAGTATAGTGGATTTGAGGACATTGGAGACAAGAACATGCAGTCAGTTTGTGTATCGATTTGTTTACGGTTTAAAGCCAGAGATTTGTCAGATGATTAAACAGCATATGCTGTGTTGGCAAGGGAAACCCATTGATGAAATTTTGAAGTATGCAAAATATTGTGGAGACGATATTGAGGATAGACACAAGAAATTGCAGGAAAAAGTGATGTGGGCACAGGTGAAAATGGCTGAGAAACAGGGAATCAATTTGGAAAATCCGAGTGAAAATCAAGGAAAAGATTCTGGAACGAATGGTGATACTGGGAGTGGTGGAAAATTTAGAGGACGAATGAGTAGAGAAGAAGCTAAAAAGAAATTTCCTTGTCATGGATGCGGAAAATTGGGGCATTGGAAGGATGAATGTAAAAAGATTCGGAATAATAATGGCCCAAATCAAAATTTAAATCCACAGACGCAGAATGACTCACAGCAGGGTGTAAATCCTCAGAGTCAGTTGCCACCTGCACCTATTCAGGGTAATGTAAGCAGAGCAAAGCATGGTACAGACATCGGATATCAAGGAGGAAGTGGTAAGAATGATTATATGACATCACAATTTCTTTTGCAGGACGATTTCTGTCAATTCAGTCCATGACGGTGCCTAGGAGAGGGGAAGAAGGAGTGCATACTTGGCGCATCCTTACAGGTAGATCAGTCAGGTCCATATGTTGAAGGGAATGTGAAAGGTAATAATATTACTTTCCTTTTGGACACTGGTGCTACCCGGTCTACTGTGAGAACAGCAGACATTCCAGACCTTCCTCTCTCTGGTGAAAATATCCAAGTAGTGGGGGTAGCTAATCAGCGGATTAGAACACCTCTTACCGAACCAATGGAAGTTAAAATTGGAAACTTCAGAGAAATGCATCAATTTGTAGTGTGTGATTCTAGTCCAGTAAACTTATTAGGTAGGGATTTGTTGTGCAAGATGAATTGTACAATTTTCTGCACACCGGATGGTGTGGCAGTTCAGACACCAGATGAAGACCATGTATATAAAATTATGATTGCAAAACAAGGTACAGAAGTGGATGAAATGTTTTCGTTAATAACAAAAGATGAGTTGCCAGAAGAATTAAAAGATACAGTAAACCCCATAGTATGGGATTTCACCGGAAAGGAAGTAGGACTTATGGCTAAAATAGATCCAGTTAAAATTACTGTAAAAGAAGGTGCAATTTTCCCAAATACCAGACAGTACAAAATGAGTGCAGAAGTAAAAGCAGGAGTCATTGAAGAAATAAATCGAATGGTAGAACAAAATATCTTAAAAGAAGTAATGAGTAGCCCATGTAATTCACCTATAATGGGGTTAAAGAAACCTAGTGGAAAATATAGGATTGTTCAGGACCTGAGGAAAATAAATAAGATTGTAGAACCATGTTGTCCCATAGTGCCAAATCCTGCAGTAATTCTATACCAGATCCCTTGGAATGCAGGATGGTTCACAGTAATTGATTTGTGTCAAGCGTTCTTTTCAATACCATTACATCCAGACAGCCAGTATCTTTTTTCATTTAAATTTGAGAACAAGGTCTATGTGTGGAATCGTGTTCCTCAGGGGTACACAGAAAGTCCTTCTATTTTCAACCAGATACTGAAAAAGTGCCTTGAAAAACTAGTGATGCCAGGAAGCTCAGTCTTAGTCCAATATATCGACGACTTATTGGTGGCATCGAATACCAGAGAGGACTGTGTTGTTGATTCCATAGCATTATTAAATCTTTTGGCAGAAGAAGGACATAAAGTCTCACCTGAAAAATTGCAATTCTGTACAACAGCTGTTAAATATCTGGGACACCAAATTGAGAGGGGAAAAAGAAGAGTAACAGCTGAAAGAGTAACTTTAATAAAGAAAATGCAAATGCCTGTAACACAAAGACAAGTGAGAATGTTCCTAGGAATAGTAGGTTACTGTCGACAATGGATACCAGGATTTTCCATGTTGGCTAAGCCCTTAATTAACATGACAAAAAAGAAAGCAAAGGACCCTGTTGAGTGGGAGGATGAAAGTGTAGAAGCCTTTGTAAAATTGAGAAATGCCCTATGTTCAGCACCTGCCTTAGGCATGCCTGATTATAAAAGAGAATTTGCATTGTTCTGTCATGAGAGAGAAAATTGTGCACTTTCTGTCTTAACTCAGAGACATGGATTAGAAAGACGTCCTATAGCATATTTTTCTGCTACATTGGACCCAGTAGCAGCCGCGTTGCCAGGATGCTTAAAAGCAGTGGCGGCTACTTGTTTGAGCATTGAACAGAGTGAGTCAATTGTGATGGGACACCCTGTAAAAGTGTATGTTCCACATGCAGTTGTCATTCTGTTGACAAGAACCCGAACTCAGCATCTTACTCCTAGTCGGCTGACTAAATATGAAAGAATAATAATGGGTGCTGAAAATGTGAACATGGTAAGGTGTACTATAATAAATCCAGCAACCTTACTACCAGACCCATATCATGAGAGAATCAAAGATGATGAAGACGATGAACATGATTGTATACAAATTACAGAATTATGCACAAAACCACGCCCAGATATAGAGGAACAGCCTCTTAAAAAGCCAGACAGGGAGCTATTTGTTGATGGTTCATGTCAAAGACATGAAGACGGTAAACTAACTGCTGCCTATGCGGTATGTGAATTAACTGGAATAGTTGAAGCATCTTATTTACCAGGAGTCAAATCTGCACAAGTAGCTGAATTGATTGCGTTGATAAAAGCATGCAAAATTGGGAGGAATCAGAGAGTAACCATATTTACAGATAGCCAATATGGTTACGGGGTCGTGCATGATTTTGGCCAACTATGGATGCAGAGGGATTTCATGACTTCTTCAGGATCCCCCATTAAAAATGGACAATTTGTAAGGGAATTGCTAGAAGCAATACAATCACCAAAAGAATTGGCTGTGGTGAAATGTGCCGCACACCAGTCAGGAGATGACTGGGTGGTAGTCGGCAACAGATATGCAGATCTGGTGGCTCAACATTGTGCCAAAACCAGAATGTCAGTTAATAAGAGGGTGGAAAGAATGGGAATCAGCTGCCAACTTATGCTGTATATGCCACCTGAAACTTGGAATGACGTCAAGAAATTGCAAGATGAGGTTGATGAAAGTGAGAAGAATTTGTGGATCAAAGTGGGTTGTTCCCAAAGAGGAGATGATGAAGTGTGGATCAGTGCTGATGGCAGACCAGTCATGCCAGACTGTTTACTCTCACAAATGGCTAGAATGCATCATGGAGACACACACATAGGGAGAGATGCAATGATTAGGCTGTTCAGACAAAATTGGTACAATCCCAAATTCAGGGCTGTTGCAGAGAGTCTTTGCCAGAGATGTCTAACTTGCCAGATGCATAATCCGGGGAGGAAGACAGTAATTGGATTTGGAAAAATTGGAAAGGCAGAGGGTCCATTTATGAGACTTCAGTTTGATTTCATACAGTTACCACCATGTAGAGGGCTGAAATATGTACTAGTAATAGTGTGTCTGTTTTCAAAGTGGGTGGAGGCTTACCCTACTAGGAGAAATGACAGCATTACAGTTGCAAAACTGTTGCTACGAGAGCTCATTCCTAGGTTTGGTTTTCCAGTAACTTTGGAATCAGATAGAGGAAAACATTTTAACAGCGAAGTGATTCAAATAATCTGTGAAGCATTTCAAATAAAACAGAAACTGCACTGTGCATATCGTCCAGAAGCTTCTGGAGTGGTTGAACAATTGAATGGCACTATAAAGTCAAGACTGGGAAAAATGTGTGCATCAACATCATTAGAGTGGCCAGATGCATTACCACTCGTTTTAATGGGACTCAGAAGTATACCTGACAGAACCACAGGATTGAGCCCACATGAAATAATGATGGGAAGAGCAATGAGACAAACACATGTTCCCACAAACAAACTGGTGAATATATCTGATGATATGGTTCTGGACTATTGCAAAGGATTGGCTGACCTAGTGCGTTCTGTCTCTCATCAGGTTGGAGAAGACGCAGTTTCCAGGCAGCCCGAGCAAGAACATGATCTGAATCCTGGTGACTGGGTGGTAGTGAAGAATCACACCAGAGAAACGTGTCTATCACCTAGATGGGGCAGACCGTGTCAAGTCATACTGACAACGAATACAGCAGTGAAGTGTGCCGGATTTCCTAATTGGATTCATGTAAGTCACACCAAGAGAGTACCAGATCCCGAGGAAGAGAATCCTCAGACAACGCCAATCACTGAAGAAGCTGAAGGTTGCCCAGCTGAAGGATCTCAGGTTCGAGATTCCGGAGAAGCTGAAGAAGAACAACCGAGCACAAGTCAGGATTGGATACCGGTGGTAGAGGTTCCTGAAATATACCACAGAACAAGAAGTCAAGCGAAATTGGAAGAAATTGAAGAAGATCAGATAGGTGAAGAAGAAGCAGTTCAGGAACAAGAAGAAAAGACACTAAGAAATCCTGAACAAGGTCAGATAGGGAAAGGAAACTGGACTCAAAACAGTGAAGACCTAATAGACTTTGAACAGGGACAGACAGGTCTAGAAGAATCCGGTCAGGCTGCAGAAGTTCACAGTGCAATAAGCCCTGATCAGAACAAGTTAGATCAAGAAGAGTGCACAGAAGAAGAAAAGCTTGAAAAACATGAACTTGAAGAAATAAATAAAGAACAAGGTCAGTTATTGGAAACTCACAGTGGAGCTGTTACAGAGAAACCAATTAGACCTGAAAAGGAGCAAACAAGAAACACAGTAATTGAAGAACACGAAACAGTGCTAAGCAGTGAAATTAACGAGATCTCTAAAGACGAAAACAAAGAAACAGTGCCAACAAAGAAAACAAGAAAAGGAGATCATTGGCCGAGTGTCATTAAAAGAGTAAAGTACCACATAACAACCAGAAGTGAAGATCCAGATCAAGTACCTGAAGTATCAAGTCAAACCGATCAAGAGAAAAAGACAGAGAAAAGAAGAAGTAAAAGACTGAAACTTGTGAATAACAAATTTAAGGGTCCTGACTGGACTTATATCATTCTTGAAGATTTTGAAAGCTCAGAGTCAAGTGACAGTGGTGGCGAAGGAACAAGTGCAGAATTGACGTACGAAGAAGAAACAAGACCACCCTGACTAAGCAAAAGAATAAGCTAAAGAAAAGAAGAAAAGATAAGAAGAGCAATCTTCCTTGTCGAAAAATGCCTGACGATAGAGTTGCTGGGAGACCAAAACAGAAATGTTGTAGAAGATGCTGTGCATTATGCATATGTAGTCTAGTGATGGTGCTTATAGTATGGTTAGTCCTGATTGTAGCAGTTCCTTACCTTATGATAATAGATAAAAAGATTAATAATGAAACTAAGGAGAGGACAGCAAACATGAAGGGCAATAGAGTAGAACTAATGGCAGAAAGTGAACCAGAAATTCATCATGAAGTAGCTGACAACGACACTAGTTTAAACGTTTTCACAAAGTTATTGTTTCAATATGTAGAGACAATGGAAGTTAGTAATTGTTATGTCTGTATGAAGTTACCTGAATCAGTAGCAGAAGGATTAACATATCATCACTTACCACTGACATATGGCATATCATGTAGTGTTTTGTCTAGTTTATTTTATAGAACAGGGAGACTTCAGTATTTTTATTCAAACCTAGATGTGATATTTTCAGAGGTTCCGATTCGCAAGAGTATGAACCCAGTGCTTAGTAGTCAAGACGCACAGTTTATGGGAGAATTTTTCTTAACAATGAAATCAATAGACATAACACATGCACATAGACACAATCTAACATGTTCTTTACTTGAAGAAGAAAAGATATTTTTGAATTTAGTAGAAGATAGAAGACAAGATTTTCAAAAGAAAGCTTCTGAGCATAAGGCTCATTTACCACCTTGGGCTGAGAAAGAAGGGAGTTACACACCTGGCAAGGCTCAAGCTGCTATGGCTCTGGATTTTGTAAAGACAGGAAAAATTTGTCTTCATAGGTTAAAGACTGATTATAACAATGTTTTCATCGGTACCAGTGAATGTGAACACAATTTTTTAATTCTTGGAGGTTGGGGACTCAAAGGAGGAACAGATTCAGTTTTTCCTGGAATCTATTATGTGTGTGGGAATAAGGCTTACTTTAGGCTTCCTGCACAGTGGTATGGAAGTTGTTATTTTGGAATAGTATTTCCAAAGATATACCACGTAAAAAGAAACACTGAGAGCAATTAAAACAATAGCAAATTAATACGTAGTAAAAGAGCTAGTTTTTCAGAAATTGTAGGTGATATATTTGGTGCATTGATACCTTCAGTGGGAATAATTCTGAACTCAAGGAAAATATGTAAATTGTCTACAGTGGTTGATCGTTTATCAACGGATACTGCTGGAGGTTTTCTAATGATTAATGCGGAAATGGTTGCGATTAGATCTATGGTGATGCAAAATCGACTTGCTCTTGATATTATATTGGCAAAAGAGGGCGGAGTCTGTAAATTATTGAAGACGAAACATTGTTGCACTTATATTCCTGATAAGAGTGCAGAAATTGGAACGTACATACAGAATATAACTAAACTTGAGAAAGAACTTAAACCACTGGAAGTTGATAGTGTATGGGAAAGATTGACAAATAGTATATCGTCAATTGGAACCTGGTTTGCTAATGTAGGAAAAGGACTTATAGGTCAAATATTAGTACCCTTAGCAGGGATAGCAATAATAATATTGGTAGTAACAATATGGTGCAAATGCTGTAAAAAGAATGGAACGTATAAGGTGACAGGAAGAGGAAAGAAACGAAAGGTAGATGAAATCGAACTTGAAGAGTGGAGGAGTGAATTATACAAGAAATTAAAAGGAGATTGTAAAAATGGAAAGTGTAAAGATGAGAATGAAGTAATTTGCTAGAAGTTGGCATCTGATTGAGGGTAGTGTTTTGATGGCTCAGAAACGCCATCAGAGAGGGGATTGATGGAGCAAGGTTTCATAAATGAAACTTGCTTGTATTCAATCCTCCTCACAGTATTAATTTATTAAACTTGTATTGTTAATACTAACCTTTTGCATTCACGACACGAAAGAAAAGGAAGCTTGCCTATGTGTTTTACTAATGAATAACGCTTGTTTGTAATTCAAAATGGCCGCTATGCGCGGGAAAACTCAATGCGCATGTCGCAACCATATCACATGGTGTGACGTCTTTCTTTGCTTGGTGGGAAATTTCTGCTTCTGCGCAGTGTGTAGTAAAATGGCTGCTTGATGTTTTCACATGCTTCAGCTTGCTCTCATGTCATTACTAAATTGTCGTTTCCTAATGCTACTAACGCGGGTTAGAATATATAATTAAATGGGAATAGAATAGAAAAAGTGGGCATACAGTGAAACATTTTATTTTGTGATTTTAATATTTTCTTCTTGCACTTTTATTAGTTTGTAAACTTGGGCCTGGGTTGGTGATCTGAAACTCGAGAGACAAATGGTTCTGCGCATGTGTCCTGTGTGCCTGCCAAATGAAGTCAATCTGGACGTCGTCCAAGGCCGCGACCCGATGACCGAAGATGATGTACTTTGCCTTTCCTGTTGTACATTGATACATTGTCTATGAAAATTGGTTTACATTTGTCATGAGACGGGTGGGAAATAAAGCGAATGTATTAAATTGAAGGGGTGGGAATTTAAAGACAATAGGCTTTACAATTTAGGCCAAATCGATATGGTGCGACAATCCACCCCCTGTCCTTGTCCAATCAGAAGTAGTGGCCCCATATTTTAGCAACATTAAGGGGAGGTACATGGGCGTAGAAGGGTATAATAGAATATAGCATTAGTTAATTAGTCAGAGCATGCGTTCACGAAGGACAGGCGTCCATGCTGCCAGAGCGCTCTTAGCTCCAGACTGCCAAGCTGATCGATTGCAGACTGAATCCCTGTCCAGAAGAGGTCCTGAGGAGGGGGCGGCTGAGTCCATTAGAAGGAATGCACGGGAGAATCGAGGAGAAGTCGAGTATCAGAGAGGGGAACGACGCAGGCGTCGTTGTAGAGAGGTCACCGGTCCTGTCCTGATCCTGGAGGAGGTCTTTGCTCTTCATCTTTCTTGGGTCTTATTCTTTCAACTCCTTGGCTAAGGGGTTTGGTTCTCGCACTTAGGTAAATATAATGCAACCTTTAGTTGCGCTGCTGTCTCTATCTTCTCCTCTTCTTTAAAACCGTCATTGATTAGCAATAATCATTTCTATGCTTAATCTTGGGTATTGCGATTAAGTACCATGTGGCTCTGTATTTTACTCTGCTAAATCTTTAGGTAAACATTTTAAAACTTCCTGACTAAGTGGTTATTTCAGGATTATGTACTATAATGAATGTCACTCATTTTAAATTTCCCAATTAGCAAAGGATTCATTGGTAAGTCATTACTCTTCAATCAGAAGGTAATTGGTAGCAGGGATTTTGATAGAGAGTAACAACTGATAAAACCCAGCGTAAGTATTAGCGTAGTATGAATGTATGGGCCCAAGTGAGTATCTAGTGTATGAATGCTGTTTGCTAATATCGCGCTGGATCAGTTGCATTGTCCTGTGGTGACTGTGTAAGTGTGTAAGTCCATTGGTGTGGTCTAGGAAGGCCCACATAACCATGGTCAGCAGGTGCACCTGCATCTCCACTCTACTCATCCCTCAAAGTTGGCATTTACTTTTGCTGCAACAGAGTATGAATACCTTTCATTGACAATAACCTGTGAGATTGTTTATGCGGACATTCCAGCAGCATGTACTCCACATGTACTGATAAAAGATTTTGTTTTGATCATAAGTTACATTGTTCATGTATAGGGGTATTTCCCCCTAACCCCAGATATGCATCTTCATGTATGGGGGTATTTACCCCACACCCCAGATATGCATCTTCATGTATAGGGGTATTTACCCCAGATATGCATCTTCATGTATGGGGGTATTTCCCCCTAACCCCAGATATGCATCTTTATGTATGGGGGTATTTATCCCACACCCCAGATATGCATCTTCATGTATGGGGGTATTTACCTCTTACCCCAGATATGCATCTTCATGTATGGGGGTATTTACCCCACACCCCAGATATGCATCTTCATGTATGGGGGTATTTCCCACTAACCCCAGATATGCATTGTTGGAAACGGGGTTACCGAGTCCGGCACGGTAGCATGGCGCGCGGCGGGAAAGCACCCGAAGGCAATGTGTAAGGCAGTTGTGCAGCACACTCTTACTTTGACCCAGGAATGCGGACGCAATAACGTGACACCACACCAGGCTTGTGTATTTAAAAACAAGATCTTTTATATAAATCAATGCAGCATCAGATGAGGCAGATTAATTCAGGTCAACATTTAAAATCATTGCATTACTCAACTGGTGCGTACTTTCATTAAAGCATCATAGCTCATCAACATTGTAGGCCACTAAAAGGCCGCAGGAATCATCTCCTAAACGTAGCACCAATAATGATCACAGGGTGCAATAATAAAACATGGGCCTAAAACATGCAGTTCACCTCATGAATATTCAATTACCTATAAAGGGCATTTCACGTTACATTTCAAACAGGGCCTGCATTAATCTAGGCGCACCCACATTCAGTACAGTGGGCGTCGCAACTCCGGTACACCTGCAACATAAAACACTTCAACTCTTGGCGGTGTACACTTCAGCTCAATTCAATTAAGCACCTTTACACTAGGCAAAGACTTTGCAGTTATAAGCAGATGCATCAGGCCTAGACAGTAATTACAGCAGGCGTAACGATGAGACTGGTGAACAACTTAGGGAACCCCTCAACATGTCCTTTATTCTGGGGCCTTCCTGTAAGTGAGGACTTCTGTGTCTCTCAGGGGTTAATTTAGGCCAGGCCCACTCCTCTCCGGGGCCTCGCCTTGGGGGTATAATGCTTGATGACTTCCCCCTTGTTATCAATCGGGTAATGGTGGCCCCCGGCCCCCAGTGGCGTTCTTGCGTGCCCTAGGGGCCTCCCGGGCTCACCTGCAGTGTGTACGTTGGTCGCTCTTCAGCGCGACTGACTCCGTTCTGGGCCGGCCCGTGTTTTGCAGGGCGGGGCCCGGACTGGGGTCCTCGGCCTTCCGGCCGGTATTGCGGGTCGTTGGGGGCCGGTATCGCTCTCCTCCGGCCCCCGTGATCAGATGGGGTGATTGCGGGGAAGGGAGCGGGAGCCGGCAGTCCTCTCCGGCCAGCTTCCCGTCTCCCTCTGGTGATTCGGAGCTCTTCTCCGGCCTCCGTCGGCGCTGGGGGTGTGGCGGGAGCCGGCACCCAATCGTTGCGCGGCCTTCCCGGGGGCGCGGCCGATGACGCGGTCGGCGTCCCCGGTCTCTTGGCAACGGCGTCGGCGGGGCCTGGAGGCCTCGTTCCTCTCGCTAGGCCTCAGTTTCCTTACGCGAGCCCCTGGGCCGCAGCGGTGATCTTTTGGGCCGCGACTTCTTCACGCGGGGGTCCCTGGGCCGCGGCGGTGATCTCCCACACTCCAGACCTTCGGTGGGGGGCGCGGACGGCGCACCTCACCTCTCCGGCCTCGGGGAGGGCCTCGCTACCCCCTGCAGCTCCTCACACGCGGCGACGGCCGCAAGGGTAAATCCCAGCCACGAGGTCAGTGGCTGCAGAGTGATTCCTCCCACGTGGAGGTGCGGCGTGGTGCGCGCTGGCGGCAGGTTGGCAGGGGCTGACTGGAAAGGGTTTTTGGGGACAGCCCAGCAGCAGGCAGGATTAGATAGGGGGTGAAGGTCTAGCGCTTCAGGGCACGGCGCTTTACCTGGTGATCCACAGTTTGGCAGTTCAGGTTTCTGGCCTTGCTGGTCGGTCAGGCCTTACAAATTAAGGTTTCTTGCGGCAGTTCTTGTTTGGTTGCTTCTTGGGGGTTTCTTCTTATGAGGGGGGGAATGAGTTGGTGGTTCTTGGGGTGCTGGATGATACTTCCCAGCACGCTGAAGGTGGTTCCCTGGGTCCCCTCATGCTGGGCAAGGTCAGTGGGTGGTGGGCGTTCCTCAGCTAACTTACTACAGCAGTGCCTAAGCCTTGTCAGCAGCAGTAGTGTAGGTCTCCCCCCTAGGCCCTACAGCCTGTACTCCGGCAGAGGTTCTCCCAGGATCAGTGGTGCCCCAACTGACTTAAAGATTTCCCTCCAAGCCTCTTATACCTCTAGGTCAGGTGACCCTCCTAAAGGCGGCAAAACATAACTCCTCCCACAGCCCAGAAGGTTCTGGAACCTTCCACCATGTCTGGCTATGTGGCCCAGAGGCGGGGACGGGATGGATACTGTATCCCTATGTCCCAGCCTGACCCTGGCTACTAGTGTGTATGTGTGCAAGGCCCCTCTGCAGTAGCAGGGGCCTGTGGCAGCCATCTTGAGTGAGAGAGCACCTGCACCTCAGCACTGGTTAGCAGTGGTAAGGCGCCCGGAGACCTAGGTCCAGTAAAAATATGGTGGCAAAAATGAGCGCAAAAGGGAAAAAAACAGGGCAAGACCACCCTAGGGCTGCCAGGTCTAACACGCGTCCCCCCCAGCCGAAAGAGGGGAGAGCTTCCCAACCTCTAAGGAGTTCTCGTCGCTAAGGCGGAAAAACCGGGAGAGACCGTCAGCGTTGGCGTGGTCTACACCGGGTCGATGTTCCACCCGAAAGTCCATCCCCTGGAGGGAAATGGACCACCTCAACAATTTGGGGTTTTCGCCTCTCATCTGCATGAGCCAGCGAAGGGGTCTGTGATCGGTCTGGATCAGGAAGTGACAACCAAAAAGGTATGGCCTCAACTTCTTTACAGCCCAAACCACGGCAAAGGCTTCTCGTTCGATGGTACTCCACCGCTGTTCCCGGGGAGTAGTCTTCGGGAAATGAAGGCCACTGGCTGGTCTTGGCCATCGTCATTCAGCTGCGAGAGCACAGCTCCTATGCCATGCTCAGAAGCGTCTGTCTGCACGATAAATTCCCGTCCAAAGTCTGGAGTCCTGAGCACCGGTGCGGTGCACATTGCACGTTTGAGGGTCTCAAAGGCTTCCTGGCAGGCAGCCATCCAGATGACTCTGCGTGGCTGCTTCTTCGAAGTCAATTCCGTCAAAGGGCCCACAATGGTTCCATATCCCTTGACGAACCGGCTGTAGTATCCCGTGAGGCCGAGAAAAGCCCGGACCTCTGTTTGGGTCTTGGGGGCTCCCAGGCCAAGATGGTCTCGATCTTGGCTTGGAGGGGTTGCACCTTACCTCCGCCCACCAGATGTCCCAGGTACACGACAGATCCCTGTCCAATCTGGCACTTGCTGGCCTTGATGGTTAGACCAGCCCGTTGCAGAGCCTGTAGCACCTCCTGGAGATGCTCCAGATGGTCCTCCCAGCTGCTACTGAAGACAGCTATGTCATCCAGGTAGGCAGCAGAGAAGGCCTCTAGGCCAGACAGCACCTGGTTCACCAACCGCTGGAAAGTGGCTGGAGCATTTTTCAACCCGAAGGGCATCACCCGAAATTGAAAGTGGCCCTCGGGGGTGGAGAACGCAGTCTTCTCCCTTGCTCCTTCCGCCATGGCGATCTGCCAATAGCCTGATGTCAAATCAATGGTACTCAGATACCGGGCTGCTCCCAGCCGGTCAATGAGCTCATCCGCCCGAGGGATCGGGTGAGCGTCGGTCTTGGTGACTGAGTTGAGTCCGCGGTAATCCACACAGAACCGAAGTTCTGGTGTGGTGCCCGGTGGGGCCGCTTTCGGCACCAACACCACCGGACTAGCCCAAGGGCTACTGGAAGGCTCAATCACTCCCAGTTCTAGCATCTTGGTAACCTCACCCTGGATACTAGCCTTGACCTTATCGGACTGCCAGTAAGACTTGGTTTTTACGGGCGGACTGTCCCCTGTGTCCACATCATGGGTACACAGGTGCATGATCCCAGGCATGAGGGAGAACAACGAGGCGTACTGCCCCAAGACCTGGCAGCAGTCCCTCTGTTGCTCTGGGGTCAAGGATGGGGCGAGGACTACTCCCTCTACCGAGCCATCCTTCTCATGGGCCGCCATAAGGTCTGGAAGAGGCTCACTCTCCTCCTCCTCACTTCCATCTGTTATCATCAGGAGAGAGAGCTCTGAACGCTCCTGGTGTGGCTTCAGGCGGTTGACGTGGAACACCCTGTGGGGTTGACGGGGGTCTTCACATCGACGACGTAAGTGGTCTGGCCTTTCCTTTCCAAGATCTCAAACGGTCCAGTCCACCGGTCCTGGAGGGCGCTAAGCTCTCCTGGCTCCATGACCCACACCTTCTGTCCAGCGTCCAACTCTACCGTCCGAGCGTTCCGGTCATACCATTTCTTCATGACGGCCTGACTAGCCTCTAGGTTGTCCGAGGCTTCCTTCCACTGCTTGGCCACTTGGCTGCGGAATGCCAGCATATAGCTGACCACATCACGGGGAAGCTTCGAGGAAGACTTCTCCCACCCCTCCTTGACAAGACTGAGGGGCCCCCGAACGGGGTGGCCATAGAGCAGCTCAAAGGGGCTGAAACCGACCCCCTTCTGCGGCACCTCTCGGTAGGAGAAGAGCAGACAGGGTAAGAGGACGTCCCACTTCCTTCTCAAGTCCCCGGGTAGGCTCCGGATCATCCCCTTCAAGGTCTTATTAAAACGCTCCACGAGCCTGTTCGTCTGGGGGTGGTAAGGAGTGGAGAACCGGTAGGTCACTCCACACTCCTTCCACATGGCCTGCATGTAGGCCGACATGAAATTCGTGCCCCTATCTGACACCACGACCTTGGGGAATCCCACTTGGGTAAAAATCCCCATCAGGGCCCGCGCCACCACCGGTGCAGTGATGGTCCTCAGAGGGATTGCCTCTGGGTACCGGGTGGCGTGGTCTACCAGCACCAAGATGAACCTATGTCCCGCAGAAGTCGGCGGGTCCAACGGCCCGACAATGTCAATCCCTACCCGCTCAAAAGGGGTACCGACAACTGGGAGAGGTTCTAGAGGGACCTTCACTTTAGTCCCTGTCTTGCCGCTCACCTGGCAAGTGGTGCAGGTCTTGCAGAAAGTGTCAGAAGTGACACGCATCCTGGGCCAGTAAAAATGTGGGACCAAACGCGCAAACGTCTTGTCCTGGCCCAGGTGTCCTGCTAGGGGTATCTCGTGTGCCAACTCTAGCAGAAAGGCTCGGTAGCATTGGGGGACCACTAAGGCCCTTGATAACCCATGCACCGGAGCCTTAGGCTCACTGTAGAGGAGACCATCCTCCCAGTAGACATGGTAGTTACCAGTCTCTGTTCCAGTTGCTTGGGCTTCGGCCTGCTGCCGCATGCCTTCAAGCGTAGGGCACTCGTTCTGCGCCCGGCAAAATTCCTCACGGGTAGGCCCTCCTTCCACCTTCCACTCTGCAGGGGTCGGCAGGTCCCCCACGGGAACACCATCCACCTCAGCGGACTCCGGGCCCACCTCCGCGGGCTCCCCATCCATCTCACCGGGTGTTTCCTCCTGGACATCTCCTCGTCCAGCAGTGGGCTGGGCCATTATTTTAGGCTCCAACCCGGGCTGAGTTCCTTGTCGGGCAGCCATGGACCGCGTGACGATGCAAGTCCATCCTGGTAATCCCAACATCTCAGCATGGGCATTGAACTCTACCTCCCTCCAGGCAGTATGTTCCAAGTCGTTACCCAGCAGACAGTCAACTGGCATGGCAGGGCTCACCGCAACCTTCAACAGGCCTGATACTCCTCCCCACTCAAAGGGAACTTGGGCCACGGGGTAATGACCCAGGCTATTATCAGCCATAACAACCGGGTGGAATACCTCAGGAATCACCTGCTCTGGGGACACCAGCTGACGTCTCACCATCGTCATGCTGGCACCTGTGTCCCTCAGAGCCTCCACCCCCTCCCCGTTCACCAGGACCCTCTGCCGATACTTGGCAGTGTTCGAGGGTACCTGAACCCGTGGGATGATCTCTCTATCCCCCAGGGAAACTAAGGTCAAGCCTGTCCACTCACCTCCCCTACCTAGGGACAACTCCTCCCCAAGCGCTACACTGGCCACCCCGGGGCTCTTACCTCCTGTGGGGGCTGGGGTTCTCTTGTGACACTGGGGATCCCCCTTGTAGTGTCCAACCTCCCCGCACTCGTAGCACCGGACAGTTCTGGGCTGCTGACTCCTGTCAGGGTAAGTGGGTTTCTGGAATCCAGATTGGGATGGGGAACCTACCCTTCTCCCAGGCAGTCTATTTTGGGGGCCTTTAAAGAACTCCCTCCTTTTATCTCCCCCCTCTTTCTTCTGGGGGAACCCCTGTCCACCTTTCGGGGGGTCCGCCCCGGCTCCCTTGTGGGACACCCGAGTGCTGACCCACGTGTCTGCCTCCTCTGCAAGCTCCCTCGGATTGGTCAGCTTGTGGTCCACCAAGTACTGGCGCAGCTCCGGAAAACATTTCTCTAGGAGGTGCTCTCTCAAGAACAGGTCGTACAGCCCTTTGTAATCATCAATGTTGCTGCCACGCACCCAACCCTCCAATGCCTTCCGGGCATAATCAAAAAAATCCACCCAGTTTTGTGTGTGAAGCTTGTGGCTGTTGCGGAACTTTTGGCGGTACTTCTCTGGGGTGAGGCCAAACTTCTTAAGCAGGGCCTCCTTCATGATAGGGTAGTTTGTCTGATCCCCCTTATCCAAGGTCAAAAGTGTGTCCCTTACTGGTGGAGGTATGTACCTGTAGAGACCTCCCCCCCAGTAGCTCTCAGGAACCCTATGGGCCACCAACGATACCTTGTACGCCACCAACCACTTATCGATGTCATCTCCCACACTAAAACTGGTTATCACCTCTCTAGGTAGATAGAACTTGGGCTCCTGTGGAACCCCAGCAGGTACGCTGCCACCATTCAAATTGCCCTGCATCTCCATCTGCAAGGCCCGGAGCTCTAGTTCCTTCAGGCTAAGCTCATGCGCAAGCTTCCTTTCTTCCATGGCTAGCCTTGCCTGTTCTCCTTCCCTGTCCATCCTAGCAAGTTCTAACCTCAATTGCCTCTCCTCCCTCCTGTCTTCAAATTCCTCTGCAGACAAACTCCCCCTGACGCACTACTGCCTGCCCTGGAACGTCTTCCTGGCAACACATTCTCGCTAACGTCACTGTGCAGTAGGTCCAGTTCTCCTGGGTTGTCTGCCTCCCTCTGCTCCTCGTCCCCTCTTCCCCCGGGTGGGCCATTACCCATGCCCTCAAAGCTTTCTGAAGCACCTCCTTCCTGGCGCCTCGCCTGACGGACACCCCCTCTCTAGACAGAATTCCTTGAGCTGTGTCACCGTATACCTTTCTAGGTTGGCCAACTCAAACTCCATCCTGCTAGGTGGGGCCCCAGACAATTTAGGGAAAGGGTTCTAGACTGTAGGTAGCAGATCTAACGCAGGAATGTACACAATCAGGCAATCACAAAAGAATTCTTAGCGCTTGCATTACAATAGGTGTCCAATTGCGGCGCACACTGAGTCACTGTAGGGTGCTGCACAAACACCAGTCCTTATCCCACCGCTGAACACCAATGTTGGAAACGGGGTTACCGAGTCCGGCACGGTAGCATGGCGCGAGGCGGGAAAGCACCCGAAGGCAATGTGTTAGGCAGTTGTGCAGCACACTCTTACTTTGACCCAGGAATGCGGACGCAATAACGTGACACCACACCAGGCTTGTGTATTTAAAAACAAGATCTTTTATATAAATCAATGCAGCATCAGATGAGGCAGATTAATTCAGGTCAACATTTAAAATCATTGCATTACTCAACTGGTGCGTACTTTCAATAAAGCATCATAGCTCATCAACATTGTAGGCCACTAAAAGGCTGCAGGAATCATCTCCTAAACGTAGCACCAATAATGATCACAGGGTGCAATAATAAAACATGGGCCTAAAACATGCAGTTCACCTCATGAATATTCAATTACCTATAAAGGGCATTTACAATACAATACAATACATCAGCATTTATAGAGCGCAACAGCTACCTCAAACAGAGGTTTCCCGGCGCTAGCATGATCCAGCAGCATATGGGTAACAGATCTCCAAACCAAAACGTAATTAACTAGTCCCGGCTAAAAAGCCATGTTTTTAGAGCTTTCCTGAACTCCCCTTCTTCCGGTATATGCCGAAGTCTTACCGGAAGTGAGTTCCACAATCTGGTCACTCCAACTGAGAAAGCCCTTCCTCCAATACGAGCCTTTGCGAATTGGGGAACACACAGCAAGTTCTGTGAATTAGAGCATAACAATCGCCTTTGCTGATAAGGGCGGATACGTTTTTTAATGTAGTTGGGACCGCTGCCGTTCTGGGCCCTGAAAGCAATTGTCAAGGCCTTAAACTCTATACGCTGTACAACTGGCAGCCAGTGAAGTTGTTTAGCATGTGGAGAAATATGTTGTCTAAATGGCACTCTTCTAATCAATCTTACTGCTGCATTTTGCACCATCTGCAATCTTTTTATCAGATATGCCGGGAGACCAAGGAACAGACTGTTGGCGTAATCAAGCCTTGAAGTCACCGTAGCATGAACGACTAATTTTCGACAGTTCTCCGGCAGAAGAAAAAGAAATTTCCTCAGACTCTTCAAAATTCCAAAACAAGTGGATGTAATGGAACGTATTTGGGGAGCAAATGTCATATCAGCATCCCATTTTACACCCAAGTTTTTTACCGTAGAAGACGGAGAGGGTGGAGGACCCATTTCCTCCGGCCACCACAGACCCGATGGTGGGGGGGAATTCTTACCAAAAAACAACACCTCAGTTTTCTCTGTGTTCAGTTTTAATTTGTTATTGTTCATCCACCTAGCGACATCACACAGGCAGCCCCTGAACCTCTCGAAGGTGTTTGCCGATAGGTCCTTAAAGGAGAACACCAACTGTGTGTCATCTGCATAGGACACGGTTTTGATTCCCCATTTAGAAATGAGCGCACACAAAGGGGCCAGATAGATGTTAAAAAGTAGCGGGCTCAACGCCGATCCCTGCGGCACCCCACACCAGAGAGGCTTAGCTTCTGATTTATAAGGGTGTAATGTCACTCTTTGTGTGCGATCGCTAAGATAGGACTTGATCCAAGCGAGTACCTTCCCTTTCACTCCCACCTTCCTCAGTCTGGCCAGCAATAATGGATGGTCCACCGTATCAAATGCGGCAGACAAGTCCAACAGCACCAGCATAGCTGAGGCTCCTCCGTCCACTTCCATTCTTATTGATTCGGCCACCTCCAAAAGTGCCGTCTCTGTACTAAAGCCTGCCCGGAAGCCGGACTGTGTTTCATGCAATATATCATTATTAACCACGAAATTATTAAGTTGGTGCTGTACCAGTTTTTCCAACATCTTTGCCGGCGCTGGGAGAAGAGAAATAGGGCGATAGTTTTTAAATCCATCAAGTCAGCATTAGGTTTTTTTAGAAGAGGTTGGAGCATCGCATGTTTCCAAGATTCTGGAAATCTGCCAGTACTTAATGAATTATTCCATAAAAGGTTAAGGGTTGGATTGAGAATATATGCAAGTGCCACCCACAATTTTGGAGGACAGGGGTCTGCTGGGGAACCAGACTTACACTTCAGGATTCCATCCAAGGATGCCTCGAGTGAGATTGGAAGAAATGCAGACAAGGAGACATCCCCCTTCTGGTTCTCTCCCACATCAGACTCAACGGTGTCCTGTACAGGCGAAAAGAACTCATAGACCTTATGAATTTTTTCCTCAAAAAAGACTGACAACTTTTCACAGAGTATAGGGGATGAGGGTATCTTGCCCTCGAGAGCTGAGGGTTTGGTGAAGGAGCGAACTATATTAAAGATTTCTCTGCTGGAATTATCTGATGAATTAATGCGCTTCACGTTACATTTCAAACAGGGCCTGCATTAATCTAGGCGCACCCACATTCAGTACAGTGGGCGTCGCAACTCCGGTACACCTGCAACATAAAACACTTCAACTCTTGGCGGTGTACACTTCAGCTCAATTCAATTAAGCACCTTTACACTAGGCAAAGACTTTGCAGTTATAAGCATATGTATCAGGCCTAGACAGTAATTACAGCAGGCGTAACGATGAGACTGGTGAACAACTTAGGGAACCACTCAACATGTCCTTTATTCTGGGGCCTTCCTGTAAGTGAGGACTTCTGTGTCTCTCAGGGGTTAATTTAGGCCAGGCCCACTCCTCTCTGGGGCCTCGCCTCGGGGGTATAATGCTTGATGACTTCCCCCTTGTTATCAACCGGGTAATGGTGGCCCCCGGCCCCCAGTGGCGTTCTTGCGCGCCCTAGGGGCCTCCCGGGCTCACCTGCAGTGTGTACGTTGGTCGCTCTTCAGCGCGACTGACTCCGTTCTGGGCCGGCCCGTGTTTTGCAGGGCGGGGCCCGGACTGGGGTCCTCGGCCTTCCGGCCGGTAAGGCGGGTCGTTGGGGGGCCGGTATCGCTCTCCTCCGGCCCCCGTGATCAGATGGGGTGATTGCGGGGAAGGGAGCGGGAGCCGGCAGTCCTCTCCGGCCAGCTTCCCGTCTCCCTCTGGTGATTCGGAGCTCTTCTCCGGCCTCCGTCGGCGCTGGGGGCGTGGCGGGAGCCGGCGCCCAATCGTTGCGCGGCCTTCCCGGGGGCGCGGCCGATGACGCGGTCGGCGTCCCCGGTCTCTTGGCAACGGCGTCGGCGGGGCCTGGAGGCCTCGTTCCTCTCGCTAGGCCTCAGTTTCCTCACACGAGCCCCTGGGCCGCAGCGGTGATCTTTTGGGCCGCGACTTCTTCACGCGGGGGTTCCTGGGCCGCGGCGGTGATCTCCCACACTCCGGACCTTCGGTGGGGGGCGCGGATGGCGCACCTCACCTCTCCGGCCTCGGTGAGGGCCTCGCTACCCCCGCAGCTCCTCACACGCGGCGACGGCCGCAAGGGTAAATCCCAGCCACGAGGTCAGTGGCTGCAGAGTGATTCCTCCCACGTGGAGGTGCGGCGTGGTGCGCGCTGGCGGCAGGTTGGCAGGGGCTGACTGGAAAGGGTTTTTGGGGACAGCCCAGCAGCAGGCAGGATTAGATAGGGGGTGAAGGTCTAGCGCTTCAGGGCACGGTGCTTTACCTAGTGATCCCCAGTTTGGCAGTTCAGGTTTCTGGCCTTGCTGGTCGGTCAGGCCTTACAAATTAAGGTTTCTTGCGGCAGTTCTTGTTTGGTTGCTTCTTGGGGGTTTCTTCTTATGAGGGGGGGAATGAGTTGGTGGTTCTTGGGGTGCTGGATGATACTTCCCAGCACGCTGAAGGTGGTTCCCTGGGTCCCCTCACGCTGGGCAAGGTCAGTGGGTGGTGGGCATTCCTCAGCTAACTTACTACAGCAGTGCCTAAGCCTTGTCAGCAGCAGTAGTGTAGGTCTCCCCCTAGGCCCTACAGCCTGTACTCCGGCAGAGGTTCTCCCAGGATCAGTGGTGCCCCAACTGACTAAAAGATTTCCCTCCAAGCCTCTTATACCCCTAGGTCAGGTGACCCTCCTAAAGGCGGCAAAACATAACTCCTCCCACAGCCCGGAAGGTTCTGGAACCTTCCACCATGTCTGGCTATGTGGCCCAGAGGCGGGGACGGGATGGATACTGTATCCCTATGTCCCAGCCTGACCCTGGCTACTAGTGTGTATGTGTGCAAGGCCCCTCTGCAGTAGCAGGGGCCTGTGGCAGCCATCTTGAGTGAGAGAGCACCTGCACCTCAGCACTGGTTAGCAGTGGTAAGGCGCCCGGAGACCTAGGTCCAGTAAAAATATGGTGGCAAAAATGAGGTGCAAAAGGGAAAAAAACAGGGCAAGACCACCCTAGGGCTGACAGGTCTAACATGCATCTTCATGTATGGGGGTATTTCCACTAACCCCAGATATGCATCTTCATGTACGGGGGTATTTCCACCCAAAACCACCTATGCATATACACATATGGTGTATCCCCCACCAAAAAATAGATTTTCAACAACATTGCTGTGGGTAGTTGCCACCCCCATATTGACTGTACATTGCTGTGGGTAGTTGCCACCCCCATATTCACTGTACACTGCTGTGGGTAGTTGCCACCCCCCTATTGACTGTACATTGCTGTGGGTTGTTGCCACCCCCCCATTGACTGTACATTGCTGTGGGTAGTTGCCACCCCCTATTGACTGTACATTGCTGTGAGTAGTTGCCAACCCCCATATTGACTGTACATTGCTGTGGGTAGTTGCCACCCCCCCTATTGACTGTACATTGCTGTGGGTAGTTGCCACCCACCCTATTGATGGTACATTGCTGTGGGTAGTTGCCATCCCCTATTGACTGTACATTGCTGTGGGTAGTTGCCACCCCCTATTGTCTGTACATTGCTGTGGGTAGTTGCCATCCCCCCTATTGACTGTACATTGCTGTGGGTAGTTGCCACCCCCATATTGACTGTACATTGCTGTGGGTAGTTGCCACCCCCCATATTGACCGTACATTTCTGTGGGTAGTTGCCACCCCCCTATTGACTATACATTGCTGTGGGTAGTTGCCACCCCCCCTATTGACTGAACATTGCTGTGGATAGCTGCCACCCCCCATATTGACTGTACATTGCTGTGGGTAGTTGCCACCCCCCCTATTGACTGTACATTGCTGTGGGTAGTTGCCACCCACCCTATTGATGGTACATTGCTGTGGGTAGTTGCCATCCCCCTATTGACTGTACATTGCTGTGGGTAGTTGCCACCCCCTATTGTCTGTACATTGCTGTGGGTAGTTGCCATCCCCCCTATTGACTGTACATTGCTGTGGGTAGTTGCCACCCCCCATATTGACTGTACATTGCTGTGGGTAGTTGCCACCCCTCCATATTGACTGTACATTGCTGTGGGTAGTTGCCACCCCCCATATTGACCGTACATTTCTGTGGGTAGTTGCCACCCCCGTATTGACTATACATTGCTGTGGGTAGTTGCCACCCCCCCTATTGACTGTACATTGCTGTGGATAGCTGCCACCCCCCATATTGACTGTACATTGCTGTGGGTAGTTGCCAACCCCCTATGAACTGTACATTGCTGTGGGTAGTTGCCACCCCCCCTATTGACTGTATATTGCTGTGGGTAGTTGCCACCCCCCATATTGACTGTACATTGCTGTTGGTAGTTGCCACCCCCTATTGACTGTACATTGCTGTGGGTAGTTGCCACCCCCTATTGACTGTACATTGCTGTGGGTATTTGCCACCCCCCTATTGACTGTACATTGCTGTGGGTAGTTGCCACCCACCCTATTGATGGTACATTGCTGTGAGTAGTTGCCACCCCGCCTATTGACTGTACATTGCTGTGGGTAGTTGCCATCCCCCCTATTAACTGTACATTGCTGCGAGTAGTTGCCACCCACCATATTGACTGTACATTGCTGTGGGTAGTTGCCACCCCCCCCCATATTGACTGCACATTGCTGTGGGTAGTTGCCACCCCCATATTGACTGTGCATTTCTGTGGGTAGTTGCCACCCCCCTATTGACTACACATTGCTGTGGGTAGTTGCCACCCCCCCCATTGATTGTACATTGCTGTGGGTAGTTGCCACCCCCCATATTGACTGTACATTGCTGTGGGTAGTTGCCACCCCACTATTGACTGTACATTGCTGTGGGTAGTTGCCACCCCCCATATTGACTGTACATTGCTGTGGGTAGTTCCCACCCCCCATATTGACTGTACATTGCTGTGGGTAGTTGCCACCCCCCATATTGACCATACATTTCTGTGGGTAGTTGCTACCCCCCTATTGACTATAAATTGCTGTGGGTAGTTGCCACCCCCCCTATTGACTGTACATTGCTGTGGGTAGTTGCCACCCCCATATTGACTGTACATTGCTGTGGGTAGTTGCCACCCCCCTATGGACTGTACATTGTTGTGGGTAGTTGCCACACCCCCATTGACTGTACATTGCTGTGGGTAGTTGCCACCCCCATATTGACTGTACATTGCTGTGGGTAGTTGCCACCCCCCTATTGACTGTACATTGCTGTGGGTATTTGCCAACCCCTATTGACTGTACTTTGCTGTGGGTAATTGCAATCCCCCATTGAGTGTTCATTGCTGTGGGTAGTTGCCACCCCCCATATTGACTGTACATTGCTGTGGGTAGTTGCCATCCCCCCTATTGACTGTACATTGCTGTGGGTAGTTGCCATCCCCCCTATTGACTGTTCATTGCTGTGGGTAGTTGCCACCCCCCCATATCGACTGTACATTGCTGTGGGTAGTTGCCACCCCCCTATTGACTATACATTGCTGTGGGTAGTTGCCACTCCCCATATTGACCGTACATTGCTGTGGATAGTTGCCACCCCCCATATTGACTGTACATTGCAGTGGGTATTTGCCACACCCCTATGAACTGTACATTGCTGTGGGTAGTTGCCACCCCCCATATTGACCATACATTTCTGTGGGTAGTTGCCACCCCCCTATTGACTATACATTGCTGTGGGTAGTTGCCACCCCCCCCCATGGACTGTACATTGCTGTGGGTAGTTGCCACCCCCCCTATTGACTGTACATTGCTGTGGGTAGTTGCCACCCCCATACTGACTGTACATTTCTGTGGGTAGTTGCCACCCCCCTATTGACTGTACATTGCTGTGGGTAGTTGCCACCCCCTATTGACTGTACATTGCTGTGGGTATTTGCCACCCCCCTATTGACTGTACTTTGCTGTGGGTAATTGCAACCCCCCATTGAGTGTTCATTGCTGTGGGTAGTTGCCACCCCCCATATTGACTGTACATTGCTGTGGGTAGTTGCCACCCCCTATTGATTGTACATTGCTGTGGGTAGTTGCCACCCCCCTATTGACTGTACATTGCTGTGGGTAGTTGCCACCCCCCTATTGACCGTACATTGCTGTGGGTAGTTGCCACCCCCTATTGACTGTACATTGCTGTGGGTAGTTGCCACCCCACCATATTGACTGTACATTGCTGTGGGTAGTTGCCACCCCCATATTGAACGTACATTTTTGTGGGTAGTTGCCACCCCCCTATTGACTATACATTGCTGTGGGTAGTTGCCACCCCCCCTATTGACCGTACATTGCTGTGGATAGTTGCCACCCCCCATATTGACTGTACATTGCAGTGGGTATTTGCCACCCCCCTATGAATGGTACATTGCTGTGGGTAGTTGCCACCCCCCTATTGACTGTACATTGCTGTGGGTAGTTGCCACCCACCCCCCTATTCAGGTGGGGATTGCACATTTTCATTGCATTTAGATTTGGAGATGGCTGTTTTAATTTTGAGAAAGTTGTAAAAGTCTTTGGGGCAGATGTATCAACATTGCCTTTTGCGAGTCCTTAATAGCGGATTTAACCGATTCGCTTCTAAGGACTCGCAAAATGCAATGTATGTAGGTTTCGCAATTATAATAGCGATTCCTACGAATTCCTTATTTGCGAGTCGCAAATTGCGAGTCGCAAATAAGGAATGGCTTCCCATTCATTTCTATGGGCCAAGAGGTCCATAGACATGAATGGGAATTGCATGCGCAATTTGCGAGTACCCAATAGGTACTCGCAAATTGCGCATGCAATTTCAAGGGTGCAAGGGTGCCAAAAGGACACCCTGTTGCACCACTGAAATATGCATGTGTGCACATGTGGTGCACATACATGCCCTAAGGGCATGTATATGCGCAACATGGCACTTTGAAAAATGCAAAAAAGTGCATTTTTCCAGGAAATCGCAAATTACCACCAACTTGAAGTTGGTGGTCATTTGCAATTCCTTAAGGCCAGATCGCAAATTTTGGGTGCTTCCAAAATTGCATTTAAGGACTCACAATTTGTGATTCCTTATGTGCATTCGCAAAATAGGGAATCGCAAATTTTGCGATTCCTTATTTTGCGATGGCCTTTTGGGATGATACATCCCAAAAGGCTTTTTCCCGTTCACAAACGGCCCGATTCTGCGAATCGGCCCGTTTGCGAACAGGAAAAACGCTTCATACATCTGGCCCTAATTGTTCTAGGTGAAATAGTGATTGGAATTCAGAGAAAGATAACAGCAATGTCCCAGGGCCCAGTTGGTGAGGGAAGTAGATGCCTTTGTTTATCCACGATGACCAATACAGGGTTTTGCCATCATGTGTGATGTTCGGGTTGTTCCAGAGGGAAGCTAGATTCGATAGTTTTATACGAGAGGGTAGCTTTTTGTTGATTTTCAAAAGGGCATTTTTTGTGTTTTGGAGTATGTACTTAGAAGCGGAGAGATGTTTTGTGTTGGCTGTAAGTAAAGTTAATGGTTTTAGGTTATCTAACATCACCTTTTCAATCTCCAGCCTGACTGGTGTGTAGTTATCAGGGGCTTGGATCCAGTATGTGCCTTGTTTGGCAAGAAAGGCAGTTTGGTAATCTCTAAAGTTGGCCAGATAATGTATTGTGCAGTCTAAATTTCCTCAGTGCCATTCTTGCTTTTTTTGGGTCAAATTTTTGGTGAAAGTCATCTGATAGGAGTAGTGGGAGCATGCGAATAAGGCAGTTAATAATTGGTGTGATCATGATTTTTATTATCTCTATTCTGCCCCACCACGTAATAAATTTGGGGGACCAATTATCCAAGATGTTTTTTTGTTTTTTGTAGGTTGATTTTTTCGTTGTGTTTGATTGTATCTATCAGGTCTGACCCAAACTCTATTCCAAGATATTTTGTGTCTTTTCTGTAAGGTAAGGCCTGAGTCACCTAAAAGGTCGCTTGAGGTATGGAAGTTTAGAGGTTTATCTTCAAATTTATCCCTATTTTGCTTGTAGTTCAAGAATTGAGAATAACGTTCTTTGGTGGGCATAAGGGCTTGGATAGAGGGGCCTAGATTTTCAGTGACTATGAAAATATCATCTGTGTAGGCGGTCAGTTTGACACACTTACACTTGAAATCTACTACTGTGATTTTGGGGTTCCTTTTTATGTCTAGAAGAAGGGGTTCCAAGGCTTGGAGGAACAGAGATGGGGAGAGTGGGCAACCTTGTCTTGTACCTTTCTGCAGGTTAAGTGATGGTTACAGTGAGCCGTTGATAGAGATACAAGTGGTTGGATTTTGGTAGATGGTCATGATCATTCTTATGGATGTGTTCCCTAGATTGATAGCCTCCAAACATTGTTTGAGGAAGGTCCACGAGACTCTGTCAAACGCTTTTTCGGGGTCTAGTGTTATTACGACAGATGTCGATGGATAGTTCTTCGCGTTATCAAGGACATGGCATAAAAGGCGCATATCATCTTTTGACATACGATTTTTGAGGAAGCCGACTTGGGAATTACTTATCAATTGGGGAAAGTAGATGTTACAACTGGTAGCTAAGATCTTTGCGTAGATTTTACAGTCTAAATTTATCAAAGAAATTGGTCTGTAGTTTTTGGGTAGTGACGGGTCTTTCCCATCTTTGGATATCACGATAATGTTTGCTTCAACCATTGTACCTGAAACAATGCCCAATTTAGCAATGCAATTAAATAGGGATAACATGGTTGGTTGGAGTTAACTGGAGAATGATTTGTAGAATTTGGCTGCATAGCAGTTCGGTCCAGGAGCTTTGTTTTCTTTCAGTTTGTTGATTGCTTTTGATATTTCAGACATAGTTATCAGGTTTACTGAAGGCTGTGTTACCCTCTTCAGGTAATTGGGGAACTTGGATTCCATTTAAATAACTTTTACACCAGGAAGGGTCTAAGGTTTGATCACTCTGATATAGTGTTTCATAAAATTGTTTGAAGATGTCTAGGATTGTCTCTGGATTGGTGTGGGTTATGTTTTTTGGCTCTTTAATTGCTGTGATCTTTTTTTGATTTTGTTTGTGTTTGAGGTAGGAGGCTAACAGTGTACCAGCCTTTTTATCTTCACATAATTTAAGGCCTTTAAATTTGTTTATCCGCACCCCGGCTTTATCGCTCAACATTTTGTTATAATCATATTTTTTCTGTGTAAGCAGAGAAAATGTGGTTTGTCAAGGTTTCTGGTATGTGTCATTTCGAGTTGTCTTGTTTCTGATTCTAATGATACAAGTTTAGCGTTGCTTGCTTTATTGATTTTCATTTTGATCTCTATGAGGGTGCCTTTAAGTGTAGCCTTAAGAGCATCCCATAATGTTTGTATGTTTGTGTCTGGGAGGTCATTGTCTCTGAAGTAATTCGTAATTGTCTCTTCAAATTTTGCCCTGTCTTCAAGGGTGGACAGTACTTTGTTGTTAATGCGCCATAATCTGGTAGGTGATTTTACATTGGTCCCTGATAAAAGAGTGTTGATGCAGGAGTGGTCAGAGATTAGTTTCAGAGAGATGTTTGGTTGGTCAATCAGGTTTATATAGGAGCCAGAGATGAGAATGTAATCTATTCTAGTGTAGGAGTTGTGAGGGGCTGAATAGAAGGTGTACTCTCTGTAGTCAGGGTGTTGAGGAGCCAAGTGTCTTTAAGATTATATTTGAAATACATTGAAATATATTTTCATAAAAACTTTGTGGGATTTTGAGGGACGGTAGTTGCAGGATGACTGGCAATCTAGGACTGTGTCTAGGGGCAAGTTGAAATCTCCTCTCAGGATAATAAGATTATTTCTGTGTAAACGGCCTATCTTGTTACATACATCCTTCCAAAAGACTGTGTAGTCATTATTAGGTCCGTATATATTTATGACATGAAATAATTCTTCACCTCTGCAGAGGGTTGAGATCAGTAGTCTGTCTTCTTCTTCTGGGATGTAGGATTCAAGCCTAGTATTGGAATGTTTGGAGATTAAAGTAATAAAACCGTTTTTCTTATTTTTTACTGAGGAACAGGCCACCTCTGTAATCCAGTTTTTCCTAAGAAAAGCGCCATCTTTCTCAGAAATTGGGGTTTCTTGGAGGAGAATAATGTCTCCTTTTGACTTTGACAGATAATCCAAAATTTTGCAAAATTTGATTTGGTGGTTAAGACCCTACGCATTCAAGGAAACTATGTTAAGGTTGGCTGTGATTTTTGCGTAGTCCTGTTGAAGGGAGAAATAGAGAATATAAATTGGGAGCTGTCGCTGTGTCTGACTACCAATCTGTACTATCAGGCAAGGTAACAGGGACAGAATTGCAAGTGTTTCTACTCCTAGATGCCAGGATTATTTTTAGGCTGTTGTGCCAAGTTGAGTCTGTGGTGTATGCAGTAAAAGGGAGTGAAGAGGGAAAAAGTAGAGAGTATAAAGTAATACAAAAAGAAACATAAGACATAAGCAATAACAAAACCCCAAACCAACCCACCTGGCCAACCTACCCACCCACCCCTCTCCCCAGAATCATTGAACTTAGGAGGTGCGCGGCGTGAGCGATCATCCTAATAACATAAACGTTCTAAACATGACATATATAAGAGGCAAGGGTAATACTGTTATATTGTTAAACCCAATAGATTTAGATCAGTTAGCTTAGAATATCATAAATACAGGGAGAGATTGACTGTCAGACGAGGAATTGCTTAATGAAAATTATCGTAAACCTTGCAAACAGAACATGTGTAGATTCATTCTGCCATACCGTGTGTCCATGGTGAGAGTAATATTAATAAACCTAAGAGTTTGCAGTTATATTAGTTTAGGATAACACAAGATATATGGAGATATGGAGAACTCCGCATTATAAAACAAATGATGTTTAGCACGATTGCCAAACCTAAGGGGGGTAGCTCAACTTTATACACAGCACAGCGTTAGATCATTATTTCCTGAGACGAGCATGGTATCCCAGGGGGAGTACCTGTATTACCTGGGTCAGAGTAGTACAAGTGAGATACATAGCCCGAAGAGCGTTCCACAAATCTCGCTTTGGGTGGCAGTTGTTGTGAATTGAAAATATTTGAGGAGGAAGAGGTGGAATGTTCCATTTCCAGGTCAGTAAGGTCTTCTATGAATCTTGACAGGTCAGCAGGGTCATCGAAGATGTGGTATTTTCCTCTCACCATTACTCTACACTTGGTGGGACCTGCAAAAGAGAACTGAAGATTCAATTCTCGTAGTCTGTCCCGGAGTGCCATGAATCCTCTCCTGGCTTCAACCGTTGATTTTGAGTAATCTTGCGTGAAGGTTATTTTGTGGCCATTCCACATAATATGGGGGTTTTTGCAGGCATATGTGAGTATAGCTACAGTGTGTTGAAAGCTCAATGGCTTGCAGACAATCGGTCTCATGGAGATCTTCGCGGAAGGTCTGAAGGTTGGCACTCTGTGGGCCCTTTCCAGTTCAAAGGCTTTACTGAATTTTAGGCTAGTGATCTGTGGCATCCAGTTTTCCAGGAACGATATGCAAGAGTCTGCAGCTTCTTTAGAACCTTCCGGAATAACAAAAGTTCTTAAATTACCTCGTCTGTTGCTATCTTCGAGTTCGGAGAATCCTTTCTTCATGTGTTTTGTAGCGATTTGGAGTGCTTTTAAATCTTTGGTGATTCAGTTGGTTGAGTCTTCCTCATCACTTATTCTTTATTCAACCTCCAAAATTTTAGTACTGATTGTGTTAATATCAGCCCGTATAGCCATCATCTCAAATTACATGGAGTCTGTGATTTGTTTACTTGATTTTGGTAGTTTATGTACTCCCGCAAGCTTTTTTTAGTACCATGTCCATTGTGCTGTTTATATCTGACTTGTTTTTAATGGGTGAGTCTGGAGATGGAGGTTCAGCCTTTGAGCATTAATAGTGCACTTTAGGTTCCTTTTCTGCCATTGTGGTTAACTTAGATAACTGCTCTAAGGGGCATTGCCAGCTGCGTTGATGAGAGATCTTCAAGGTATTCAAACTATGTGCTGGAATCAGTGGATTGTAGGTCGGTTTGGATGTTGAGATATTTTACTATGTGTATGCCTTCGAGTGCATGAGTCTTCACTGCTGAATTGACTTCACCTGAGTGGTGCAGTGGTCTATTGTGATTGCATTGAGTAGAGGCGTTTGTGGTGATCTAGTCTTGCTCCTTAGGTGTCAGCACCTGGGTCAGGGCCAATGAAGAGCTCAATGACTGTATTAGCATGCTAATCAATATGACCCGCAGCCCATGTAGCCTCGAAAAGTGGTATAATCACAGACTTAATAGTTTGTAACAGAGCACAGCCGTAACAGAACTCTTGGTCAGAGGTAGGCTTTACCGTGCATTCCCAGTACTCACATCAGAGCACATCAGTTCATAGCAGTTTAGTGTACACAGGAGCACAGAGACCCCGCAGAGTACTATCAATCAGTATGGATTGGAAATAGGCCGGTGGTATTGAGCAGTGAGCCGGGATTCTGTATTTGCACAACGCACGGTTAATCCGCTATTTTAAGGTGATGGGCGCCTTTTTGGTTTCAGCCGGTTAGACGGAATGCTGATTGTTCTTTACAGGCTGCTATGTCCGCAATACCGATGTGATGTGAACATTGGTGTATGCATTGGACGTATATCATGTGTTTGAAGCTTTATCCATGTATTAAGTGGAGTTAACATTCATTTCTTGAAGCGCCAGATTCGCGCTTGATATTACTCGCCACCATCTTAAAGTAAGGCAATGTTTGGGATTTATAAAGCTGTTGCCCGGATTCGGTAGTGAAAGAAGGATATACCAAGAAAAAAGCATAGTACCCCATCCATTGTTGCTGGTTGTTGGAGGTTTAAGAAGTGACGTTTCCTGAAAGAACATGGGGCATATTATCAAGAATGGCGTTAAAATTATCGCCGCTTTAGCGGCAGAAAACTGCCGCTAAAGCGGCGATAATGGGCTTGATAATATGCCCTTGAGAATTCCAATAGAAGCCCATGTTGACACCAGAACATGGGCTTCTATTGGAATTCTCAAGGGCATATTATCAAGCCCATTATCGCCGCTTTAGCGGCAGTTTTCTTCCGCTAAAGCGGCGATAATTTCAACGCCGTTTCTTGATAATATGCCCCCAAGTCTTCTAGCTGTTGGGTGATGCCTGACTTATTTAGTCCTGACCGCCATCTTTTCCTCGAGGTGCAGTGGAGTTTTTCAAAGTCAGTAATTCAACTGTTTAAGCTCCCTCGAACAAACCAGCATAGCCCTTGGGTACATCGAGTCTTCCGATTTCCAAATCTGTTCTTGCCACATATGAGAACAGGCTCCAGTGGTACATTGGCATTCAATTTTGCTCCGTGGTGGTCAGAGAAACAGAGCTAGGCAGCCATGCGCACTGCCATCCAAGCCACGCCCCCCAAATGGTGGCATTCTTTATTAACATATAAAATAAACAGAAGAGGTGCCAAAATGCACCCCTGCTGCTCCCCCCGGGCTAATAGGAAAGTGTTTGAAGTTAATCCGGCAGGACCATATCGCACCTAAGCGGATACATTTTTGTGTAAAATATAAAGAAAGCTCACAAGAGTGACCTCAATGTGCATATCCAAGCACCTTTAACCAGCGCTTAGCCCTGTTGATGGAGCTGAAAACTGTGGCTAGATCCATGAATGCTAGGTACAATAAGCCTTGTCTAGCAATCATATATTTACCCAAAATATTTGTTGTAGATTTAAACACTGCTCCACCGTGCCCAGCCCAGGATGGAGGCCATATTGGAAAGGAGATAAAATATTATTCTGACTAGACTGTCAGAGATTTTAACTGTGCTATCTGTAAGAGATATGGGACGATAACATTTCGGCAGGTTCTGATCACCTTTCTTAAAGCCAGGGAAAAATAATCAACAGCACCCAGGACCCTGAATTCTTAGAGCTAAAATAATTCTTGAATAAATTGGTATGCAAGGGGCCCCAGAGATTGCTATTACTTTTAAGAAGGTCCATGGGTACCCAATCTGGGCCTGGAGCTTTCCCCTTCCGGCCTATGATTTAACACATCCTCAAACTCACATAAGGAAATTTGTAAGGGAGTGGAATTACATAGTCTAGCCCTTAGGGAATCCAAAAGTGTCTTGTCTTCCACTACCTGATAAATAGCGCTAGAATCTGTTACCCAGGCCGGGCCTGCTATGCAACAACATAATAATGGGTTTGGTGGGGCATCTGTCAGTCCAATCTTGTTAACTGTATTCAAAAAATACTTTACCACAATTTTCAGTTGCTGCTTGCACAAGCAGCTCCCAATCTTTACTTACTAAGAAATTCTTCCTGCTTCTAATAGTGAACATCTCCTTGCCTCAGCAATTTTGTTGCAATCCCTAGGGGTTTGTTGCCAGGGCCCTTCTTAATCAGTGATTAGCCACTGAGCTGTATCCATGAAACCATTGTGGGCATTTCAAAACTGGTATAATAGGCTTCAGCAAATAATTCCTAATGCCTATACATAGGGAGCTATACTGGGAATGAAGTGTTCCACGCTCTCTTCTGCAAGGCAAACCAACACGAGCGGTGGAAATTTCTCCACGAGTAGACTATGGGTAGGCCAAGGTTCCTTAAGAAACCATATTAATCTTAGGCCATCTCTTGTATGATGGAAAATCTCAATACTTGCTACCGGAGGGTTAACGTTCTGGACTGTAAAACGCACAACTGCCATTAGTGCATTATGTTTCCCCACTGAGTTTCTATTACTGTACTCCCAGAACACCATAGAACAAAATCTCTGGTGCCAAAAATGTAATGAATGGTAGAGGACCGACCATTATCTCTATAAGAAGGTAAGATTCGATCATCTCCTTTCAATTTTAAGACCATATCCACCAGATAATTCTCTGCTAGATAGTGACCCAGCTCAACCCCCTTCTTTTCGCTGAGGTCCTCCTAGTTATCAAGATCCTTAGTTTGCAGATCCTCTGAACATATTATGAACTTAGCTTTAAAAGCACCATAAACACACTACCTAGTCAATCACTGTCACTTTATGGTTAAGGTTCAATTTAGGCCAAATCAAGAGTCCTCCCCTGGCTCTACCATGCATAGAAGGCACAACAGGGTTAACAGACTAACAAGCAAAACCCTAGCATGAAGGAGGGGAGATGTCCCATGTCTCCTGGAAGGCCGTGATATCATAGCCTGTGAAGAAGTTGAGCCAGTCTGGGTCAGCGCCTTTCCCTTTAAACCTGCAACATTCTAGCTCATAGGTATGTAAGGACACCTGCCACCAATAGATGCCCTACAGCCTGTCTTTTCAGAAGCAGTTGTTCCTTTATTGGTCTCCCTTGCCGGGGGCAATAAAGGCCTTTCTTGAGGGCAATCAATATCCGAAAGGACATGAAACCAATTTGTAACTGGCACCCAGTACTGGACCCTTGAACAATCCAGTGCAATAGGAGACGACCCCACTTGCTTTGAGGATAAAATAATTAAAGATGGGTTTTGTGAAGGGTTGAATCCTCCTTCATTGGGCTAAGTTACCTGCTGGGACTGAAGTAGCAGCATATGCAAACGGGGCTTATAAAACAATCCGAGTGGTACCACAATAATGGAGCTCCCGCTATGAACTTTACTCAGCTCGCCAAACAAAAACCTCTGCACCAGCTGCAGGGATCTGAAATTGACAATGACCGAGTCCCCACTGGTTTGTGCACGGGCTTGGCCAATCCAGCCAATCCTACTGATCATCAAGATTTCTTCAGACAGATAAAATGGGAGACCACAATGGCAAACAAACCAGGCTAAGACTATGTTAACCCCTTCGATGCTCATGACGGAATGGTTCCGTCATGAGCATCGGTGCCCCTGTGCTCATGACGGAACCATTCCGTCATGAGGCCAGGGGCACGAAATCCCTCTGCTGCAGACAGCAGAGGGATTTCCTTTTCTCCCCCACAGCCTCGGGAGCTGGGGAAGAGCTTCCCCAGCTCCCGAGGCCCCCCCCTCCCTTTCAGTGAAATGAAGATCAGCGCGCACGTCGCGCTGACTTCATTTCACTGAAAACGAAACTAAAATGAGCCTTTAGGCTCATTTCAGTTTCACTTTCTACGTGCTCAGGGGGCTATCTCAGCCCCCTGAGCACGTAGAAAGACGGGAGAGGTATCATTGGAAAGGGGATCCACCCACTAAGGCACCAGGGAGGGGGGAGCGGCCCCTTGGGCAAGGGCTTTTGCTCCCCCCCAAAAAAATTGCCATTGTTCAGTCTTTCTGTCCCCCCTGGGGGGCAGATGGGAGCAGTAGCCCCCAATCTGCCCCCCCGGGGGGGCAGAAAGCCCACTAGACACCAGGGATTTTTATTAGGTGCATTTATTTCAGGGTGGGGGCTGCCCGAAACGGGCATGCCAATGCCCCCACCCCCCAGCCACCATTACAGCCTTTCTGCCCCCCCTGGGAGGCAGATGGGGGCCGTAGCCCCCAATCTGCCCCCCCGGGGGGGCAGAAAGCCCACTAAACACCAGGGATTTTTTGGGACGCATTTTCTTTTAGGGTGGGGGCTGCCCGAAACGGGCACGCTAATGCCCCCACCCCCACCACCATTACAGCCTTTCTGCCCCCCTGGGAGGCAGATGGGGGCAGTAGCCCCCAATATGCCCCCCCGGGGGGGCAGAAAACCCACTAAACACCAGGGATTTTTTTGGACGCATTTTTTTTTAGGGTGGGGGCTGCCCGAAACGGGCACGCTAATGCCCCCACCCTGCCACCACCATTACAGCCTTTCTGCCCCCCTGGGAGGCAGATAGGGGGCAGTAGCCCCCTATCTGCCGCCCCGGGGGGGCAGAAAGCCCACTAAACGCCAGGGATTTATTTTATGTGTAATTTTTTTTTTAGGGTGGGGGCTGCCCAAAACGGGCACGCTAATGCCCCCACCCCCGTCACCATTACAGCCTTTCTGCCCCACCCTGGGGGGCAGATGGGGGCTGTAGCCCCCAATCTGCCCCCCCGGTGGGGCAGAAAGCCCACTAAACGCCAGGGATTTTTTTTTGGCGTGGTTTTTTTTGGGTGGGGGCTGCCCAAAATGGGCATGCCAATGCCCCCACCCCCCATCACCATTACAGCCTTTCTGCCCCGCCCTGGGGGGCATATGGGGGCTGTAGCCCCCAATCTGCCCCCCCGGTGGGGCAGAAAGCCCACTTGACGCCAGGGATTTTTTTTTGCAATTTTTTTTAGGGTGGGGGCTGCCCGAAGTGGGCACGCCAATGCCCAAATCCCCGCCACCATTACAGCCTTTCTGCTCCCCCTGGTCTCCCGATAAAAATGGTACCTCACACGCGTGGGTGGGGCAAGTACCCGCGACAGGCAAGGGCCCAAAACCTAGTGAGGCGACATCAAAATTACCTATCACAAACCAACCTGGTTTCAAGGGGGGTCCCATGAGTTTTTGGCCCCGGGTTCGGCGGCCAGCTAGGGAAACCTACCAAACCCACACATTTCTGAAAACTAGACACCCGGGGGATTCCAGGGAGGTATGGCTTGTGTGGATCCCCCAAAGTTTTCTTACCCAGAAACCCCCAGAAACCTGAAATTTTGCTGAAAAAATCACTTTTTTCACACATTTTTTTGTGGGAAAGTTGTGGCATCACCGGGCTGAAACAAATTTCCTACCACCCAGTGTTCCCCCAGGTCTCCCGATAAAAACGGTGCATCACTCGGGTGGGAGGCCCAAGTACCCGCGACAGGCAAGGGCCCAAAACATATTGAGGCGACATCAATATTGCCTATCAGAAGACGACCTGGTTTTGCAAGGGGGGTTCCATGACTTTTTGGCCCGGGGCTCGGCGGCCACCTAGAGAAACCTACCAAACCAACACATTTCTGAAAACTAAACACCCGGGGGATTCCAGGGAGGTATGGCTTGCATGGATCCCCCAACGTTTTCTTACCCAGAATCCCCCAGAAACCTTAAATTTTGCTGAAAAAATCACTTTTTTCACACATTTTTTTGTGGGAAAGTTGTGGCATCACTGGGCTGACACAAATTTCCTACCACCCAGCATTGACCCAGGTCTCCCGATAAAAATGGTGCCTCACTCGGGTGGGAGGCCCAAGTATGCGCGACAGGCAAGGGCCCAAAACATATTGAGGCGACATCAAAATTGCCTATCAGAAGACGACCTGGTTTTGCAGGGGGTCCCATGACTTTTGGCCCGGGGCTCGGCGGCCACCTAGGGAAACCTAGCAGACCCACACATTTCTGAAAAGTAGACACCCGGGGATTCCAGGGAGGTATGGCTTGCATGGATCCACCAATGTTTTCTTACCCAGAATCCCCTGCAAACCTGAAATTTTGCTGAAAAAATCACTTTTTTCACACATTTTGTGTGGGAAAGTTGTGGCATCACCAGGCTGACACAAATTTCCTATCACCCAGCGTTCCCCCAGGTCTCCCGATAAAAATGGTGCCTCACTCGGGTGGGAGGCCCAAGTACGCGCGACAGGCAAGGGCCCAAAACCTATTGAGGCAACATCAAAATTGCCTATCAGAAAACGACCTGGTTTTGCAAGGGGGTCCCATGACTCTTTGGCCCGGGGCTCGGCGGCCACCTAGGAAACCTACCAAACCCACACATTTCTGAAAGAAGACACCCGGGGATTCCAGGGAGGTATGGCTTGCGTGGATCCCCAACGTTTTCTTACCCAGAATCCCCAGAAACCTTAAATTTTGCTGAAAAAGTCACTTTTTTCACACATTTTTGTGTAGGAAAGTTGTGGCATCACCGGGCTGACACAAATTTCCTACCACTCAGCGTTCCCTCAGGTCTCCCGATACAAATGGTGCCTCACTCGGGTGGGAGGCCCAAGTACCCGCAACAGGCATGGGCCCAAAACGTATTGAGGCAACATCAAAATTGCCTATCAGTAGACTGACCTGGTTTTGCAAGGGGGTCCCATGACTTTTGGCCCGGGGCTCGGCGGCCACCTAGGAAACCTAGAAAACCCACACATTTCTGAAAAGTAGACACCCGGGGATTCCAGGGAGGTATGGCTTGCGTGGATCCACCAACGTTGTCTTACCCAGAATCCCCTGCAAACCTGAAATTTTGCTGAAAAAAATCACTTTTTTCACACATTTTTGTGTGGGAAAGTTGTGGCATCACCAGGCTGACACAAATTTCCTACCACCCAGCGTTCCCCCAGGTCTCCCGATAAAAATGGTGCCTCACTCGGGTGGGAGGCCCAAATACGCGCGACAGGCAAGGGCCCAAAACGTATTGAGGCGACATCAAAAATGCCTATCGCAAAACGACCTGGTTTTGCAAGGGGTCCCATGACTTTTGGCCCGGGGCTCGGCAGCCACCTAGGGAAACCTAGCAAACCCACACATTTCTGAAAAGTAGACACCCGGGGATTCCAGGAAGGTATGGCTTGCGTGGATCCACCAACGTTTTCTTACCCAGAATCCCCTGCAAACATGAAAGTTTGCTGAAAAAAATCACTTTTTTCACACATTTTTGTGTGGGAAAGTTGTGGCATCACCGGGATGACACAAATGTCCTACCACCCAGCGTTCCCCCAGGTCTCCCGATAAAAATGGTGCCTCACTCGGGTGGGAGGCCCAAGTACCCGCAACAGGCATGGGCCCAAAACGTATTGAGGCAACATTGAAATTGCCTATCACAAAATGTTTTGGGCCCGTGCCTGTCGCGGGTACTTGGGCCTCCCACCCGAGTGAGGCACCATTTTATCGGGAGACCTGGGGGAACACTGGGTGGTTTGAAATTTGTGTCATCCCGGTGATGCCACAACTTTCCCACACAAAAATGTGTGAAAAAAGTGATTTTTTCAGCAAAACTTCAGGTTTGCAGGGGATTCTGGGTAAGAAAACGTTGGTGGATCCACGCAAGCCATACCTCCCTGGAATCCCCGGGTGTCTAGTTTTCAGAAATGTGTGGGTTTGGTAGGTTTCTCTAGGTGGCCGCCGAGCCCCGGGCCAAAAATTCATGGGACCCCCTTGCAAAACCAGGTCGATCTTCTGATAGGCAATTTTGATGTCGCCTCAATACGTTTTTGGCCCATGCCTGTTGCGGGTACTTGGGCCTCCCACCCGAGTGAGGCACCATTTGTATCGGGAGACCTGGGGAACGCTGGGTGGTAGGAAATTTGTGTCAGCCCGGTGATGCCACAACTTTCCTACACAAAAATGTGTGAAAAAGTGACTTTTTCAGCAAAATTTAAGCTTTCTGGGGATTCTGGGTAAGAAAACGTTGGGGGATCCACGCAAGCCATACCTCCCTGGAATCCCCGGGTGTCTTCTTTCAGAAATGTGTGGGTTTGGTAGGTTTCCTAGGTGGCCGCCGAGCCCCGGGCCAAAGAGTCATGGGACCCCCTTGCAAAACCAGGTCGTTTTCTGATAGGCAATTTTGATGTTGCCTCAATACGTTTTGGGCCCTTGCCTGTCGCGCGTACTTGGGCCTCCCACCCGAGTGAGGCACCATTTTATCGGGAGACCTGGGGAACGCTGGGTGGTAGGAAATTTGTGTCAGCCCGGTGATGCCACAACTTTCCCACACAAAATGTGTGAAAAAAGTGATTTTTTCAGCAAAATTTCAGGTTTGCAGGGATTCTGGGTAAGAAAACGTTGGTGGATCCACGCAAGCCATACCTCCCTGGAATCCCCGGGTGTCTACTTTTCAGAAATGTGTGGGTTTGCTAGGTTTCCCTAGGTGGCCGCCGAGCCCCGGGCCAAAAGTCATGGGACCCCTTGCAAAACCAGGTCGTCTTCTGATAGGCAATTTTGATGTCGCCTCAATACGTTTTGGGCCCTTGCCTGTCACGCGTACTTGGGCCTCCCACCCAAGTGAGGCACCATTTTATCGGGAGACCTGGAGGAACGCTGGGTGGTAGGAAATTTGTGTCAGCCCAGTGATGCCACAACTTTCCCACACAAAAATGTATGAAAAAAGTGATTTTTTCAGCAAAATTTCAGGTTTGCAGGGGATTCTGGGTAAGAAAACGTTGGTGGATCCACACAAGACATACCTACCTGGAATCCCCCGGGTGTCTACTTTTCAGAAATGTGTGGGTTTGCTAGGTTTCCCTAGGTGGCCGCCGAGCCCCGGGCCAAAAAGTCATGGGACCCCTCTTGCAAAACCAGGTCGTTTTGTGATAGGCATTTTTGATGTCGCCTCAATACGTTTTGGGCCCTTGCCTGTCGCGGGTACTTGGGCCTCCTGGGGGAACGCTGGGTGGTAGGAAATTTGTGTCAGCCTGGTGATGCCACAACTTTCCCACACAATAATGTGTGAAAAAAGTGATTTTTGTCAGCAAAATGTCAGGTTTCTGGGGGATTCTGGGTAAGAAAACATTGGGGGATCCACGCAAGCCATACCTCCCTGGAATCTCCCATGTGTCTACTTTTCAGAAATGTGTGGGTTTGGTAGGTTTCCCTAGGTGCCGGCAGAGCTAGGGTTCAAAAACTACAGCTAGGCACTTTGCCAAAAAAGGGTCATTTTTCACAGTGAAATTGGGGTGTGTCCACGTTGCGTTTTGCATCGTTTCCTGTCGCGGGCACTAGGCCTACCCACACAAGTGAGGTGCCATTTTTCTCAGAAGACTTTGGGGAACGTGGGGTGGGTGGAATTTTGTGGATCCATGCAGATTCCAGAACTTTCCACCACAGAAAAGCGAGGAAAATGTGTTTTTTTTTACAATTGTTTAGTTGTGCAAGGGATTCTGGGTAACAGAACCTGGTGAGAGCCAGTCAAGTCAACCCATCCTGTATTCCCCTGGGTGTCTAGTTTTCAAAAATGTATAAGTTTGCTAGGTTTCCCTAGGTGCCGGCAGAGCTAGGGTTCAAAAACTACAGCTAGGCACTTTGCAAAAAAGGGGTCATTTTTCACTGTGAAAATGTGGTGTGTCCACGTTGCGTTTTGGGCCGTTTCCTGTCGCGGGCAGTAGGCCTACCCACACAAGTGAGGTACGTTTTTCTCGAAAGACTTTGGGGAACGAGGGGTGGGTGGAATTTTGTGGATCCATGCAGATTCCAGAACTTTCCACCACAGAAAAGTGAGGAAAATTTGTTTTTTTTGACAATATTTTAGGTTTGCAAGGGATTCTGGGTAACAGAACCAGGTGAGAGCCAGTCAAGTCACCCCATCCTGGATTCCCCTGGGTGTCTAGTTTTCAAAAATGTATAGGTTTGCTAGGTTTCCGTAGGTGCCGGCAGAGCTAGGGTTAAAAAACTACAGCTAGGCACTTTGCAAAAAAAGGGTCATTTTTCACTGTGAAAATGTGGTGTGTCCACGTTGCGTTTTGGGCCGTTTCCTGTCGCAGGCACTAGACCTACCCACACAAGTGAGGTACCATTTTTATCGGGAGACTTAGGGTAACACAAAATTGTAGAGCAAATGTTATTATCTATTGACTTTTGATGCATTTCTGCCTTCCAAATGAAAGACAATGTGTAAAAAAGAAGTCATTTTGAAAAATGTCCTATAATTCTCATGCTAGTATGGGTACTCCCAATTTCGGAAATGTGCAAATATCTACTATTTCTAAACTCTATATTTTGTTCCCATTTCAGAAATACATAGGTGTCTTTCATACCGATTTTTCCATGTATAAATTTGCCCAGAATAATTGCTATATACCCGGTACATAATAAAAAACCATTGCAAGACGCTGCTCAGTTATTGGCTCTGGGCTCGTCGGTTCTTGGTGAACCTACAAGTCCTATATATCGCCACAACCAGAAAGGTCCAGCGGATGTAACGGTATATTGCTTTCAAATAGCTGTCATAATTAGAAGAAGTTACAGGTGAAAATGTTGACACAAATGGCTGATTTTTTCAACTAATTTTCAATTTTTCCTATATTTAACTGTTTGTTTCTATAAAGAAAACTTGAAGGATCTACACAAATGACCCCTTGCTGAATTCATAATTTTGTCTACTTTTCAGAAATGTATAGCTTTCTAGGATCCATTATTGCTTTCATACCCATTTCTACCATTAACTGGAAGGAGGTTGAAAGCACAAAAAATAGCAAAAATATACTATGTCCCAGAAAAATGGCAAAACTGTGTAAAAAATGTTGGTTTTCTGACAAAAGTCTGCTTGTCCCTGAAAGCTGGGAAGATGGTGATTTCAGCACCACAACCCCTTTTTTGATGCCATTTGCAGGGAAAAAACCAGACACTTTCATCTGTAGCCCTTTTTTCGCATTTTTCCCCAAAAAACCAAAATGTAGCTGTATTTTGGCTAATTTCTGGGTCCCCTCCCCTTTGTTGGAAAAAAAGGACGCAAATTTGGCGTGGATCCGTTATGTGGTTAAAAAGTTACAGAGGTCTAAGCGCGAACTACCCCAAATAGCCAAAAAAAGGCTTAGCACAGGAGGGGAAAAGGCCTAGCAGCGAAGGGGTTAAATAAGAGCCCACCTTGTTTTCTCGTAGTGGGTGTACTCCAATGAGCACACACACATTTGGGCAGACTACGAGCGGGAGGTTGATATGCAGTTGGCTCAGAATATATTAACTCTTTCCTCCTGAGCAAGCACTATCCTGCAGTCCTTGAAACTGTCCCAGCCTCGATGGATTGCCTCTAGATTGTTGCATGTCAGGGCCACTAGTTGTGGTTGGGCCAACCCTCTGAGGTGGCAAATTAGACTGGTTATTAGACACCAAGTTGCCCTTTGCCCCATCCATGTTAATTATGCTACGCAGGTTGGATTGGGATTCCGATTTCCATGTATTCCAGTAAGAACTCCAGCCTCATAACTCTGGGAAAGGGAAGCCTCTGTGTCAGCAAAGAGCAAGTTCTGATTCTATAGCCGCTAAACAATGACACAAAGGAGCTAGCTTGCTCTGCAGCAATTCTTCCATTTTTAAGAAGCAACTCTCCATAAACTGCATTCTCTCACTGCAATCTGTCTGCATGCTAGTTCCCTTTGTGTTGGACTCAATACGCTGAGTTAGTCTTTTACTTTTAACTACCTTAGCAGAGCTACTTGAGGTGGCCAGTGATAAGACTCTTGTTAATGTTGTATCCATCTCTAATGAACTCACTGAAATACCTGGGGATGACAATGTCAAAGATGAGGGTGCTAGCTCCTCTGCAGGCAATGTGTCTAAATTTGAACCAGAATTCAGGGAGAGTCTTCTCTCCATGAGCGCAACTCTCAGTCAAATAACGTCCACTGCCCTTTCCAACATTCTGTAGATAGAGGAATTCTTGGGTGCAAATAAGGGAGCAGGTAACACCATGTTAAATTTCTTTTTCCCCATCTTGCTTTATGAGTGCAAAATTCAGGTAAATTCTCCAGTCTCTAAAACTCCACGCAGTCCACACAATCATTATTGGGACTTTCAATATACTATACAGAGAAACAGATTGGGAGATTATTATCTTTTGAGAAGAATTAAAAAAGAAAGGGGCCCAGCCTCTTCTGGGCTCTGATGGGCGTAGACGGACCTGTCCTTGGCCTGTGCTTCCCCTGGCACAGCCTGTGTGTGACCCGCGCTGGGGGGCTGTGGTTAGCACTATAAGCGCTTGAGGAGTATTGCTCGTCCCCGTCTCAGCTGTGGTAAGTGGCGGCACCTCCAGGCATAAGGGCAGATGGGACAGGTAGTCCCCTGCTCAAAGTAAATGTTTTATTTTGTCGTTTATTACCCCGATTACCCTTCAAATATCAAAGTTTAGCTAAAATCACAGAAGATTCTCATATTTCTGCAAGCACATGTTCTGGAGTATGGGGATTAAAAAAAGTCATATCATCAAACATTCACACATTCTTCCAATAAATAAGTACCCCACTTGCGTGGGTGGACCAGGTATAAGACAAACCATGGACCTTATGAAGGTAATACAGGGCCAATCCGGTCTTCAAATGATTACTGTTTTTGTAAGTTCTTATAGCCAGAGTTAGGTCCACCCACCCATGAAGGGCAACGTTTCAGTAGTGAGAGATGTGGGAACACACATAAGTAAGACCTTGGCCATAGGCTGGAAATGCCTAAGTCTTTTGTCACATAAATATTGGAAAACGTTTTTATTTCCCAAAATGACTGATGTTTGAAAATAATTCAGTGTACGATAACTTGTAGGGATCGATGCAAACCACTCCACCTTGGATTCTCTTGGGTTTCTAAGATTCCGAAATGGCCAGGATTAGTAGAGTTCCCTCAGTGCTGACTGTCCCCACTCCAGATAGTTACAGCAATTCCCTAGGGAAAGATAAAGGAAAATGGAAGTTTACTTATTTTAATAACATTTACGCAGCATTCTCTTTAAGAAGATATGCTGGAATTCATGCATACCAAAGCACCCTGGATTTCCCTGAGTCTCTAGGTTTCTGAAATTTGGTTGACAGCTGACCCAGAGTACTGCAGCCAATCCCCATGACATGTGAGAGGAAATTGGGATTCCTTTGGGTGTAGTTTTGACATAAGGGCAAGCAGGGAGGGGATAAACCATTTTTTGCCTCCCCCAGGGGGCAGGTATACTGTCTGTTGAGGTTAAGGAGAGCACATTGATAAAAGATAGGGCTACAGGCTGAAACTGTGGCTCTGTCTTTCGACAGACCAGCTTAACTTTGAAGCGTGGGATGCTTGGGTGTGCCTCTGATCCCTGTGTCCTCCCCCAAATAGGCAGCTTTGTGGGAAACATTGGCTATGTGCCTTCAAGCAGGTTTTTGCCTTTATGCCCATGTCTTTCATACAGTACTGGTACAAAGGTAAAGTCCTCTTATGGTGCTTTCTGCCTCCCTACAGGACAGATATTGGTCAAGAAGACTGTTTGCAATATACAGAATTGTGGGAAAAGCACTCTGTAAATAGCAAAGTGATTCTGGTTTCGTCCTTTTACAATGAAACAAAGTAATATCCACAGAATTATCTGTGATCAAGATGATGTTCTTTATTTTTTTCTCATAATGTGAAATAGGGATGAAGCCAACGCGTTTCATCTCGAAGACAGCAGGACTTCTTCAGAGCTGATAAAAATATGTTAACATGGCAAACAGATATTAAAATCACATATATTGAAATTCTGTTACAGTTAAAACCTATTGACACATATAACTACAAAACAAGAATAATACACATGAGAGCACCAAGACATGTGCCCCTGAATATCTAAAATCCATGCAGCATATATATGTTTTTAAGGTTTGTGTTACACGATTCAGTACAACTTGAACACACAATTCATATTGGCATTCTCCGTATACAATATTATTTCGGTATACAATTCTTAGTTTCAACTCTATTCTCTTACTTAATATGAACTCAATCCTAATGGGAGAGATGATCAAACCATGTTACTAAAACAACTCATATTGGTGCATATAAATGTATATTATGATTGCGAATTACAATAAGTCACTGATTCATTCTAAGAAGATGTTCCCAAACACTCAACAATTTGCACAATCTGAGTTTTTATTGAAATGTATTAAACAAGAAGCACAAAAAACAAATTTCATTCTAATCAAACGATAATTCACGTCCCTATTCTTGTAGGTGAACATTTTCCCCCAAAACCCTTACTTAGCTTACTAATGCTGCAGAAAGATTTGCTATATATATGTCCCATCCAGCTTAAATATTTGATTGCGTCATAAATTGATGTCGCCGTCCCTTTTCAATAAGCAATACCATAGAAACGATTAGAAAACTCAACAAAGCTAATTCATTCAATGCACGTATATATTTTTCATTATTAGGAAGATGATAGTCAGCGTCCACAAAGATATCAGTCACCCAGCCATCATTTTGAATTCTTGCAATTGAAGTGCATGTATTTCCATATTTTAAAAAAAAACAGTGTCCACACACGTTGGAGGCATCAGGATGTCATTTTTAATAGGGGCATTATCATGCCACATTATCATCTCAATACTGAAGTCAATGTCCCCAAGCCATCATTCAACAACAAAATTCATCATAGAGCCGCCATTTTAAAACAGGAGCTATCAAGTTGTTCAGAAAATAAAGCACTGGATATTCCAAAAACCTAGCTCTCCTATGTAACACCATCTTGAAATAGTAAATATCACATGGTTCAGTAAATGAAGCGCTGGGCAATCCAAAAAAACAGACACTGGTATATAACAAATAAAAAATCAGGCCCACATTTAGCTTCAACATCTAGCTTCATCAAACCAACTTTCAATTCAAGTGTTTTTTACAGCTAACGAACAATTTAAATATATCTATCTAGGTGAAAAACAAACTCAAATTTAACTTTTAAACATTTGAATTAAGGATTGTCATGGAAGACTGTGTGCACTTTAGGGGAGGAGGTAATTGCCCCATCCCGGTCTATTTTGTAAAATGCAGTCCCTGGTGTTTAATGCTCTTTCTGCCCCCGTTTGGGGTAGAAAACTGAATGGGCGCTAAAGGTTGGGGATGCTCCCCGATGTCAGGACACATTTAAAAAAAAAAAAAAAGGCTATCCCTACTGCATCTGTGTCTTTCTGCCCCATGGGTTGGAGTAACCCCACCCATCTGCCTCCCAGAGGGACAAAAGTCTGTATGGGCAATAAGGGTGAGAGATGCTGCCTGTTGTAAAGATGGGCCAGCACCCTCTCCATTCTTTTTTAATCTACAGCACACATGTAGTGCTTGCCCTATTTTCGGTAAGCACATTTTAATATGTTAACACTTGCTTCAAGGAGGCATTCATTTTTGACAAAAAGCTTGGGGGCATATTATCAACGAGGCGATAAGCAATTATCGCCGCTTTTGCGTCCGTTTTCGGACGAAAAGCAGCGATAATTTTATCGCCTAATCAGCAAGGTCACGCTATCGCGTGAATCCTTGCATTATCGCCCTTTCCCCAACGCCCATCTTTGCATCTCTAATGAGATGCAAAGTGGGCGTTACTGGGCGTACCCAGGATGGACTACGTTGCAAATATCGCTGATGTTCACATCGTGATATTTACAAGGCAGCCCACATGATTTTAGCAGAGGTTAGATTTTGGCGAAAACGTCCGTTTTCGCCAAAATCTAACGTCTGCTAAAATCCTGACTTAGCCATCCCTAACATAGGGGTGGATTCTGCTGATACGACCACAGGGTCGTATCAGCAAAGTTATCGCCGTTTTGCAGGGAACATCGCTGGAAAACCAGCGATGTTCCCTGCAAAACGGCGATAACCTCGCTATCTCTGGAATTTTTATCGCCCTGGAGAAGCGTGTTGTTAATAACGCGCTACCAGGGCGATAATTTCCAGAGATAGCCAGCGATAAGAAATCTATCGCTAAGCACGGCCAGCGATAATTATCGCTGGCTGTTGATAATATGCCCCTTGGCTGGTTACCTTAGTACATTGGGCTTGGCGTCAAAGCCATCAATAGCTGCAAGAATTGCCACTAATAAGACCCCAACAATGCCTTCTTGACTCAAGAAAATGGCTCCTTTCCAGTGTAAAACACCTTTCACGCTAGATAGCAATTACTCTTGTGAGCCTTTTCATCAGTTTGTGTAATTTTGTTTCGCTTTTTGCTGGTGCAAAGCTTTAGTCAATATAGTTCTTTGTGTCATAAATCCAACACTCCTTCCCAGAGCCAGAATGCATCCTTAGGGTGCTATTGACTTTGGCTATTTCATTTTGTATCAACTACTGTAACAAATTCCCAGTGGCGGCTGCCTTGGAACGGGGTTGGTGGGGTGAGAGGGGAATGAATAATTATTATTTTTTTTAAACTTTACTTCCCTTTGCCGCAGCCGCCGCATGCTTCTCCTCCGTCCTCTTAGACTGCACTGGCAGCACCAGAAGCAGGCTCTCCCAGCCAATCACGACGCTGCATGAGCAGCATCATGATTGATCTGAGCAGTCTGTTTGGCCGCTCAGGCAGTGCCTGGGAGCCTCGGCATGTTCTCCTTCAGGCAGTGCAACACAGCAAGGTGGAGAACATGGTAAATGTGTATCAGTGTTTGGCTGACCCAAGAGGGCCGCCAAACATTTATGCGCACTTAGGGAGTCCAAACCAATCCTAATTGTGCTCAGTCCCGACCTGGCTCCAGTCCCATATGGAAAAATAAAATCATAATAACGTCTTGTTATTATCATTTTATTTTTGCACTACTCAAATAACAGTGGGGCGACGCTCCTCCGCTTTAGCGGAGGAGCCGCCACTGCAAATTCCTACAATATTTTAAACCATTGGCAATAAATTCAACTTCCAAACATACATTTTGAGAAAAAGTAGCAACATATGTACACAATAGCATTTTAAGAAAGCTCATTGTGGAAATTTCACAATATTTTACAACTTAATTAATTTTCAGCATGTTTATTATATCCTTCAGAGGGGTCTAAAACCTGATTGATCACATGCTAAATTCAGTAGGACCTTGCTCCCAAGCTTCGTCACAAGAAGAACATTTCTTTTTTAATTGTTTTTTTAATTGTTTATGTTCTAGCACATATCAATTACAAAATAAATTAAGGACATTTAACATATTAAGACTTGTGGCATGGTATGGAAATCATAAAGCTGCTGCTTTGGTTAAAAATTTGGAAAAACCCTGAGGCCACCCTTTATAGGACAATACTGACTGATTGTATGGAGCTGGATAAGAGCCTAGATATACCATGGTTAAGATATGTCAAAATTAATTTTATTAAAATGGGTGTAACAGAATATTATACAAACCCCGACACCCTAAAGAATGTGTTGTCCGCCTCTATTAAATTACTTTTTTACCAAAGTCATGAGCGGACAGATATTACTTGTAATAGGCCTAATTATCCAGAGCCTCTTTCCCAGCTACAAAGAGAACCAGCACTTTATTTACAAATGATTTAAATGAAAGGCGGAACTTTTTGCTGACTAGGTTGCAGTTAAAAACAATCCATTACCAAGTTGCTTTCCCCACCCAAAGCTCATGGTTTGCTTCACTTCCAGTATGCCCTTGCGATAGTCGTTCATGCCAAAGCACTATGCACTTTATTTTATTTTGCAGTTTTTATACCCCCCAGAGGAAACGGTTTATTTGTCCACTTTTACTTACTGTTGGGATTAGAAACCATAAATTGGCATTCAAATATTTACTCTCCTTAGAAACAACTGAAATTATATACTGTATTTTAAACTATCTTTTTACTACTTTTAAGATTCGTAGCAAATATTAACTACTGATTATAATGTGTAATTGTTGTGTATGTGGATCTGTTGGTTTTTCTCGTTTTTAAATGAAATTATGTATGTGCAATCTTTTATGGCTCTTTCAAAAGTCGAATAAAGTATTTTTTGACTCTGTATGGAAATCATCAAAATCCTTTGTGTTTCACATTTACTTCCTACATGCAATTTTCTATTTTCAACCTGATATGCAAATTATCTGGATGATAATTATGAACGGCAAAAATGTATCATATAAAAACTATTTCATTTTTTATCACATTCTGCATTCTCTTCTTCATTTTCTGAATTGTTGTGCCTCTTTATTTTTCACAATAACATCACTTAAACACATAGACCGCAAAAACATGTGTTGCAGTTGTGAAAAGGTGGGTTCTGACCATCCACCCCTCTAGCCCCAAGTCTTTTTCTTTTTTTCTTTTGGATGTGCGGAGTTTTTGATTTCAGCTGTAAGTGACAGTCCTCTAATGGAGTTTCACCATCTGCAAGCTTCTGTAACAGCGGTTTTGAGCTGTAACCACCAGTGACCGCCTATTCAAATAAGGTATGCTACTGTGCAGCTATGGTAAGAAGGGATGCACTGGTTATATGTGAGCATATGTGCACACACATTTCCATACAAGTGTGGGCTGTTTGAGCAGGAACATTATCTGATTCAGCATAGTATCTGCGCACAGGGAGCACTGTCACAGACAGGGCCCAGAATGGCTTTGGCCTGTGTAGGCTTTTTAATTTAATCAGAAATCCAAAAAGAAATGACATCTTTCTTTTTGAAGCTGGCCAGATGGCAGTTCAGAGTGTCCTCCTGGACAATAGGTCTATTTGAGAAGGACTGGCCTTCCCCCTGGAAGACAAAAAGACAGGGATGAATTGGCAGAGGTTGACTAGCTGACACACTCTTTGAAGCCTGGGCATGTTTTCTCACAGGAACAAAGTTGGAGCAGAGTAACTCTGGCAGCAGTCACACTTGGGTTTCTCTTTAAAGTATTGAAAGGAAGGCATGCTAGTTTTGCAGTATGCAGTTGGGTGGAGCTAAGCTCAGAACAGAGGTCTTGAAGACCACCACTAGACTCTGCCATTCTGATAAGTTTCACAAGGCTATTCAAGGGGGGTGGGCCATCCTGTGGGCTGCTCTCAAGAAATTTCATAAAGGGGTGAAAAGTGATATGGAAACTATGAAATGGGTTGGAATGCCTGCCTTATAGAGCTGTCCACCTATATTATTAAATCCCTGCGCAGGGATAGATACTCTAAGGGAAGTGGAAACTACTGAAGATAAAGGACAGACCAACTTGTTGGTGAACTGCTGCCTTGAGTAGAAGAACATAATGGTCTTGTAATTCTTGGCCTCTGTTGGACTTTGCATAGTCCCTCGATGCAGTGCCAGGTTCCCCTCATGTAGGTGGGTTAGGGGCAACCTAGGAAACAAAAATAAATATGCCCACAGGCATATTTTGTATAAAGATTAAAAAGAAATGAAAACAATATTGGTACACAGAGGCCGACTGGAACCCATATATTGCATCCCATTAGCCTTTGAAGGGGATTACAATATTTGCATATTCATGGCAGGGTGCTCCCTGAGGGACAGGGAACATGACAAGACATTGTTGTGGTATGGGGCACACCTATATGTTAATAAATCTGCTCAAAGAGGCAAGTTGTGAGTGTTTTAAAGTGGGGAAACCAGCAAAGGATGGTGTACACTCACAAACCTCAAATAAATCAATTAGTCAGTAGATTTGTAGAGCGCTTCTTGTCACCCATGAGGGTATCCAGGTGCTGGCAGGGTCCAGCTAATTAGCAGCATAGCCACGTCTTAAGGGACTTTCGGAAATCTTGAAAAGATAGGGATGTCCGTGGATGAAAGAGTAGCTCGTTCCATGCCTTTGTTGCTAGGCAGGAGAACAAGGGACCTCCGCATCTGCTACATCAAATGCATTGGGTGAGGGTTAGAGAAAGGAATGCGGAACAGATGTGTGTGTTGGGCTGATGGAATTTCAGGCGGTGGTTCAAATAGGCAGGCCTGCTGTTGTGTAGGGTGTTCTACGCATGGGTCAGGAGCTAGAACTTGCATATTTTCTCTACAGGAAGACAGGGGAGTTCCCTGAGGTGGGGGAGATGTGGGTTTGTCTAGGAAGGTCCAGGATGAGTCTAGCTGTGGCGTTCTCTATGGTTTGCAGTCAACAGATGAGGTAAGCTGTGATCCCTGCTTAGAAAGCGTTGCCATAATCCAGTCAGCTGGAGATGAGGGCCTCGGTGATGGTGCATCCTGAGCTTTGGGGTAGCCACTTGAATATCTTTCGAAGCATGCAGAGGATGAAGAATCAGGAGGAGGAGATGAAGTTGACCTGAGTCGTCATGGTTAGCACATTGACCAGAATGGTGCCTTGGTTCCTAGTGTGGTCAGTGGGGGTAGGAGTAGGTCCAAGTTCTGAGGGTCACCAAGATGCGTCCCATGGGGAGCTCTTGTTTCTGAAAATCAGTACCTCTGTCTTGTCTGTGTTGAACTTCAGGCAGTTCTCCTTGATCCAGAGGATGAGTTATGTGGTGTTAGTGTAGGATATGATGTTGAGTCCGTGGGTTTTGCCGATACTCTCAAGAGGTGTCATATAAGTATTGAAGAGGATCCTTTGGGGTACTCCACAGATGATTTCCTTGGGCTTAGAGGTTAAGGTGGACTTTTTGAGATTCTTCATGTGATCCATCTGAGATCGGCTCCTTTTATGCCTATGTTGCACAGCCTTGTGATGAGTGTGTGGTGAGAGACCATATCGAAGGATGCCAAGAGATCTGGGAGGATCAGAGTCACAGTCTCTCTTTGGTCAAGTAGGGCTCCAATGTCGTCGGTAGCCGCAATGAGGGCTGTCTCCTGAACTTAGTGTTTACATTTTTGTTCCAGGAAATTTACATCACATATACAATGTTGGCTTATGTCCTGTCAAGGGCATGAGGAAATTTGCCTCAGAGTAGGAAAGGGAAAGAAAAAGTAGCACACCGAACGTTGTTGGAGGTGTAGAGGCATAGGTTTCTACATGGGGAATTTTTTTTCCCATCAATAATTAAAAGATTTAAGGAACAATAAAAATAATATGTACAAATGCTACTGAGCGTGGCATTTCAACATACAGAAATGTGTAACTAGTACATCTACAGATATAGAATTTTTTATGCATTTGAGTACTCCTGGAAATCGGTACCTTTCACAGATTTTCAGGATGTCTTCAGGAATATTTTGAGAATTCCAGTAGTCATATATTTCCTGCAAAAGAAAGAGTAACCCTATGGAACAATTTGCTCGCAATACATCAACAAAAGCTTAAATTTGAGGATCACATTAATGGTGTCTCTGTATATGAAAGTACATCATTTTTGTTATTGTTCTCCCTGCTTTTTTCCTGATTTGCTGGTCATAACGTACTATGGGCCACATGTATCATGCATTTTATGGGTAGCAAACAGCCTGATTCACAGAATTGAGACATTTGCAACTGGGAAAATACATTTTGGTTTGTATGATTTCCAATTTGCTATTAGGTAACATGTTACCGATCACAATTTGAAATTACTAATACATACCGATTTGGTATTAGAAAGGGGTGTGTTTAGGGCGTCCCTTCCTAATATCAAATCACGGTGGTATGAAGGAATGCTTTGTGATTGAAATGCGGTCACAAAACATTCACATTATACCACCTGCTTTAAGTAGGTGGTAACCCATTCGCAAATGGGAATGGGTCCCCAAAGGACCCTTTCCCTTTTGGGAATGGTAGCATAAACGTTTTCAGAGCAGGTAGTGGTGCCACGGACCACTGCCTGCTCTTAAAAAATGAAAAGAAAACTTTTCATTTCTTTTTTTAAGGTAAACTACCTGCATTTTTAAAAAAAATGCTTTATTTAAAGGCAAACATGGACATGGTGGTCTGCTGACCAACATCACTGTGATTTTAGTGATTTCCAATTGGTTGCTAATTGCGACTTACCTCATTATTATTCATAAGGAAGATTGATTTGCAACCCACTAGGAATCGCTAAATGAATCTCATGGAGTTTCATACATTATGAATAGTGATTACCTAATTGTGATTCACACAAAATCGCAATTAGGTAATCGCTATTTCCAATATTGATACATGTGGCCCCATGTGTGTGACGCTGCTAAACCATGTCCTTGCTAGTGTGCTTCCCCTTTAAAATATGTGCTCTCTGTGGGTCTAACTTAATTGGCATATTTAACTTTTCTGTAGGGCCATAGTAGATAATGCATAATGTACCAGTGGTGTCAAATGTGGACTGAAGTGTGCCTTTACACCATCCTCATATAAGAGATATATGACAAAAGTATATGACTCCAGAGTGCTCAGGTTGGACTTCAGAATAAAAATATTGCAATTTCACGACAAAAGGAGAAGCGTTTTTGCCATTTATAAAAACATACTTTTATATATTTGTAAGTCACGGTAAAGTGTGCCTTGTTAGACCATTGGACTACGCGTTTACAATCGTCCAGAAGTGCATGTTTGATATTAATGTAAAGTATGTGTCCACAGCAACCAATTACAAAAAGCTGCCATTTGGTAGGTAACGCTGAATTTTCTATGAACAGTATACGTTATGATCAAAATCCTTTTTATTATATTCATTGTAACTGATTTACCTTACCATCCTGCTCCAGATACAGATGTTCGTTGTACCAAACAAAAGTTAGTCATTTCGTAATTGTCAGAAGGGGATAGATCAAATTAATCTAGTGGGATTCGAACCTGTTACAATGGGGTGAAACACAAATCTATGGAATAAAAGAGTAAATCACCGAGCCACCAGAGCCCAGAAAATGTAAAGTTTTCAAATCACCTCTGTGGTTCTCCAACATGTGGTTAAAGTGCAACCCACTAGAGGATGCAGATATTAAAGAGACATTCTTATCTTTAGTGGACTTGCTCCTTCCACAGCGCCGTCTGGTAGCTGCTGCGGTCCCTTTCTGCTGCTGGTGCCTCTGACCTGGAGGTCAGGAGTTTCAATCAATCAATCAATCACGGCATTTATAGAGCGCGCTACTCACCCGGGAGGGTCTCAAGGCGCTGGGGGAGGGGGTAAGTTACTGCTCGAACAGCCAGGTCTTGAGCTGCTTCCTGAAGGAGAGATGGTCCTGGGTTCGCCGAAGGTGAGTGGGGAGGGAGTTCCAGGTCTTGGCTGCCAGGTAGGAGAAGGATCTTCCTCCGGCGGTGGTTCTGCGGATGCGTGGTACGGTGGCGAGGGTGTGGCTGGTTGATCGTAGCTGGCGTGTGGGCGTGTAGAAGGTCATGCGGTCGTTGAGGTACTTTGGGCCCAGGTCGTGGAGGGCCTTGTGTGCGTGGGTGAGGAGTCTGAACGTGATTCTCTTGCTGACGGGGAGCCAGTGCAGGTCTTTCAGGTGTCCGGTGATGTGGCTGTGTCGGGGGATGTCCAGGATGAGTCGTGCGGAAGCGTTCTGGATGCGCTGGAGTCTTTTTGAAGTTTGGCTGTGGTTCCGGCGTAGAGGGTGTTCCCATAGTCCAGTCGGCTGGTGACGAGTGCCTGGGTGACGGTCTTCCTGGTTTCAGTGGGGATCCATCTGAAGATCTTGCGGAGCATGCGCAGGGTGTTGAAGCATGAAGATGAGACGGCGTTGACTTGTCTGGTCATCGACAGGGAGGAGTCCAGGATGAAGCCCAGGTTGCGTGCGTGGTCCGTTGGCTTGGGCGCGGTGCCCAGGGCCGGGGGCCACCAGGAGTCGTCCCAGGCGGAGGGTGATGAGCCCAGGATGAGGACTTCCGTCTTGTCTGAGTTCAGTTTAAGGCGGCTGTTCCTCATCCAGTCGGCGACGTCTCTCATCCCGTCGTGTAGGTTGGCTCTGGCGGTGGTGGGGTCGTTGGTGAGGGAGAGGATCAGCTGGGTGTCGTCGGCGTAGGAGATGATGTTGAGGTTGTGTCGGCGTGCGATGGCTGCGAGGGGGCTCATGTAGACGTTGAAGAGGGTTGGGCTGAGTGAGGATCCTTGTGGAACGCCGCAGATGACTTCGGTGGCTTCGGATCTGAACGGGGGAGGCGGACTCTCTGGGTTCTTCCGGCGAGGAACGAGATGATCCATTCCAGTGCTTTCTCTCGGATTCCGATGTTGCTGAGGCGCTTCACTAGGGTGCGGTGGCAGACGGTGTCGAACGCCGCAGAGAGGTCCAAGAGGATGAGGGCAGCTGTTTCCCCGTTGTCGGTTAGGGTTCTGATGTCGTCGGTGGCTGCGATAAGGGCGGTCTCGGTGCTGTGGTTGGCCCGAAATCCGGACTGCGAGGGGTCGAGGGATCCATTCGTCTCGAGGAAGGCGGCAAGCTGTCTGTTGACGGTCTTCTCGATGACTTTGGCCGGAAACGGAAGGAGCGAGATGGGACGGTAGTTCTTGAGGTTGGTGGGGTCCGCCGTTGGTTTCTTCAGGAGGGCGGTAAGCTCGGCGTGCTTCCAGCTCTCCGGGAAGGTGGCGGTGTGGAAGGAGGAGTTGATGATGTCCCGGAGATGGGGTGCGATGGTGGCGTCGGCTTTGTTGAAGACGTGGTGTGGGCAGGGGTCGGTTGGTGATCCGGAGTGGATGGAGTTCATCGTGCGGGTGGTGTCTTCGGTGCTGATCGGGGTCCAGTTGCAGAGGGTGGTGGTGGCGGGCGTTGGTTCGGCGGTAGGGTGCGTTGTTTGTGCGTCGAAGCTGTTATGTATGTCAGTGATCTTGCAGTGGAAGAACGCGGAGAGTGAGTTGCAGAGGTCTTGCGAGGGGGTGATGTCGTTGTTTCCGGCGCTGGGGTTGGAGAACTCTTTGACGATGCTGAAAAGTTCCTTGCTGTCATGGGCGTTGTTGTCCAGTCGTTCTTTGAGTGCCGACTTCTTGGTGGCACGGATCAGCTGGTGGTGTTTGCGGGTGGCGTGCTTGAGGGCGGTCCTGTTGTCTGTGGTCTGGTCGAGTCGCCAGGTTTTCTCGAGAGTGCGGCAGTTCTTCTTGGATTCCTTGAGTTCGTTGGTGAACCAAGGGGTTTTCTTGCTTCCGGGTCTGCTGGGAGGGTTTTTAGTGGTGCGAGGTCGTCGGCGCAGGCGGTCAGCCACTTGGCGAGGTTGCTGGCTGCTTCGTTTGGGTCCGTTGTGTTGGTGGGTGTGTTCTGGCTGAGGGAGGCGGTGAGCTGCTCGGCGGTGATCTTGCTCCAGCTCCGGCGGGAAGCCTGTTGCGGGTGGTGGTGGGTCGCAGTCTTTCTGAAGCTGAAGTGGACGCAGCTGTGGTCGGTCCAGTGGAGTCCGGTGGCGTGGCTGAAGGAGATGTGCTTGCTGGACGAGAAGACGGGGTCAAGCGTGTGGCCGGCGTAGTGGGTGTGCGTGTTCACCAGTTGCTTGAGTCCGAGGTTGGCGAGGTTGTCCAGCAGGGCGGTGGTGTTTCTGTCGTTGTTGTTCTCCAGGTGGAAGTTGAGGTCCCCTAGGAGGATGTAGTCGGCGGAGGGCATGGCGTGCGGGCTGATGAAGTCTGCGATGTCTTCGCTGAATAGTGTGCGTGGTCCCGGGGTCTGTAGATGAGGGTGCCTCGGAGGGTGGTCTTGGGGTCAGTGTGTATCTGGAAGTGTAGGTGTTCGGCGGCGGTGAAGGTCTCGTCGGAGTTAGTCGAGATGCGGATGGTGTTCTTGTGTACGATGGCGATGCCTCCTCCCGTCTGGTTGACGCGGTCCCTCCGGGTGATCTTGTATCCGTCCGGGATGGCTATGGCGATGTCGGGCGCTGAGGAGGCATTCATCCAGGTTTCGGTGAGGAAGGCGATGTCCGGTGCTGTTGCGTCGAGCAGGTCCCAGAGTTCCACGGCGTGCCTGTGGACGGAGCGGGTGTTCAGCAGGATGCATTTCAGGTGGTTGCTGCTGGTGCTCGACTTGGCGGAGGTGGTGCACGTCCGGGGGCAGGTGAATCGGCAGGTTTGGCAGGTGAAGGGTCCGTGGGTGCGTCTCGGTGAGGCTCGGTAGCAGGCAGGGTTCCGGCCGGCATTGAGTGCGGTGAGTGTGGCGGCGTCATAGGTCCGTCGAGGGGTGTTGCGACGGTGGGATCCAGGGGTTCTGGCGCTGGGCGCGGTCCAGTCGCGGACGGGCGCAGACGGGCTTGCCTTAGGCGCGCCGCCATTTATGGGGAGGTGGGAGGGAGGAGCAGCTGGGAGGCGGGAGGCAGGGGCAGCGAATGGGCAGTCAGGGGGCGGGGCCGCAGGGACGCAGCGGCGGGAATGGCGAGAGGCAGCGGGGGCACAGAAAGGAAATGGGGGGAAGCAGACAAAATCACGGGCACAACGACAATGGGGCAGCGAGGGGCACAAAAAGGAAAAAAGGGGAGAGAGCAGACAAAATCACGGGCACAACGACAATGGGGCAGCGAGGGGCACAAAAAGGAAAAAGGGGAGAGAGCAGACAAAATCACGGGCACAACGACAATGGGGCAGCGAGGGGCACAAAAAGGAAAAAGGGGAGAGAGCAGACAAAATCACGGGCACAACGACAATGGGGCAGCGAGGGGCACAAAAAGGAAAAAGGGGAGAGAGCAGACAAAATCACGGGCACAACGACAATGGGGCAGCGAGGGGTACAAAAAGGAAAAAGGGGAGAGAGCAAACAAAATCACGGGCACAACGACAAGGGGGCAGCGAGGGGCACAAAAAGGAAAAAGGGGAGAGAGCAGACAAAATCACGGGCACAACGACAATGGGGCAGCGAGGGGCACAAAAAGGAAAAAGGGGAGAGAGCAGACAAAATCACGGGCACAACGACAATGGGGCAGCGAGGGGCACAAAAAGGAAAAGGGGAGAGAGCAGACAAAATCACGGGCACAACGACAATGGGGCAGCGAGGGGCACAAAAAGGAAAAAGGGGAGAGAGCAGACAAAATCACGGGCACAACGACAATGGGGCAGCGAGGGGCACAAAAAGGAAAAAGGGAGAGAGCAGACAAAATCACGGGCACAACGACAATGGGGCAGCGAGGGGCACAAAAAGGAAAAAGGGGAGAGAGCAGACAAAATCACGGGCACAACGACAATGGGGCAGCGAGGGGCACAAAAAGGAAAAAGGGGAGAGAGCAGACAAAATCACGGGCACAACGACAATGGGGCAGCGAGGGGCACAAAAAGGAAAAGGGGAGACAAGCAGAAAAACGGGCACCGGGGCCACAAGCGGAGGGCGATCTTACCTGCAGAAGCAGCGGGCAGACAACACAGGCGGAGCTGTGTGGTGGGGGAGCGACCTACCTGGCAAGGTCAAGGGTCGCTCTCCTCACCGCGCAGCAGCCGCCATTTATGGGGAGGTGGGAGGGAGGAGCAGCTGGGAGGCGGGAGGCAAGGGCAGCGAATGGGCAGTCAGGGGGGCGGGGCCGCAGGGGACGCAGCGGCGGGAATGGCGAGAGGCAGCGGGGGCACAGAAAGGAAATGGGGGGGAAGCAGACAAAGTCACGGGCACAACGACAATGGGGCAGCGAGGGGCACAAAAGGAAAAAGGGGAGAGAGCAGACAAAATCACGGGCACAACGACAATGGGGCAGCGAGGGGCACAAAAAGGAAAAAGGGGAGAGAGCAGACAAAATCACGGGCACAACGACAATGGGGCAGCGAGGGGCACAAAAAGGAAAAAGGGGAGAGAGCAGACAAAATCACGGGCACAACGACAATGGGGCAGCGAGGGGCACAAAAAGGAAAAAGGGGAGAGAGCAGACAAAATCATGGGCACAACGACAAAGGGGCAGCGAGGGGCACAAAAAGGAAAAAGGGGAGAGAGCAGACAAAATCACGGGCACAACGACAATGGGGCAGCGAGGGGCACATAAAGGAAAAAGGGGAGAGAGCAGACAAAATCACGGGCACAACGACAATGGGGCAGCGAGGGGCACAAAAAGGAAAAAGGGGAGAGAGCAGACAATATCACGGGCACAACGACAATGGGGCAGCGAGGGGCACAAAAAGGAAAAAGGGGAGAGAGCAGACAAAATCACGGGCACAACGACAATGGGGCAGCGAGGGGCACAAAAAGGAAAAGGGGAGACAAGCAGAAAAACGGGCACCGGGGCCACAAGCGGAGGGCGATCTTACCTGCAGAAGCAGCGGGCAGACAACACAGGCGGAGCTGTGTGGTGGGGGAGCGACCTACCTGGCAAGGTCAAGGGTCGCTCTCCTCACCGCGCAGCGGCCGCCATTTATGGGGAGGTGGGAGGGAGGAGCAGCTGGGAGGCGGGAGGCAGGGGCAGCGAATGGGCAGTCAGGGGGCGGGGCCGCAGGGGACGCAGCGGCGGGAATGGCGAGAGGCAGCGGGGGCACAGAAAGGAAATGGGGGAAGCAGACAAAATCACGGGCACAACGACAATGGGGCAGCGAGGGGCACAAAAAGGAAAAAGGGGAGAGAGCAGACAAAATCACGGGCACAACGACAATGGGGCAGCGAGGGGCACAAAAGGAAAAAGGGGAGAGAGCAGACAAAATCACGGGCACAACGACAATGGGGCAGCGAGGGGCACAAAAAGGAAAAAGGGGAGAGAGCAGACAAAATCACGGGCACAACGACAATGGGGCAGCGAGGGGCACAAAAAGGAAAAAGGGGAGAGAGCAGACAAAATCACGGGCACAACGACAATGGGGCAGCGAGGGGCACAAAAAGGAAAAAGGGGAGAGAGCAGACAAAATCACGGGCACAACGACAATGGGGCAGCGAGGGGCACAAAAAGGAAAAAGGGGAGAGAGCAGACAAAATCACGGGCACAACGACAATGGGGCAGCGAGGGGCACAAAAAGGAAAAAGGGGAGAGAGCAGACAAAATCACGGGCACAACGACAATGGGGCAGCGAGGGGCACAAAAAGGAAAAAGGGGAGAGAGCAGACAAAATCACGGGCACAACGACAATGGGGCAGCGAGGGGCACAAAAAGGAAAAAGGGGAGAGAGCAGACAAAATCACGGGCACAACGACAATGGGGCAGCGAGGGGCACAAAAAGGAAAAAGGGGAGAGAGCAGACAAAATCACGGGCACAACGACAATGGGGCAGCGAGGGGCACAAAAAGGAAAAGGGGAGACAAGCAGAAAAACGGGCACCGGGGCCACAAGCGGAGGGCGATCTTACCTGCAGAAGCAGCGGGCAGCCAACACAGGCGGAGCTGTGTGGTGGGGGAGCGACCTACCTGGCAAGGTCAAGGGTCGCTCTCCTCACCGCGCAGCGGCCGCCATTTATGGGGAGGTGGGAGGGAGGAGCAGCTGGGAGGCGGGAGGCAGGGGCAGCGAATGGGCAGTCAGGGGCGGGGCCGCAGGGACGCAGCGGCGGGAATGGCGAGAGGCAGCGGGGGCACAGAAAGGAAATGGGGGAAGCAGACAAAATCACAGGCACAACGACAATGGGGCAGCGAGGGGCACAAAAAGGAAAAAGGGGAGAGAGCAGACAAAATCACGGGCACAACGACAATGGGGCAGCGAGGGGCACAAAAAGGAAAAAGGGGAGAGAGCAGACAAAATCACGGGCACAACGACAATGGGGCAGCGAGGGGCACAAAAAGGAAAAAGGGGAGAGAGCAGAGAAAATCACGGGCACAACGACAATGGGGCAGCGAGGGGCACAAAAAGGAAAAAGGGGAGAGAGCAGACAAAATCACGGGCACAACGACAATGGGGCAGCGAGGGGCACAAAAAGGAAAAAGGGGAGAGAGCAGACAAAATCACGGGCACAACGACAATGGGGCAGCGAGGGGCACAAAAAGGAAAAAGGGGAGAGAGCAGACAAAATCACGGGCACAACGACAATGGGGCAGCGAGGGGCACAAAAAGGAAAAAGGGGAGAGAGCAGACAAATTCACGGGCACAACGACAATGGGGCAGCGAGGGGCACAAAAAGGAAAAAGGGGAGAGAGCAGACAAAATCACGGGCACAACGACAATGGGGCAGCGAGGGGCACAAAAAGGAAAAAGGGGAGAGAGCAGACAAAATCACGGGCACAACGACAATGGGGCAGCGAGGGGCACAAAAAGGAAAAAGGGGAGAGAGCAGACAAAATCACGGGCACAACGACAATGGGGCAGCGAGGGGCACAAAAAGGAAAAAGGGGAGAGAGCAGACAAAATCACGGGCACAACGACAATGGGGCAGCGAGGGGCACAAAAAGGAAAAAGGGGAGAGAGCAGACAAAATCACGGGCACAACGACAATGGGGCAGCGAGGGGCACAAAAAGGAAAAAGGGGAGAGAGCAGACAAAATCACGGGCACAACGACAATGGGGCAGCGAGGGGCACAAAAAGGAAAAAGGGGAGAGAGCAGACAAAATCACGGGCACAACGACAATGGGGCAGCTTGGGGCACAAAAAGGAAAAAGGGGAGAGAGCAGACAAAATCACGGGCACAACGACAATGGGGCAGCGAGGGGCACAAAAAGGAAAAAGGGGAGAGAGCAGACAAAATCACGGGCACAACGACAATGGGGCAGCGAGGGGCACAAAAAGGAAAAAGGGGAGAGAGCAGACAAAATCACGGGCACAACGACAATGGGGCAGCGAGGGGCACAAAAAGGAAAAAGGGGAGAGAGCAGACAAAATCACGGGCACAACGACAATGGGGCAGCGAGGGGCACAAAAAGGAAAAGGGGAGACAAGCAGAAAAACGGGCACCGGGGCCACAAGCGGAGGGCGATCTTACCTGCAGAAGCAGCGGGCAGACAACACAGGCGGAGCTGTGTGGTGGGGGAGCGACCTACCTGGCAAGTTTGAGGACCTCCTCCACCTGCAGGCTCCTGCCTGCCCCTCATCCCTGGTGGTCCAGTGGTAAAGTGTCTCTGCTCTGCTGCTTGACTGCCCTCCTGTCCCTCATTTGGTGTTTTCTGTCCCTCTCTCTGTTTTTTATTTCTCTTGCTTTCTCATTATTTCATTTTTTTCTCTCTGTTCACCCATTTTTTCTGCCCTCTCCCTCGTTGCTGCTACGATCTCCCTCCCCCTCCAGTATCCTTTCCCGCTCTTGCCTTTACCGCCTCCCAGCTGTCCAGCCCCTCCCCTCAAGCACTACTTAATGGCGGCCACTGTGGAGGTGCACAGCGCCGCTGGCCCGCCAAAGGCACACCCATCTGCACCCGTCCACACCTGGACCGTGCCCAGCGGCAGGGACTCTGCCTCTCGAACACCCCAGGACGACATGTCACCTACCACCTAGCAGCACCGAAGAAGACTCTTGCACCCGTCCAGCTCAAATGCATCCTCCCCAATGTGCGATCCCTCCACAAACACGTCACTGAAACCTGGGACCTCCTCGACTCCGCCTCTCCTGACATCGCTTTCTTCACAGAACCCTGGACCAAACCCTGCTCCGGAAATTGCCATTGTCATCCCAGATGGCTACAAGCTCACCCGCAAGGACTGCCTGACCGTTTGGTAGGAGGCATTGCCATCATCCACAAAAATCACACTCCGACTGACCACACACTCTAACGACCTATTGACGACCATGGAACACCTCCACTTCCAGATCTGGACCAACCCTAGCACCACCCTCAACAAAACCCTCGTCTACAGGCCCCCTGGCCCCGACCCTCCTTCACCAACTCCATTGTAGACCTCATCGCACCCCAGGCCCTCGCATCCACCGACTACATCCTACACGGAGATCTCAACTACCACCTGGAGAACCCCAGTGACAGAACACCGCTTCCCTCCTGGAGAACCTTGCCAGCATCGGCCTTAAATAGCTAGTAACTGCACCAACCCACACAGCCAGACACACTCTCGACTTTGTCTTCTCCACCAGCAGGAACATCAGCTACAGCCGCACTACCGAACTCCCCTGGACTGACGATCACTGCGTACATTTCGCCTTCAACACGCCCACCGTACATCACCATCATCATCCCCCTCCCTAGCCGCAGCTGGACCAAGGCCACTGAAAAAGTTCTCACCAACTACTTCAGCACATCCACTCCGCCTACGGATGCCAACACCGCAGCACGGACCCTCCATATATGGATCTTCAACTGTGCTGACACGCTGACACCCTGGCACCCCTCAACAGAAGACCAGGCAAACAGCACTCCTGGGCAGCCAGCTGGTTCATCCCTACCCTCCACGAGTCCATACGCACCTAACTACATCTCGAGAAGAGATGGCAGAGCAACAAAACCCCGGACAATCACGCAACCTTCAAATCTGCCACCAAAGCTCACCATCTCCTCCTGAAAACCAAAAAGAAAACGTCCCTCCAAGACAGAATCAATGCCAACGCACACGACAAAAAAGAACTCTTTGCCATCATCAAGGAGTTTGCCAGGCCCAACCACGAGACTACAGACATGCCCCCCTCCCAAGACCTCTGCTACAAACTTGCCACCTTCTTCCACCACAAGATCAGGAAGATCTACGACAGCTTCGACACCCTAGCCCAGGCTGCCATGCCCACCACCATCGCACACAACTAAGTTGCCCCCTAACAGACTGTACTCTGCTGGACCCCTCTCACCACAGAGGACATGCTCAAGACCATGAAGAGCATCCACTCAGGAGCACCGACAGACCCATGCCCATACCACATCTTCCACAGAGCAGCCCCCACCATTGCCCCCCAGTCTCGCAACACCATCAACTGCTCCATCGAAACCGCCATCTTCCCCATGAACCCCCTGCTGAAGAAGCTATCCTCAGACCCTTCGGACCTCAAGAACCTCTGACCGATCTCTCTCCTCCCCTTCCCAGTTAAAGTCATAGAGAAGGCCATTAACCCCCATCTCTCCAAGTTCATCGAAGCAAACCATGTCCTGGATACCTCCCAATCTGGCTTTCAAAGCAACCACAGCACAGAGACTGTACTCCTCGCTGCCACAGACGACATCCGCTACCTCCTCAATCGGGGCAAGACCGCTGCCCTCATTCTACTAGACCTCTCGGCCTCCTTCGAAACTGTCACCCACCGCACCTTAATCACCAGACTCCACGACGCTGGCATTCGCGACAAGGCCCTGGACTGGATCCGCTCCTTCCTCCCCTGCCAGACCCAGCAAGTCAGACTACCCCATTCCTCTCACAACCCATGGAAATTAGCTGTGGAGTGCCCAGGATTCCTCCCTGAGTCCCACCCTCTTCAACTTCTAAATGGCCCCCATCGCTGCCATCATCAGAAGCCACATACTCAACATCATCTCCTATACCGATGACACCCACCTGATCCTCTCCCTCACCAATGAACCCACAACAGCCAGAACCAATTTCCACAATGGAATGAAGGCCGCCGCTACATGGATGGAAGACAACTGCTTCAAGCTCAACTCGGAGAAGACTGGAGTACTCATCCTGGGACCCACCCCTTCAGACTGAGACAACTTCTTGTGGCCAGCCACTCTGGGAGTCCCCCTGACCCCGACGGACCACGCACGCAACCGTGGCATCATGCTGGACTCTTCGCTCACAATGAACCGCCAAATCAACACTGTTTCCTCAGCCTGTTTCCACACGCTCCGCCTGCTCTGAAAGACATTCAGATGGATCCCCACAAAATCCAGAAAGACAATTACCCACACACTCATCACAAGCAGACTCGACTACGGTAATGCACTGTACACCGGCATCAACAGCTCAAAAAACTACAGAACGTCTAAAACGCCACTGCCAGACTAGTCCTCAACATCCCCTGTCACAGCCACATCACGCAGCACCTCCGACAACTCCATTGGCTCCCAATCAACAAGAGAGTCTCTTTCAAGCTCCTCTCTCACGCCTACAAAGCCCTAAAAGACAAAGGACCAGCATTCCAAAACCGCCACCTCACATTTCACGCACCCACCAGACAACTCCGATCCTTACAACTCGCTCTCGCCTCCATCCTCAGGGTCCACAAGACCAGAACTGGAGGAGGTCATTTTCCTACCTCGCCACCCAGACCTGGAACACTCTGCCTCTGCACCTCAGGCACTCAGCATCGCTGACCGGATTCAGGAAGGACCTCAAGACCTGGGTCTTCGAATGATCCTCCACTCAGTCCGACCAGCAGGCCATCCCCAGCACCTTGAGACGCTCACAGGTAAGTAGTCGCGCTTTACAAGCCCCTGATTGATTGATTGATATTTGTATCATTAGAAGTAAACACTCCGCAGTTATAATAATTAGTTAATAATGGCAAATTCTGAAACATAATAATAAAGCATGAAAGACCAAATGAACTGAAAATAAAAAGCCCTAAAGTACTATATAAAATCATACAGGCATGAGGCAATGCAGGTGGGTTTAAGATTGAGTAGAATAGCATGATTAGAAAAGTGTTAATATGGAAGACAAGAAATTCCATAATAAGGAGAATGCGAACATGTGAGTTTCTAGAACATACTGTTCCTTGGGTAATTGATCATGTTGACGTCCTGACAGAATTCCCTAATTAATCTTGAAGCACTTGTTTTCAATTTGCCTTCAGGTCATGTATTTTTCTCTGCACATCTGTTTTATTGAGGCTTTTAAAATATATTTTATGAATATCGTCACCATCAAGGCCGCGCGGACGTGAGTCCGCTCGGCTCCGCTCAGAGCCCCCAGAAATCCCATAGCCTCAGCGCACCAGAGGCCGAAAATTCTACAAGCGCAGATGAGAGACGGAGCGCTGATGTGAAAGGACACTGTTGGCAACCTGATTCCTACCAAGCAGCCATCTGTGGAAGCTGAGCTTGTGCGGGCCTGCCACACGGATGGGAATCCAAGATGGCAGCATCCCCTTCCTGAGTGGAGGACGGAGTACCGACGCTGCCTCTCTGGGACCGCAGGTGCGGTCAAACAAGCACTGCGAACAGGCACTGCCTACCCGGAACGGGGCTCGGTCCCCTTTGGGCCTGAGGATTTTCGCCATTGAGAGGGCGGATCTCGCAACGAGCTGTTTGAGAACTCTTTGACCCATGAGGTGATTAGGAAGACGGGCCCACCGAGTAACCCTGCACACAGGTGGGAGCGTGTTAGTGGCATGGTGGAGAGTGGGGGTCTTTCTGGGGCACCTTAATAAAACCTCCACGCCGCAGCGAAATCCCGGGAATCCCCAAATTGCCTGCTCGGGATACTGCCTGACCCCAACATGGCTCCCGCCGAGCCTTAACACTCCAAAGCACCTGCACACCGGATTGAGTACACCTGTAAAGATTTTAGAGGAAGTGTGATCCGGAGCTGGTGGGAAACAGGAGGCAATAGGCCAATATGAGGCCGAAATATTCATTGCAGAGCCTACTCAGGGCAGTGCCAGACCTCAAGATGGCGGCTGGGGCCAGTCTTGATTAATGCCGCGGGTGACTCCTGAGGCTCCGGGGCACTCCCAAACTGAACTATTGGGTCATTGCATCTGATCCCTCCTTATGAAGGCGCTCTATTCTGGGGGCATTTCGAGGCCGTAGTGCCCACTGTAAGATCGGGCCAGCACAACGCCTGACTTTAAGATGGTGCCCGCCCCTTGACTTCGTTCTGCCCGCAGTTTTTCCATGGTTCTCTGGTGGCTGACTCTCCCAGACATCGAGCCTTCTGTTGATTGCGCCTTGATAATCACCGAAACAATAACTCCATCCACACCTGGGTATTTGATCGGACTGCGGTTCCTCATCTCTCCAATTCCCTCGTTTGATTTTGACATTCTCAGATTAAACCTGATCTTTATCCTGACAGCGGAGTCCGAGCATTATGGCCGATGCCCTGTGGAGCTGCCTAGACAGCTATTGAGGAGATCGGCCAGGGTTCACCCCCTCAGCCGTCACCCACCCAGCCAGACATTGGGCACAGTTTCTCCCAGTCTCCCTGTATTGTCTCCTTCCTCCCCCTCCCTCCGACGAATTACCGTAACATCGCTTTTTTATCCTATGTTTGATTATGCTCTTGTAACAGATGTAACTTGTAACTCCTTGATCCTCATGTAAAGCGCTCTGATACCTCCGGGTCTAGCCAGCGCTATATAAAACTTTTCAAATAAAATAAAATAAAATAAATAAAAATAAATCGTATTGATTTAATACACCCAAACATGTACCTTCACTCTTCATGAAGTGTTTTTGCTTTGGAGCAGCAGATTCTTTCAACTCTTATAATTGCTTATAAGGGATGAGGTATTTCGAATCATGTGGCGAGCCATTACTCAGATGAATGTTCTTGATTAATTGTGTCTCCTTAACATACATTAACAAATCAACATTTCAGCTAAAGCAAATCTTGATACCCTTCTTCGCTTTCATGTTAAATACCAGTGAAAACTCTTTAACTTGTCTGCTTTTTCATCACTTTTTTAGGTCCAGAGGTATGTACAATGGATTTGATGAAAGAGGTCTCATTTACTGAATGCACTGTGTAGTAATCAAGTCCAGACGGAGAGATAAAGTTCAAGATGATTTATTGTAGATATGTAGATGAGCCCCACCAGGAGCAGCCAGCAAGCTGCTCAGCCCCATCTCAACTGTGACATTTCTTCACAGAGTACCAACATTCCAAAATACATCATAAATGTAACATTCCACTGGCTGAGCATGTGATGAACAGGATACCAAGATACTACATATCCTCCTTTCTTATACATAAAAAAAAAACAATTTAGAAAGCTAACCAAAAGAGAGAACCAAGGAATCCGGAGACAGCAAAAACGATGCAAGGAAATGTACAACGAGGAGAGAGCAGAAAAAAAGGTGGGAGTAGAAAAAGCGGAAGCAACAAATTAAAACATGAATAGACAGATAAATATAACCCATTCTTCTTTCTATAAATAACAACAGAAACTGAACGAAAAACAAAGTGAATGACAGCAGCAAGAAAGAGAAAGAACGTGAAAGAACCAATGACTACCCCGAGACATACCTACTGGCCAGACAGGAGTGCGAGGAGGCAAAGCATTGAAGGAGAAAGAAAGAGAACAGAGAAGAAGAGGAGAGAATACAATGATCACTCATACTTCTCTGTCAAAGTCGTAATGATAAAATAATGTAAACAACATTGCATAGGAAAATCTACAATGTAAAGCGATAAGGCATAACTTTGAGAAAAAAAAATGGGATAGAACCAAGAAAACACCTTACGAAGAAGTAAAGATGTACCAAAGTATGCGACTATGGGACTAAAACCCATGAAAGAACCCTCAAACAGGGGTGACAACCTATGCACTGTAGGAATGGGACTATAACCCAAACAAAACACCCCGTGTGAGGTACATTACAAATACTCTGTGCAAAGACGACCTTGTGTTGGGTCTCTTGCTGTGCACTGTAGAAATGGGACTGTAACCCACACAAAACACCCGAGAAGCTGAGTGAAGCGCACCACAGGTGCAATGCAGCATAATCACTTGAATCGTGACTCCCATGTATCTGATGGAGCAGGGTAAATAAAATAATTTTGTACCCCCTTGGAAAGTTAATAAACTCTTAATAAATTAATTATAATAATTGTTTGAAGAAGCATGCATTAACCAACAAGTGCTCCTTTTAGTAAACACTACATAAAGGTAACATGCAAATTTGTGCAAAATCTAATTTACTTACATTTGTGAAGTTAATTAACCCTAATATTGTGATTTGCGTACTAATTAGAGTGAAATCGCATGATTTATACTATGTAGTAGATTTCTATTGTGGCAAAGAATACAGATAGTAAGTAAAACGGCTTTAAATGTCGCTTCTGCCAGGTAACAACTAGCACGGGTCTTTAGAATGGCGGGTGGTAAACAGAAAGGCTTATTTTTCTTTGTTTTAATTTTAGTTGTGTTTGTTCTTATGATAGTTCGTTCGGGCCTGTGAGGCCATGCTGCGAAAATGGAAGCTGAAACAGATGAGGTCACGTGGAAAACCAAAGATGGCCACTGGGCAGAAGAAATAGAGAAACTAAATCACGTGGATGCGGCCTGTGCACGGAGTGAGAGATGTCAAGGTCGTACTGACCTACAATAAGGAGGGTGCCAAGAAAGACTCAGCATGTATTCGTGGGAATGGAAGAGAAAGTACTGAGCAACAATGGACTAACTAAATTGTGACCATCAAGATTGCAACAAAATGAATGGACAAGTTGGACTGCTTTTAACCCCGAAGTCATGAGACTCATTGTATGTTTAAATGTCCCCAAAACCAGTTTGAACAAGGAGGGCGATGAGGTGACCATCACCACCCCTCAAATGGACCAATTAGCATGATTCTTGCCCCTAAGGATTGCAACTTTTTGTGAAGCAAGCTAGAAAGTAGGGTATAAGAAGGTCTACTCTTAGGTGGGGTGGGCTACTGCTGCTGCTGCTGCTGCGGTCGCTGCTATTGATGCTACTGCTGCTGTCGGTGTTCTCCTGCCATACCGCCTTTTTATTTTCCATTTTTCCACCTAGATACTACAAAAAGACTTTGTCATTTGTGGACCTCAAACCTGACTGGGGAAGGAACGAGATCGTTGTGGGAATTCTGCACGGGAGGTCCGTCCGAGGAGGTTAGCGGGACAGTCAGTCAGTTGGGAGTTCTATTCTGTGATCTGCGGTTTATCTCCTTTTTGGCGAAATACTCCTATCCGCATCCTAAACCTATGGGTAATGCATAATTTTCTATTCTTTATTAAACTTTTCATGAAAATGTTATGGATATATTAATAGTGATTAATAAACAAAGAATTTCACCCATGCAATTGAGAATTTAGATAAAATTACATTCTAACTTAAAATGAGTCTGTGGTTCTTTAGTTCATTTATAAGTTTAAAGGTTAAAAGGTTTTAAGTGTGATTGAGCTGGTCTTAATCACCATCAACTTATTCTACTAGTTGGTCCATTGACCAAAGAGCGGAATACCTTGATGTTTAGAACTGACAGGATCAAGGTTAATGTATATGATGTCTGAGGTATTATTCTGTCAAATTTAACAAGGTATCCCCGTTCGTCCAGCAACACATTTCTCCTTGGTGTGAAATCCAGTGAATGAATGAATGTATGATATGCGGTGTCATGGGCCCCACCGACATAAGGTTTAAAAGATAATTGGTTACATGAGTGTTTTACCTGGATTCGTGTCCTAAGGAGAAATTTATATTAGCCGTGCTGGATCAGATTTCTTGGTAGCAGAGGATGGTTACTATAGATTAGTTTGGTGATTATTGATTATTGATTTATTGATTTTTCAAGTCTAACACTTTGTGTTGAATTGTATTATGTTATGTGTAAGTCGAAACTTTGAAGCTTCCGGGAAGTAGGAAGTGGACACGCGTGGCAAGAGAAGTCACACAGAATTGTGCATTGTCTGATTTACAAATTGGTGATAACACAGTATTGTGTTATGTTAGGGACATTTCGTGTATGAAAACGCGTCTGAGTGAAATAGCAACAGGTTTTCTTGTGAAACTCTGGCCTTAATTCTCAGGAGCAGTGTAGTCTCCACATGTGTTTTATCCCCAGAGAAACGGGTTCACCCCTTGCTTGAGAGAAGGGTAAGGTAGAGAGAAGTGCTACACTTACCGAACGAAACAGTATTCTTGCAAGATAGAGCAAACTATTTCTTTTGTTTAGCAAAACAGACAATGGTAATGTGTTTTACGTTGTAACTAATAACATTTTGTCGAGAAGAGAAGGTAAGAAAACTGCAGATAATTTCTGTAAAGGAGGGGTCAGAAAAGACAGGAGTAGAACTGACGTCAACAAAGACCACGCTGGTATTGGCCAGTTGTGGGAGAGCGAAGAGCTTCTTTATTGGTGCGTTAGTGTGAAGACACGCTGGTATTGGTTAGTGTGAGAGTGACGTAGAGCTTTCGGATTGGTGCGTTGGTGTGAGACGCGCTGGGATAGGTCCAAATAGCCGAGCAGTAGAAAGAACAGAGTGGTGAAGAATTTTCGTGTGTTTGTTTCGAGAAAAAGAACAGAGTGACATGGCTTATTATGAGTATGGTAGAGAGAAACCGTCATGGTTTGCGAAGATTAAAAACTTTTTCAAGAAAGACAAAAAGGTAGTGACTAGGGAAGGAGAAGTACTTCCTCCACCGAAAACGCCAGCATCTCATATGATGTTGAAATATGGCTATCATACTTGTATCTGTTTGGATAATTGGGCAAAATATACCCAAAGCGATGGAGTAATGGCATTTCCAGAAAATGGTTCATTTAGCACAGCTGTACTTCGAAATTTGAGAGAAAAGATGATGAAACTTGAACCGAGACCTAGACCAACACAGTTTGAAGCGTTAGGTGAATGGGAAATGAGATGTATGAAAGGGAAAGACACAGAGGTGCAAAGAATTATAGTTTAGTCCACGGAAGAGTATGGGGAGTGAATCATGAAGACAGGATGAGACGATGGAGGTATGCTAATATGATGGATGGTTTGTTTCCTGTCAGAACAGTTGAAGAAGTTACAGGGAGAAAATGTACGGAGAAAAAGAAGCATGCAGTAACAGAGAGATATGGGTATGGAGCTAGCGACAGAGAGGATGAGTTGCTGGAGGACATTTTAAATAGAAAACCCCCTCCATATCAACAGAATTCTGCGGTGGTGACTCCAAATGCACCACCAATGGAAACTGTAAGAAATCAAAGCCCTGAACAAAATTATGAAATAAATAAGTCCTATGAAAAATTAGAAACTCCACAGAATGCAAAGCCTGATAATAGTAATACAGCTGAATTAGCCAGAACCACAAGAGAATTGACTGAAAAGATAAGAGAGCTAACGAAGAACATGGAAGCTGTGACTGTGCCAGTGACGATAGGGCCAGTAATTCCGGTATTTGAAAATCAAAGAATAGATGAGCATTCTTTGGCAATTCCATTAAACTCGAGTATGCAAAGAGTGAGAGAAGGGATAATTCCAGAAACTAGAGAGACAGGAGATTCAGTTGGGTCATGTAGGTCAAGTCCACCTACTAATTTGACGATTAATGAGAGTCAGATAAATAGGATTCCTATGGGAACCGAGTCAGCAACTGAGACCCCAGAGAGAAGTGCAAATTGGGTAGAGATAAATAATACCCCTATGGGTCCGACTCCAGAAGAATTAAACGAGTGGATGAGGAATTTACAGAAGAAAGATGCTGAACCACAACCTTTGGATGTAATCAGACTAAAAATAGATATGGAAGAGTTAATTCTAGGGACTATTGGTACAGAGCGATTAAAATCCTACCAGGATGATGAGCTTATGTTTATGTGTAAAAGTGTTACTTGGAGAGCTAGGAATTTGCATGAAAAATTGGAAGAAACAGCGAATGAACTAGGAGTAGAGTTTGGAAAGATCAGAGGATTGCAGAAACCGTACAGGGTAGACTTTAGTGAAAAGGATATAGAAAATTTGAACACTTCAGGACGATTAACACAGATAAAGGAACTGATTGTGCTATTGAGAAAATGTGGAGATGTGGACAGATGGAGAAGCAGGTGGATAAGAAGAAAGGAGGGAACGACGATAAAGCTTCATTGGCTTTTCCAGTAAAGGAAAAAGAACCAATAGTAATGGAATATCCAATGAGGGAAACTCCAGGAGGAAGCTATGTACATGTCCCATGGTCCAGACAAGATATATTGTCATTTACAAATGACTTTCCAAGATTGAGAGAGAAACCCGTAGAATGGTATAGACAGGTAGAAAGATTTGTAAACGTTTCAAAGGTGTTGTGGGAAGATTTGGATGGATTGTTTGAAATTGTAGTACCAGCAGATTTATGGACAGAATGTAAGATTACAATTGACTGGCCGAAGGAAGAATATCCTAGAGATACAAAAACTGGAGCCCCAGGTCCAGAAGTAATGAGAAAATATGAACAAGCCATCACGTTTTTGAAAAATAAAATCCCACCAAAAGAGACAGATTGGGTAAAGATTGATAGAACAACTCAGGAAAGTAAGGAATCTGTACATGCCTATTATGAGAGACTTCTTTTGGTCTTTAAACAGTACAGTGGTTATGAGAATTTGAGTGAAAAGGACATGAGTCATTTCGTGTTTAGATTTGTATATGGTTTGAAACCCAAAATAAGTGAAATGATTAAGCAGCATATGTTGTGTTGGCAGAATAGCACTGTAGATGAAGTATTAAGGTATGCAAAATATTGTAATGACGATATTGAGTGTAGACAGCGTAAACTAAAAGAAAAAGCGATGTGGGCAAGTAAAAGTTGCAGAAAAGCAGGAAGCTCAGATGAATAATCAGTCTAGTGATGCAGGACAAACTAAATTCAAACCGAATATAGGTAAAGGAAAAGGTCAAATGAGTATAGAAGAGGCCAAAAAGAAATGGCCCTGTCACAATTGCGGAAAATTAGGACACTGGAGAAACGAGTGTAAATTTCCTCCCAAATTCCTCCCAAAGCTAATACAGAAAATCAACCATTAAATCCACAGGTGCAGAGTGAGGTGAGTTACCAGCAGCTGCAACAGCCGCAGGTAGTTACTCAACAGTGTCAGGTGCCGCAACCACCTCTTCCAAAGAGTGTAAAACCCCAGAGATACAGTACAGAGGCAGGATTCTACGAAGGAGAGCAGGTAACAAAATTGCAGCGCGCAGCTGCAGTGTCGCAGTATTGGTTATGGCAGGATGGAAATGAATCGGATGAAAGTTTATGACGGTGCCTAGGAGAGGAAGAAGAGTGCGTGCTTGGCGCAACTCTAGAGGTAGATCAGTCAGGTCCATTTGTGGATGGAGAAGTGAATGGTGTAAACGTTACATTCCTTGTGGACACTGGAGCTACCCGTTCTACTGTTAGATCAGTGGAAATTCCAAACCTTCCTTTCTCAGGAGAATATATCCAAGTTGTAGGTGTTTCAAACAAGCAGATTAAAATGCCTCTTACCAAACCCGTAGAGGTGAAAGTTGGACCATTCAAAGAGATGCATCGTTTTGTGGTATGTGAATTGCAGTCCTGTAAATTTGTTAGGACGCGATCTACTTTGTAAAATGAATTGCACCATCTATTGTACCCCAGATGGTATTGCTTTCCAGACACCAGATGATGATGTCCTGTATAAAATGACAATGGCAGAACTAGAACCAGGAGTAAATGACATGTTTCCTGTGTTTGATGCAGAGAAAATCCCGATTGAATTGAAAGGAGTAGTCAGATCTGATGTAAGGGATTTCACAGGCGAAGACATTGGACTAATGAGAGGAGTAGACTCTGTAAAAATTACTGTAAGGGAAGGAACAAATTACCCAAATACTCCACAGTACAAATTAACGCCAGAAATTATTGATGGAATTACACCTGTAGTTAATAAGATGATTGAACAAGGAATTTTAAGAGAAATAATGAGTAGCCCATGTAATTCTCCTACACTGGGATTGAAAAAGCCAAATGGAACATATAGGATAGTGCAGGATTTGAGAAAGGTAAATAAGATTGTTATTCCTTGTTGCCCAATTGTGCCAAACCCCGCTGTAATACTGTATCAGATTCCAAATGATGCAGAATGGTACACGGTTATTGATTTGTGCCATGCATTCTTTTCCATTCCATTACACCCTGACAGCCAGCCATTATTTGCGTTCCGGTTCGGAAAGCGTATTTTGGCATGGTGCCGAATTCCTCAAGGGTATACTGAAAGCCCCTCAATCTTTAATCAGATCCTAAAGAAATCATTAGAGGATTTAAAACTGCCTGAAAAATCTGTGATGGTCCAGTATATTGATGACCTATTGGTGGCATCAAGGACCAAAGAAGCATGTGTTACGGACACAATTGCTTTACTAAATCATTTGGCAGAAGGAGGACACAAGGTGTCTCCATCAAAACTGCAATTTTGTCAACAGGAGGTACAGTATCTAGGTCATAAGATTGAGAAAGGGATGCGAAAGGTGGCGACAGAAAGAATAAGGATTATCCAAGGAATGAGAGCCCCGATGACACAGAGAGAGATGAGAATGTTTCTTGGAATGGTTGGTTATTGTCGACAATGGATAAGTGGATTTTCATTAATTGCAAAACCTTTACAGCGATTGACAAAAAGGGATGTCAAAGATCCGATTGAATTAGATGAGGAAGAAATGAAAGCTTTCAAAGAACTGAAAACAAGTTTGTATGAGGCACCAGCATTAGGGATGCCTGATTATGAAAAAGAATTTGAGCTGTATTGTAGTGAGAGAGATGGATGTGCACTTTCAGTGTTAGTGCAAAGGCATGGAAAAATGAAAAGACCAATCGCTTATTTTTCAGCTGTCTTAGACCCGGTAGCAAAAGCGTTGCCTGGATGTCTGAAAGCAGTAGCTGCTATTTGTGTGAGTCTGGAACAGAGTGAAGGCATTGTGATGGGGTATCCTCTGAGAGTATATGTCCCACACTCTGTTGAAATACTTCTGACTAGAACCAAAACCCAATTCATGACACATAGTCGGCTGACTAGATACGAAAAAGTGATTTTGGGTGCAGATAATGTAACCATTGTAAGATGCACAAGTGTGAAGCCCTCAACTTCACTGCCAGATGAAGTAAATGTAGAAGTCAAAGATGATGTTGATCATGAGTGTTTGGATGTGCTTGAGTTTTGCACAAAGCCTCGCCCAGATATTAAAGATGAGCCCTTAAAAGAATCAGATTATGTGATGTTTGTGGACGGGTCATGCCTGAGAACAAATGAAGGAGTTTTAAGTGCTGCGTATGCTGTATGTACGGTGGCAACCATAATGGAAGCATCCTGTTTGAGAGGAATACGTTCAGCCCAAGTGGCTGAGCTGATTGCTTTGATTCGAGTGTGCAAACTGGGAAAGAACTTCCGAATTAAGGTGATCACGGATAGCCAGTATGGCTTCGGAGTGGTCCACGACTTCGTACAGATCTGGTCCCAGAGGGGTTTCCTGACTTCTGCAGGAATTCCTATTAGAAATGGTGAGTTTGTGAAGAAATTGCTTGAGGCGATACAGCTACCTAAACAGATTGCAGTGGTAAAATGCGCTGCACACAGAAATGGAACTGATTATATTACAGTGGGAAACCAATTCGCAGATGAAATAGCTCAATATTGTGCCAGAAATATGGTCTCACTGAATAGGAGAAGAGAAAAAGAGAATGTTTCATGTCCCTTGCTGTTTACTAACACAGTTGAAACCTGGGATGAGGTAAGGCAATTGCAGGAAGAAGCAGATGAGGAGGAGAAAGATGGTTGGATAAAAGCAGGCTGCAGACAAAGAGAGGAAGATGAAGTCTGGGTTTATAGAGATGAAAGACCAGTTATGCCTGATAGCATGATCTCTAGTATGGCACGGATGTACCATGGACAAGCACACATTGATAGGGATGCCATGATCAGACTTTTCAGACAGACCCGGTACAACCCGAAATTTAGGGCTATAGCTGAAAGTCTTTGTCAAAGATGTCTTACATGCCAACAAATAAATCCTGGAAGGAAAACTGTAGTGAGTTTAGGAACAATAGGACGTGAAGGAGGTCCTTTTACCAGAATGCAACTAGATTTTATTGAAATGTTCCCAAGCAATAGATTGAGATATGTCCTTGTGGTCGTTTGTTTGTTTTCTCGTTGGGTGGAAGCCTATCCGACAAGAAGGAATGATGGAGTTACTGTAGCTAAGCTCCTACTAAGAGAATTCATTCCTAGATATGGCTTTCCAGTAACGATCGAAACAGATAGAGGGACACATTTCCAGAATGAAATAATCCAATTGATATGTGAAGCACTTGACATTCAACAAAAATTGCACTGTGCCTACAGACCAGAGGCTTCTGGAGTGGTAGAGCAAGTAAATGGAACAATAAAGAATAGGTTAGGGAAAATGTGTCAAGCCACAGGACTCAAATGGCCCGATGCCCTGCCATTGGTGCTGATGAGCATCAGAAGCATACCAGACAGAAAAACAGGTCTGAGTCCTCATGAAATAATCATGGGACGAGCAATGAGACAAGCACATGTACCTGTCAACAAACTGCTGACTATAACTGATGATCTCGTATTGGACTATTGCAAAGGATTGGCTGATGTGGTGCATTCTATATTTCATCAGGTTGGACCGGATGCGACCACTCTTGAAAGAAAACCAGCTCATGATTTGAGTCCAGGAGACTGGGTCCGCATTAAAGTCCACAGAAGAAGAAACTGCTTGGTTCCTCGCTGGGATAAGCCATGTCAAGTGATCCTGGTGACAACAACTGCTGTAAAGTGTGCAGGTGTGAAAAATTGGGTTCATGCCAGTCATACCATCAGAGTTCCAGATCCTGAAGCTCTACCTGTAAGTCGACATCTGGAAATATCGGATACAAGCTCAGCATCTGAAGCAGAAACTGAAACAAACAGAGTCCCAGATTTTGAAGCTCGACCTGTAAGTCGACATCTGGAAGAATCAGGTACCAGTTTAACAACTGAAGAAGAAACTGAAACGATCAGAGTTCCAGATCCTGAAGCTCGACCTGTAAGTCGACATCTGGAAATATCAGATACCAGTTCGGCATCTGAAACAGACCAACTCTGAATCAGATGAAAGGCCAAAGAGAAGATCAGGAAACAGAAGAACTGACGTTATAACAAGAGAAACCGAACCAAGAGACAGCGACAGTGAACAGCCAAGTACAAGTTATGGGAAAATTCCTCCAGAGATAGTTGAGATAACAGAAGGAAACTTAGATTCAGATAGAGAGATAGAGGAAAGTGCGGAAGAAAACCGAGGAGTAGTAGGGTCAGAACTACAAACAGAAGAAAAACAGGGAAATTTATATTCAGACAGAAAGATTGAGAAAAATGCGGAAGACAAACGAGGAGGGTTAGAATCAAATTTCCAAACAGAAGAGTCACAAGAAGGTTCGGATTCAGACAAAGAAACTGAGATCATAAAGTTCAAAGTTAGAGGAAGTGAAGTAAGGTCTGAGACAGAATCGGAAGAAAGTGGAGAAGAAAGAAAGCAAAGAATAGGACCAAGAAAGAGAACTTGGAGAACAGAAAGAGAAGAAAACGAACTGAAAAGGCCAAGAAAAGGAGACAATTGGCCCAACGAAATTAAAAGACTGAGATATAAGATAATAAATTTGAATAAAGATAATGCGGAACAAGTAAATGAAATAACAAGTCAAAAGGAACAAGAAAAACAAAGTGCAAACCAATTACAAAGACCAAAAAGAGTGAAGAGACTTAACTTGAAATATAAATCACCTGAATGGCTATACATAGCATTGACCGACATTAAAGAAGTGGATAGCAGTCACGAAATTCCAGACGAAGACTGTCAGCGACTGGATGAAAGTGAATTGCACCAAACCTGAAAGACAAAGAAAGAAAACCGGACTGGACACGAAAACTGGATAAGACGAGAAAAAATAAGTTCTGAAAAGAGCTGAAGAGAGCACCAAAAGAGACTAAATTAAAGGGTAGAGTGGCTGGAAAGTCATTCTGAGGTGTGGAGACACATTTTTCTCTACAAACATTTATAGAGCTAAATAGTATTACAACATGGTAGACACTGAGAATAGAAGATCTAGATGTGAGTTTTTACATAGATGGTGTAGAATGTGTTTCTATTGTACAGGATTGCTAATGCTTATCTGGTTTATTTTAGCAATAATAATTCCACTTAGGTTAGTTGTAGAAAACACATCTGTAATAGTAAATTACACGAATAATGACAAGGAACCTAACATAAAGAACACTGCAGCATTAGTAGATAGTACTGATTTACATACGGATAAGTCCATAACTGATTTCTCCAAGAATGTCTTCACGAAACTGTTATACGAATATGTGGAGACAATGGATGTGAGAGATTGCTATGTCTGTATGCAGTTACCTGCGTCTGTCATAGAAGGTGTGACATATCATCACCTTCCTTTGACGTATGGGATAACTTGTAGCGTTTTAGCTAGCTTATTTTATAAAACAGGTAGATTAGAATATTATTACACTGATATAGACACTGTTTTTGCTAAAGTTCCCGTAGTCCATGAATTAAATAAGGTAAAAGTTGCAAAAGTTTTGGGAGAATTTTTCTTAGAAAATAAAGAATTAACGTTAGAATATATATTTAGACACAATCTTACTTGTGAATTAAAGAAAGAAGAAAAGATTTTCTTGGACATGGTAGAGGACAGAAGAGTTAAGTTTCAAAGAAAGGTAGCAGAAGAAAAAACAGAAACACCACCTTGGGCGTTTGAAGAGAGAAATTACGACAAAGGTGAAACAAATGCAGCTATGGTTCTGGATTGGCCCCAACAGGGAACATTGTGTATTAGTAGAAGTAACACTATGTATGATAACTATTTCGTGTGTTCCAGTGAGTGCCGAGATACATACAAAATTCTAGGGGGATGGGGATTTAAAGGAGGAAAAGATCCAGTATTTCCAGGGATCTATTATATTTGCGGAAATAGAGCTTACTATAGGTTGCCGGACCATTGGTATGGAACATGTTATTTAGGCCTGGTCTTTCCAAAGATTTTTCACTTAGAGAGAGGAACAAAAGGAATTCACGAGATAGGTAAAACATTAACACGTAGGAGGAGGGAAAGCTTCTCAGAAATAGTAGGTGATATTTTTGGAGCATTGATACCAGCAGTGGGTATATCTTTGAATGCATATAAAATTCGGATATTGTCTACAGTAATAGATCGTTTATCAACGAATACTGCTGGAGGGTTCTTGATGGTAAATACCGAAATGGTTGCCATGAGAGCTATGGTAATGCAAAATCGACTTGCCCTTGACATTCTTTTGGCGAAAGAGGGTGGAGTCTGTGGAATGCTGAAAGTCCAACATTGTTGCACTTACATTCCAGATAAAAGTGAGAATATACAGAAGTATATAAAGAATATTACTGATTTGCACAAAGAAATTGTCCCACTGGCGGTTGAAGGTGTTTGGGAGAGACTTGGTAAGAGTTTTTCCTCAATGAAGAAATGGTTTACAGAAATAGGTAGTTCTCTTATTGGGAAGATACTAATACCATTAACAGTGATAATAATGGTGATGTTATTAGTGAGATTAGCATATGTGTGTATTAAAAGAAGAAAAAGACAAAATAGAGTAAAAAGAGAAAATGAGAAAAATAAACAAAGAGAACAGGAGATGGGAGAGATAGAATTAGAAGAGTTAAAAGAGAACATGTACAAACGGTCTAAAGGACAAGATGAGAAAAACACAGTTGTATGAACTAACAAAAAAGCAAGTGGACAAGAAACATTTATCTGATAAGTTGTAGGATAAGTTTTTGTGGTGATGTTAAAAATCACCAACGGGGGGAATTGATGGAGCAGGGTAAATAAAATAATTTTGTACCCCCTTGGAAAGTTAATAAACTCTTAATAAATTAATTATAATAATTGTTTGAATAAGCATGCATTAACCAACAAGTGCACCTTTTAGTAAACACTACATAAAGGTAACATGCAAATTTGTGCAAAATCTAATTTACTTACAATTGTGAAGTTAATTAACCTTAATATTGTGGTTTGGGTACTAATTAGAGTAAAATCGCATGATTTATACTATGTAGTAGATTTATATTGTGGCAAAGAATACAGATAGTAAGTAAAATGGCTTTAAATGTCGCTTCTGCTAGGTAACACCTAACACGGGTCTTTAGAATGGCAGGTGGTAAACAGAAAGGCTTATTTTTCTTTGTTTTAATTTTAGTTGTGTTTGTTCTTATCATAGTTCGTTCGGGCCTGTTAGGCCATGCTGCGAAAATGGCTGCTGAAACAGATGAGGTCATGTGGAAAACCAAAGATGGCCTCTGGGCAGAAGAAATAGAGAAACTAAATCATGTGGATGCGGCCTGTGCACGGAGTGAGAGATGTCAAGGTCGTACTGACCTACAATAAGGAAGGTGCCAAGAAAGACTCAGCACGTATTCGTGGGAATGGAAGAGAAAGTACTGAGCAACAATGGACTAACTAAATTGTGACCATCAAGATTGCAACAAAATGAATGGACAAGTTGGACTGCTTTTAACCCCGAAGTCATGAGACTCATTGTATGTTTAAATGTCTCCAAAACCAGTTTGAACAAGGAGGGCGATGAGGTGACCATCACCACCCCTCAAATGGACCAATTAGCGTGATTCTTGCCCCTAAGGATTGCAACTTTTTGTGAAGTAAGCTAGAAAGTAGGGTATAAGAAGTAAGGGTGGGCGGAATTTGCGTAGTCGCGTTACGCAAATCTCTGCGAAATTGCTAAAAAATTCCGCGAGCACGCGGAAATTCCGCGAAATCGCGGAATTGCTGGTCCCGTCCGTTCGCGATGTGTGTTTGCGTGCTCGCGGGGAAATATATCGCTAACTTGCCCATGCGGTCGCTAACGGGCGCAGCCATCTTGTTTTCACTTGTCCCGCCCGCTCGCGATGGTATTTCCTGTTCCGGGTCGCGTATTGCATGCTCCCGCCCGCTCGCGATGCTTATTTCCAGTTCCTGGTCGCGTATTGCATGCTCCCGCCCGTTCGCGATAAGGGTTTCCTGTTCGGGAACGCGCATTACGTGTTCGCGACGCTTTTTGCGTGCTCGGGGGGGGAAATAACGCGCAAACTTGCCCATGCGGTCGCAATGGGCGCGGCCATCTTGTTTTTCAGTCTATTGATATGGTTCTGGGCCTGCTTTTCAATCCTCCCTCTATCTTTTCAATCCTTTGTTTCTGTAAACTTTTTTTGGGTCTTTTTTATTTATTATCTATCTCTCTATTTTCCTGATTCTATATTTTGAGTTTTTTTCTACTTTTTTGTGTTTTTAACTACTTTTTCACACTTTTTCTATTACCTGCTTTTTCATTTCTTTTATTTACTTTTTGTAATTCCTACCTTTTCTTTTCCGTCCCCCGCCTACCCAGAACCATGGCAAAGGGCCACAGCCACAGGGCTCGAAGTCGGAGCCAGAGCCGGGACCGCCTTCCTTGCAGAAGGCAGCGCCAAAGAGGGGTGCAGGCACGGGCCTTATTCAATGAGTTGGAGGTGGCCGCTCTGGTTTTTTTTGTTCACCGCCACCTCCCCTTAACCCTGGCAGCAGGCGGCAGGCCTGGGTCCGGGTACGGGCTTCGGGAGCTTCGGCAGCGGTAGGGCAAGGTGCGTCGGGCAGTGTTTCGCTGCTCTGGTGTCCGGCGCACCAATAATCAGCTGACGCACCGGTGGTCCGATATTCTGGACCGGGAGCAGGACCTGCTGGACCTGCTAGGAGTGGAGGTCCCGGGGCTTGGTGAGTAGCTATTTAATATTACTACTTTGTGTTCTGCTCTGTGTTATATATTGCGAATATATATTTTTTTCCGACCAGCAAGAATGCTGCTGCTTACATTGCAGGTAAATTACGTTTACAAATCTGTGATTGTTATGACACAGGCACTCGGCGCTACTAATCTTACTTGTTTGCAACTTTGCGCTCGCTTGGCCTGATGATTATGTAAGAGTTTACTTTAGAGAACTTAAGTGATGTAATGCTAGAGAGAGTAGTCCTTCCTTTGTCCTCCTGCCACTAAGAAGGGATAGTGGTGGATTGATAGGTTTAGTTACTTATTAGTTGGTAATTTGTAAGTGGTGTGCGTGACGCATCCTCTGTCATGTCACGTGCTGCTGAGTGCTGCTTACCCCAGTCCTTTGCAGAACCTTTTGTAGTTTGTTTTCTGAGTGTTAATAGGCTTATATCATCACTAGCAGAACATCAGCAGCAACCAGCCAACAATTTGGTGTATGCAAAAATGTATGCATGTGTCCTCCATCTATGCATTTTTGAGGACTAAAATAAATGGAAATGCAGACTTACTGAACAATTGGCCCGTCTGGATTGGAATAGGTGGGCTAGGTCAGGTGGTAGTTAGGCTTACTAGACGGTCCGCGAATCTCGCAATACTATTAGTCGATCAGATAGGTCAATTTTATTGCAATTGTTGTTACCAAAAAAGTTTTTGGTGCATATTTTAAAATATTTTATTTATTTCACACAAAACTTTAATTTTTGTCTCTTTCTTTATGAAATCTTACATGATCAGCAGCACCCAGGGGCAAGAAGACGGGTTCGCAGGCGGTGGGCCACGAAGATCAACAAGATGCCTCCCAGGGACAGGACCGCTCCTCTATCGAGGGCTCTGCTGCTGGCCCCAGTAAGTCCTCCAGTGGTTAATATTATTAATTATATTTCCCAAACTTTTCCTGCACCTTATATTTTCCGAACTATTATTTCGGTATCCTCCTAATTCGAATTTTGACAAAATCTTCTTTGCTCTATACTATCTGTTTCTAAATTCTTGTTATCCCTGCCTCTAACTGCGTCTGCTATGACTCTCTGTACTACTACTATTAGTCTGTCTGTAGCTAAGCTTGCCCAGTTGCCCACTCTTTATTTAAAATATTTTAAATAAAACTCATATTCACCAATAGCTATAGCCATTGAGTCCAGTCCTTTGGGTTGTCCTCTTCTACTACTTCTAGTCTTCTTATTCTTGACAATTCCCACCAAGAAAATGCCCAACCACATTTTAGAATTTTAGATAGGATAGGACATACTACTACTGTTGTAGGGATTCTGCACATACAGAACTTTGCACAAGAAAATAGGACGTTGGTGATGGGAGGTTGGACCTTCCTCACACCTCAATCAGAAGCCACCACAATCCCCTGACCAACTAGTTATAGTGTCTCATTACTCCGAAACGCCCCCCAAAATACCCAATGAGTAGACAACCCAGACAACATAACACTCCCAACCTCTGTCGCGGAAGCAATGCACACCTTTTGCTCACTCTCTCGTGTAAGTCCACACCAAATACCACCGAGTCTATGTAAGTTCAAAAGGTTTATTTTTATTTCCAACTGACAAGCTCTGTACGTTGTATAATGCAGCAGCAACAGCAAAATGCATAAGATTAAAACAATAAACATTGTTACACTTAGTTAGACTTACAAGTTACTTACAACTACAAGTCCATAGAAGCCAAAAGGCGAGATCATGATAACTGAACAGTGGTGGAAGAACCACCCTCCCCTTGGTAGGAATCTAGTTTATATAAAATTATAAATGGAGATGTGAGAATTCTGGGGAGCCCTCACCTTAGAAGAACCTAGTACTGGTTACATCATAAGGTCTGCAAAGCTCTGGTTCTTCGTATAAGGGAATCTTCCGTCTGTAATGAGAAAAATGGTGCGCGTTAGTATAGTGCAAGCATTTCTCAGTCATGCCAAAAAGTGCAGTTTTTTTATGGATAAGCAATATGGACTAACACCAGAACTCCATAACAAAGTCGGTTGTTTTTCGACCTTGTACGCAGCTCTCAGACAGTAGCAGTATGAGCTCATGTGGGCTCAAAGGCGTCTTTCACAACAAGCTGCGAGGTAACTTGCGCAAAAATAAAAGACAGAGCTAAAATGGTTGCATGGCTCGGGGTAACTTAGCAAAGACTAGAATGACCCTAGGGACCATATAACACTACCAGTGTCTACTCTACTACCTGATTTATACTAGTGATGTATGTTGTATATGTATTATGTATGTATTAACTTTTTTTCAGTCTTGCTAGTCAAAAATAGGGGAGGTGTATATGGCATCTGAAAAATGTGTAATGTTTTTTCTAGGCGTACTACCGACCACCAGTACCGGGGCCAGCGGCGAAGGTGACGCGGCCGCTGAGGGTGCAGGCGATGCAGCAGTTGGAGGAGCTGCAGGGGGTGAGCCAGCAGCAGTGGCGGGCGGTGGTAAGTTATATTCCTAATCCTTACTTATTGACATTACACTCGCTGCAAGGGTGTAATGTATACTGTACTGTTGAGACTTAAGTAAGAAGTTGTTGTGAACGGTTGAAGAAGACACCCTTTACTTAGCATTAGCAATAGCATTAGCGACTGGAGTGTACTGAGAGTAACCAATGGCCTCTTCTATCGGACTTCAACTCAGCTGTGAAAGTTTTATGGAGAAGACAAAGTCTGATCAGATGACCTTGATGGATGGGTTGAACGAAAAGGGAAAGAAGGGTGGAAGGAGGAAGGACGGGCGAGATTTTATATTTATGACTGGCAGAGAAGGATACGTGGGATGCATGCATAGGTGTGTGATATGAATCAGATGCATGGGTGGTGGAATGCCTGAAACTCCCACAAATGTTCGAGGCCGAGGTAGTGGGAGGATAGATACATACCACAAATGTTACGTACTGTGCTTGCTAGTGCTACTGTGCCACTATGTGTAGAATGAATTTGTCTGACTGCTTTGCTAAGAGTATATTTTACAATAGTCTTGTTTTTTCTTCTTGATATAGCGACTCCTTCCAAAGGTAAAGTCGACAGGAAGGAGTTGGCAGCCAAGGCCCGGTGCCGGAAGCTGGAGGCCATACAGGCCGAATACCAGCAGCTGGTTCTTCTAGAGGAGGAGGAGGAGGAGGAGGCGGCAGCAGCTGCAGCCTCCTCCAATGCCCCGGGCCCCAGACACCCCCCTACAGTGTTACGGCGCCACCGCCTGTCAGCCGCCCGCCGCCACACAGCAAGAAGCACTGCTGCCCCCCCCCCCTGTGGATGCAACTGCCGCGCGCTGAAGCACCGCGTGGCCTGCCTAGAGGAGCGCATCCGTGTCCTGGAGAGGCGAGCCCGCTGAGACCCCGTTTATTTATTGCCCCTTTTTTATAGCTTCTTTTGGTGGGTGGGAATCAGGCGTTGGGTTTTGGACTTTTGGACATTTGTTGGACTTTTTCGTTCCGGGACATGAACATTGGTTGGGGTTAGGGAGAGGGGTGGGTCAGGTGTTGTGGGATTTTTTTTACATAGTTTATTTTTGTTAGGGTATTAAATTACATATTTAGACTTTATATACGATGTGGTTAATGTTTTGTGGGTGGGGTTACTGTTTTACGTCACACGGTTTCCTTGCTGGTGCAGTACCACAGCCAGTGTTTGATTTAAATAATTGGGTGAGTTACTAAGACACAAACAAACAGATGCGGTACCCCTCACTGAGGGACTTGTCCTACTAGTACTGTCAGTCTCTCCTCCTAATCTATGCATTCTGCAACTGGACTCAAAGGGGTGTGTGAAATAGAATTAATGAAAAAAATTCCGTTATTAATTATGCCTCCCCCAAACTTCTTCTCTTACCTGTGCTTGATGTTTAACTTGGGCACGGCGATGGCTGCATGGTGATGATGGTTTTCTTTCCCAACATGCCATGGTTGTGGTGGTAGTAGTAGTAGACCCTGGCAGTTTCACTTGCAAATAAAAGAAAATGAGACAGTCAGTCGCCTGAGAGAGACTGTGGGAGGAGTAGTAGAACGAAGTACAGTACGGAACTTACTGCCAAACAATAATATGCCAAAATACAAGGAAACATAATGGTTGCGGGGATAGCCTAGTACATAGAGTTACAAACTCTAGCTGTGTCGAGTCACTCGACTAGGCCTACAGTACACCGTGACTCGACACAAGCGTAAACGTTAGTGCTGTTTCGGAGGATGACAACAAATCCAATCTATGCTGGCAATTAATGTTGATGGATTAGGTTCCTTTGGTAAAAAAAAAAAATCGCAAATATACTGCTCATAGGAGGGTGGGCAAGCAGAAGAAGATCCGCGCCCTGCCTTGAAAATGCATTTTTGTTGCTTTAGCCACATCCGCCCCAGCAAGCGTGTGATAAATTATTGGTGTACATTTAATTTAGTCACACGTCAATAAGTCACGCAGCCCGGGGGAAGAGGGTTAGGGTTTGATGAATGGTTGGGAAGGGGGGTTTTGGGAAAGGTTTGACAAAGAAAAACAGTACGCATGGACAACAACAAAACACAATCTTGGCAGACAACCATATCCATAAATCAGTTAAGGGAGAAAAAGGAAATGCATGCATGATGATGATAACTTGATGGTTAATGATAGTACTTACTAACTACTACTACTAGACAATTAGACAGTACAGGGCAGCAGTATATTATGCAATTTGCCTTGCCTGTCTGCCCTCAGAGAGACCCGAATTACATTCAGTTTCTGTTCTGTTGTACCGGCCCGGGCTTAAAGATAGCAAAGAAAAGCCAAAAATTGCTGTAGGGATGAATTGAATTATAAGCAGAGAGCAAACATAACAACAACAACACACAGTAGTAATGATTGAAGACAAAAAATGAATCAAATTTAAAACATGATGAAAGTTGATACTGTTACTGTATGTTATCCTGGTCAAAATGTGGAGTTGCATCTCGGCATTCGTCTTGGTCCTCCCTTCCATGGACGCTCCGGCCATCAATCTTGGGTGACGCCACTGCCTGCCTGGCAGATGTAGATTCAGTGGTAAGGTAAGTGAGAGTTGTTTTTCCCAGTGTAGCACAGGGTAAGGGCCGGCCTGTAATTGCAGATGGGAAAACAAAAGGGATATTGAAAAATCAAGTAGAAAAAAATGCCTAAATTACGTTGGAGTGCAACAAGAACACTTTCAGAGGCGGCATGGATTTGGATACATCATGTCTACTCTAGTCTGTTTCCAGCATTAACCTCCAACAACAACAGGACAGAGCAGGCCCACGGCACCCGTGACACATCCTCCATTTAGCGTACTTTTTTTGACAGAGGCAGACAAAGCAGATATACAGCAACATAGCAATTTACAAATTAAGTGACTAAATCAATGCCCCGCTGTCAGTCATACCACCACACTCGACTCCACCACTACACAGACATGTAGGTCTGCAGTGGTTGTTGTTGACTTGGTTACCTTTTAATGCACTCATGAAAAGCACTGAGTTATTCCATCAATCATCTCTGATCGTACTGAGTGACTGCGAAGAGATAATGTCACTGTGGTCATCATCATGGTGTGTTGTCCAACTCAGTGTGCAGTAGTGTACAGATTGAGTCCCCTTTCCATATTCAAAATGCAATGGATCGGCCTGCAGTAGAAGTAGAAAATTGTTATTGAAAAACAAGAATGGAAACAAACATTGCATTGAGTTACTTTTAGTGTGTAGATTAGATAATAGTACACAATGATTTACCTTCATGCACTACAAACAACAACAACACAAATCACTCAGTCAGCGTCCAATGCATGTCATCATTCATTACCTGTTCCTTCTCATCTTCAGTTAATGGGCAGTCTGTATCGGCTCGGAAAGGAGGATAGCTATAGTAGTCATCATCATGTTCCACTTCTTTTGGAGAGACTCAACGAGGCAAGATTTTAGTTTTTCTTCGATTATGCTACATCCAATTATCATCTGGCTTGAGGGCAATAGATTTAGGTCGATTCAGGAGGAGCAGGACTCGGAGGAGTGGACTGAAATGCAGAGAGCTGAAACTCATATAAGGCAATAAAATACGAAGACGGTGGTGATGGATTTGTTGTGATTTGAAGTTTCCAAACAGAAAGACAGACACACAAATAGAAGTAAATAAGGGAGAACCACAGTAAGAAGTGGAAGTCTAGTTGTTAGGGAAGTATAGCTCGTCCTCAAACTCTGGAGGTTCAACCAGAAGTAGGTAATCAGCATCCAACACGCTACTTCCGTCACCTGAGCCGCTGTCCTCATCTTCCTGCGTTGATTCATGTATTGTGTAATTCGGTGGTATAAATTGCTGATTCATTTTGATCATGGTTAACCTCTCAACGTTTTTGGGTGAGAGACTGGTCCTTTTCACTGTTACAATGGAACCAGCAGCACTGAAAACACGTTCAGAAGAGACACTTGCGACAGGGCAAGCCAGATAGTTTATCGCCAGCCTGCTGAGCACTGGCCATTGGCCCCTTTTGCCATACCAATACCGCAATGGGTTTTGATCAATGTAGACCTCTGTTGGGTCATCCAGGTAGGCCTGGACCATTCGGTCAATGTTCAGGGGTGCTAAACTTAGTGCGGCCTCTTTTGTCTTTGCATCAGCACTGGACCTAGCAAGTCCTTGATGTAAATACCAATCCTGTGCCGTTTGTACTGGGGCTGATGATCCGGTTATTGCTGTTGTCGAGAGTGTTGGTGACAGCTGTGAACCAAATGCACTGCCCACAGGCTCTGAAGTTGAACTTGACGCTGGATGCTCTGCTGCAGTACTTGACATGGGTTTGAGGCCTTTAATTACCAGCCGTTCATTTTCCAATGTACTGGCTGCCTCAGCTATCCAAGTTTTGTACCGGGCAACATCCACTTCTGAAAAAGGGAGTAATGTCTTACTGTGCAGTGCCGATTTGTACCGTGGATCCAGAATTGTGGCACAAATGTAATGTTGTTGTGACAGAATCTTATTTTGCACCCTTGCATTTTCACTTAAGCGACATGATAAGCTCTCCACCAACTCATATGCTTCTTTTTTCCCTCCACACCTTTGTACGCTTCACACACCCCCTTCAGCTGTTGCTCTAGCATGTGCAACAATGGGATAGCTTGGCCCATAGTACAGTCCTCCTTGCTGACTTCACGTGTGAAGACCTCGAAAGGAAGAAGCATCTCTGTAAGAGATTTAACTAGGCACCATTGGTCCATCTGAAGGGTCATGCCTTTCACAGTAGCATCCGCCCTTCGCATGACATATTCATTGATTGGTCTGTACTGCTCAAACAGACGGTCAAGCATGTAATACTTTGAGTTCCAACGTGTTGCCACCTCCTGGATGAGTGCTTTGACTGTCATTCTATAGTCACGTTGAATGATCCTCAGCTGCTTCCAGGCTTTAAAAGAATGGCTGAAATGCGTGCATATTCTGCGGCAGGTGGTCAGTAAGTTGCTGACTATGGGTTCTTTTTTCAGAAAGTCTTGAACTATAATGTTAATGCAGTGCGCCAAACACGGGACCCTGAAATACTCACCAAGCGTCATGGCCTTAAGTATATTACTGCCAATATCCGTGGCAACAAAACCAATGTGAAGCCCTCTGGGGCGTAGCCATTCAAAGACCTTGCTGTTAAACTCTTCCAAAATGTTTTCAGCAGTATGAGATTTCTCCATGGCAAACATGGCTACAGTTGCATGTTTCCGAGAAGCATTAAAAATTGCAGCTGTGTCAACAGCACCTACTTCAGATAGCTTGTCTCTAACCCCCACAAAAGAGACCCAGTGTGCAGTGATGCACATGTAATCAGTGGCTTGGCAACTGGTCCACATGTCTGTTGTCAGGTGGATTTTGTGAACAGCACTCTGCTGCAAAGCTTGTCCAACCAATTCCAGCACATCGTGATGTAGTGCTGGAACAGCAACTCGGGCGAAATAGGACCGGCTGGGAACCTTCCATTTAGGGCAGATGGCTGACACAAATTCAAGGAAACCCACCCCTTCCACAAATGAAGAAGGGAGAAGGTCCAGCGCTAACATTTTAGCCAGCTTCGCATTGTACAACCGTGCCGTTGGGTGGTTGCGTTGGGACTGCCCCTCCGACCTAAGCATGCTGTCAATGGTAGGCTGGAATATTTTCCTTTGTGGTGCACCTTTCTTCTTGAACCCAGCTAGGCTCAACGACGCTGCACTTTTGCTCATTGCAGTGCCCGGTTGCCTTTGTGTCTCATGTTGACTCTTACTACGGTGCCACTCAGATGTTGCTGAGGATGTGGGCATTACCAGTACACTGCTGGGGGTAGGGCTAGAAATGTCTCCCTCTGGTTGACCTTCCACCACGATCATATCTTCCCCTACTTCTTCATCCCCAACAACAGCAATGGGTCCAGTTTTCCTTTTTTCTAAGTGAAGTAGGTGAGCCTCCCACTTGATAGTGTGGTGTTTTTTGAGATGACTTGTTTGTCCTCCGGTACCATAGTTTGTACCAAGCTTACCCCGCCTAACAGCCTGCCGACAAATTGAGCATATAGCAATGTTCTCCTCCTTACTGCTAACCGAAAAGAAGTCCCAAACTGGGGAGGAGAACTTTCTGGCGCTGCTGGAGGTGCCACTTTCAATACCAGATGAAATGGAGGGTGTGCATGGAATTTGACTCTGTGCACTTACATTACCACCACCTACTGAGGTGGTGGTTGAGCTGGATGTAGGTCCCTGCCGGGCCTTTGCAAAGGCAAATATGGAAGCTGGAGGTCGTGTTGGCGTTACCTGTGTTGGTGGTATCCATGCTACATCCCTCGCAGCGATTTGGGATAGTCTAATAATGTTGGTCTCCATCTCCGCAGGCCCAGGAGTGATGTTCGTGATGACTGGCTCTTCATCATCATCATCATCACCCCCCTCGTCTACATCTACCTCCATAACTGTAAGGCTTTCTGGAACCTTCCTTTTCACTAGCCTTGTCTTGTGGCGTGCATCACTCTCAGGCTGAGCTGGTGGCTTCCAAGTGGCATCTAGATCATCAGAAGCGGGGCTTGAAGAAGAAGTTGATGGACTAACCCTCCTTTTCCTTGCTGGGGGTATGGAAGACAATGGATCTTCTGGAACAGTGGCTTGCTCCTCTTCGTCTGCAAAAGCTCGATTTCCTGAACTGCCCCTACTTCAGGTGGAACAACTACTATTGTGGGCTGTGGTTCCGGCTGTGGTTCCGGCTGCGGCCGTGGTTGCGGCTGTGGTTCCGGCTGTGGTTGCGGTTCCGGCTGCGGCTCTGGCTGCGGCTGGGGTTGCGCCTGGGGTTGCGGCTGGGGTTGCGGCTGGGGTTGCCCACTTATCTGCTGAGTTTCCGCCTGCGAGTGCGTGGATTGGGTACTACTTTGCGATAATGACATTTCAACATCACTGGTCGTTAGTAGACTGGCTACCTCTGCCACAGTCATGGGCTTGGGCCTAGGTTGCTGGGGTGGGCCCAATGATGCAGAGGTGCTGCTCCCAGCTTGGTCCCCGCTGGACACCGCTGAGGCAGGCGTAAGTTTTTTTTTACCAAAAAACACATCGGCCGGCACACCAGTCTTGGCAAGTGCCACTTCCTTCTTCTGTCCCTTCTTCTCACTGGCAACTTTCTTGGTACTGGAGGACCTGGTACCTTTCTTTGGGGCCATCTTCTCCAGATGTCAGCAGGACGCAGGTGCACAAGTTGCAGAGATGTCTGTGGTCACACGTGGACGTGACGCGCAGCAGGACTTCTGCCTGGCAGTACAACGGGTGATGATGACACCTCCTCCTCTGTCTTTTGTGCACCTAAAAGCAGAGAAGCCAGGAGAAGAACATCAGTGAAATGTTGCATTTGTTGTTGTGGTTCAATTACTAGCAGTACAAACAAACAAATAAAAGATATAAATTAGTGTAGCCATTTGTGAGACTGTCAACAAGGGCTTTCATGGTACACTGTGTACACTGTCAGGAAGGATAGGAAAGAAGAGGAACAACAACCAAAATACAAATGTATTAGAAGTGGACCCTGTTTGGCATTAAATTATTTGCTCAGTCATCACATCATTCAGGGAGCTGCAGCTGGCAAAGGGGATGGATGCAAGCAGTAAGCCAAAAGGAAAATCATGCAGGCCTAAATGGCAAAAGCAGCACACTTAGTTAACTCCCACCAGAAATGGCCACCAGCCACATGGACACTCACAAATCACAAGCAACAAGCATGAGGCCTGGAAAACAATGTACTGAAAACAGGCCTACGATAGCCAGGCAAAGGCTGCATGGTAAACCACACTGCTTTGCCTGTAATGCAATACAATGCAAAAACGAAAATACACAGGGTTAAACAAGGCCTGCAACACACCACACACAACTAAGGCATGTATTTAACACACCCCAAAAAACTGAAATACACCCAAAAATCCACATTTTGCAATTCAATCCAATGCCATCCATGTGCCCTAAATGATGTTTAAATTTAACAGAACACACAGAAACAGTTGTTTCATGCACCCCTGACTACCTCTGGGCCCACTGGATGAAAGGCCTGTTGGCAGACTAGGCTACAAGCTTGCAGGCCTATGGATAAAAGCACACTACCGGCCTTCAAAATGGCCGCCAGCCTCATGGCCAAGCCCACAACAACAAGAAACTGAAGACAGACAATGCAGGCCTATGGCAAAAAGCACACTGCCTGGCTTCAAAATGGCCGCCAGCCTCATGGCCAGGCCCACAACAACAAGAAACTGAAGACAGACAATGCGCCTATGGCAAAAAGCACACTTCCTGGCTTCAAAATGGCCACCAGCCTCATGGCCAGGCCCACAACAACAAGAAACTGAAGACAGACAATGCAGGCCTATGGCAAAAAGCACACCGCCTGGCTTCAAAATGGCCACCAGCCTCATGGCCAGGCCCACAACAACAAGAAACTGAAGACAGACAATGCAGGCCTATGGCAAAAAGCACACTGCCTGGTTTCAAAATGGCCGCCAGCCTCATGGCCAGGCCCACAACAACAAGAAACTGAAGACAGACAATGCAGGCCTATGGCAAAAAGCACACTGCCTGGCTTCAAAATGGCCACCAGCCTCATGGCCAGGCCCACAACAACAAGAAACTGAAGACAGACAATGCAGGCCTATGGCAAAAAGCATACTGCCTGGCTTCAAAATGGCCGCCAGCCTCATGGCCAGGCCCACAACAACAAGAAACTAAAGACAAACAATGCAGGCCTATGGCAAAAAGCACACTGCCTGGCTTCAAAATGGCCACCAGCCTCATGGCCAGGCCCACAACAACAAGAAACTGAAGACAGACAATGCAGGCCTATGGCAAAAAGCACACTGCCTGGCTTCAAAATGGCCACCAGCCTCATGGCCAGGCCCACAACAACAAGAAACTAAAGACAGACAATGCAGGCCTATGGCAAAAAGCACACTGCCTGGCTTCAAAATGGCCGCCAGCCTCATGGCCAGGCCCACAACAACAAGAAACTAAAGACAGACAATGCAGGCCTATGGCAAAAAGCGCACTGCCTGGCTTCAAAATGGCCGCCAGCCTCATGGCCAGGCCCACAACAACAAGAAACTGAAGACAGACAATGCAGGCCTATGGCAAAAAGCGCACTGCCTGGCTTCAAAATGGCCACCAGCCTCATGGCCAGGCCCACAACAACAAGAAACTGAAGACAGACAATGCAGGCTTATGGCAAAAGCACACTGCCTGGCTTCAAAATGGCCGCCAGCCTCATGGCCAGGCCCACAACAACAAGAAACTGAAGACAGACAATGCAGGCCTATGGCAAAAGCACACTGCCTGGCTTCAAAATGGCCGCCAGCCTCATGGCCAGGCCCACAACAACAAGAAACTGAAGACAGACAATGCAGGCCTATGGCAAAAGCACAGTGCCTGGCTTCAAAATGGCCGTCAGCCTCATGGCCAGGCCCACAACAACAAGAAACTGAAGACAGACAATGCAGGCCCATGGCAAAAAGCACACTGCCTGGCTTCAAAATGGCCGCCAGCCTCATGGCCAGGCCCACAACAAGAAGCCTAGGCCACAAAGGGAAACACATGCAGGCCTTAGTATATGGCTAAAGCAGCACACTTGTAACTCCCACCAGAAATGGCTACCAGCCACATGGACACTCACAAATCACAAGCAACAAGCAGGAGGCCTGGAAAACAATGTACTGAAAACAGGCCTATAATAGCCAGGCAAAGGCTGCATGGTAAACCACCCTGCTTTTGCTTTGCCTGTAATGCAATAAAATGCAAAAACGAAAATACACAGGGCTAAACAAGGCCTGCAGCACACCACACACAACTAAGGCATGTATTTAACACACAGCCCAAAAACTGAAATACACCCCAAAAAAACATTTTCCAATTCAATCCAATGCCATCCATGCCCCCTAAATGATGTTTGAAATTAATAAATACATCACACAGCAATCCATGACCCATGACTAGCTCTGGACCTACTGGCTACCCACAACGATTTATTTTTAAAAATGATGTAAAGTACCAAAAATGAAGATGCAGCAACTGCAATGCCCCAATCAAACAACACCAACTTACTTGTAAAATCTCAAATCCCAAAATCCTCAAATCCAATGATAATGATGCAGCAGACACAAAGAGTGATCCTTCCAGCTCAAATCCAAGTGAAAAATGAACAGGAGATGGACAAAGCACTGGGAGGAGCCTGCAGGACAGGAACAGGAAGTAGGAGACTCTGTGGCACTTCCTCCCTCTCCCCCCCAAAAACTTTGACCAAAAAGGACAGCCAAATATCAATCTGAGGTTTTTTTTTCAGCCAAATCATCAATTTATAGAAGGTTTGATGCTGCTTGCGATGTTATTGTTCTCCAGATTGAAAATTTTGCGTGTTTGGGATCGCGAGCTGTACAAAAATATCGCCGGATGTCCGATGGCGCGCCCGAATGACGTGTTCGCGGTCGCAATCTCTCTCGCGGTGCACGATGGCGCGGCAAATGACGTGTTCGCGATCGCACACTCTCGCGTTGTCCGATGGCGCGGCGAATGACATGTTCGCGATCGCAAACTCTCGCGGGATAACGCGACCGGCTACCAAAATCTCGTGGCGCACGCGAACGGATAGGAAAACCCGTCGGCGAACGCAGGAATCCCGGTAAGTCGCTATCGCGCGCGCTAGAACGCATTTTTAAAGCGCGACAAGAAAATAATTCCGCTACGCCGCGGATCGCGGAATTGTTGGCAATTCCACGTTCTCCGCGGAACGCGAAATTGCCTAAATTCCGCAAATTCCGCGAGCGGAGCGGAATTGGATGCCCAGGGTTAATAAGAAGGTCTACTCTTAGGTGGGGTGGTCTACTGCTGCTACTGCTGTGGTTGCTGCTATTGATGCTACTGCTGCTGTCGGTGTTCTCCTGCCATTCCGCCTTTTTATTTTCCATTTTTCCACCTAATACTACGAAAAGACTTTGTCATTTGTGGACCTCGAACTTGACTGGGGAAGGAACGAGATCGTTGCGGGAATTCTGCACAGGAGGTCCGTCCGAGGAGGTTAGCGGGACAGTCAGTCAGTTGGGAGTTCTATTCTGTGATCAGCGGTTTATCTCCTTTTTGGCGAAATACTACTATCCGCATCCTAAACCTATGGGTAATGCATACTTTTCTATTCTTTATTAAACTTTTCATGAAAATGTTATGGATATATTAATAGTGATTAATAAACAAAGAATTTCACCCATGCAATTGAGAATTTAGATAAAATTACATTCTAACTTAAAATGAGTCTGTGGTTCTTTAGTTCATTTATAAGTTTAAAGGTTAAAAGGTTTTAAGTGTGATTGAGCTGGTCTTAATCACCATCAACTTATTCTACTAGTTGGTCCATCGACCAAAGAGCGGAATACCTTGATGTTTAGAACTGACAGGATCAAAGTTACTGTATATGATGTCTGAGGTATTATTCTGTCAAATTTAACAAGGTATCCCCGTTCGTCCAGCAACACATTTCTCCTTGGTGTGAAATCCAGTGAATGAATGAATGTATGATATGGGGTGTCATGGGCCCCACCGACATAAGGTTTAAAAGATAATTGGTTACATGAGTGTTTTACCTGGATTCGTGTCCTAAGGAGAAATTTATATTAGCCGCGCTGGATCATATCACACACCGACAGTGAGTTCCGTTGATGTTTGCTGGATCCAAGAAACTGAAGGATATATTCTCGTAATAACCCACTTCCCTCAAGAAGGCGGCACACATGTGACGTCATTCCGGGTGGCAAAAGGCATGACAGTACACTAAAACGTATGCATACGAGGTATGAACAAATGAAATGGAGAAGACTTGCATCCCGCTATATTGTTGGAGGACCACAACCAACGATAAACTTTATTGTCCAAACAAAATGGTTGGCAAAACGTAAGGAGCTGAGTGGAAATCAGAGGTACATAGACACAAAATGGCGGCACACACTGGTGACGCCGCGCCGTGGGGCTCTAGGCATAATCGTGCTACCAAACACCTTCGACAGCAGGAAACCTTGAGGAGAAGCAAACATCACAGAGGGTCTGTGGCAGGCATGAAGAACAGCAGGATGCAGGTAGGTGGTCGCGCGTTGACAATGACTCGCGCTTGCGTTTTTGAATTAGCACCAACGTATAAACTGCCACTGTTAGAAAAATGGCTCAAGGGACGTAATTAGTAATAAAAGACAACCATGAGTCAGGAGAACATTGTGCATGTTTGTCCCTTCTTGCGTACACTAGTGGATGCCAGTGCCAAACTATAAAAACAAACAAATTGGCTTACCCCTAAAAGTCCATGGCATCAGTAGGAATCAGGACAACTTTCCTTAGTACAGCGCGGTCAAAAACCATATCGTGAGAGGCAGTGTGCAGTAAGATAACAAACCAGTGCACACGCAAACTCCTTTACACAATTGCAGTATGAGAAAGGGAGTTTGGAAACTCTTCCCCCGCAACGCTGTTCATGTGGCAGAGCGTGAGTTTCTCTTGGCAGAAGTACCCCTGAAACTTGCAGTAGGTAGGAAAGCCCAAAACAGGAACACGCTGGTGAGGGAGCACTGGCCCAAATCCATAAACAGCTCTCCCATAATCTGGAGTGCGAGTTTTTCACTTCTATCACATCGAAGTGCAAGCATAACATGACTCACCAGGCTTGTGTGAAGTGAGATCTGGCACGTGCTCGTTGGGGGCGACCGGTGTAGTGGTCACTGGTGGGGCTCGGGGTGCCAGAGCCCTTGTTCCAGTCGTAGTTTGTTGTTTCTTGTTGCTTTTATCTTTAAAATCTTGACTTCCTGAACATTTACTTCTTTAGTTGAGCACGTAGAATGAGGGTAAGTTACCAGATCGTCACCATAAAAGTGTAGTAATCAAGTCCAGACAGAGAGATGAAGTTCAAGATGATTTATTGTAGATATGTAGATGAGCCCCACCAGGAGCAGCCAGCAAGCTCCTCAGCCCCATCTCGACTGTGGCATTTCTTCACAGAGTACCAACATTCCGAAATACATCATAAATGTAACATTCCACTGGCTGAGCATGTGATGAACAGGATAACAAGATACCTCACACTGGTATTTTGTGAATCAACCTATGTACTGAAAGGTCAGTTCACAAAATACTGAATCCTACTGGTGTGCAATTTGATCAATGTTATTATTATTAATGAGGTGGGTTGCAAATTATGATTCAGTAGGATTTGTTGCCATCACAGTGATGGTGACCTTGAGTGGTCAGCAGATTACCATGTCTGTGATTGCTCTTAAATAAAGCAATATTTTTTTTTTGCAGCTCGTTTTACTTTATACTTTTTTGAAAAAAATGAAAATGTTCTCAAATGTTTTTTTACAACTGAGCAGTTTTCCCATGGACCACTGCCTACTACTAAAATAGGTGTTTGTCAACAATTACAAAGGGGGATAGGACCATCCTTTGACTTCAGTCGCTAAACATTAATACATACTATAAAGAACCAGTATTTGGAAGGGATACTCTAAACACGCCCCTTTTTAATACCATTTTGCTATGGTTTCCTAAAACCAATTAAGGATTTGGAAAAGCTTTTCTGAATCTTCAAATGTATTTAGTACATTTGAAAAAGGGTTTTAATATTCCAAACTATCTGATTTACTGAATCAGTCTGTGAACGCTAAAACTTTTTGTACATCTGGCCCATATTTTTATTTTATTTTTCATAAGTTGGACAAGTGCTCAAAGACATTGGCATTTTATTTTTGTGCCCAAATTTCCACATGTGCAGACTATGTTCATTTACTAATCCCCTATAGTTGTCCATGCTTCCAGTGAAATGAGTAAACCAGCCTTACAGGTCTCCCTTAATCAATCAGGAAGGTACAGTTGATCAACATGTTCTGTGTCCAGTGGAGCCACCTGAATAAACATGTTGTCAAAGTGTGGATCTTTTTGGACCGTCTGAATAGAAATTACTGAAGTTTTAGTAAATGGTTGTACATAGAAAATTATCTTCTCTGTGAGACTGACTCAAATTGCCAATCCTAGCTGATAAAGGTGTGATCTCAGTGACTGCAATGTAGCAGTTTTTCACATATTTAGATTTTGATTACAAGGTTTAAGGCTATGGTAGGACAATGAAAAAAGTACCGTGCCTAATGAAGCCATGTCTGATACAGCTCCTAGTCTTCCCTTACAAGGGTTCCAGGGTCTTGGTCTACTGCACCCCTCTGAAAACACTGGATTTTTACTTCCTTTTGTATGTTGTGGAGTGTTTATTGTATTTACAACAACTCCTGAGACCTACATCTAATTCTCTTTTATGTTTAAACAATACCGTTCAAGTGAAAATGAACAAATGGAGCAGTGAAGAGGCTACACACGAGGTGTACAACAATAATCATTTTTATTGAAGGGTCATCAAAGTGAGATAAGTTAAATCTATTATGATACTATTTCTAAGAAAACCTTTTAAATATAAGTACTAAAATGGAGCAATTCCCCGCTGCACTTTGCATTTAAAAGAGTAAAAAACGATTTTTGTTCAATATTTACATTCCTTGAATAAGGGTTGATAATTTTATTATACCCAAATCGCAATGATGAATTGATTTTCCTTTGCCTTGGGGTAGAGAACCTTGCAGAAGTAATTCAGTTTGACTGCTTGGGAATAGAGTGTACTGGAACCTTGACTAGAATACGTTTTTAACATTGATGGATGCCTAGACTGCTTAACAAGTGCAGCCACCTCAGAGAACCAAACACAGCTTGCAAGATTGCACTCGTAAGTGCCATACCTGCAGCTGAGGACAAGCCAAAGAGGCCTGAATGAGAGGATTTTCCATCAACAGATATGGCCATAATGTAATTGCCTAAGGCTCCTGAACTGCCAACAAAGGAAGAGAGGGAAGCTTGGTTGCCACTTCCAGTATGGCACCACCACGAGAATCACCGTCTGGTCTTCCTGCAACTTCTTTAAGACCCTAAACACTAGAGAAATGGGAGGAAAGGCAAACTGGAGTGTCTTGGGCCAAAGAAAGGAAAGGAAAGCGTAACAGCATCCTAGGCCACCCCTATATGAAACCCTTGTACAAAGTTGGGGTACAACTACATTCTTCCTGGACAAAAACAAGTCCACCCTCAGCATACCAAATCCCAAGCCTCTGCTGGAAGGTTGAAAGAGATAGGGCTAAATCTACTGAGGAATTCAAGAACCCCCCCAAAAATGCATTGCATACAGAGAGAGGATTTCAAACTCCATCCATGTGCAAATCTTCTGAGTCAGAGATAATAGGGGCTTACACTTTGAATACCCTTGTTGGTTGATTTATGCCATGACAACTCTGCTGTCTGTCCTGATCTCAACATTGTAGCCATCCAAAAATGGGGAGAAGTTAACAGTGCCAGTGGTCTGCTTTTAACCCCTTCGGTGCTCATGACGGCCCCCGGCCATCATGAGTCACGGTGGGCGTGTGCGCACAACGGCCGGGGGCCGTCCGAACCACGCCCAAGAATGGAATGTCCAGCACCGCGGCGGAATTCGCGCCGCAGCCAAGGTGTTAAATCCCTCCACCTTAACAAGAACATCCCTTGAGTCATGGCCCACACTCCCTACACTGACTCCTTCTCCAGAGTTGCCCCCCCAATCTTACCTCTCTTGTATCGGTCACCAGGACCTTTGGAGGAAGAACTTCTAGGGGAAACCCATTGGCTAGATTCTACTGATTTAACCACCACTGCAATGCCTGCTCTATGTTTGGGCCCATCAAGACTCTGTTCTTGTACTGCTGTGATATGGCTGTGGCCCAAGGCAGAAATATTACTGTTAAAGTCATCAGACTTTGGACCTACAACTACGCTCTAGCTGTTTGCGACTTTTGCAATAAAAGAGACGAAATGCCAGATATCAGTTTTTGCCCCTTAGTGCTGAAGAGCTTGGATCCTGTGAAATGAATATACATCAGCAGATTTCTGTATCTAACATTCACTGGTGCATGTAAATGAAAAAGGCTGTATTTAGAATTTGGGAGCTCTTTCATAATTAAGCAGAGCTCCACCATAATGTCATAGACCTCCCACCTTGTCAAACATCACATTAGGCTTCAATTTAGAGTTCTGAGAACTGCTGGGGTTTCAACAGTGGAGCCTCAGCTGGTCCTACTGTTTGAAACCCTTGACCTGGTGATCCATCCTTCATGTGTCTGCCAAATTATAGTGATGCTATCCTGACCTATATATGGTGGAATATCAGTAATGATTTCCCATGCCTGGGTCATCACGTGAGGCATGGTGGATCCCACAAATGAAAACAAGCAGTACTCCCACATGCACGTAGAAGCCTTACTGTGCATCGGGGAGATTTCTTCTTGTTCTGAATCAAAAGGTTTTTTTGAGATTTTTAGTGAGAAAAACAAAAAAAGAATGCTAAGCAGTTCATACATATGTGGTATCCATTCGCTAATCATCTGTTACTTTATAGCATCTGTTCCCCCACAAGATGCATTGAAGTCAAAAAGATGCCAGCAAAGGAATTTAGGATCTCTAATTATGACAGCCAGTCCTTCATTAGAGGATTGGAAATCATTGCCTTCTGTCAGTGGGTAGATTGGCAGGCAATCGGTCAAACATTAAATGAGGTCCTAGGTAAATACATGTGATTGTGAACTTCTCCTTCTTGCCTGCAGTGAAACTATTTCAGCCTCTGAAGCTCCACCTGCACGAACATTTTGCCTATACAGAAACATTAGGGCAATACACCAGTAAAGCTCCACCAGTCGCAAGTCTCCGGCATGACCCTGAGAAAATCATGTTTCTTTTTTTCTTGTTGGTATTTCATCAATGCCGAATTGTATGCATAGTACAATTCCACATTGTGGGAAGCCAGATTTGCTTGGAAATTGCACAATTTTTCCCTTTTTAATGTTTCTCTCCTAGGATGCTGCTCCTGTGCAGAAACCACTTCCCTTACCCTCTCACAATGTTTGGAGGTTTTGGTTCTCTTCATAAGCATGGATATGGATTTCCACTAGCCCTTGGCAGGTGCAAATCTCTGACCACTTCCAGAGTAGGAAAATGTTGGAGGAAAAAAACTGAATAGCTAAAACAGACGTGTTCACAAACATTCAAGGCTGAATTCAATTTAAACTGCCCCCACCCTTTGTGTTGGATTTACTCCAGAGAAATATTACCCTGTTGTAGAATGATATTAAACAGGAGTAAATAGATCTGCACCTGCAAGCTCTCCTTTTGTGAATATTTTTCAGGTATGGGCACAACCATGTTAAATCATAAAAGTATATATATAACAGAATTGGCTTTGGGTCTTTCACCCTACTTGAAGAAGAGCAGGAATAGTGAGAGAAAAATTTAAACAGGGAATCCTACTTGCCCATATAGAGTTCTCCAGCATGGAGAAGTCCACACAACAGGAATAGGAGCCAGCTGAAAAAGTCAGCTGACATTCCGTGGGGTATGTCTAGAACGTTTTCCCTGGTCCAGTTTTCCAGGTGTACCACTAACAATGTTGATGCATACGACAAAGTATGAAAGGTACCTCAGCAGAGGACCAATTGGGCATGGTTCACTTTTTTTTTTAATCAGGCTCAATATTGGTAAGTCACAACACAGTTCGCTAAGCGTAACTTCTAATACCTTTGGAACAAGCATTAGGCAATATCCCAGAGAAATGCAGGATTGGTTCAAGCAGTATGAGATTATAATAATGTTAAATCCACCACAGAAAAATCCTAAATCGATTTATAAACAAAATCAGAGGAAACCATTATTAGTGAACATAACACAAAATGGTTAAAATGAATTAGAGAGGCCAGTGATATGCGTGTTAAAGTTTTAAGGCAAAAAGCATCCAGAAATGGCAAAGAAAAAATTATAACGAATAGTCACGATAGATAGGGACCTATGTGCGACCTCTAGCTGGTGGCATACATTTCCCTGGAAGCTTTCAATCCTTGTTCAAGTCCTCCAGAAACTATGAAAGGACTAAGTTACAATTTTCTGTGATTATGGAAAAATCCTTCCTAGGTTCAGATCTTTCTGTAGTCAGGGCTCCCATTGGGTCTTGTGTAGTGGACTTCCAACTGGGCAGTTGGTTCTTCTACACAGGATGGATCAATTTTTCAGTGCCCCTGGGGCAGACAACTGTAGGCCAGCCAGTTGACCCTTGTACAGCAGTTCTTGTTCTTTGGTTCAGTTGGAGAGCATGAGTCTTTTAGGCAGGTCAGGCAGAATTATTCTTCCTTTAATTGTTTCTCCTGGTGTAGGAATGCTTAAAGAATTTGGTAGGCATTTTTATCTAGTGCACTAACTGGGTCCAATCTTAGTGGCAGTGCCCTCTGTTTCATCAGTTTCTGTTTCACCTGGCTGTAACTGACTCTAAGGCATGTATTCAAGATGAGAGACGCCATGCTCCTCCTAAGAGATCCAAGCCTTCTCTTATATCCACTGCTATAAAAATCAGGAAATACTTTTTCCTAACCTGGGAAAAACGAGAGACAAAAGTCTCCAGAGCTCTATGAATAAGGGTTTCTTTCATTAAGTCCTCCTTATGGCATTTTCATGTGAATAGGAAGGCTGCTGCTGTGATCTTCTGTTCCTATCCTCTACCAAACATCCAACCCAATCTAAGTGCTCAGTGTTCGTAACAGAACAATCTTCCTGGATTCTGGAATCAGTGTATAGGTTCCTTGGAACACCACAATTGAGGTCTAATTTGAAATGCTAGTTGCAGCCACTAGGAAAAGTAAACCAGGAGAATGTCTTTAATTTTGCTTGACTTTCAAGCTTCATAAGGTATACTTTTCAAATGTTACTTTTCTACTGCAGATATGGAACACAAGTGTTCACTGTCAACATAACATAACAACTTTTAATCACTCATTTCCCCAGGTATTTTCAATTAGGCTCTTTAGAAAAATGGAAATTTGAGTACACAGTGACAAACAGATTTTGGTAATAATTCATTGTTAAGACATATGTGTTTTTGTAATGTTTAGCATATCCTAATTTTATATAATTGGTTGCAATACCGGGCATACTTAAGAGTGTTCCAGCTGATGTTTAAAAAATGTTTTTTCCAAAATAGCAGAATACTTTTCTCTGGCATGTTTTACCCAGGTTTTCAAAATTGCAGCCCGTCAAAAAGCAATGGTGTTCCTCCAGACATACATTTAATAAATAAATGAGGGCTGGGTAAGTAAAATCTGAAACCCACATCTGACATTTTCATTCCATTACAATGGTGCAATTTCTGTGCACAATTACTATGACCATAATAGAAAATTAAATATACCTGTAGTTTGTAACCAATTTTACATTGTGTTATGTTGAAAAGGCAACTTTGCTACAAAAACTATGTGGCAACTTACAAGAAAAGAGGAGGAGGAGTCGCTATTATTTTTAAGGACTCCTGGGAATTAAGGTCCTCAGTGCTAGTTAATATGGATAAGATCGAAGGGCTCAATTTTTGTATTAAGGTGAGCCCAACCTCCTCTTTCACCAGCCTATTGGTTTACAGACCGCCTGATTGCAGTCCTGGTATATTGTGGGATTTTTGTAATTTTGTGGTACAAAAATCAATTTTGTTCTCTAATTATACAGTTTTGGGGGACTTTAACCTTCATATAGATGATGGTAATTGCACCCAGGCTCGGCAACTTGTGTCCTCTCTTACAGGGGCTAATTTAATTCAACATGTCATAGCTCCCACACATAAAGCAGGACATATCCTCGATCTGGTATTCTCCAATATCCAGAACTTAAACTTGGACACCCCAAAGCAGCTGGCCTGGACAAACCACTGCCTTATATCCTTCTCCTTTAGCTTAGGAAGAACATTGGCACATGCTAATGCCCATTCCTTTCTAAAACGAAACTGGAAATATATGACTGAGGAATTTTTAGGGCCTATTTTGCAGACTAGCCAACCTGAACTATCGGAGGATCCCAATGCTGATGCCCTGGTCTTTCATAAGTGGATTGCGGCGGCTGTCGAGTCCACTGCTCCGGCCAGACTTGCCAAATCACTGAGAAACTCACCTTCCGCCCCATGGTTTTCAGAGTCCCTCAGGTCTCTGAAAGGCAGTTGTAAATGCCTGGAGTGTCAGTGGAGGGTGGATTACTCGGTTGCTGCTAAGCTGGCATATAAAGCTTCCTTGAAAGAGCTGCATAGAGCAATTAAGGTGGCCAGAAAAGATTACATAGCTGCACGGATTAATAACTCGGATAAACCAGGCAAAGAACTGTTTAAGTGGGCTAACTCCTTTCTTAAACCCCGCGTATTAGCTATTGACACTCAGCCGTCGCGCTTACTATGTGAGGAACTCTCCGAGTTCTTTGACAATAAAATTTGTGTGGTCTATAACTCCTTTATAGATGGAGTAGAAACAGTTAAATCAGATGTTAGTGAGGGGAGTAACCCAAAATCCTTTTTATCCTGTTTTGTCCCTATTTCTCAGCAGGAGGAACTGGCTGAGATGCTAAAGTGCAGGTCAGGTGCCCCAGGGGACCCCTGTCCCCCAAAAATTTGGAAGGAAGTAGCTCACGCTGCCGTACAGGTGTTACTTCACATATGGAATTCCTCTCTTGGCTCTGGCACCTTCCCTGATCCATGGATGCATGCCACACTTCTGCCTCTGAAGAAAAAACCCAATGTTGATGCTGGGGTTTTGTCTAATTATAGACCTATTTCCTTACTGCCGGCACCTACCAAGATGCTGGAAAAGGTGGTCCAGCGTCAATTGGCCAAATTCTCGGAGAGCAATAACATTTTACATGACACTCAATCTGGCTTTCGTGCAGGCTTTAGCACAGAGACGGCCCTGATAGAGGTGGCGGAATCAGTAAGGGCAGCGGTAGATTCGGGGGCATCAGCTATGCTGGTGCTCCTGGATCTATCTGCTGCATTTGATACAGTAGACATCGGTTCAACGCCTTCATGACTTCGGCATTAGGGGAACCGCCCTTGAGTGGGTGAGGTCTTTCCTCCACAAGCGAACTCAAAGAGTGGCTTTACAACCTTATCAGTCTGAGCAGAAGCGCTTGTGGTGTGGGGTGCCCCAAGGATCTGCTCTAAGCCCACTGCTGTTTAACATCTACTTGGCCCCCCTGTTTTCACTCATTGCCAACTGGGGGGTCAAGGCAATATCTTATGCCGATGACACCCAGTTGGTGTTCCCTTTTAAAGATCAGTCGGCTGACTCCTTTAAAAGTTTTAAGAGCTGTCTCACTGATGTTGCAGCTTGGATGAACAATAATAAATTAAAATTAAACGCTGAAAAAACAGAGGTGATGTTTTTGGGACCAACAAGCCTCCAGACTCGGACTTGTGGTGGCCACAGGTAATGGGGGTGCCACCCACCCCAACAGGCACGGCGAAAAATCTAGGAGTTCAATGGGAGGTTGATTTGTCTTTTTCCTCTCAAATTCAACAAGTAACATCTTCCTGTTTTGGAAAATTGAGGTATATGAGGACATTTTTACACCTGCTTCCAGAAAATTGCCGTCGAACCGTAGTTCATGCAACTGTGACGTCCAGGCTGGACTATGCGAATGGCCTTTACTTGGGCCTACCTGCCTATATGGTGAAGAGACTGCAATTGGTTCAAAACGCGGCAGCACGATTGATTAGACGCGTACCTATGCGACAGCATATCTCTCCACATATCAAGGAACTTCACTGGCTACCTGTGGCCAACAGAATTAAATTTAAGGCCTTAACTTTGGCTTTTCGGTCGTTCCATGGTCTTTGTCCCAGATATTTGAAACAACGACTATCTGCCTACAAACAAACCCGCCTATAGCGGTCCAACAATCTGAATCTGCTGGCTACCCCACGAGTTAGGAAAGAGCGCTGTGGCGGCAGATCCTTTGTGGCAAGAGTGGCTAAACTTTGGAATTCCTTGCCGCCTGCCATGCGGCAAATTGATTCAGAATGTCTATTCAGGAAAGCAATTAAGACATGGCTTTTTAACATGGATTAATTCCGTAGATTGGCTGATGTCTGACCTTTTATGCTGCTGTCACTTGTTGTTATAGCGCCGGGACACCTCCTTTGGGAGGTAGCTGTTTTGCGCTCTATAAATGGTCGTATTATTATTATTATTATTAAGAACATCAAGAAAATGCTAGTGCCACTACCAACATACACATAATGACCAATTATCTACAAACCGAAGAGACACTTGCCATGAAATGAACCGCATACAAATCTAGGGTCATTTCCACTTTCATTTACCAGGTGATGTATTTTCCACATCCTAGCCCCTAAAGACATCATGCTTAGCTGTAATATTCTACCGCAAGCAGAAATCTGAGAGATTCTGGGGCATATTTACTAACATTTCACACAGCTCCGGACAGCAAGCATTGTTTTGTGAAAGGGAGACAGCAGAAATGTGCCATATCTACTAAGATATGGCTTTCTGGTATCTCCTAGTGCTGGTGCACTGCACTGCATAGCGCCAATGCAGGTACCCTTACAACATGGTGCAAGGGTATCTGCATTACAGGCAGGATTGCTTTTGTGTGCATAACAAACAATTCTTAGAAGCAGTTTCCTTTTTCTATGTGTGTTGCTGAATGTAGCACGCATAGAAAGAGGAAGAATCAAGGAGAAATAAAGATATTTTTCCTCATTACACCTGCTTCAGGGAGGCGTAGATTTTTGACGCGAACCCAGATTTATTCAACTTATTAAAATTTGGGATTGTGGGCGTAGTTTGCGGAGTTGCGCTACGCGAAGCGGTAAAACAACTCTGCCGCGCTACGCGGAGCTACGCGAGCAGCGTAGTATGATAGGAAAATGCTGTTCGCGGTGATTGCACAGTGCCGGATGTTTGTCCGCACTGTGCAATCATTGCAAACGGCATCATGCACAGTGCAAGCGCTCGTTTTCTGCCGCTCGAGTAGATTTTTACTCGAGCGGCAGCTTTCTCAACGCGAACGGGCTGTTTCTCATCGCGAGCGGTCGCGAGCATACGCGACCACTCGCAATGAGAAACCTGACCCCCCGCGTTGAGAAATCTCACCGGGAGGTTTATTTTCCACGCTCACGCTCGCCAACTTGATGTTGCCGATCGCGAACGAGGAAAAATCTCGCCGGGATGTTGATTTTGCTCGCTTGCGGTGGCCAACTTGATGTTGCACTCCGCAAGATCCGCGAGATCCGCGAGATCCGCGTAACGCGTAGTGCAGCAAACTCCGCAAACTCCACTCGCGGAGCGTAGTTCACTGCCCAGGCTTCATGGTTGGGTGCATGGATATGCCCATGCTCCTCCCATGGAACCTCTCTCCGATGCAAAGTGATGCAAAGCAGTGCTATGCACTGTCTTACATTACTTTGGGGCTGATTACGATGTCAGACAGACCTGAGTCCATCTGACATCGTTTGGGAACTGGGACTGAACGACCTCCTGTCGTCAGTACCAACCCAGCAATTAGGATGTGACGAACACTGTTCGGTCGCACTCCTATTCTTTACCATGGGAGCATGCATTCCGAACTGAATGCATGCTCTCATGGTAAAGAGCTGAGGTGCCATTCATCCCTGCACCCCGTGGCAGGCACCTCGAGGTGCCTGCCAGGGGCTGCAGGGGTCCACAGGGGGGTACCATAGGTGCCCCCTAGGCCACCATCCAGAACCCTTGCACCCATGGGGGCCCTGCTGGGGGCCCCAAAGTCAGATTCCCAGATTCCACAGCCTTTCTGTGTGGCAAAGGCCGGCACAGAAAGGCTGTGGGAATCTGTCATCTTAATCCCTCGGGCAGAAAGAGCCTCCCTTGGGATTACTGGTCCCTTTCCGAATGGCAGACGGGCTCTTCGAGCCCATCGTAAGCCATTTGGAAATCCTGTCTGGATTAATTTCTGACCAAATCCATCGAAATGGGTCGGTTGGAAATTAAATCTAACAGGAGTTTACGATGCCGTAGGAACGGCTTCGACCGTTCATCCTGACAACTCTTGTCAGGATGAACAACCAAGGTCACTAAATTAACCTAAGCTCCCCCTGGAAGCTATGGCACAGAGGAGATAGGTTAAAGTCAAGGCAATGTTTAAAGTATTTATGCAGTAACAAAACAATAATGTAGTCAAAACACTAAGGGGCCCATTACGATACCCGGCGTAAATAAATCCGCCAGGCATGGAAGCGGCAAAAATCCGCCCGCACACACCGTCTGAACACCGACCACGCCATTACGATTACACAAACCGAAAACCGCCATCGGCGAAAAATCACACAAAATACCGCCCGCCATCGTCCGAGTCTGAGTCAAACCGCCCGCCACGGACGGAAACACGCACGACAACACAAAACCGCCCGCCCACACGGCCGACACACCGCACGTGAAATTACGATCGCACCGCCATGAGCGCGGAAAAACCACAAATATACCGCCCGCCAGCGCAAACAACGCCGATGAGAATCGACACGGCAGAAGCCATGGCGCCAACGTACCTGCACAGAAACCATCCGCACACAAAACCAATAGCACACAACATGGCCAACAAGTCCACACAGCAAGGCACGCACAAATACACAAGCACAGTACACATCCCGAAAACACCCCCGGACAAACAAAAAATACAAAGGCCAGAACCCCAGACACAACACACCTGAAAACAACAGACCATGAGGACACACCCACATAGGTGAGTACAAAAGCAGCACTCCCACAGACTACAACCCCTTGCTACATTGCAAACCAGAGAGGGAGAGGACACAGTGACACAGCAAGGACAGCAGCACACCACAGAAACGCACACATCACTACCACCACCACCACCACCACCACCAAACACCACCACCACCACCACCACCACCACCACCACCACCACCACCACCACACCCGGCACCACAAACCCCCTGCACATTACACAACACACACCGCACCAGCACCACAAACACCATGGCACCACAAAGGATGCCCAAGTTCACGCCCATGGAGCTGACGGTCATGGTCGACGAGATCATCAAGGTGTACCCACAAATCTATGGGAACATGGTCCAGCACACACCACTAGCCACCAGAAACAGAATGTGGAACCGGATCGTAGACCAGGTCAATGCAGTCGGGACCCTGCCCAGAAACAGAGTCGAGATTAACAAACGTTGGAATGACGTAAAGAGCCTGGTCAAGAAGAAGGAGGGCAAAAACAGAGAGCTGGCTGCCGTCACTGGCGGAGGAATCCCGCGCTCTTTAAGACCTTCAAAGCGTGGGAGGAGAAGGTGCGAGTCGTAATCCATCCGGAGATCCTCGCCGGATTAGCAGGGGAGTGGAGGCTGGTAAGTACAAACTAATGTATACCAGCACACCGCTATGTACTCACATGCGCAACTACCATGCCACAGCTCCCAGGGACAAACACCCCCATGTCCAGCACACAATACACAACACATCACACACACATGCAACAGACACTACCACACACAGCCCAAACCGAACAACTGTAAGATGCGTGGGGACATGTGTACACTAAGCCAGCCACGTAACCACCAACAGGTCCCCAAATATGCCAGAAGCGCCACAACGAGCACCCACCACACCCATGTGTCCGCCACAGCTGCACTAACCGACAAGTAACAGGTAAGTGGCAGGAACACAAAGTGCAGTGGGTGGGATGGTGGACAGCCCAAGTACAACACACACCAGGCCCCAGTCCCACAGCACAGCAAGGAGGAGCATCCCCACACCCCACAGCCACGTGTCAGCCACCGCAGTGCACAACGACAGCCGAAAGGCAGACATCACGGTCCACAGCAATCGGTGTCAGTGGGTGTACAGCCACCCCCACGACCCACAACACCCCCCACCCCCACAGACCTGCAACATGGAGCACCCCCGCTTAGAGCCATGTGGCATCCAGTACAGTGCACGCACGAACAACTTGCAGGTGGGAAACTGGACAGGGCTGGATTACTGGAGGCATGAGGACCATAACACCACCAACACATGGGACATGTCACGTAGCAGACGAACACGCAGCACCGCCCACCGTCACGAACAAGTGAACAATGTGCACACGGACATGAACAACAGACTCACACCCCACATGACCCATCACAGACATAGCAACACCCAAGGAGCCACGTCTGCATGCACAAGCCACACTGAATATAGTCCCACACGGCAGCCACTGTGCAACTCATCACACACAACCGAAACACCATTGAAGTCCTGTCCATGTAGCCCCCACTGCCTGTCAACCCCACACCCCACAACTACGCCTATGTAAGACAAACAACACTAGACGCAACAGAGCGGAACAACATAAATGCACACGAACACCACTGAACCCATCAAACTCACAGACACACCATGCACATACAACATACCATCCATCCCATCCGTCAGCCCCAGTCTCATGAAAGGCATGTCATCCGCACAGCTGCCACACATACAGCAGTCACGCTAAGACACATGCCCATGACCAACCATGTGCCAGAAGTCAATTAAGCGCACGACACACTGTGAGCAACAACACACAACATGGGCCACACCCCCCGAGCACTGCAGTGATGCACATGGCACAGGGCAGCACGCACACCAAGGAGATGGGACAACTGCAATACGTTGGCTGGCACACAACTATCACTCACTCATAACGATGCGTCCAATGCCATGTCCAGTAATCACAACAGACAGCAAATATGCAGGGCATGTCAGGCATGCACACACCTCAGACCATGCACTGTCATGCTGCCACAACACATGTCACGTTCGGCACCCATGGCTCACAGCATGTACCCCAAAAGCATATCCCCTCCCAAATGCGAATCTGGGGCATGGCCCCCATGTTGCCATATGCGTTCCTAAGCGTTCCATTTGAACCCCAAAAGCATATCCCCTCCCAAATGCGAATCTGGGGCATGGCCCCCATGTTGCCATATGCGTTCCTAAGCGTTCCATTTGAACCCCAAAAGCATATCCCCTCCCAAATGCGAATCTGGGGCATGGCCCCCATGTTGCCATATGCGTTCCTAAGCGTTCCATTTGAACCCCAAAAGCATATCCCCTCCCAAATGCGAATCTGGGGCATGGCCCCCATGTTGCCATATGCGTTCCTAAGCGTTCCATATGAACTCCAAAAGCAAAGTACAAACCAGACCCAGGATGGGCCAGGAGCCCGCATACACCAGAGTCACAATGAGTAGGGGCACAGCAACACACCCATCGGCATGGCCAATCCGTCCCATGCCACATGTGCACAGCACACAGTCCCATTGCCTAGCACACACAACTACAGATGCCACAGCCACACACTCGCCTCCGGGAAACCCATGTACGAGATTGCACGAACTGCCAATGTCAGACGACTAATACATACTTCGCCAGGTGCAACACAATAACAAATCTCATTCTCTCCACAGGTGACGAACTGCTGGATGCTGGGGATGGAGACAGCAGCCAGCACAGCCAGCCCACAAGCCCCCAACGAGGACACACGGATCTGGAGGATCTGTCCTCCTCTTCGGACACGGACCACCAAGCTGGCCCATCTGGCGTGGCAGGGCCCAGCCGCTCCCCAGGACCCCTCCTACCCACCAACCCATCATCCAGGGATGCTGAACAGTCCCAGTCCCCTGCTGCCACTGTCGTTGCGGCCACACCCACGGTCATTGCGGCCACTACCACTGCCGCAACCGCCACCATCGCCGCACCGACCACCACCGCCTCCACCACCACCACGTCTTCGCTGGCACCAGCCCCAGCGCAGGTGGTGGCCCGGCCGACTGGATCCACCCTGGGAGCCACAGCGAGGACCGTGGTGTGCAATGTGGCTAGTGGGCAGGCCGGTGGCAGCAGGACTGGTAGGAGGAGCAGGGTCAGGGAAACGCCAGCCTCCCCTGGGAGCCATGCCCTGCCTCAAATGGCCAGAGTCCTTGGGGCCTATGAAGAGGCCCAAGGACAATGGGCCAGGTCTGCTACTGACACGCGGGAGGTGCTGGGGGTGCTGAGGTCCATGGACGCCCATATGGGCCAATTCGTGTCCCGTATGGACCAACTCGTGGACCTCATGGGCCAGCTGGTGGTGGCGGTGGGGTCACAGGCAAGGCCAGCAACACCACCTCCGCCACCACCTGCTAGGGCGCAGGGTCGGGCAGCAGTGTCCACTTCCCCTGCGTCCACAGCCAGTGAGCACACCTCACCCACCACCAGCAGGTCGCCACCACACACCCCCTCCCAAACGTGGAAGGGGCCGTCCGAAGAGGAAACAGATCTCCCGGGAGGACTTCGCACGCTCCAGTCGCAAGTGAGGCAGCCAGCCAGCCTTCCGCCAGCCTTCCTTGACCAGCCACTGCATTGACTTGCTCTACGATCCCACTCCACACAGCCAGCTGGATGGCATGTGTGTGTTGGACTATGGACATAGAACCAGTGGGTACACCCTGATCATCACGCAGCCATGACCGACAGCTCATTGTCACTGCACGCACCACTTTTGTCATCACCTTACACACAATCACATGTCACAGTTTGTAATAAATGCACCTTTTTCACTAACTGCTGTTTGTGCCCTGTGTTTTATTTGTACGGAATACAACGGCCACCTTGGGCGGAAAGGCACCTGATGCGTGGCATGGCAATGGAATCCGGAGGGCCTGTAGGGACCTAGGGGTGGGAGACAGAACAGGAGCACATTCAATGAGTGTGTCACACACCCATCACACAGTACATGTCAACAACTACAAGCAATGTACACACATCGCACAGAGCAATAGGGCACAATGCCACAGTCACCAACAGTGGCATACTACCCTGGCCATGGAGCGTTGACACACTGCACGCAGTGAACATACGGCCACCCTGACACAGCACACACACACCTGCACAGATACAGACATATCATCCGTCGTACATGGACACTCACCGTCAAGTGAAGTAGCGGGCGATGAGCTGCTGGCGCACATTCCCAGCTTCCTCCTCTCCGCTGTCCACCTCACTCGAGCTGTCCTGGTCTGCGGGCTGGGGCCCTGGTTGATCTCCGTCATCCACAATGAGGGGGATCTGCTTCCGAATGGCCAGATTGTGCAGCATGCAGCACGCCACCACTATCTGGCACACCTTCTGTGGGGAGTACGCCAGTGCACCCCCGGTGCGGTCCAGGCACCTGAACCTGGACTTGAGGAGGCCAAAGGTACGCTCGACCACACGTCTGGTCCTCCCATGTGCCTCATTGTATCGATCGTCTGCTGGGGTGCGAGGATTCCTCAATGGACTGAGCAGCCATGCCCCATTCGGATACGCAGAGTCACCTGGGTGTGAGGGACACAGAGAACCATTGCTATTCCAACTGGACAGGGGACAGCATCGCACAACCAGCACGCTACACCACTCCACATACTCACCGACAATACAGCCACGATCCTGTTGCAGATTGGCCATCAGTCGTGGCAAGATGCTGTTGCGCATTATGTGTGCGTCATGTGCCGAGCCTGGAAACTTGGCACACACGTGGGTGATCACCATGTCCGCAAGGCACACCACTTGCACATTCAGGGAGTGCGTGTGCTTCCTGTTGCGGTACAGGTGCTCAGTGGCCTGTGGTGGAACAAGGCCAACATGTGTGCAGTCAATGGCTGCCACGACGTGTGGGATTCTGCCAAGGGCATAGAATGCACCCTTCACTGCCGCCAATTCACGAGCCCTGGGGAATCTGATGTACCTGTTTCGGTACAGCATCATGGCTGCCAGTACATCCCTCAGCACCTTGCTGAACATGGGCTGGGACATCCCTCCTCCACTGCCCACTGTGTGCTGGAATGACCCAGTGGCGAAGAAATGCATGGCGGCCATCACCTTAGCCGTGGGGGTGACAGCAGTCGGATACACCCTGCGGGGACGGAGATGGGGCTCTAACATGGCACACAGTCGATGCAGAGTTGGCCTGTCCAGCCGAAACTTCCTGATTACCTCTGTATCGTCCATGTCCGCCAGCAATTGGTATGGGCGGTCAATGTTCGGTCTCCGCCTGGGTTAAATGGCAGAGGACACATGTCAAAGCAACACGGCACATAGCAATTTCGCATACACATCACTGACATGACTGAGCAAGCACATGAGCCACAGCCCAGCTGTCAAGCTGGGACGGCACGGCCACAATACACTTACACAGGTCTCCCAACAATGGCAATGGCAAGTGAGACATACCACTGCCATGTGCATGCACATGGGGATCTAGGCCCCAATGACTTGCGGGGCGTGCTGATGGGGACTGACTGCATATTCATCAAGCGGCAACGCCACGGCAACATGAGTGTCTGCTGAGCATGGAACTGCTTCCGAGGCTGGATGAGTATGGCACACGACGACGACGATGTGGGCATGGGCTGAGCGGCCAATACAAGTGGGACCTGTGGCACGAGGGGATATGAGACAGTAGTAGGTGTCAGCACTGCACCCTATGTACAGCACTGTACGGATCACAGCTCCCGAAACATTGACTGGTGTCCACATTGACAGCCCCATGCCAAGACGGCTGTGTGCTTGCAGTCACACGTCACAGGTGAGAGGTTACATTGCACGTGCCAGGTGGCAGACGTACATAGTGGGAGCTGGCATGTGTGTGCATGTGTCTCCTGTTCAGGATCCACCAGATGGGCGCTGACTCTGTACTGACCATTGGACACAGCATGTTCCGTGGAAGGCTTGTGTGTGTGGGATGGTGGCACTGGATGTGCCTCCGTTGGGTGGGGGGCCATGCACAGGGCGGGTACGTCGATGATTGCGCATTGTTGGTCACGGTGGGTGCACCAACTAAGATGTGTTGCCCTGTGTTCAATTCCTATGTCCGCATGATGATGGACTGTGGATGTGAGCAGACTACACATTGGTCGATGTGCTGTCTATATGCATGTGCCTTCACACCAGGCACAGCTGCCCCTGCACATGTGACCCCTGCTGGACTCGCTGCTGGGTCTGTGGAGCTGATGCACCTTCTGCGCGTGGGGCGGACAGCTCTCCTCACTTCCCTCATTGCGCATGTCATGTCTTTGCCGCAGGTGACATGGATCATGGAGGGCCCACATGTACGCGTGGGTAGGCTACACATGATTGTTCACTGGTCGCCACCCCCAGTCAGTGTTTCGAATGGGAAGGTTGTCGTGCTGGTGGTATGTTCGATGTGGCGGATGGGCGGGCCTAGGTGCGGGCTTACATTCCGGACATGGGGGGTAGTTGGATTGGCGACTAGTTGCAGTACACACGGGACACGTCTCTTCCTTTCCACATCTGGGTCATCCCTTGTACTAACTGACAGTAATACAGTCATCTTCGCCCCAGCCCTCATGTCCTCCCCTCGCCCCCAATATGCATGCTCACCTGCGAGGCTAGCGCTTGCACAGGCAGCCCCAAGCTCGCACCAGAGAGGGCAAGGAGTGTATGTGTGGGTCCAGTTGCACGAGTGGGCTGTCTCAGGGTATGATGTGTGGCGGGACGCCGTCCACCTGCGTGGTGCCCCAAATGGAGACCCGGCCTGCATGGACTATGCATTACAGTCTTCGCCTTCCGGATCCGCCACCTGCGACACCCAGTGGCTGTGGCTGCCCTTGCGGCCAGGCCGCGTCCGTCTGTGGCTGTTGGCCCACACATTCACTCTTTGGCCTCTCTGGGGAGGGCTCGGGGGTGGTGGCGCACGCGCTTGCCCTTAGTCGCAATGGCATGTGTCGTGGTTGGTATGATGGGCAATGGATGGGATGGTGCGAGCCACCTCCCGTGACGTCAGTGCTGCTCGTGCTGTGGTGCGTCCCCTACACTTCCATCTGACTTGTGCCATGCTAGACGTTGAGGTTCTATTGCCTGCGTGATATGACCAGGAGGAGCGCGAGGAGACCTCACACACACCATGCTCCACTGCCATCCCGTGCCCTGTATCGCCTGTGCGGATTGACTATGTTGGGGTTACACCTGGTCGACTGGGGCTGTGTGTGCCTTGTCAAGGGGCATGGCGGGCGCACAACAGGATCCAGCTTGTCCACAGAGGGTGGGCTGAGGTGCGCCTGGTACCGCTTTGTACGTGTGCCCGGCTGCTGTGCACACACGTGTTCACTCCCCCCGACAGGTGTCCTCTCACAATGCCCAGGGAAGCGGTGGTGTACTGTTCATGACCCCTCCCAACACGGCGTGCTCCAACTTGGCATGTGCGCATCTACCCGTCGCACCCACCCACCTGAGCACTGCGTCCATACGACTTCACACGACACATGTGTGTCTTCCACAGTAGTGCTACTCATTTGCGTTGACATCCAATACCAGTGGACTACATGGTCATGTCACGACTGCCGTGTACTTCACATACTCTCATCCTCTCTCATTCGTACTTGTGAAATGAGTCAGCGGAGACAGTTTTGGTTTCAAACATTATATTGAGTCTTCTGTCCTCTGTGATGCAGTATAGTGGACACTACTGGCAGCGGGATACATGTTGAGGATATACTGAGCATGATTACAAATGGGATAGGGTGTAGGGTTACATGTGATTAGCTGTTGCATGTGGGATGTGGGCTTCAGAGTTACATCTGCTTGGCCAAGGCTGTGCTAATGTACATTTACGTATAGCTGCGGAGCTGCGGACTTTGACACAGACGGTATACATGTAGCCTACCAGACCGCTCGGCATCATGGGCACAGTCCATCTCAGTTCCATGTGACAGGTTTGCTGCGGTTGTTCCTCATGCACGCGTGCATGTGAGATGACATCAGGGCATGTGCTTGCGTGCATGCAGCGGCGTGCCACTTGTTGTTGCACTGTGGTGGTTACTGGACATGTCACAGTCACTGGGGTCGTGTTGTTGTTGTATGCACTTGTCGTCCATGCAAAGGTCCTGGTATGGGATTCCCGGGCGGGGGTGGGAGGGGTGCAGCACCCACAGACTCCAGGCGACCTATTCATGTCCACTGAGCGGTGTGTGTGTCCATGTGCGCTGGATCCATGTCGTGTCCTGGTTGTTCGTGCAGTTCCGTCCATGTGGGTGCGATACACAGAGCCCATGCCACTGCCTCCCACGATGCATGCGGTGTTCCTGGATGTGATGGGGAACAGTGTGCATGTCCCGGTCATATCCGATGTCATGGCGATGTCGTTGATGGTGTGGTTACAGTTGCCGGTCGTTTGGTATGGCTGTTGTGGTGGTGACTGGCCAGTCCGTGCGGAAGCTGAGCATGGGTGCGGGGTTGGACTTCATAGGTCACTCGGGGAACCTGCGTTGTGGTCCGACGTATTTACAGGTTGTCAGGTATGCGATGCCGTCCAGCAGGGCTTCCATGTCATTGGTGGTGTACATGTTTGCCAGCCAATGAAGCGGATGGTGGCTGTCAAGGTGTTGTTCGTAGGTTGTCCCTTGGAGGACCATGATGGGGCATGCTGGGTGACATTCGATGTAGCTGTTCTCGATGATCCGTCGTGTGGAGGCACAGTGGTTCCATTTCAGTGCGGGTGCGATGTTGGCCACATACGCCATGCCCCCATAGGCAGAGCAGGCCCTGTCGTGTGCGTCCAGAGGGAGGAGTAGTGGTAGCAGGTCCGCCTTCAGACATGCCGGGTTGGAGAGGCATATCTCGACGGGATGCTGGTAGGGACACCTCCGACAGTAGAAGACGGGCATGACGCAGCTGAACAATGTGATGCGGTAAGTCAGTCGGTAACTTACGTTCAGCAGGGACAGGAGATCGCATCCCAATGTATGTATCGTGTTGGTTTTGTACAGCTTGAGCTGTTCGGCGTAGTTGGGTAGGTGTGTTGCGGTTGCCATTTCGCAGCGGTTCGTTGAGGTGGCGTGCTCCGGCTGTGTGTGCAGTCTGCAATGTGCACGCTCCGGGGTTGCTGTGAGCTCTGTGTAGTCGTAGGGAGACAGGACTTGTGTTCTGTTGGCTTGTTTGGAGGACACGGGCCCTCTTCCCACATGCTTCTCAGACAGTTCAAGGTCAGTGCTGTGTGACTCCTTCCAATTAACTTGCATGTGGCCGACATGGGGGAGTGTTTTCTTCTTTCTTCCCCGTCCGTTGTGTGCTTCTGTGATATGCGCTATCTGCCCTGTGGTCGGTCTCCTCGGCATGCCTGTGTTGGTCTATTCTTGGACAATGGCTGTATTCACCGGCTTCTGTCGTAGGGCTGTGGTTTCGGAGTTGGAATGGAAGGTCATTCAGTGCTGTCTGCTCTCCCTTGTGTGGGCGGCAGCCTGCCTTTCCGCTCTGCGTTGGGCCTTGTGTGTGGATGTTATTCTTGGGCCACCTGTTGTCGGTCCCCGGGCTCTTTGGTGTTCCGTTTCATGTGTCTTGTTCATATGTGCAGGGTGGTATGGGTTTTTCAGTGTGGTACTGGCGTTCCTCTTCCCGAAGGGGCCCTGCTTCTCCTAGTTGGTGTTGCCGCCGCTGTGTGCTACGCCATGTTTGTTACACTGGGGTGTGTCCTGCAGTTGCGTGTCTTCACTGACATGTGTGCGTCGGTTGTGTGGCGTTGGGTGTTGTCCGTGAATTGGGCGTTGGGGACATGTCTGTGGCCGGACTGTCACGTGTCATGTGCGTTCGGGGTGGGGCTGATGTGTGTGCTGCTTGGTTGTGTCCCTGTGTCTGTGTGCGACGCATGCATGGCGCTGCGGTTGGCCTCTGCGTTGTGCGCATGTGTGGCGGCGTCATCGGCGCTTTGGGGCCGTGACGGGGTGGTTGGTTCCTAGTCCCAGGTGGTGTGTACACATGTGTTCCGCGATGTTAGGATTTGGCCTGTGTGTCATATGTGGATGCAATGGTGGATGTGTAGTGTGCACGCGCTGGTGGGGGGTTGTCCGCTTTTTCCGCCCTTGCACTGTGTGCGCTGTTTGCGTGCACTTGTTGTGTGTGTGCCTACCTGCGTCTCCGTGGTACATTGCGTCCTTGGTGGTGCATCAGCAGAAGCATGGGAAAGGCCTGCAGTGCTGGATTCATGCCCGGGGTGCCGCTTCTTCGTTGTCCGTGCTCTGCGTCCGTGTTTCCGCCTCTCTTTCACGTGCGGTGTCTCTTTGCCGTGGGAGCCGTTTGTTTGCGGCATCGTAATTTATGCGCCGGGCGGGACGTGTTTCGTCGGACGGTGTGTGTCAGTTGTGCTGCGCCGCTACGTGTGCGGGCGCACTTTGATGGCGGACGGTGTTGCTGGCTTGCCGGCGGTGTTTGGCCTGCTTTTCGCATCGTAATTGGGCGGGCGTGTGGACTGCTGCGTGCCGGCGGTAACTGGTGGTTTTTGCATCCGCCAGCACGGCGGTTGTGCTTCCGCCCGCCATCGTAATGGGCCCCTAAGCAACAAAAAAATCAAACCAAATTATAAATATCAGTAGAATTTAGTAAACAAACATGGCACCAAAACAAAGAAAATTCAATAAGGGAAATTTAAGATTCAAAGTTTTAAAGCTGTATGTAGATGTAGCACCAAAAATTGTAAAGAGCCAATGATAGTCTGAGGGAGCAGTAGACGGGGACCTAGGAGCGATTTGAGATTGACAGAGATTGAGCTGCAGTCTAATACTAGATTGGCTCTAGTAAAAGCCTGGAAGTCGAAAAGTTTGAAAAATGATGAAGTCCTAATGAAGCAAGAAACTTTGTAGAATTTTTAGAATAAAAATCATCCTTGAGTGAGTCATAATTGAAATTGTAGCAGCTGCCTTAGAACTGTAAGCCAGATACTTAGAGCAAGTTGGCCCCCACTGTATCTATAGAGCTTTGGGGACTTATTTCAGAAAACTTTCCATGTTCCAATGCAGTTATTTGGAGCCTTCAGAGTATCAAAGTGTAATTCATTCTGGCACAGTGGAACTGCCAAAACAGTTACTTTTGTCGCAGGTCCCCCAGGAGTTAGTGAGCAAAAGTTTTTTCAAAGTTTCCAGGTTTTCTTCCAGTGGCCCAACAATGATAGGCTTGCACTCATAAGGCCCCAAGGGCTTCAAGGGAAGGCAATAGAGACTCTCAGGGTGTCAAGCACAACCCAACAGCAAAGTTTAGATCAAGTTGAGCTACCACTATTTATCTACTTAAAGAAACAGACCTCTTGAAGTTTGTTGTATCCCTGTAGCCACAGTGGTTAGCCAACTGAACCTTGGAATCCACTTCTTTGTCCTGGGTAAAAGAGGGAGCAAGACCAGTCCTTCAGGGCTCCTCTTAGGTCACAGAGTGCATGCCCAGACCTCTTCTGTTCTTCTGCAGGTCCAGAAAGTCTTCTCCAGATGGTACTCTGGGGTGCCTCATTTATGGTTGGCACCAGCTAGTGGGCAGGGGTGACTCCTGCGCACTCTCGGAACAATGGATTAAAAGTTCTCTGTGGCAATCCTACCCACTTTTTCAGTTGTTCCTGTTTGCTTTACTGCAGCAGGGCCAAGCTGCTTTTTCCCAGGCCATTTTCAGGTGGTTAAAGTCTTCAGCCACACTAAAGTTGATATCTGAGGGCTGGGGCAATGTGAGTCCCATGGGGTAATCACCATCGTCCTCTCACATCTAACACTAAAATCCAGTTTGAAGCAGACCAAGTACTTACATCAAACCAGGAGACAGAAGTCTGATAAGACAAAAACAGGGTCCTGCAGCACCCAGACAATTGGATACACAAGAAATGTCCTGACATCGTATTTGCTTCTTTTCTTTTCAAGTACGGCAAAGTTTTACCTGTGACAGACCGTTTATGCTAAATATGACACTGTTGAGTCAACAGGGGGCCCAGAACCGTACCATAAATTTTCTGCTGAGCTCATCCATCCAGAGCGACCTGTCAATCAACCTGATGGATTGTGTAGCTTCTGGGAGAAATGTCACTACTTATTCACACCTCATTCAGACCAAATCAAGGTTAGGAGTTGGCAGAATGAAATGCTAATTAGCCTTCTGAAAATCTAGGGCAGGTAAAAGGTAACTTCCTAAAAGCTAAATTTCTGATATATTTAATAAAAACTGGTGTATGTAGCTATTCAATAATCAATATTTATGGATTAAAGTATACTTTGACTTTCTCTTTGTGCCAGTTACAGCCTGACCAATGAGAATGTTATTTTGGACTAGTCACTGAGTGAACATAACATATTTAATGCCCTGCATGTTCCACTCTTAAATATTATGCATTCTACCTTGTGGGCAACAAGGTGCAATTAGAGCTAACTTATTAATCATTTTACATTTTACGTTTTCTTCCCTGTTAAAAGGGTGATATTTGCAAGTCTGTAGAGCAGGCTCAAGTTGCTGTCATCAGGCTACACATGGCAAGCTTGAAGTCAAGTTTTCAGTGCCACTGTAGTGGATGGCACAATGGTGCTGCAGCCCACAAGTGTTTTTTATCTTTCCAAGCAATAGTTGCATATGTGCACCATATAAAATGGCCTTACAGGAAAGTTAAATGTGCCAATCAGGGTTAGGTCAATCTAAGCATGTTTAAAGTGAGCACAGAAACTTTACTCCTGTTTTACAGGAGTAACAGTGACCAGAGTTCTAAGTCCAACAAGTAGTATCCAGAATAACAAGGACAACCTGAGATGGCCATACAGAAAATGGAGATTTCCTACAAGTGCTATTAAAAGTAAAGCACTAATACAAAGTACTGTTTGCATGTGACCAAGACCTATGCACGATTTCCTGCTGACTGCGAGGAAGCGTGTGTCAGATACGTCAAGCAGGTTTGTCTTGGTTAAAGTGTTTACAGTCAGAACCCTCAAGTGGGGAAGGCAGCAAGCTCTATGTGGTAACCTCCCTTTGAGATTAGATAAGTGTTGGGAGAGATCCTAATGAAATTATTGTTTTTTGTAGTAAAAGCTCAGAGAGGGAAAAGTCAAATTTCGTGCCCACGGAAGTCCTGTCATCGGCTATATATTTTTGGTGCTTTCACCCATTCAACATTGCAACGTTTGGACTGTCTTTTCTGTGGTTCAGATTCCTCCAGCAGGGCAAGACAGCAGGCTGTATCCAGGGTGTTTGAACAGAAGTCCAATACCTTTGCTGTGAGGGTTCAATGAACTGAATATTTTTAAGTGGTAAACAACACCAATCTGATGTTATTGCCCAGTGAGGTCATGGCTTGGATGGATTGACTTGGGTCTAGAAGTTCAAAATGTTTCTAAGTCAACATTTTTCAAAGATTTCAGACTTCTGTCCTTCTGGATATCACTAAGGCTCCCAGAACCTTAAGGACAGCATTTAAAGATCAAGATTCATACCTCCAAAGAGCTGTTCAAAATAGTTAACAATCTAGCCTCCCTGCCTAAGACTAATGCGATAAAATGGGACCAAAGTTTTTGTGACTCTATTGCAGCAGCTTTTAAATCTAAAGTTATGAATATTTATAATGTCTTTTTAACAACGCCTGATCCTGATCCTGTGGAACCACCCATACATGATGAATCTCAAAGAAACTTTTTATTTTCATTTGCCCCAATTACCTCTGATGTGGTAGCTAAGCACATAACAGAAGTTAAATCTGGCTCGCCGACTGATCCTTGTCCTCCTGCTGTCCTTAAAAAGATAACAGAGGTGGTCATCCCCACTCTAACTCAGATTTTTAACACTATGTTCGAGGATGGCACTTTCCCATCCATGTGGAAAGATTGTTCTGTTCTTCCTCTGCTGAAGAAACCAAACCTTGACGCCACTAATCCTGCCAATTATCGACCTATTGCCTGTCTGCCATTCCCGGCTAAGATCGTTGAGAAAGTCATGAACAAACAACTATCTCAGTTCATTTTAGACAATGATCTTCTCGACCACTCACAATATGGATTCCGGAGAGAACACAGTACTGAGACTGCATTGATTAATGCCACTGAGGAAATCAGAACGGTGATGGATGGAGGAGGGTCAGCAGTCCTGATCCTCCTCGATCTATCAGCCGCTTTTGATACAGTGGATCACAATTTGCTGCAACAACGGCTGGAAGCGACGGGGGTCCGGGGAACGGCCCTGACCTTACTGGCCTCCTTCCTGAAAGAAAGGAGTTTAACAATCGCCATGGACAGTTTCCAATCGAAACCTTATGTTCTGCCCTTTGAAGTCCCCCAGGGGTCATCCTTAAGTCCAACTCATTTTAATATATATGTTGCAGAACTCGCCCCACTAATTAGGATGTTTGGGTATAATTTGACGTCCTACGCGGACGCCACCCAGATAGTCGTGGCAGCATATAATAAACAAACTGCCCCCTTTCTACAGTCCCAGAACTGTATGAGAGAAGTTGATAGATGGATGGGACTGCATTGCCTGAAGCTTAACTCCAAAAAGACTGAGATTATTATTTTCGGTAAGTTAAAACCTAGATGGGACAATCTTTGGTGGCCGGCTGAGCTGGGCGAAGCACCTAAACCCGTGCTGAAGGCAAAAACTCTAGGCGTGTGGATTGACAACAAGCTAGCACTATCACATCAGACTAATATGACTGTCACCGCCTCCCATTTTATGCTAAAAAAACTCAAGAAAATCCTGCCTTATATTCCCACCGACTCGAGAAAGTTGGTAATTACTGCACTGGTTCAAGCCAAATGGGACTACTGTAATAGCCTCTACCTTGGTATGCGCAAGCATTTTCTTAAAAAACTCCAGTCTGTTCAAAATACAGCCGCGCGAATGCTGGGTAACATCCGTAAATATGATTCCATCACCAAGGAAATTCGCCAACTCCACTGGCTCCCAGTGGCCAAGCGAATCGAATTTAAAGCCCTCTGTTTAGCATTCAAGGCTTTGAATAATACAGGACCGCGATCACTTAAAAGGCTATTTGCCTTGTACCATCCGGCCACAGTGTTGCGGTCCTCAGGCACAAGACTGATGATAGTTCCCAGAATATGCACCACGACCTGGGGTGGTAGGAGTCTTGCTTATGGTACCGCAAAGCTGTGGAACACACTACCAGCCGAGCTGAGAGGAGCAGCTTCCCTCACCGTTTTTAGAAAAAAGCTAAAAACGTGGTTTTTCCAGAACTGAGTAACTATGAGGAATTGCGGCAGTCAATAGCACCAAGACACCCCCGGGTATTCGTGCGCTCAATAAGTCTTATTAACATAAACATTAACATTAACATTCAAGAAGAAGCCACCAGCTGGGTCCAGTCCTTTTCAAGTTGCAACTGGCCACTGGTCACTCCAGAAAAAAGGCATATTACAGCTTTTGATGTACAGGTCAGCCAAATGATTCCTGGAGTCCACGACTTTCTTCTGGGTGCATGTGGGAGCAAGTCCAGCCCTTTCGGTCTCCTCACAGGTCAGAAACAGCAGGTGCTCTTTGGACTATTCTAAGATAGCGCAGGCCTTCTTTCCCTGAAGGATGCCTATGGGCCTGCCATTGGCAACACCAAACTGTTTCTGGGACCAGTTCCCCCTCCTATTAGAGAGGTGCCCATTTGGCTTCAGAAGGCCTAAAGATCAAAGGCTTCCCTTTTTATGCTTCCCCTTACAATTGACCGTGAATTGATAGGTCTCATCCTTGTCCCTTTGAAGTAAATTAAAATCCTCAACTGTCCCAGCTGCTGTTCTTGGTCCAACAGGTGTCACATACTTCATGCCTTGACTATCCTGTCACCAGCCCTAAGATATAGTCCCTTCCCTGATAGCAGTTTCACTCTTCGTTAAGGTCATGCACTGGCAGGGACTATAGCTGGTAGCCTAATACAAATTAGCATTTAGGACCTTTAGGCAGGGAGAAAAAAGAAAATTTTCTAAAAGTTAATTTTCCTAAATATTTATCAAAATTCCAAACTCACAATTGAGTTTGATTTTTAATAAGTATCAAGAATAATGGTTGACCCATTTCTCTAGCTTGTCCCAAACCTGAGTGAACAACATTATTATATTAATCTGCACTCTAGTTTTTATCATAGGACAGCCAGTGACTTCCACAGTGAAAAATAGGTTTTGGGAGCTTGTAAATGTAGTGCCATGGTAACATTACATTTCTATATGTCCCACTTTTAAATACTATATACCTTACCTTGTGGACTGCAAGGCCTACTTAGGGGCTACATATTAATATTAGAAAGAAAGGTTTTTCCCCTGTCGAAAAGAATATTTTGACAAGTCAGTCTGTAGGTATAAACTTCAGCAGTCAGGCTACATTACTAGATTTGAAGTCATGCTTTCATTGTCACACTAGTTTATAGCATGTTATGCAAGTAAGTCCACAGGTGATATTTTTGTTTCTATGCCATGGGTGTAGTTTCTAAAGCATATGCTTTAGCCGTACAGGAGAGGTAAATATGCAAATCTGTTGTTTTATTGATGTGGTCAATCAATTATGCTTGACATATTTATCACTCTTAGGGCCAGATGTTCTAAGGTTCCCGTTTGCATTTCTTAAATAGCGACTCTGTAGGAATCGCTATTTGAGAAATGCGAAACTATATGTACAAAATTTGCGATTCTCTAATAGAGATTCCTACAGATTAGGAATCACTATAAGGGAATCTCAGATAGGAAATAACATTGCATTTCCTCCTGTGGGCAAAATAGGAAATGGTTTGCCTTTTCTAAATTGAGATTTCCTAATAGGAAATCGCAGTTTAAGAAATGCAAAGCTAAGGGTGCCTTTGGGCATAAGGCCCCCTCTGGAGGCACTCTGAATTTCCTAGTGCACATATGCCCCAGGAGCATATGTGCACTTCAGGTCACAATAAAAAAGAAGCATTTTTAATGCATTTTTTTATTTTGCACATGGTCGATGGTAATTGCATTTCCTAAATGCCCAATTCGCATTTAGGAAATGCTTTGTACATGTGCTTTAGGAATCGCAGCAAATAGGTCACCCCTATATGCAATTCTAAATCGCGGTTTGGGTCCTTTGTACATCTGAAAAGGTCATTTAGCATTTCTTAAGGGGCCGATATACCGATTCAACCCATTAAGAAATGCTAAATGGCTTCCTACATCTGGGCCCTAATGGTATAACCTTGTCCTTTCTTTAATCTCGTATGAAACCCAGACTCATAGTTATAGGATGAAAATATATTGATTTACACATTTGTTGGCATTCATACTGCTCTCTCCTCACCCTGAATACAAATCAAAAGACGATTTGATCTGCTTTACTAAAATAAGAAATGTATCAATGTATTCAATATATAATATTATCGTAGTACATGCATGACTAGTATTTGGCTCTACATTTGAGACAAAAGTCACCTATTTTTCAAATGTTTTCTGCAATACCTTAGAAAAATAGAAAAATGATGACCTTTGAGACATTTTGCAGGATTTTGCAGGATATGTGCCAAGTCAAGCACATACTTTTAATCGTGTCATACACTCATAAAGATGTCTTATTTTCCTTAAACAGACGACTAAATTGCTCTATGTGTCTACATTTTGTTTCATGTTATATATTATTTAACATTTTGCAAAACATTATAGAAATATTGAGGGAGCTACAAATATACAGCGAGATCAAGAGCATTCTGTTTCCTTGCATGCAGTGCATTTTATGCCGGGAATTAATAACTGTACTTCGAGTTTGCTGATTCTGTTGGAAAAAAACTAATTGGTATTTCATCCTGCCAAGCAGTATGATAATTTGTAAAGTGAATATACTGAGAATTCTTTCTAAAATAAGGAAATGATCTTGCCTGAGGCAAAACGCCACAATGGTTCCAAGCTTATAATATTAAACTTTCTTTATCAAACCTTGCAAAAGGCAGCTATTTTATGACAGCATTTTAGTCAAACACTACAAAAGCATTTTGCTGAAACGAGGACAATTCTTAGACACATTTAAAATACTAAAATAACTCCAATCAACCTCCCATTTATGCAGTTTTACCAACAGACACCAAGCCAACCTGCCTGATACATAACAATATATATAGTTGTGACTTATACATAATCACAAAAGACTACAATATATATAGCAAGGGAAAACCTGTATAGCTCACAAATGCATTCATTTATAGTTATGCATTAAATCTTGCGATCTAGCCCTTTGTGCTAATGTGAGTATTGCACTGTATTATCCATAGACATAGGCCTTAGTGCGTATAAGTGAGGATTATGGTGCAATTACAATGTTATCATGTCCATCCCACATTTATTTCAAATTTGGTAATATCAGGGCCTATTCACCAAAAACATGTAAAGGTACATAAAGTAATACTCCTGTATTGACACATCAATTATTAATCAATGCTGTTAACAAACTGCCAAACAGATATCTCCGCCCCTCATCATCATGAGTGACGATATTTCTGCACACAGGAGTCTCTGTTTTAGTGTTGAATTTGTAAGGGGCAAGGGTGAGTAATTGGAGAACGTGGAATATTGACTTCAAAATGGGAGGGAGAGACTGTGGGAAATTTAAGGAGGAGTTTAGGTTTGGGCATCAAACATACACACATACATTATTAAGAAAATTGTAATTCATAAAAGTAATACCAACATCTACTACAGTGGTACTACTGACTCAACAATTAAGTCTTGGAGAAAGTCGCTGGTACTGCAACACACTTTCAACAAAATCAAGGAAGGCAGTGAAATAATGCTAACATCACATTCTGAAAAATATAAAATAATGTAGCTAAAATGCAAATGTTTTTTAATAAATCTTAATGGTAAAATTATGTTCTTATTTTAAATGTTACTTTTATTAAGAATACATTTTACAATTTTGATTACGAAATTGTAATTGCTTTTTTTATCATTATATATATATATATATATATTTCACCAAAATTCAATAAAGCGATCACTCAAAGATGACAGTTCTCAAAGATGGTTTAATTCAGGTAACGCGTTTCGCTTGACCCGCAAGCTTGATCACCCAATGTGTCAGGGGTACCGGCATGCAATACATAGTGGTTACTGGAAACAAACAAAGGCACAAAAAATGCAGGACTTAGCCAGCTAGCATGGCGGCCATATTGTAACATGCAAATAGGATACAACCCCAATGGACTATAAATATCTCCTGCTGCTGTAATTTGACTTTGTGCAGATCGCAAACCAAGTATTATATTTTAATGGCACTTAGTATTTATAGTTTAATACATAACTGTATTTAGCTCATACAAAAAACATAGTATTGTATTATGTTAATACTTTATACTTGAGCTTACACAACTTAAATCTAGATAATGCAAAAGGATCTATTTCATAAGATCATACTGGATATGTTACTTACTAACATATCCGCAGCACATGTACAACAAATTTTTTTTAATAATGACTGGCAGTCCTTGCCTATCAAAACTGTATTTTAATCATACAGATTGAACCATGTTGCTCACATTGTATCACATGTTAGAAGTAAGAGTCCAGGTATACCATTGATCTACTGGAGCCCAGAACTCATATGGGGGGGGGGTTATGGGGGCGGCCCATAGGTATATCTGAGATCAGGAAGAGAGAATACTCTTGGTCTAGTGCCAGTTTTGTATCTATGATCTCTTTCTCAGAAAACAAAATTGCTACTATCAAAGGCCAATAATACCTGTATCAGTGAAATACCAAACTCAATTGGTCCCTACCATCCCCTCAGTGCCAATTATGGCCCAGAATCTAAACCTCTAAACAGTATTGCTGTCGGAAACCTATGTCACAAAAACCCAATTCATTTTACAGTTTAATTTCAATCTACATATTTAAATCCAAATATACCCAACCCTGTGATGTACTACTAACAAATATATGACCAAACAAGTAAAAAGTAAACAGAGACAGAGTTGCATTATGAAAACAAATCTCTTATCTGTGATGTTTGGCCTCCTTCCATGGTGACTTAAAGAAAAGGGTAGGGGATTCTAATGAAGCTGATCCTCAGGTTCGACCCCTTCCTTTTCTCCTATAGAAACAACAAATAACTCCATGAGAAACTCATAGATAAGATTAAGATCATACATCATCAATTACTTATCCTACAATGAAACACATGTCTCACATTATTAGCAATATACACAGAAACATTAAAGTGTACGTCTTGTAAATGGCCTAAAAATGAGACAAGTCTACTAGTAATCTACTCCTGTAAGTGGATACTCATTTCCTCATCCTGATTGAGCCCCTCCGGGCTCTTAGTTTGTAAGTCAATTATGTACCAGGATTCCCTCTTGCGTAATTGGAGAGTTCTATTTCCTCCTCTTACGGTTTGCACAATTTGTTCTATAGCAAAAAAGGTTAACAGCATGCTATTAGATAAATGATATTCAGCAAAATGTCTAGCTACCGGGTAGTGGGGATCTTTATTGTTTACAGCCCTCATATGTTCCAACACCCTCTTTTTGGTTGCCAATGTAGTGCTGCCTACATATCTCTTTTTGCAGGGACATTCCAAAACGTAGATGGTAAAGCATGTGCCGCATGTAAGGAATTGTTTGATCATCTTTTCCCCTGTAGGTGTAATGTAGGTCTTTCTCATAATGCTATTTCTACATGCTTTGCAATGCCCACAGGGATAAAATCCCTGTAGGCCTATGTGTGGACTAGTACGTATACTGGAAATATCACCTTTAACCAGAAACTCTTTAAGGTTTTTTCCTTTCCTGTAGGTTATCAGTGGTCTATCTTGTACAGTATGACCGATGGTAGTATCACTGGCAAGGATATTCCAGTTTTGATTAAGAATCTTAGATATTTTTTAGATTCTTTGTTATATGTTAATATGACTCTGGTACTGGTGTCTTTCTCAGTGATAGGTTTGTCTGCAAGTGTGTCTGCTCTAGCGGTTCTTAAAACTTTTTCTTTCGCTTTCGTCAGTACCCAGTTAGGGTATCCTCTCTCTTTAAACCTGGCCAACATGACCGTTTGTTCTGCCAGGTATTTTTCTTCTGTGCTACAGTTTCTTCTTGCCCTCAGCAGCTCCCCAAAAGGGATACTCCATTTGAGTTTTTCTGGGTGACTGCTGAGGGCATGGAGAAGACTGTTGCCTGCCGTAGCTTTTCTGTGAAGTTTTGTGTGGACACAGTTGTTTTCTATTTCTACGGTGACATCTAGGAACTCAATTTGTTTCCTGCTCATGTTGTATGTAAGATTGATGTTAAAGGTGTTTTCGTTGAGTTCAGTGATGACCCTGACTGCACTTTCCTCACTTCCTTTCCAAACCACGAATAGGTCATCAATACATCTGTACCATCTGATGACCCTCCTATCATCGTGGTCGGATTGAATTTTTTTCAGAACTTCTTCTTCCCATACCCCAAGGAATAGATTAGCAAAACTTGGGGCAAAGCAAGTGCCCATAGCTGTTCTGAGCACTTGCTTGTACATAACACTGTCAAAGAGAAACATGTTGTTAAATAAACAGAATTTCATGAGATTCAATAGCATTTCAGTGTGTTCAAAATAACAAATATTACGATTGCTTAAGAAATGTTGACAACACTGGATGCCCAGGGAGTGGTCAATAATGGAGTATAAGGAATTCACATCCATGGTAATCATCAGGAAATCCTCTTCCCAGGTGATAGTCCTGATTTTGTTCAAAGCCATGTCATGAGTGATGTAATATGTGACGTCATCAGCAGTGCATTGCGGGCGCGAGTTATAGTTACCTGAACTAACTATAACGGGGGAATTTCACGGGTTTTGTACGAGTGCAATGTCCAACTAACTATAACTGTCCCTAAAACCTATGGTTTTTTCAGTGAATTTCAAAGGTTTTTAAATGCTAATTTCTAACTATAACGTGTCTGAAACCTATGGTTTTTTCAGTGAATTTCAAAGGTTTTTTAAATGCTAATTTCTAACTATAACGTGCCTGAAACCTATGGTTTTTTAAGTGAATTTCAAAGGTTTTTTAAATGCTAATTTCTAACAATAACATGCCCCGCCCCCTCCCTTCACCACTGTGCAAACGCGCCCCGTGGCGCGTTGTAAGATGGGGGATTAAGTTCCCTTGAATCATGACCAACTAGCCCACCCTGTACCTCCAGTATGCGCCAGGGAGCTGCGTTGCAGAAAGGTGTTCAGAGGCCCCGCCCCTTTTTACACCTCTCTGCAACGCAGCTCTGTGGCGCTTTCTGGACGTACCTGGTGGGCTAGTTGGCCTCAGGGACCCTCAGGATTAAAGAGGATTTAATTCCCCATCTTAAAACGCGCCACGGGGCCTGTTTGCACACATGTCACCTGAAGCCCCGCCCCCTTCCTTCACCACTGTGCAAACGCGCTCCGTGGCGCGTTTTAAGTTGGGGAATTAAGTCCCCTTGAATACTGAGGGTCCCTGGAGTCCAACTAGCCCACCATGTACCTCCAAAAAGCGCCACAGAGCTGCGTTGCAGAGAGGTGTAAAAAGGGGCGTGGCCTCTGTACACCTCTCTGCAACGCAGCTCCCTGGTGCATACTGGAGGTTCCTGGTGGGCTAGTTGGCCCCCAGGGACCCCCAGTATTCAAGTGGAATTACTTCCCCTTCTCAAAACGCGCCAGGGGGCGCGTTTGCAGACTGCTGCAGGGAGGGGGCGGGGCCTCCGGCACAATGCCGGTCTTTTTTTTTTTTTTTGTATGGGAGGGGGGCTGCGTGCCCCCCCTTCCCTCGGCCACTTTTGGCCCCAGGGGACCCCATCCCCCGGGGCCTGAGGTTTTTTTTTTTTTTATTAAAATAAAACGGGAAGGGGGCCGCGTGGCCCCCCTTCCCTGGGCCTATATTGGCCCCGGGGACCCCATCCCCCGGGGCATGCCCTCTTTTTTTTATTTTAAATATTTGGAGGGGGGCTGCGTGGCCCCCCTCCTCAGGCCATTTAAGGCCCCGGGGCCTGGCCACTCGTTGGGGACCGTGGGGGGGTCCCCAATCCCCGCACGGTCCCGCCGGCTCCCCGCGTCCTGCGTGAGCCAGCATTGCTTTTCCATAAGGGAGCTGCTGACATGCAGCTCCCCTATGGAAAAGCAATCTGCTTGCTTCATTGAAGCGAGAGCAGGTTTCCCTGCTCTCGCTTCAATGAAGCAAGCAAGTTTGCAATGACAGGACGGGAGCCGCGAGGCTCCCGTCCTGCCATTGCAAACAGCAGTGTCCCGGGGGTAGGCACCCGGGACACTGCAGGAGCCGGCTCCTGGGGGTGGTGGTCCCCAGGGCCACCACAGGCTCCAGGAGGGGGCCGCGAGGCTCCCCTCCCTTCAATTGCACAGCCCCGGGAGGTGGTGGTCCCGGGGCTTCGAGGGTCCAAAACAGACCCCCACATTTGTTTTCTAAGTGCCCCGGGGAGGTGGCGGTCCCTGGGGCGTGTGCGGGGGCTGGAGCCCCCCACACAGTTGATTAATAAAAATAAAAAGAAGCCCCAGGAGGTGGCGGTCCCCGGGGCTGCGGGAGGGCGGACAGCCCTCCCGCACCATTTTTTATTTAAAGCCCCGGGGGGTGGCGGTCCCCGGGGCTTGGAGGCCCCCCACATAAAATATAAACCCACCCCCCGCATGCCCCCGGGACTTGGGCCCCCCGGGGCAAAATAGCATCAAAGCACGGGAGACCCTAAGCGCATCCCGCCGATTTTTTTTTTTTTTTTTAAATGCTTTTTTCTGCCCAGGGGGTATATATATATAGAGATATATATATATATATATATATATATATATATATATATATATATATATATATATATATATATATATATATATATATATATATATATATATGTATATATATATATATGTATATATATATATATAAGTATATATATTACTAGACCCAATGGGGTAGGATTGGTTATTACCATTACGCGCTTGCAAAATGTCGATGAGCTCCCTGTATCAAGCATAGCGAAAGACTAAATGGGACTTTCAATGTTTGCCCAGTGGGGCACGAGATGCGATAAGATGTAACAACTTTTATAGAACACATCTCTTTTTGCTTTTACTTATTATGTTATATTTTATGTTATGAACTGTAATAGAATGTGACGCAACAAACTGTTACCGTTTGGAAGTCTGATGGATTGCTTTACTCCAAGTATAACAATGTTGACATTCTTTCTGACCCAAATTTTTTTTACAAAATGGCCTCTGTTATGAACAGAGTAATCAACGAGATGCGCATGCACCCCTCTTCCATGTTTAGTTATGTTTGTTAAGATAAATAATGCCAGGAAACTGCGAGTCAGCGTCGTGAAAAAGGATTCGTACCGAAATGCGTAGACGCTCTTTATCGATTTGAACTATTGATGAAATAAATCAAGTAAGCTCTGTGGAGTGCCGTTCCTTCCTGTTGTGGATTCCTTGGTCGGAAGTTGTGCAATATATTTATTTATATGTATATATATTTTTTCACTAAAAATGTGACCGCACATATTACATCACACATGACATGGTCACTGACATCACTAATGACATCTCAAATAACATCACAGATGGCATCTCAAATAACATCACTGATGACATTATCCACAAAATCACTAACACACCCACTCACATCCCATAGAACCTTTCATACACTCACTCCCACTCCCGCACAACAATTCACAATCCCATTCACAGACCCATACCACTACTTACACACCCACTCACTAATTCATAGATCTACACATACATCCACTCACTCACCTGTACAGCCACTCACACACCCACTTACTCACTAATACAGCCACTGACATATTCACTCACACATCCATACAGCTACTCACACTCTGGGTCAGTCACCCATAGAGCTACTCACACACCTACTCACTCACCCATACAGTTAATCACACAGCCACTTACTCACCCATACAGTTACACACACACCGACTTCGTTACACATTCAGATGCTAACACGTACTCACTCACCTATATAGTCACTGATACAAGCACACACTCACCCATACAGCCACTCTCACATTTACTCAGTCACCTATACTCACTCATATTACTCATCACTCACCTATATTGCCTTTCACATACCCAGATACTGACCTATATACCACTGACACATCCACCCACTCAACCACACAGCAATACACACACTCATTCACCCATACAGCCTCTCACACACACATTCACTAACCCATACAGCCACTGACTCACCCACTCATTCATCCATACAGGCAGTCACACACCCCCTCACCCACCCACACAAACACTCAGACACCCATACAGGTACTAAGACAGCCAATCAATCACCCATACATCCACTCATATACCCACTCACACACCAATACAACCACTTAGATACCAACTGACAGACTGATACAGACATTCACACAACCAGTCACTAACCCATACATTCACTGACACAACTAATCACTCACTTGTACAGTCAATCACGCACCCAAAGAATCATCATTACACCTTGGTATATATATTTAACAGTCATAAACTTTATAAAAAAGACTCACAGTCACTGTATGATGTCATCAGTGATATCATTTGAGATGTCATCAGTGATGTCATGAATGATGTCATTAATCATGTCATGAGCGATGTAATATGTGAGGGTATAAGCAGCGCATTGTGGGGGCGCAAGTTATAGTTAGCTCAGCTAACTATAACAGCTGAATTTCACTGGTTTTGTATGAGTCAAATGTCAGCCTAATTATAATGTCCCTGTAACCAGTGGTTTTTTCAGTGAATTTCAAAGGTTTTTTAAATGTTAATTCCTAACTATAACGTCCCTGAAACCTTTGGTTTTTTCAGTGAATATGAAAGGTTTTTCACATGCTAATTCCTAACTATAACATCCATGAAACCTTTGTTTTTTTCAGTGAATTTTCTAAAGTTTTTTAACTAGCAGTCACGTTTGCAGACTGGTGGAGAAAAGAGGCTGGGCCTCCAACCAGTTCTCAGGAAGTCCACTGCATAGGACTTACAGGAGCTACCAGGAGGGCTTCTTGGCCCTGAAGGTCCCTCTGTAGTAAAGTGGACTTCATCCCCTAACCAGTAGTGCACCAGGAGGTGCGTTTGCAGAGTGGTGGAGAAAGGGGGGCGTGGCCTGCAAAGACCTCTTAGCAATCCCAATGTGTGGGACTTACTGGAGGCAACAAGAGGGGTAGTCGGCGCCAAGGACGTCCTTGTCGGCCACCTACCCCTCCTGTTACCCTCAGTAAGTCCCACACAGCAGGATTGCTGAGTTCTGATAGCAGGCCACATCCCCTTTCTCCACCAGTCTGCAAACACACCCCCTGGCGTGCTCTTGGTTGGGGGATAAAGTCCCCTTCACTGCTGGGGCTCCTTAAGGGCCAACTAGCCTACCTTGTACCACCAGTAAGCACCACACAGTGGGATTGCTGAGAGGTGGTCGCAGGCCACGCCCTCTTTCTCCACCACTCAGCAAACATGCCTCCTGGCACGCTCTTGGTTGGGAGATGAAGTCCTCTTGCCTCTTGAGGGTCCCTGTTGGCCAACTAGCCCTTCTGTTACCTCTAGTAAGCCCCACACAGCTGGATTGCTGAGAGGTGGTCAGAGGCCACGCCCCCTTTATCTGGAAAACAGTACTGTCTTGTAGATCTGAGAGGACGTACTCTTGTGGCACTTCCTCCATATATAAGCACCTCAAGACCATGCACAGTGGTCGACTTGCTATAGCAGAACTACGGCGTTTGAAAGAGCAAGAAGCCAGAAGTGTGCAGACTGGACCATCTTCGCACCAGGCCAAGTTTTAACTATGCCACTAACTTTGCCTGAGTTCGCCAATGCTGGAATTTTTTGCCGTAAGTGCTCAAATGTGCTTAGAATCGGCGAGCAGGTAGTTTCTAAGATGCTTTTATACAATAAAAAAATCATTGTTGTTAAATATTTTTCCCCGTTGAAGCACACCTTTTTTGTGCCTGATGTTTTGTTAATTTTGAACAAAAATAAAAAAGCAAAAAAACTTCAAAATGTTTAACAAAATACAAAAAGATATAAACTTGTTAAAAAAGAGATTCTTTTTGCAAGAACCGCCTAAATTGGTTAAAGAAAGAGAAAATATATATTATATGTACGTTTGTAACAATGTGTATATGTTTTCAAAAAAGGTGTGTATGTGTGATTAAGTACATATATGAGTGAGAGGCATATTTACAAGGGCATTGCACCACAGAAACGTCACTTTAAATGATGTTCTTGTGGTGCAATGTCCTGCTCATATTTTCAAGGTAGCTTTAAGCCACTTAATGTGGCTTAATGCCACCTTGTAAATATGACCTTTACTGCACCAGTCTGCTGTGGCAAAGGAGCAGGCAATGGGTGTTGCTGTTGTACTGCAGCACCCATTGCTTTTTGATATTGCCCCCTATTTACAAGGGGGTTGTAGATATGAGGCAGTGCCAAAAATAAGACCAGGAAAAGCCTTGGGCCTCATTTATGAGCACTACTGCACCGCCAGAACATCATTTATTTCACGTTCCAATGGCGCAATGTGCCCCAACATATTTACAAGGCCACACAAAGCCACTTTACGTGGCTTTTCATTGCCTTGTAAAAATGTGCCCCTTTCATGCAGAACAGTGTTTGAGTGTTGCTGTGGATGTTCTCACACAACATCCATTGAATCTGAAGCATTTGCAGATTTACGAGAAATTATAAACCTGGGAATGCGTCAGTATCTAACGCCACCCCAGGGGTGGAATTAAGGGATGCACAACGAGGAGAAATGTTCTAATTTCTCCTAGTTTTCTCCTTTTTCTATGTGTACTGCTTTGCGCAGCACGCATAGAAAAAGGAAATCACCTGAATTGATTGATTTTGTGCAGGAAGTTGTCCTTTCCTGCACAAAATCAATCAGCCCTGCAACACAGGCAATATTGCTCTATGGTGCAAGGATACCCGCTTTCGCGCATGGCAGCCCATTGTGCGCCAGCGCAGGGGAAAACAACAGGAATGCACAGTATCTCATAGATATAGTGTATTCCTACTTGTTGGAAATGACCCTTTTTGCAGGGTTATCCCCAAACTTGTTGCATCTTCCTCCTATTTTTTCCTGACCTGCTTTTGTTGGCTTTAGTACTCTGGGCACTTTACCCCTGCTAATCAGTGCTAAAGTGCGTATGTTCTCTGTATAAATTGCGTTTATGAATTGGTGTTTCCCTGATTGGCATATTTGATTTACTGGTAAGCCCCTAGTAATGTGCAATACGTGTGCCAGGGCCTGTAAGTCAAATGCTACTAGTGGGCCTGCAGCACTGAGTGTGCCACCCACATGAGTTACCCTGAAAAGGTATCTCAGGCCTGCCACTGCAGTGTCTGCGCACAGTTTTAAACTTCCATGTCAACCTGGCAAGTGCCCTCACTTGCCAGGCCCTAACCGTCCCTTTTCTTACATGTTAGTCACCCCTAAGGTAGGCCCAAGGTACCCCTGTGGGCAGGGTGCAGTGTAGGTGAAAGGTAGGACATGCCCTGGTGTGTGTGGCATGTCCTAATAGTGAAATACTGCCAATTTTGTTTTTCACTATTAGAAGGCTACTTGTTCCTATAGGATAGAATGGGGAGTTTGCTTATAACATCCTATACACATAACTGTCCCTGGGAAAACAGTAGGAAAATAAAGTTTAGTATGCCTGAACTCAGAATGTTAAATTGCATGTTTTAGTGAGGGTGATTTTTACATTCTGTGTTTGAAAATACCACTTTTAGAAAGTAGGTATTTTCTTGCTTAGCCATCCCCTGTGTCTCTGCTAGGGTGTGTATTGACTGTCTGGCTTCTGAGTGACAGGGGCTGGGGATTTGCAGTGGCTCCAGAGAGTCTGGATAAGTCAGGGCTGGGCTGAATAGACCTGGTCTGCATTTAGAGTAGGGGGATGAGTTCTCCTTTTGCCTGAATGGGTCTGGTCTGCCTTCCACAATGCTGTCCCCACCTCCTGCCAGGAAGCTGCACCAGAGAGGACAGAACTGGTTTTGACTGGGCACAGGACTTCTCTGACACCAGAGAACAAAGGATTTTGCTGTATAAGTATTGAGGCCTGGACCCCAGAACTTTAGATCATCCCTAGAATTCAAGAGGATCCTTTGCAAAGGAGAAGAGCTGGAGAGACTGAGGTGAAGTACTGCCCCTTTGCTGTGAGCTGTGTGCGGTTGGGCTGCAGTTGCTGTTTCTACCAAGGAAAGGAGAAGGACTTTGCTGTGTGCTGTGTCCCCTGCTTAAAGGAGATATCCAAGGGCCTGTGTGTGCTGGCCTCCTGTTCTGAAGTCTCAGGGACACAAACACTTCACCCCCAGCTCCTCTGAACTCTGCTGCTGTGAGTTCTAACCTGCCAAAAGGGGGCCTGTGCCAGTTTTGGACCTCTGGAGGTTGTTGCTGCTGTTTGGGAGCTGGAAGAAAGAAGAATCTTGAAGAACTGCAAAAATTGACGCATTGCTCTTCTTGCGGCTGTTTTTCCAACGCATTTCCACAGCGCAAGAAGAATTTCCACGCATCGCGGTGCCGCTGCGAAAACCGACGCAGCGTCTTTCGCCGCTGCAAGAATCGACGCATCGAGGGATCGCGGCTGAAGAAAACCGACGCAGCACTGCTCGACACCCCCGCAGCGATCACCGACGCCTCCCGGATTTCCACTCATCGTCTCTGTGCAGCAAGTTTTTCTGACGCATCACCCGCGGACCGGAACCGTCACAAGGAATCGATTCATCACTCCCCATACAGACTGGAATTGACGCAGCCCTTCCTCTGCATGCAGCGGGACTGTCGCATCGCCTCCCCAAGATCTCAGGAGTTGACGCATCTCTTTGTTTCCGGCTCTGCGGCTGTTTGGCCTTTTGAATTTTGACGCAACTACAGTTACTTTGTGTGAAATTCACACATCCATAGTTTTCTATGGTACAAGTTCGTGAAACCATTTTGAAAGTCATAATTTTAACTGTTTATGTTGGATTTTTGTCGTTTTGGTCTTGTGAAGTTTAGATAAAGATATTTTATTTTTCTAAACTGGTGCGGTGTCCATTTATGGGTGTTTTCACTATGTTACTGTGAGTGTTGGTACAAATACTTTACACATTGCCTTTGGGATAAGCCTGTCTGCTCATGCCAAGCTACCAAGGGGGTGAGCAGGGGCTATCTAAAGTGTGTTTCACCCTTACCCTGATTAGAAGAAAGGGTCCCTATTTGGACAAAGGTACCAACCTCTGCCAACTAGAGACCCCCATTTCTGACACTGCTCTTTTGTTTTGACGTAGGGCAGCAGAGCAAGATTCCTTGCAGTGCTGCCATATGTCAAAATCTCATACATGAGACCTTTGGTGTTAAATAGGTGAAATGAGGAGAAATTATTCATTTCTTCTCGTTTATGCTGTTTCTATGTGTGGTGCATTTTGAAGTATCAAAGAAACAGCAAATTGCCATTAGTGATTGTTCATATGCAGGATGGCATTCTTTCCTGGACATGAACAATCATTCCCTGCAATACAGGTACTTGTACTATGTTGCAAAGGTGTCTGTATTCTCGGTAGGCAGTTAAATTTAGTACCAGCACTAGGGGAAACACAGAGATAAGATGTTGCATGTAAAGTAGCCTCTAGGTAGTAGACTACCTCTGTTTCAGACCATATGCTCTGTAAATGTGTGTAAAAGAAGCTGCATGCGTCACTTTCTGGTTATTATGCAGGGCAGCAGGGTATGAAGCAGTGTGTTCAAGTGCTTCCATAAGGCCTGCGTAGCAAACAGATCTGTGTTTTCGGGACTAAAAGGTGAAATAGCTCTCACAATATTTGTCCAAGGGTATGATAGAGCGTATAGTTTTTTAATTAGGGTCATCAGCTGCACCACACATGTCAGACTACATGTAGAACTACAGACATACCTGAAATATGGTAGCAGTCAGATATTCAAACTTGACAGCATATGCTTTCCATTTCAAGAACACACATCACTATCTACGGCCTATTTTGTTATGTTATGTTATGTTAAGCATTTTGTAGAGCGCTCAGCTGCCCCGGCAAAGGGGCGTCCCGGCGCTAAGAGCAATAATAGCAACTGGCAGCAAGAGTCCATTCTAGCAAAAGAGGGGGAACCAAGAGAAATAGGAAATGACAAGGGGGGAGCAGATAGCCTAGTGAGGGATTAGGTGGGTTTTTAGTGCTTTTCGGAAAGCAAAATAGTTGTCCATGTTCCGAATATGACTTGGAAGACCATTCCACAGCTTTTCAGTGTACCTTTGCAGAATTATTTGACATTTGGCCCTATCTATTGTACTGGCAATTTTGTCCTACTTCTGTTGTGATTCTGTATGTAAGGAAATGCTTGTTTCACGTGACTGATAAGACCCCTTACACATCTCCATGCAAATACTATCAGAGATCACACACAATCCTAACAGACAATAGAAAACATTCAGGTGACACTCTCTGGTAGCATTGGGATCCCTGACGGTCTCTACCTCGCCACAGGTGTATGGTTCCAGTCCACCTACAAGACAAAAACATGATACATTTCTCTGTGAATGTTGAACATGCACACTGTGTACATACTGTGAACTGGTTGGGCGGCTACAGAAGTTTTCTGCCTAGATTGTCCAATAACATCTTGATGTTAAGGAGGGTGGGGTGGATCGGCCCTAGGAGGGTGGATATACAAGGAGATTGCATTATTGTTAATTTTAATACTCATCATTTGGCTAAAAGCTTGTTATTTGGGAATTTGACTAACTAGGTGGAATGCAGTAATATTGTTTTTTTGCCTTTGGGTTATTTTTATAAACCAAATGATAAATTGAGTTAGGCACCTAATGTACATAGGGGGAGCATACATGTAGTCTCAACAGTAAAAGTGGGGGGCCCAGTGAGCATGTCCAGCTCCTCTGTTATACCTACATATAACCGCTTCGATGTCCTTGCAGATGTAAATTGACTTTTCAGAGAAGGGTATGGTCCCCCTCAGCATGATTCTCGAGAGGATATGAATTTGTGTGTTAATGATCCAACAGGTAGGATGAATGGGGAAGGAGTACTCTTGGACACTACAAAAAGTAATTTGTCCATACTTAATTGGAACATTGCAGGGTTAAACTCACTATTAGCGGATAAACGGGGTGGGCCTATGCAAAACATATGGGATAGTGTGTTTTCAAGAAACTTGGGACGTAGAGGGAGTTTTGTTTTTGGATGGCCTTGTTGCCTTTTGGGTTAAAGCCAAGGCCTCCCTGTATGGTAGAGCAAAAGGAGGCCTGGAAACGTTCATAAGTTTAAGATTCTATTGCACTACAGAACTAATAACATTCGATTCTGGAATTATTTTGGGAGTGCTACTATATTTTCCTCAAATTATTAGGGTACTGATAATCAATATTTATATTTCACCATCCACAGAGATAGAGTTGGACGTAGAGCTTAGAAGATTCTGTGAAAAAACACTGCTAGAGTGGTCCTTCTCACCAATCGTCCTGCTGGTTGGGGATTTCAACTTAAATCCTTGTGAGACATGCGCTGAGAAAAGGAGGGATCAGGAACATATGGAGGGTGCAGAGTGGATTCATTTCAGGCACTCAGGTCAGGGTGATAATCTTAACATTATGGTCTCAGAGTTAAACCTTAATAATCTTTTATCTAAAGAAGAGTACGACTCCCCCACAGCTGTCTCAACTTTCAAGGGTAGAAGTAACAATAACACTATTGATTATATTTTTGTATCTGCACGCTTGAGTCAGTTTCTGGTGTATTTTAAAATAGTATGGAGTGTGAGAAGTTGGCCTGGTATATGCTGTCCACTAATTATAGTGGGCACCTTGCACCAGTCCAAACAACCCCTTATTGGAGATAGGTTAAAGACAACCTAATTGAAAGCTATCCTAGTGGTAGCTATGGAGAGCAGCCTTCAGGCTAAGTCTTGAAGGAATGTAAAGCAGCTTGTTTTACCAGTCTATAATCTCTTGAGTGATCAAATGAAAGAGCACCACACCAGGTATATATTCAAAATATATGTATTTATTGCTAAACACACCCCTCTAGTCTCTTTATGAGGCTAGAGTTCGAAGTACATAAGTTAGAAGTTATTTAAACACAGTAATAGCACAAATACACGTTTGGGCCCTAGGGGCGTACCAAACCATATACCAATAAAGTGGTATAAGAACCACGACTGAACTAGACACTAGGCCTAGAGCCTCTAGAAGTGCTTGGACCACAAGGAACCACCCAAGGTAGTGACACAGGGGACCCACGGGAGACGCGTGCAGTGTAAATACACAACCGCGATACGCCGTTGACTTCTATGGAGAAAGTCGTGATCGGGAAATTAGAGAAAAGGGACACTTAAAAGAGGACTTGGACCAAACCCTTTGAGATCTAGGACTTTGAAGAGTCTCTACCCACGGGAGCACCGGAGTACTTGTGTTACCTCACCCAGGGAAGCCGGGTGCATAGGTGCCTTTCGGGGTCGGGTTTCGTCGTCGATTTGAATGGCGATCTGCTGCAAAGTGCTGCTGGCGACCAAGAGAAAAGTGTCCGGGTGGATCCAAGAGTGGATCGGAGTTCTGAAGAACCTGAAAGCAGAGGGGACAGAGTCTGGGTCACTAGCCAGTGACCAGGAAGGCGATGGACAGATGCCCACCGATGTCGAGTGCTTCAGGTGCGTTGACGGTCATCTTGTCTCTTCAGCCACGAGGTCCAGGAGGCGTTGTCGGCAACCAGGAGCAGGATTCGGGCTGGAACACGATGTCTGTCGAGTGCTGAGGTGTCGGCGACCGGATTGGACCCAACAAGCCTTGGCAACGGCAAGTCTCAATGGAGAGGAAGATCGTCGATGGTGCAGACCAGCAAGGTCTGGAGAACTCACCCAGCGAGGGTAAGTGAGGGCAGGCCTGGAGCAACCAGGATGCCAAGTTAGGAAAAGATTGGCCTTCGTTAAGGGCTACTAGACAACGGGCTAGCGACCGCAAAGGAGCCTCGTGACGCCACACGTGGATCTGGCTTACAGGACACTCGTGGAGTGGGGGCCAGTGATCTTCGGTGCAGGTGGTGCTGGAGGCTAGGGCTACTCGGAGCCCAAAGCACGACTTCTTGGAAGACCCAGAAGAGGATGCACTTGCAAATGTGCTCGGTGTCCAGGGGTCACGGTCTCAAGTCACCCACGATAGCCACGGGCCTCAGCGTTGCTGCGGACTCAGGGTAGCCTCGGGGAAGTCTGAGAATCCACCTCTGGTGATGCGATGACTTCGGCGTCCGACGGGAGCTTCAGAAATGCGAACCGGACAGATGCTTCTTTGGTGCCTGCCAAGCAGGGGAGTCACTCCTTGACCCCAAGGGAGATTCTTCTGTCCTCTAATCGTGAGTAGAGCGTCGAAGGTCCAGGATTCAGTTTCAGAGTTTCGTCCAGGGATAATCTAAAGTCCTAAGGACTGGGTTCCTATACTTATACTAAGGATAGGGGTTGGACTACTCTGTGGCCCCACCTATGGGTGGGTCAGGGCAGAGGGGTGGCTACACCCCTTTCCTTTGTCCAGTTCACGCCAAAGCAGGGGCTGCAAGCCCCTGATCCGGTTTGAACTGGGGTATGCACAGGGACACCAAATGTGCCCCCAGTGCAGGACTTCAAAGCACCCGAAAGTGCTCCCGCCCAGCCCAATACACATTATCCTGTCTGGGGAGGTGGTCACACCTCCCTGGGACAGGAAACCTATTGTCCAGGCCTCCCCTGCCGGAGTTTCATCCAGCAGCAGGAGGCCAGACTCGTGTCTGTGGCAGCAGCATCCATTTTGTGATGCCAGGGCTTTGGAAAGAAGTTACCGGGCTAGCCAGAGTTAACATGTCTTTCCCTCTAGAAGGGTGGAATGCTACCCCCGCCGCCAGAATTGGCGGGGGGTAGTATTCCAAGATGTTTGACACCAAACACGACATGTTTAGGTGCAGCCATTCCAAAGTTAGCATTTAACGCGAGGTTATAATGCGCTTAAGAGTATATGGTCAGGTTGCACTACAAACAGCATCAGAGAAGGGTCTCCGAACGCTGCAGAGGGGCCCTGCTCATGCAGGGGCACCCTCTCACATAGGAACCATGCACTCTGCCTTTAGGATTGATAAGGCCTGCCTTAGGAGTGATTTATAGGTTTTTATGTGTGTATGTATTTAGTGATATAGGTAACCTATATCACAGTAAGGGGTGCATGCACCACCTTACCCAGGCTGCAGTAGCAGACCTGTGGTGTCAGTTTGGATGGCCTTCCAGGGGTGGCATAATACATGCTGCAGCCCCTGGCAGGCCTCTGAGGTACCTATGCCCTTGGTACATAGTATACCATATACTAGGGACTTATAAGGGCATTCCAGATCCCAATCAGTGATGTGCCTAAGGCACATGGAAACCATTTTAGAGAGGAAGCAGCTAGGCTGGGGTTCTGATTAGCAGGGCCCCAGCCAGACTAATGTCGAAAAACAGTGAAGCATCAGCAAAAAGTGGGGGTACCCATGTGAAGCAGATCCTACTCTCCTACACAACCCCCCCAAACGTAGGGACATTAAACTAACCTTGCCCAGTTAAGTCTTCATGTTCTAAGTGGAAGTACCTAGAGAGTCCATCTGCATTGGCATGGTTACTCCCAGGTCTATGTTCCACTGTAAAGTCCATCCCCTGTAGGGAAATGGACCACCTAAGCAGTTTGGGGTTTTCACCCTTCATTTGTTTTAGCCATAAGAGGGGCTTATGGTCTGTCTGAACCAGGAAGTGTGTACCAAACAAGTATGGCCTCAACTTCTTCAGAGCCCAGACCACAGCAAAGGCCTCCCTCTCTATGGCTGACCAACGTTTCTCTCTAGGGGTCAGCCTTCTGCTAATGAAAGCTACTGGCTGATCCTGACCTTCTTCATTCAATTGTGACAGTACAGCCCCTACCCCCAATTCAGATGCATCAGTTTGAACAATGAACTTCTTGGAGTAATCAGGACTCTGTAGAATGGGAGCAGTGCACATGGCCTGCTTCAGGTCATCAAATGCCTTTTGACAGCTAACTGTCCACTGAACCTTTTGGGCATTTTCTTAGAAGTTAAGTCATTCAGGGGTGTCACTATTGATCCATACCCCTTGACAAATCTCCTATAGTACCCAGTCAGGCCTAAGAAGGCTCTCACCTGAGTCTGGGTAGTGGGAGCAGTCCAGTCCATGATGGTCTGGATCTTGCTCTGCAAAGGTTGAACCTGGCCTCCACCCACAAGGTGGCCCAGGTACACAACCTGACTCTGCCCTATCTGGCACTTAGTGGCCTTGATAGTCAGGCCTGCCTTTTGCAGGGCCTGTAAAACATTCCTGAGGTGGACCAGGTGATCCTCCCAGGTGGAGCTAAAGACAGAAATATCATCTAGATATGCTGCACTATAGGCTTCCAGACCTGTGAGAACTGTATTCACCAACCTCTGGAAAGTGGCAGGTGCATTCTTCAGACCAAAGGGCATTACCACAAATTGATAATGCCTACTAGGGGTTGAGAATGCTGTTTTGGGCTTTGCAGTATCAGCTAGTCTGATCTACCAGTAGCCAGCTGTTAGGTCAAATGTGCTGAGATATTTGGCAGAGGCCAAAGTATCTATGAGCTCATCTGCCCTGGGTATTGGATGGGCATCAGTCCTAGTGACTGCATTGAGACCCCTGTAGTCCACACAAAACCTCATCTCTCTTTTTCCACCACTGGTGTGAGGTTTTGGTACAAGGACCACTGGACTAGCCCAAGGGCTATCTGAGGGTTCAATAACTCCCAATTCCAACATTTTCTGGACTTCCGTCCTGATACAGTCACTGACATGGTCAGGTTGCCTATAAATCTTGTTTTTAATAGGCATACTGTCCACAGTGTCCACTTCATGAGTGCACCAGGTGGTCTGACTGGGTGTCAGTGAAAACATATGTCTAAACTGATTGAGAACTTGCCTGCAATCAGTTTGTTGCTGGGTAGTGAGGCTGCCTGCCAAGGCTACACCATCAACTGACCCATCGTCAGGGTTCTGTGAGAGCAGGTCAGGGAGTGGGTCACTCTCTTCCTCCTGCCCTTCATCAGTAGCCATGAGCAAGCCCATGTCTGCCCTGTCCACATATGGTTTTAACCTGTTGACATGGAGAACCCTGTGGGGACTCCTGGGTGTTCCTAGGTCTACTAAGTAAGTGACCTCACCCTTCTGCTCAACAATAGTGTTTGGTCCACTCCATTTGTCCTGGAGAGCTGCTGGGGCCACTGGCTCCAACACCCACACCTTCTGTCCTGGCTGGTAAACAGTCAGAACAGCCTTTTGGTCATGCCAGGCCTTTTGAAGTTCCTGGCTAGCCTCAAGGTTTTTGGTTGCCTTTTTCATGTACTCAGCCATCCTGGAGCGGAGACCAAGTACATAGTCCACTATATCCTGCTTTGGGGGCTTGAGAGGTAACTCCCATCCTTCCTTCACCAAGCACAGTGGACCCCTCACAGGGTGGCCAAACAGAAGTTCAAAAGGGCTGTAACCAACCCCTTCTGAGGCACCTCCCTATATGCGAATAAAAGGCAGGGCAAGAGTATGTCCCATCTACGCCTAAGCTTTTCTGGGAGCCCTTTAATCATGCCCTTCAAGGTTTTGTTGAATCTCTCAACTAAACCATTGCATTGTGGGTGATAGGGTGTGGTGAACTTATAAGTCCCTCCACACTCCTTCCACATTGCTTTTAAGTACCCAGACATGAAGTTAGCACCCCTGTCTGATACTACCTCCTTAGGAAAGCCCACTCTTGAGAAAATTCCCAGGAGGGCCCTTGCCACCACAGGTGCTGTAGTGGTCCTGAGGGGAATAGCTTCTGGGTACCTGGTGGCATGATCCACTACCACCAGGATAAACCTGTGCCCAGAGGCTGTTTGGGGATCCATGGGACCAACAATGTCAATCCCTACCCTTTCAAAGGGCACCCCCACCACAGGTAGTGGTATCAGGGGGCCTTTGTAGTGCCACCTGCCTTGCCACTGGCTTGGCAGGTTACACAGGAGCGACAAAACTCCTTGCTGTCTTCAGACATGTGGGGCCAGTGAAAGTGAGGGACAATTCTGTCCCAAGTCTTGTTATGGCCCAGGTGACCTGCTAAGGGAATATCATGGGCTAGGGTCAATAGGAAGCCCCTGAACTTCAGAGGTATAACCAACCTACTGGTAGCACCAGGCTTGGGGTCTCTACTCTCTGAGTACAGGAGTCCATCATCCCAATACACTGTATGGGGACCACTAGCTTTCCCAGCAGCCTCAGCAGCAGCTTGCTGTCTGAGGGGTTCAAGGGAGGGGCAGCTCTTCTGCTCCTGGCTCAGATCTGCCCTAGAAGGTCCCCCTGTCCCCAAGAACTCAACCTGGTCAGGTTCCAGTTCCTCTGGGACAGTTCCTTCTTCAGGGCTGAGATCATCCCCCTCAAGGGACTGATCTTCCTCCTGAGCCAAGGGGGAAGGCACTGCCTTAACACTACTACTCCTCCTCTTGGAAGGCACTTGGTCCATTCTTCCAGAATCCAAGGCCTGTTCAGTGCTAGACATTTTGGCTTGTGACCTGGTCACAGCAAACACATCTGCAGGGATCCCCAGCATTTCTGCATGGGTCCTGAGCTCCACTTCTGCCCAAGCAGAAGTCTCTAAGTCATTGCCAAGCAAGCATTCGACTGGTAGGTTTGCACTTACCACAACCTTCTTAAGGCCAGTTACCCCTCCCCAGGAGAAGTTAACAACTGCCAGAGTATGGTCGGTTCTGACATTGCTAGCATTGGTCACTTGGTACATCTCACCAAGTATAACTTGCCCAGGATTCACAAGGTCTTGTGTCACCATTGTGACACTTGCCCCTGTGTCCCTAAATGCCAAAGCCTCACGTCCATTGATTAAAGGCTGTTGTCTGTACTTGCCCAGATTACTGGGACTCACAGTGGAGGTCACATCCATGCCTCCATCACAGACTAACACAGCCTGAGTCAGTTCTCTGACTAGGTCAGAGCCCAACTCAGTACCCAGGGTGAACCCTACTAAACCCTTGGCTGGAGCACTCCCACCAACTGTACTAGGGGGAACAGGTGCCTTAGGGGCATTGGTGGGTGCTGGACTGGAGTCTTTGGACTTGGTGCAATCACTGGTCCAGTGGGTCTTTTGCTTACAGACCTTGCACCATGGTTTTCTTTGGCCTTTCCCTTTGGTAGACTGTGAATCCCCACCAGAAGAAGATTTGTGGGGGCCTGATGAAGACTTTTGATCTTTACCCTTCTCCCCACCCTTGTCAGAGTTCTTAGCATCTTGCTTCTTGGTTTCCCCACCTTGGTTCTGTACCTTCTGCTTCACCCTGGTTCTGACCCATTTGTCTGCCTTCTTTCCCAATTCTTGGGGAGAGGTCAGATCAGAGTCTACCAGGTATTGATGCAACAGCTGATTTTGACAGTTATTAAGAATCTGCTCCCTCATTATCAGATTGTACAATCCTGAGAAGTCACACACCTTACTGCCCATCAACCAGCCTTCCAGAGCCTTGGCAGAACAATCCACATAGTCTACCCAGTCTTGAGTCTGTGCTTTTTGGGTATCTCTGAACTTCAACCTGTACTGTTCAGTGGTTAGGCCAAACCCATCAATAAGAGCACTCTTCAAGACCTTGTAATTATCAGCATCCTCCTCTCTAACAGTGAGGAGCTTATCTCTACCTTTGTCAGCAAAGGAGAGCCACAAGATTGCTGCCCACTGCTCCTGAGGGACCTTCTGTACCTTACAGGCCCTCTCCAGAGCAGTTATCCACTTGTGGATGTCATCCCCATTCTCATAGGGAGGGACAATCTTGCTCAGGTTCCTATGGTCATAGGACCTTTCCCTATCTCTAGGGACATGGCTGCCACCATGGGACTCTAGTCCCAACTTTCTTCTCTCTCTAAAGAGATCTAGGGACTCCCTGTCTATGGCTAGTTGCTTCTTTTTGAGTTCAAGCTGAGCTTCCTCATATTGAACCAGCCTCTTTCTTCTCTCATGAGAGGATTCCCTCCTATGAGATGAGACAGAGCTCCCTATTGAGGTGCCAGAGTGGTTAGACTCCTGAGAAGAAGATCTAGACCTTCTGGGCACACTCACAATCCTTCCTGGGGGACAAAGGGGGCATCATTCTGATCCTCCTCTTCATCTTCCTCAGGAGGGGTTGGATTATCCAGGTCAGGGCCATTGTCGCCCTCCTGGTCAGTTTCAGAGGGGGGCTGGGGTACTGGTACCCCTGGTCCCATCCTCATCTTCTGCCCCACCCTCAGCTCCTACCCCTTCAGTCCCCAAGGGCTTACTAAGGTCATAAGCCACCAACAACTCCTTGAGGTGTTGGGTGGTGGGGCTTTGGCCTGTCCTTATTTTTCTCAAGTTGCATAAAGCTCTCAATTCCAAGAATGGGAGTGTATCATACTTGGAGGGTGGAAGCTCAATGGCTTCCTGCAAGGATTCTTTAGATCCTACCCTTAAAGACATTACTAGTGTGGTGTGGTGTATGCACTACCTACTCTAGTGTGGCCTACTAAACTCTCTTGAGTTGTAGAAAGGGTTGTGCTATCCCTTAACACACAACTCTAAGTTCAGTAGAACTTACTGTATTCTAAGCTTAAATTATATGTACCTTAGGTACCTTTAGTGGTTTTCAGTTGATCAATTCAATTGAGATTATCTGGTAAAACAATAGCAAGCTGGAATCCCACACGCTGCACACCAATGTGAGAAGTTGGCCTGGTATATGCTGTCCACTAATTATAGTGGGCACCTTGCACCAGTCCAAACAACCCCTTATTGGAGATAGGTTAAAGACAACCTTATTGAAAGCTATCCTAGTGGTAGCTATGGAGAGCAGCCTTCAGGCTAAGTCTTGAAGGAATGTAAAGCAGCTTGTTTTACCAGTCTATAATCTCTTGAGTGATCAAATGAAAGAGCACCACACCAGGTATATATTCAAAATATATGTATTTATTGCTAAACACACCCCTCTAGTCTCTTTATGAGGCTAGAGTTCGAAGTACATAAGTTAGAAGTTATTTAAACACAGTAATAGCACAAATACACGTTTGGGCCCGAGGGGCTTACCAAACCATATACCAATAAAGTGGTATAAGAACCACGACTGAACTAGACACTAGGCCTAGAGCCTCTAGAAGTGCTTGGACCACAAGGAACCACCCAAGGTAGTGACACAGGGGACCCACGGGAGACGTGTGCAGTGTAAATACACAACCGCGATACGCCGTTGACTTCTATGGAGAAAGTCGTGATCGGGAAATTAGAGAAAAGGGACACTTAAAAGAGGACTTGGACCAAACCCTTTGAGATCTAGGACTTTGAAGAGTCTCTACCCACGGGAGCACCGGAGTACTCGTGTTACCTCACCCAGGGAAGCCGGGTGCATAGGTGCCTTTCGGGGTCGGGTTTCGTCGTCAATTTGAATGGCGATCTGCTGCAAAGTGCTGCTGGCGACCAAGAGAAAAGTGTCCGGGTGGATCCAAGAGTGGATCGGAGTTCTGAAGAACCTGAAAGCAGAGGGGACAGAGTCTGGGTCACTAGCCAGTGACCAGGAAGGCGATGGACAGATGCCCACCGATGTCGAGTGCTTCAGGTGCGTTGATGGTCATCTTGTCTCTTCAGCCACGAGGTCCAGGAGGCGTTGTCGGCAACCAGGAGCAGGATTCGGTTTGGTACAGAATGTCTGTCGAGTGCTGAGGTGTCGGCGACCGGATTGGACCCAACAAGCCTTGGCAACGGCAAGTCTCGATGCAGAGGAAGATCGTCGATGGTGCAGACCAGCAAGGTCTGGGGAACTCACCCAGCGAGGGTAAGTGAGGGCAGACCTGGAGCAACCAGGATACCAAGTTAGGAAAATATTGGCCTTCGTTAAGGGCTACTAGACAACGGGCTAGCGACCGCAAAGGAGCCTCATGACGCCGCACGTGGATCTGGCTTACAGGACACTCGTGGAGTGGGGGCCAGTGATCTTTGGTGCAGGTGGTGCTGGAGGCTAGGGCTACTCGGAGCCCAAAGCACGACTTCTTGGGAGACCCAGAAGAGGATGCACTTGCAAATGTGCTCGGTGTCCAGGGGTCACGGTCTCAAGTCACCCACGATAGCCACGGGCCTCAGCTTTGCTGGGGACTCAGGGTAGCCTCGGGGAAGTCTGAGAATCTACCTCTGGTGATGCGATGACTTCGGCGTCCGACGGGAGCTTCAGAAATGCGAACCAGACAGATGCTTCTTTGGTGCCTGCCAAGCAGGGGAGTCACTTCTTGACCCCAAGGGAGATTCTTCTGTCCTCTAATCGTGAGTAGAGCGTCGAAGGTCCAGGATTCAGTTTCAGAGTTTCGTCCAGGGATAATCTAAAGTCCTAAGGACTGGGTTCCTATACTTATACTAAGGATAGGGGTTGGACTACTCTGTGGCCCCACCTATGGGTGGGTCAGGGCAGAGGGGTGGCTACACCCCTTTCCCTTTGTCCAGTTCGCGCCAAAGCAGGGGCTGCAAGCCCCTGATCCGGTTTGAACTGGGGTATGCACAGGGACACCAAATGTGCCCCCAGTGCAGGACTTCAAAGCACCCGAAAGTGCTCCCGCCCAGCCCCAATACACATTATCCTGTCTGGGGAGGTGGTCACACCTCCCTGGGACAGGAAACCTATTGTCCAGGCCTCCCCTGCCGGAGTTTCGTCCAGCAGCAGGAGGCCAGACTCGTGTCTGTGGCAGCAGCATCCATTTTGTGATGCCAGGCCTTTGGAAAGAAGTTACCGGGCTAGCCAGAGTTAACATGTCTTTCCCTCTAGAAGGGTGGAATGCTACCCCCGCCGCCAGAATTGGCGGGGGGGTAGTATTCCAAGATGTTTGACACCAAACACGACATGTTTAGGTGCAGCCATTCCAAAGTTAGCATTTAACGCGAGGTTATAATGCGCTTAAGAGTATATGGTCAGGCTGCACTACAAACAGCATCAGAGAAGGGTCTCCGAACGCTGCAGAGGGGCCCTGCTCATGCAGGGGCACCCTCTCACATAGGAACCATGCACTCTGCCTTTAGGATTGATAAGGCCTGCCTTAGGAGTGACTTATAGGTTTTTATGTGTGTATGTATTTAGTGATATAGGTAACCTATATCACAGTAAGGGGTGCATGCACCACCTTACCCAGGCTGCAGTAGCAGACCTGTGGTGTCAGTTTGGATGGCCTTCCAGGGTGGCATAATACATGCTGCAGCCCCTGGCAGGCCTCTGAGGTACCTATGCCCTTGGTACATAGTATACCATATACTAGGGACTTATAAGGGCACTCCAGATCCCAATCAGTGATGTGCCTAAGGCACATGGAAACCATTTTAGAGAGGAAGCAGCTAGGCTGGGGTTCTGATTAGCAGGGCCCCAGCCAGACTAATGTCGAAAAACAGTGAAGCATCAGCAAAAGTGGGGGTACCCATGTGAAGCAGATCCTACTCTCCTACATGGAGTATCTTTAGTGACCACAATCCAATCACTGCAGAATTTGACTGGTGTGACGGGGATCGAAGTCTCGTTAAGATACAGCCCATCCGGGCAATGCACTGTGCACTTTCAGTTAGGGAAGGGGGTCCGGCAGGGTTGTATTTTAGCGCCTATGCTTTTTATCTTATATATCAATCAACTGGATCAGTTTTTAGGGGAACATTGTAAAGATGTCCCGAAAGTAGGACATAAAATGGTCCCTGCCTTGCTGTACGCAGATGATTCCATTCTTATCTCCTGTACAGCTAATGGCTTGCAACTTTTATTATGCCGATTTTATGATTTCATGGAAAAGCTGGGCCTAAAAATAAATTACTATATATAGTATACTATGACCATGGGACCCAGAAATACCAAGACCAAAACGTATGTAATAAAGGATCATAATACAGGCAAGGTGGGCAAGTTCTGCTATTTAGGCATCTTGCTGGATGATAAATTGTCCTGGGACCCTTTATTGAAATCACACATTCAATCTTTTAATAGGGTCGCTTTTAGTATTCATGCCTTTGCCAGGCATCTAGGCTACAGTCATATAAAGTCTGTATTACACCTTTATAATGCTAAGTGTGTACCAACTTAGCCTTTGGAGCAGAGATCTGGGGATATAAATCCTCCATTATTATACAAACAGCAGAAAATGCATTTGTTTAAAAAAGTGTTAAGAATTCCGCAGAATACCCCTGCAGAAATAGTACACAATGACATAGGAGCAAGCTTTATTGCTAACTACATTCATTTGCACCCTATACTTCTGTGGTGCTCGATATGGGCCAAGAACGAGTTAGAATTCAACAGATTGATATTGAGAGATTGTCTGAATATGGACTATAGCCTGCGCATACCTTTTTGGAGTTATATAAAAACGACCCTGACAAATTTGGGTTAACCATATCTTTTTAATTCACCAGAGCTAATTTCTAAATCAGATATTGTATGGGTTAAGAGAGCATTTAAGGTGTATACCCAAGAAGCTAGAAACTTAGACTCACAGCACACACATTGCTATACACACTATGTCATGGTGAAATTTATGGGAAAAATTGAATTTTACTTAACATTGGATATGCCGGTTATTCACTGAATATTTTTAACAAACTTTTGTCTGAACATGTTCCCCAATTGCTAGTGGGCTGTCATAAGCCATCGGATCCTCCCATTTGCACATGTGATGCGTTCTCTGAACTAGAAACTTTACATACTGTTTTAATTTGGCCTAAATGGGCCAATCTGTGACATAAATATATTCGCCCATTACTCGTGCGTTTGAATTTTAAGCAAGCAAGACCAGCTCTTGTATATTTGCAATTTTTAGACAACTGTACTGTTTGTTGGTATTTATCTAGATTTTTAACAGGAGTGTATTATGCTTACGCATGACACTGTAATTTATTGAAATTTATGTTATGGACTTGAAATGTATTGATGTTTTTATTGTACTTTTATGATTGCTGAAGCTAATTGAAATAGAGTAAATACTTACTTACACTGTGTATATATGAAGCTCAGTACATGCAATTCACAAATGTCTGGTAGTGTTAGCACTTTGGACATGTAGCAGATGGCAAAGTTGACATGCCCTAATGATGGACAAATGTATGCCAAGTTGTAGTGTTTCCAGATAATATCCGGCAAATCACGTATCCGGTTCACTGAGTGCAGACAAAGTACCAAACCAGCCTATCTTGCTACATGGTGCAAGGGTGCCTGGCTTTGATGGATATGTGAACAGACCAAGTTGATGAACCCCACTCTGCAAGGTATGATTTTTGATGGTGCCTTCACAAGTCAATATGTGTTCTGAAGTATGCTGCACACATCAGACAGTACCCATGGTTGTTTGGCTTCTTCACTTAGCTACTTACATGTTACTAGTGCACAGTAAATAATTACTGTTCATTCAAGCCCTGTATAGGTTCATTAAGGATTTGTGACTTTTTTCCCAAAATACATGTATGGTAAATATTTTGGAGGAAAACCGCACACCCTGGCCAACCTGTCTCATGATGAAATATGAGTGCGCTCCCCTGCAACATACATGGCAGGTGGCCCTGAGTCAGTAAATACCTAGCAGGCCAGGTGAAAACACTCCCTGCACAGTGCTGGATGGGTTCCATAGCACCTCTGGGTCTCCCCTGCACTGCATTGTCTGTTTGTGGTGTTGTAATGCCACTATGAACAGGTTCCAGCATTATGTAATGTTAATTTGATGGAGTTAGCCTGTATCATGGCATACTAACCCAAATACATGTCCGCCCCTTCCTGTTGAGAAAGCAATTACAGATGTTAGCTAAAGGCACACAGCTACAAGCTTATGGAATGTATGGACTTACCAAGAGGCAACACAACTTCAATCCCCAGATGAACTATGAGATCTGCCTCCTGGCTGACCACATCTACCCATCGGTGTTTCAGTTGGTGGACAGTTCGCTGGACTTTGAAGACTCAGCTTATGCAGTTCTGAACCTTCTCCCACTGCTGCCATCTATCAGAGGTAGGGTCACTTTGGCTTTCCCTTCCACCACTCCTGAGCATGTTTGGGAGATAGTGGACCACAAGCCACAGCAGGCCTCCAAACTCCCCATCAGACACATTCTTTGCCCTACCTCACAAAGACATCTGCCTAGCAAAACTACCCAACCTTAAGTAAAATACACCTGAAACTATCCCTCATCCCTACCCATAAAGCTACAAACCCCTAAACAGACATACACCCAACAATACAGTGGACAAAACAATACAAAATACAAATACAAATACAATACACAAATTACAGTTTTAAAACACAAGGACTTCAGAAATACCAACAAGTTAAAAAAACACTATCTTCCACCAGAGCACACACCAAACACCTCCACCAGCCAGCACAAACAAAAAGACTGTAAGTGAAAATGAAAGGAACTTCACACTTCCTGGTTTGCAGCATGGCTGAGCAATTGCATAATTTCCTGGGTGGATGCATCATGTTTTCTACCAACGCCTCACTTTTCCTACTAAAGCGTTGTTTTTTTCTGATGCATCGGTCGAGAAGTGGCTATGCTTGATTGACGCATAACACATCCCAATGGAAAATGCATTGTTTTGATGCTTTGGAGTTGACGCGTTGCTGCCGACCAATGCTCAGGGTGCAATCTGTCACCCAACAGGCCAATGCGAGTGCTTTCATTGGTGCAACTAGCCTATTGTGTGAGGTACAGTTTCTTAATTTGTGCAATGCAGGTAACCACTCCTGGGACTCACTTTTCTTGCTCAAGTTATTTTTGCTGACATGCTTGTCAATTTGGGTTGTGTTGCATATGTTATGTCAACAGTGTGCATATGTGTGACTACTTGCGGTCATGGTGCAGACACTAGGAGTCCAGGACACACAATATATTTCTGTGAAATACACAGACATATTGTGAATTGTTGATATTTTGACTTTAGCAATATGTATTACAGTTTGTATTATGCTTGGCTTAAATTAGGTAGCTGCATAGTAGGCATTTTAATGTCACAGACATTGCACTACTATGCAAATGATATAAACATTGTCATACATGATTATGGGCAAACTTGAAGATCGTACTATCTGTCTGCATTCCTGACAAAGGATGTGTTAAGGCCAAAATATACACTCAGGGAATGACATACACTGGCTGTTTCAGCCAGTCTACAGTGTATGTGGCATCCAGCTCACAGATTGACTATCTAGATATGTAAGGTATTTTGCTACTTCAATAGGTCACCTGTTTATATGTGCAAGACATCATTTTGCAAACTAAAATACCATACAGCCACAATGTAATGTAGTGGTACACACACATCTTCCTTCTGGGCTTGGTGTCTGCCACTATATGTATGGCACATGCACATTACACCTGCAGAAAAGTGTTAGCCAAAACTGTTAGCCTATATTGTGGTAATCACGAGGTCTTGAGTAGGCCCAACAAGTTTGCTGACTTCCAAGTGGGAATATGTTCACTATTTCCAAACCTCACATTATGCGGCAACAGAGAAGGCTTACATGAACTTAGTATATGGGTAGGCATTCCCACCAGATGGTCATATGTCATTTTATTGACAGATTACACCACACTGATTTGCGATGCGCCAGTGCATGCTCCCTTGGCAGGAGTGATATCACATGTAGTTATACCTTGACATCTATTTGGCTGGTAGATTTGCTTTGTGTCATGATCAAATTTACACACATAGATGGAGCAGTAGGAGTCATAGTATTGTTTGTTTCAGAGTAAGACAGAGCTACATGATCACACCCATACCTACATGTAACAGTTGCATCCTTGCCTACTGGGTCAAGTGTGCCTGCATTGGGGCTAGTTGGCCAATCCAACACCAGCACAGGTAAGGACTCCACAGTTCTATGTTTTATGTGAGATAACACACTGATTTAGCTATGTGCTTGCAAACGTTTCTGTAGCAGATGGAGACAAACTGGGTTCAATCAATCAATCAATCACAGAATTTGTAAAGCGCACTACTTACCCGCGAGGGTCTCAAGGCGCTGGGGGAGAAAAAGGGGGGGGGGTGCTGCTACTGGTCGAACAACCAGGTCTTGAGTAGCCTCCTGAAGGTCAGCAGGTCTTGGGTCTGTCGTAGGCTTAGTGGAAGGGTGTTCCAGGTCTTGGCGGCGAGGTGGGAGAAGGATCTGCCGCCGGTGGTGGTTCTTCGAATGCGAGGGACAGTGGCGAGGGAGAGGGTTGCCCTGTGTGTCCAAGCACATCATATGGGCCTCTGTTCAGAGTCATAGGACAATAATGTCACTATACTGCCTCCATGAGTGTAAGGGAGTAAAACATGTCAAGACATACAACACGTCTCAGTCATTGCACACTCTTTACATTTACACTCCCTTTGAATTGTGGTAGGATGTCTGACAGTCAGTCAACAGTAGAAGCATACATACTTACGACATGTGCAAACTATTCCACATAGCTAACTTGTTTTGTGTAAGTCTTCCTGACACATGTGCTTGGCACATGTTAGTGATATGCACACATTTTGTGGTCCACATGATGTTGACCTATGTGATGGGCCAAATTCAATTAGGTAATATGTGAATGTATTGATGTTTATAGTGACTTTTAAATGAAAGTGCATACACAAAGGAAGTGTTCAGTTATTTATTTACATTTTTGACACTCTTTCTAAACACAAATTTTAATAAATGGCCATCCAAAAAATTCAGGCTTCAGTGAAAAAGTTCTGCACAATGGTGTTCCTTTGCCAGCTCCCCGCAATTATGGCTACATTTTTCCCTCTGTCCTCATCCTCATCTGCTGTTTCCTGCTCCTCATGGCACTGGTCCCATGGGAGATTTTCCGCACACAGATGTTGTGCAATATACAACAAACCTGGATAATTTTGCAAACCATACGGGTGGGGAGTATAGCTATTGGCCGCTGGACATGTCCAAGCAGTGGAAGCGAGACTTCAGTACTCCAACGGTTTGCTCCACAATACCCCTGGTCTTGCCCAGTTCATTGTTGTAGGTGTGCTCTGCCTATGTCTGGGGATGTGCAAACGGGGTCATAACCCATGAATGAAGACCATATTCTTGGTCAGATGAAGAGACAAAGAGAAACAACACTCAATACACATGGTGATTGATCAACCCACATTCAAACACATGTCTCTTATTTGTACTGAATGACTCTTACACATTTTTCCACTATTGGACACTATTGGTTACATTTTGATTAGCAAATTTAATTCCACATGTCTAGTCCTGTTCTCTGTGTCACATGTGCATGGTCTGCTACATTTGATAGTGCCACAATGTGACAAACACATAAGGGCTGTAGCTTAGTGTTATAGGTGTTTTGTTGATCCATTGCCACTGTAAGTGACAGTATGTTGTTCACAAATCGGGGTTTGTTGTCATCCATAGGTAGGCTGGACCAGTAGTAACCAGTTGAAAACTCACACATGCATGCGTCCCTGTTGAACCAGTGATGTTGTTGCTGCACTACCTACCAATGACAGAGCCTTTGAAATGTCAACTTCATTTAGGAAGTGAAATCTGATTAGTACATGTGGTGCATGCTACACAGGTTCCCTGAATAGTTTTCGGATTTTTCATCAGCCCTTGGCTGCAGCTTTTCATCAATCAATATGTCCTGGTGCACTGGGATTGACACATGGGTGTGCATTGTGGGGCATCTCTAAGTAGGACACCCTGATGTTGTAACTCTGTCTACCTCCGACCTGTACACAATACATTGGTGTTCACACGTATGTTCTGTATCAATGGAATGTTGAGATTGGTATCCTGAGTACACTGTGGTGCCTTGTCTAGGTTCCATGTTGGTAATGTTGGTAATAGGTCTATGTTGATAATTCTTGATCACCATATTTGACAACGTTGTTTTAGTGTTTGTGACTTGGACATTGCTGATTTCATATGGTTTTCCTTTGGGCAATTTCCCACAGGAACAGGTGTACCAACTCAATCTTTCCATCTGTCATGGTGGATGTATACCTGAGTGGATGTGTACTGTCAGTATGGTTGCGAGATATGTTGTATTTGTACAGTTGATGTCACTTTGTGAACCTGAGTAGACATTCACCCATGTCTGTGATCTACACTGACATTGGTTGGCACACATGGCCTTTCCAATGTGTTGTTCATGACACTTTAATACACATACATGTATACTGGCATGTGTAACACACTTATTAAATTTTAGGAGAAATTTCTCACGCTAGCCTGAAAATGACTGATAAGGAGAGTGAGTGCGGCAATAAGGATACACTTATCTCACACTTCTCTACTGTATTGGCTTAAAAATAATTTTTACTTGTCTGTCCTACAACATGTCTTGGTTTACATCCGTTACCCAGTGCAGATGATGTGCTTCCATTCATTCACCAAGATAGAAATATGACATTAATAGTCACTGATATTCAATAGCTACTGCCATTGATAGATTGGTGGTTGCATTTCAATGTGGAACATCATTGCCAACACGTCGCAGTGCGTTGAGCCAGCTATGTGGACAGGACACAAGGGCCCAGTTGTGTGGAAATGTGGCACAGTACAATGCAGCAAGTCGATTATCAGCACTGCACTGCCTCACTGAGAATGGACAGTGTAGGATATATTTGAGGCCATGGAGCACAGTCCTGAGTTCTCAATCAGCACTTGCATATAATGTGCTGTGTAGCACCAAGACAGGCACGATAGCAACACAGATATTGGGTGACTGCATTTCATGTGTGATTTACTTGGTACATGAGGGAACACCTTCCTGGGGGGCGTGGCCAGCAGCCTAAGATGGCGGACATGCCCTGAGCTCGCTCCACATCCTTCCCCCAGTTGCCCTGTGAACTCAGTGTGCTTAGCAAACACAAGGAGATGATGGACAGAGCGCTGAAACGTTTCAGACACTCAACCCCATTCACAGTTCTGGGTTGAATACATCATCGTTCTTTAGCTCACTTTGCCACTGGATTCAAGCTAGCCTGGCTGATGAGGGGTGTTACCCCGAAACCAGTCCCAGGATGCTTGTTTCCGGTTCAGGGAAGACCTGGCTTGGCAGTTCGGGCTGGACTGTTCCCATGAAGCATAGGGTCAAAACTGATTTGCATTTAGCTGGGTCTGAACTGAGGTGGCGAAGTGAGCTAAAGAACGATGATGGAGTCAACCCAGATCTGTGACTGGGGGTGAGTGTCTGAAAAGTTTCAACGCTCCGTCCATCATCTCCTTGTGTTAACTCAGTGTGCTGAACCTTACTAGATGCTCCGCTTGCCGCTGTGGACACTGCCCGGCTGCCCCCGACCCTGGTGATGGGTACTACGGAGCCTCCATCTCGCCGAGCCTGCCGTGGTTGGAGTTCGCGGCCTGCCACTGCCTCGCTGCTCCGTGCGGGCCGTGTTTGGCACACCTACTGTGACTGATGGTGGGCAGGCTGCTCTGCTGTGAGGCCGGTGCCGCCTGCTGCCCGGACGTCCTTGCCCCCCCAGGGCCGGACGCCAGACCTACCTCTCCTGTAGCCTGCTGGGTGTGTGCGCTGGGTGTGCCCTGTGGTGCTGCGGCCTGGACGTCCCACACTGGGGTGGTGATCTGTTCTCCTGTGCCCGGCAGCTGACCTGAGACAACCGGCCCCACCCAAACGATGTCTACCCCCGTTTGACCTTCTGAGCCTGAGTGCCCGCTGCAGTACTGGAGGTGAGTCGGGCTTTGTGCCAGCACAGCGACGTACTCAAGGAGGTGGGGTGGGTCTCCGGGGGTCGATCAGACCTAGGGCCCCCAAGCTCGACTCGGTCTTAGCAGCCGTGGAGAAAATAGGTGCAACATTGGATCTAACGTGCACCTCCCTCGAGTCTAAGATTGATAAAGTAGCGTCAGACTTCACACTCCTGAAGGCCGACCATCAGAAACTAACCGAGCAGGTACACCTGGCTGAACTTACACTTACTGACCTGCAGCCCAAGTCTTGTAATCACACAGCCACCCTGCAAGACCTGTTGGATTGGGTGTGCAGCCTCGAAAACAAGCTGGATGATGCTGAGGGCCGCTCGCGCCGCAACAATGTGTGAGTGTGTGGCCTACCTGAAGGCACAGAGGGACAAGACCAGACCGGCTATATAGAGAACTGGTTGAGAGACATAGTTCCTCCCGGGGCCCTGTCTCCTCAGTTTGTAGTGGAGCGGGCACATAGGGTCCCTGCCCACAGACCCCTCCTGGAGCCAATCCACGACCATTTCTTTTCCAGCTATTGAATTTTAGAGACAGGGATGCTATATTGAGAGAAATCAGGAAATTACCGAGGCCTACTTTTCAGAATACCTCAGTCATGTTTTTCCCGGATTATACCGGCCAAGTACAAAAGCGTTGGGGTTCCTTTGGGGCTGTGAAACGCCAGCTCCGGCACCTTAACTTGCGTTACACTTTACTGTTTCCAGCTCGCTTGCGGGTGGTTAAAGATGGAGCCACCTGATTCTTTGATGCACCCTCTGACGCTTGGGACTAGTTGGAGGAGACTGGCTTGGCTACCTCGTCTAGACCACCGGATGGCCCCTCGGTACCCAGGTGCAACAGGCGTGGCCACTGTGGGGGCAGAGGAGGTGGTTCATGCAATCACATCTCACCAATCAACGTTCCAGACCCAGAGCAGATTTTGTCATAATGTCAAGAAGCGCTCCATGTGGCGGCATTGCTCCACGGCACGGGGTCTTCCTTGGCTTCAGTGGCGTCGCCGGCCGGATCAGGTGGTGGCGAGGAATCTCTACTGGCATGGTCTGCAGATTCGGGCTCACCTCGCCCCCCGTCATCACTCCCCAGACATTATTATATGACTACTGTAAACATGCATTGTAATATTAGTCAAGCTATCATGTGCTTTGCTATGCAGTAGGCCCCCCCTTCCCTTTCTTCAGTCTATTTTTCTCCCTCTTTACACATATTTGGATGCTGCAGGGGGTCGGGTGGAGATACCTCACGAATGGGACTGATTCGGACATTGGACGGACCTGAGGACCAGCGGCGCGGGACGTGGGTCTGCAATGTATCAACTACGCACAATATTTATTTTCCTTTTGATCACACCTCACATCCAGGGGATAGGCAAGAGGTCATAGCTCCACTTATATCCACCCCCTCTTGATCTCTAGCTTGGCTGCACTTTAGTTGCCATGGTTAGGCATACCTGTTTGGGCCAACTACCATTGCGAGTTCGCTCTCATGAAGTTTCACAATTCAGAATTGAATTCCTTGAATCTCCCCAAATAACCTTTGTTATACCTAGTGCTATGTCACCAGCTGGGACGCTATTTTAGCGGACCTACAGAGAAACAATGACACAAATTCAGTAGACTCTCCCGCAGGAGGTGACCTTTCCGTTGTGGAGCCATGAGTAGGAACATCCTTCCATCCCTACATAGTCAGGGAATACCCCTGTGGCTCTCTACCTTAACCAGTCAGCGAACACATTTATGTACATGACACTTACTCAGTTTAGAAACAAAGCAGAGGCAGTGCGTATGTGGATGGGCATTGGGTAGGGGGGCAACACGGCAACATACCACTAACAGTTACTCTGCCCCTTCTTTCTATTTACTTTGTCCTCATTTTGATTATGCTCTACTCCCCCTATTCAATTTCTGATCTCTGTTTTAAGATGCTTTCGCATTGTATGCATTGACATGTGTTGCACGATGGTACTTCTAACATAGTTGGTGTCCGCACCTGGTTCTTGTGTATGACTACTTTGCTTACCCTCCATATCACAGTATATGGCCTTGCTGATTCGGACCACCCTACTCACTTGGGGCTACTTCTGTTGTTATACTGTGCACACCACTGTTATCTCTTGCTGTTTCATGTGAAAAACTAATAAACAGATTTAAGAATAAAATGAGGGGACACCTTCCTGCACGGCACAGAGAATTGGAGGCTTAATTGACTATGTCTGTGTGCCACGGATGGCACCAAACATAGGTGTCTAGTGTGTTCAATGATTTAAGTAATTTATATGCGGGACACGTTACCTGGGGAGGGCTATTGTTTGGATTGATTTCACGGTTTTCCTAGTGTGGGATACATGACATGCCTCACGTATCATGGGAGTTACATGTGGACACAGAGTCAACAGTCATGGTAGCCCTTCCTTTTGCACTGTGTTGCAGTACAGCTATTTCTGAGCGCTACATTGCTCAGGTTCTTCCAACTATTGATAGGCACATACAGTGGCTTAACATGTCCTCACATGTGGGACTTGCAGAATTTACATTGCACATGTGCCATGATGAATGGTCCAAGTATGAGGTCAATCCTTTGTACATATGCACTGTCTCAGGTAGCACACACAGCTATGTCTATTTTGTTAAATATTATTTACTGTTATTAGGTATGTCATGCACTTCTGATGTACTTACCAACCAGTAGGCCATTCCCATATCTCTCATTCTGGAAGCGCTCATTGATGATGGAGTGCCTGAAGATGTAAGCATCATGAACACTCCCGGGGTACTTGACCAGAACTTTGATGAACAGACCCTGATGCTCCACAATTGTCTGTACATTGATGGAGTATGTGTGCTGTTAAGTTGCAGAAGGAGGCACCAGTTACACATGTGTGCAATCCATAGCCTCCAAGTCATCGGGAAATCCAGCTATGAAATAGAAGCCTTGCTTTGTGTCTAGTTGTAGTTGCTGTGTGTTGGGGAACATGAGTTACTGGAGTGTCAGCCTGATGATGACATCCAGGACAAAGGGTAGGAAGGCCGAGAAAGATGGCTGGGATATTCCTGCCACTTTGGCTGTGGTGGTCTGGAATGACCCATATGTCAGCATGTGGAGGACTGCCATGAGCTTGACATGCGGAGGGATGTTGGGAGACCTCTGAGATGTTGGCTTCAGCCTTGGTGCAATCTGGTTAAGGAGGAGTATGATGGACTCCCTCCAGAGTCTGCAGTAGGTGATGACCTCCTCCTCCCTGAAGTCAATGAGGGTAGTCATCTGGTGGTACACATGTTCCCTTCTCCTGTGCTGCCTCCATGGTGCTGATGGTGGTCTCCTTGCTACTCCTAGCTGAAGTATTAGCAGCTCCATGGAGGACTTGAGCTAGCAAAAGTGCTTTGGGTATGCTCTTTTTATGTGATAGAGCCAAAGCATCATTTGTTACATCTGGGTTACTGATGTGCAGGAATTTCAATGCAGTTCATGCTCTGTTCGCTGCTTGGAGGCAAAGTGTTACTTTTCCCAAAACTCAGAAATAACACTGCATCAGTTTTACATTGGAAATTACGAAGAAACACCTACCTAGCATATATTTAATCTTTGCGCGTCACAGCCGGTTCAGACGCAGGTAACATCTGATGCAGGGTGACCAAAAGCGACGCATTGGCCTAGAGATGTCACCATGTAGATATTGAGTAATGACTGCACCGCCGAAGCGTAAAAACAAATTAAACAAAAGCGGCACAAGCTCCTTGTAAATATGACTCTAAATCTTCAGTGCTGGTATAGAGAACAGATCCCAAAGCTCAACTAAGACTGCTTGGGCTCGAAAGTAGAGCACGTTGCTTATGTGCCTCACATTATCATGTTGCTGGACATCATATATTCTTAGACACAGAGCTCCTTTACTGCCTGAGTCACTCTAGTGCTTGATGGTTCACTGTGAAAAATAGGGGGTTCACACTGGCTTCTGGTAGTGGTAGCACAGAACATGAGCCTCATCACTGCTGTTCCAGAATGCTTCATGGCATGTTTGTTTTCAAATTTTGGCTTCTTCTTTGAGGTAGAATAAATGTCATTAATGCAGTCTATTCAATTACCTTTTCCAAGATGGTAGATATTCCCTTGGAATATCCCAGTCCAAGTTTGATGACAGTTCCACGTTCAAGTATCAAGACAGCACATGGCAAGAAATATGGGCTACAATCCATTAGGCCCAGATTTACAAAACGTTGGCGCAATGCAGCAAGGGACGTTAAAGTGCCACGCTGCTTCAAAATGATAGAGCAGAAATGTACCATATCTACTCGACATTCAGGTCTAGATGATGTGCAAGCAGTGTTTAAGACATTGGATGCATTGAAGCAGAGGAGACTTCAAGTAGAGTTGTGTATCATGGGCATAGTGGTGAATATTGATGTTGGTATCTATCAGAACCATACAAAGAGATGATGGACAGAATGTTGAACATTGTCAAACATTCACTCCCAGTCACAGACCTGGGTTAAATCCATAATTCTTTTGCTCACCGTGCCACCCCAGTTTCAATGCAGCTTTGCAAATCAGTTTTCACCCTGCTCCCCATGGGAACTGTCCAGCACAAGCTGCCAGGCCAGATCCTCCCTGCACAGAAACAAGCATCCTGGGACAGGTTTCGGGGTATCACCCCTCATCAGACAGGCTAGTTTGAATCCAGTGGCACAGTGAGCACGGTACCCACACCAGGCCATACCCTTCCCACTTAGGGGGACTATAGCAGCACAAAAAGATGATTGACGGAATGTTGAACTTTGTCAAACATTCACCCCCAGTCACAGCAGTTTGGACCCAGCCATATGCAAATCAGCCTTGACCCAGCATCCCATGGTAACAGTCCAGATCGAACTGCCTGGCCAGGTCCTCCCTGGACCAGAAACAAGCATCCTGTGACCTGTTTCGGGGTATCATCCCTCATCAGCCAGGCTAGCTTGAATCCAGTGGCACAGTGAACATGTGACTGATCCCTGGATCTTGTTTTGAGTCTATTGAGGTCCTGGCCTGGCAGTTCAGGATGGATTATTCCCATGGGGAGTAGGGTGAAGACTAATTTGCATATGGCTGGGTCCAAACTGAAATAGCATGGAGAGCAAAAAAATTATGGATTTAGGCCCAGATCTCTGTACTGGGGGTGGATATTTTACATTTAATCAGCATTCCGTCCATCAATTGTTCTTTTTGCAGGTATCTGTGAGTAGAGCACCAAGCAGTTCCATGTAGAAGTTGAAGACGACCGGAGACAGTGTAGAACTCCACAGGAGATAGGAAAGTTTTGTGACCTAGAGATGCCCATGTGAACAAATTGGTGTTGGTTGGAAGCAGTGAAGGATATTGCTGGTGAATACCATTCAAGACTTCAGAATGCGAATAAGGATGGAAGGCTCAACTATGTAGAATGCAGCACTATCAGGATACAGGGGTCAGCTTTGTCTGTGGTTAAGTGGGTATCATCTACAATGTGTAAGGTAGCAAGCGGTCTCTGTCATGCAGAGTGATCTGAAGCCAGACTGATAATCATGAAGGAGATTGTTAGCATTGATTAGGGGTGGGCAGAATGTTTCATTCTGCCAGCAGAATTGGCCAAATTTGGCGACCAGTGTTACTCTTGTAACAGAGTTCCAGCCAAATTCCACCAATTGCATTATGGCAGAATTAGTTCCCTTGGGGCTCCAGAAATGCGAGCACAAGTGGGATTCGGCATCCCCTACCACCATTTTTTAATGTGGGTGGTCTCAGGCGCTCATGAGCAGTTGCGGTCAGAGGGCTGCTTCTAGAGTAGATGTGTGGCCGCTCAAATATATTTTCTGCTAGAGCGGCAGCAAAATCAACTTGAATTGCCACGCGCTGTTGCACACTGCATGGTGCCATTCCTGTTGATTTTTCCACTCTTCTCATGCTACCACCACTAACTTGCAGTGCATCATGCATATTTTCCGCCCATTGGTGGAACTGCGTAGAAACACAGAGAGTTTTTATGTAACTATGTGGAATTCCATGGAGTAAAACTACTCCAGTTTCACCTACCTCTGGCTTTGATATGATATTGAAGTTAAACACAGACTACTTTTTCAATAATCTTGCTGATGAATGGCAAGTGATAGGTGGGCTGCTAATTTGTGAGGTCAGTATCGTATACTAAGTCTTCAGGAGTCAGAAACTCTGGCCTGTCCTGAGATCTTCTGGGAAGATGCCTTGAGTGTGGGAAGTCTTGACAATGGTAAGTAGGGGTAAATGAGCATCTCCTAAGAGAGCGCTGATGAAGGATGATGATAAAATGCAATCTTCATAAAAGGTGGCACTGGGGAGGGTGAGTAAGTTAAGAAGATCTGTTAAAGATAGTGCTTCAAAGGCTGACTATTGTGGAACTTCAGGGGAAGGGTTGAGATCAAGCAGACTTCGTCTCATCGATGTGCTGTCAGATATTCTGAATTTTTTCACTAAAGAAGGGGTTGATAGCACTGCAGTTTTCTGTAGAGGAGGAATACATACTTAAGGGTGGTTTGGATAGGTTTGTAAGTGATGTTGAGAAGACAAGGTTGAGGATGTGGCCTTTTGAGTGTGTTGGTTGTGTGAAATGCTGTACCATGTTGAAAGTATAAATGAGGTTGATAAGGGTATCTCTTGGTTTTTTGAGCTTGTACTGTCTGGGAGGTTGAAGTCACACAAGAAAGAGGTGTGGGTTGATGCAGCACTTGATTTTGTTGAACCACTTAATGCTTCTGTTGGTGGTTTCATTGAAAATATCGTTTTGTACTTTGCTTTGGCTAATTTGATGAGCTGTTTGTGTGCTGCACAGAGGGTCTTCAGTACCAAGAGATCCTCACGAGTTCTGTTTTTCTTTGATTATCTTTTCTGTGTGTGGATAGATTGTTTATTGTCAGCAAAGTGTTTAGAGTACTGTGCTTAAGGCTTTGGCTTGCACTTGGGTATTGTGATTGGCACCTGGGTGTTCACCAACTTTGCAAAAAGTTGCCAAAGTTGTTTAGAAGAGTGTTGTCATCAGACGTAGAGCTGGTAGAATTGGTAGGGTGAGAGATGAGTTCAAAGATTATGTTGTCTATGAAGAAATCTTCTCTTTTTTCTTGACCTATGTTTGTTGGTAAGACCCTGAACAGGGAGATATGAATGACACTTGGTTGGTTCAGTCCAGGGTATGGGTGGTCTGGATAATATTGTTGGTGATGTTGAAAAGACAAGGTTGAGGATGTGGCCTTTGGAGTGTGTTGGCTGTGTGACATGCTTTAACATGTTGAGAGTATCAATGAGGTTGAAGAGGGTATCTCTTTTATTATTTAGCTTGTGCTGTCTGGGAGGTTGAAGTCACCCAAGAGGCTGGTGTGGGCATGTTGGTTGGATGAGATGGTAAGGAGATCTGAGAATTCATTGTCCTGGCTGGGAGGCTTTGAGATGAGATTGAAGCAGTAGGCTAAGTTGCAGAATGTGTAATGGAATATCAACAGCTCAATGAAGTTGATTATTACTTGTTTGACCAGGGTGCAGGACCAGAAGTACTTACGGATTCTTATGTGTGCATTCTGAATGATGGAATCTGTAGTCTGTGGGAAGATGTACTTCTAAGATGTGCGAAGATGTGAGTGTGAACCAAGTTTCTGGGATGAAGAGGCCATCAAGCTGGTCCTAAATGATTATAAACTATTACAATTTTAAATTATGTAAATAACATTTGAAAAAAGTACTACATGCAACTAAAGTATTACATACTCTCCTTGTATAATCACAGAAAATTAGATTATGCATACTATGTTACAGAAACCAACAGATATTCACTTGTTTATATAATAATCACCTCTATGTGTTATAGACCCATATCCAAAATATTATAAACAATAAAACACGTTAATCATTCAAAAGAGCTTGATTATGTACCAAACTACTGAATGAAAATGATTTGATTATATATCGTTTATACATAAGAATCTTCACAACATAGACAGAGATTTGAAGGAAAATGGGCATAACTAACATTTTCTACCCAAAGAGTTTGTCAGCCACACTTGTACCGGAAAATCGTACCCAAGCATGAAATGATGCAATGTTTAAACAATTGTTCTAATACCATCTGGCCCTAATTCTGGAAAAGTGATTTGTAGATTGGTTTAAGAAAGTAGTCAGAGGTCATTAATTATATAAAACAAAATAGGAGTTGATTGTCTGGTGGATTTGGGAATAGGTGCAGAGAAATTAGAATTAGATTCTGAAAAATGTTGAGAAGAGCTCCTCATGTTTGCTCTGACAGCAAGTTATTATTTTGCGAATGAATAACTGCAGTTTGTGAACCAAGAAGAATATGTTTGCATGCCTATATGGGGTCAGGTCAAATACATCCATAAGAGAGGAACTGAGATATACAGTGTATTGAAGAAAAACACAAAATGTTTAGCAATATAAGAAGCATGAATTTGGCCTGTGCTAACCATTACTCACATTTGAAAACAAAAAAGCATTTCATTATTAGGTGAAAAAGACTCAAGGAAGTCCTGGTAATTCAAGGAAGGCAGGATGTTCTAAACACATGCCCCATTCCTGGTAGAATATTGGCAGGGCCACAGGTTGTGTCAAGCAAGTTCAGGGGACAAGGTGCAGACCCAGAGAATGTCTGAAGTCCACAAACGTTGCCATATATTTTACAGAGTATGGCTAAATGTCATACTCAGCAGGCTTAGTTTGTTGTGCATGTAGGTGAAGATTTAGATTAAAGGCCATGCTCTTGCCCAATGGGTACTGATGACTAGTATGCCATAAGTGCTGAGTGCCATTTGGCATGGCAAGTCCAGTAGGTAAGGGGTAAAAATTCCCAGTGTAGAGGTCAAAGGCTATGTCCTGTTCACAGTTTCACCTGGGTATGGCTGCAAGCCATGCCCAATAGCATTTAGTACTGGGGTGCTAAGCGTAGAAAGAGAGCAAAGGCTACTCCCTATGCACAGGGCTCAACAGTCACTGGGAAGGGCTATAACTGGATTTGTTTGGCTAAATGATTCTTAGAATTGGGGCCTGGGATCAGAACCCACTGGGCTTTGTCACAGGCCAGTTCCTATGTAGCATATGACATGGCCAAGTCCACATTCTATGCCTAGTGCCAAGAAAATTGCAGAAAACCCCCCAACATTTGGTGAAGGATCTTGTGTATGGTTACATTTGTCAACTAAGTATCATAATGAAGAGCTATGTAAACTCACTTACAAAAGTAATTTGGAGGAATGTCCAGGTATGATCCAAAACCTAATAAAACTCAATTTCTGTAGTTATATTTGACAGTGCAAATGTATTGCTTTGCCATCAAAATATAATTCCTGACAATGCTGTTGACTTCATACATTGTGAAGATGATAATGATGACAATTTGTATGTAACACACTCATACGTAATGTTATATGAATGCATTCCAGTAACTCATTAGAACAAATGAGCCTTGTGGGATGATTTAATGTCCAACACTGTTAAAATGTAATTGATGTTCAATTCTGCCAATGGCTACTGATGTGGTATACTGCCAGGAAATCCTGCAAAAGGTGATGGAAGAAATGCTTGCAAATGGTCTAACCTCTAGCCATCGTTTGGGGTAGCATTCCAACTCATCATTTTTCACCCACTTTGTCACTCTAGAAAAAGCCCCACCTTATGCAAATCAGTTCTGACCCTACTCCTCATTGGAACAGTCCATCCTGAAATGCCAGGCAAACCCCCCTCAGAAGGGAATACAAGCAGCCCTAGACCAGTTTCAGGCTTGTTGGGCCTCAACAGTAAGGTATACCTTGAATTCTATGACACAATGAGCAAGGGAGTCAAGTCAGGCCATCCTCATGGCCATGTAGGGCATTACATGAATCACTAAAAAGCTGATATGAGAAATGCATGCAAATAGACCAACCACTGACAATCACACGGTGTAGTATTACAACCCATTTTTCTTTACCCATGTGCCCTTATAGACAAAGTTAAGGAAAATTAGAACTGCCAGGCAAGGCCCACTTCAGAAGGGAACACTGCAACCCCAGACTGCTTTTGGTCTTGTTGCCCTTTGTCAGTGAGGTATAGCTTGCATCCTATGGCACACCCACATCTGGGCATACCTTTGGCCACTTTACATTAGTCACACAACAGGCACATAGTTGAGACATCAAGCTGTTCTATAAACTCAATATACAACAACAATATGTTATGTCTGTGGCTGGGGCACAGGAAATTCTAAATCTAAAGTCACCTGCTAAAGAATGTAAGGGCAGCTGACTAGAACCCACAAATGAATGTATAACTCCCAGGTCAACCAATTGCCTATGCAACATGAGGCGAACACAATTATCACATTGTTTATTGTCATGCTTCTTGTTCTTAAGTTTCTCTTTTATTCCATGCTGTCCATCCTATGTTGAACTTTATGTGTCCCTGAATGGGCTGCATGGACCTTTAATCAATCAAACACACATGCCAGTCTCATGATTTTTATAATTTTAATGAACAAAAACTGGCAAAGGCTTGTCCTCCAAGGAGACCAAATGAACAAATGGGAGAATCATTGAAACAAGAAGCAAAGGGGTTATAGTAGGCCTGGTTATTACTAACTGCCTCTCAAGAGCTTAAAATGGACCTGAAAGTACAGTCATAGTTAGCTCAGACTTAATGGTTACTCAAGAGCAGCCTCTAGTTACAGCCAGTTTACCGAACAATGTTAACCCTGTCATCAGTATCACAACAGGTACAGTCAGCAAAAGGCTGAAGTATCTCTAGATGTCTCTAGAGGTCCCTTTGCACCTCTACAGGCACAGCTAGTAATTGTGTGTGCTAATCTCTATCATGAAGATTTGAATTCAGAAATGAGGCTGCACCGCTAATGTAGAGTGCCCCCCTGCTCCCCTAGCATCTGATTGCTCTTCATTTGATGCCACAGGGAAAGGAATTCCTGGTAATCTTCACTGTACAAGAACTACCTTCTACATATGAGCACTGTTTTGGCTTGTTTTAAAACCATATTCACCCTTCTCTTTTTGACTTGTATACTGGTAGTCACTTTTTTACATTGATTCAACAACTTGTCTGGAAAAGGGAGGGTACCTACCCTGGCCTTTGCAGTTAGGTCCTGCTGTTTCAGACTGTCCACAATTACCACAGATGGGCTTGCCTTGAATTATGGGAGCACGTTCACTTATGCAATGTTTCTTCACTAGTTTTCTTCTTGCACACGTTATATGTGCACATCACCACCTCCTACTAATGTGCAATCGGGGCAGTTGGCTTTGACATTCCCTGAACTGACCTCTAGCTGCATCTCTAACGTCATATTCTTGGTAGCACTAGTCCACACATTTGGAAACCAGTCCTGAAGATCCTGTTCCTCAACACACAGAAGCTCAATTCTCCCTATGAACCATAAAGTAATTATATTAACTTCACTTAAAAGAAGTTGATGTTGCCATACTACAAGCACCCTTCCTTCTGAAGGCTGTCAATGGGCATTTAAAGTCATATTGGATCTCTACGCAATTTCATTCCAATATTCCCACAAAAAGGAATAGGGTATCAATGTTGCTAAGATATTGTTTCTGGCCTTCAAAACTGAGACCAAGCATTTTGACCTTGCAGGAAGTGTGATGGGATAAGTAAAATACTTGGGAAGACCTGAATTATACTAATCTCAGTCCACTGCCCCAACAAAAAATAAAAGCAATTTTTTGTATAATTCTTATTGACATCTTTAGTGAGGTGACTGATAATTGAGGGTGACTTTATCACCGCACTTGACCCTAGAACACAAGACTCTGCCCATTGTGTCCTGCTCCTCTACCTTTGTTAATTGAGGGTCTTAGAGACCTCAACTTGGTTGATGGATAGACCAACACCAAAGTGCCCGTACCTACAAATGTTTTTCTAACGCACATGGATCTTATTCAAGAATTGATTAGTTCTTGATCAGCCAACCCCTCCTCCCTAGAGTAATGTGAGCAGATATAGGGACCAAGACCCTATTAGATCATGCTCCCGTCGCAATAACTCTGGACTGGACAGAAATGACTACTCCCCCCACTCAAGCAACAGTCAATCACCAAACTGGCTTTTAGAGATATAATCCTACGAAGTTTGAAAACAGAGTGCTGAAGAACTATTTTAATGATATTGTGAATAGGTAGACCGCCTGGAGTATTGTTTGGAACTCACAAACCCCATATTGTAGGGTAGGTTTCTGTTCCAGTCTGCCACATTTGTCAAAATTGGCCTGTGTAAGGTTTGACATTTAGGAGCAAGAGGTAACTGCACTAGAGAAACAACATAAAAGGGACCTTTTCACCAATGAAGGAGGGACTGCCTCCCAACAATAACATTTTTTAATGATGGGGAAGCAGTCCATATCCATGTATTATGCTACACCTAATTCCACTTAACCCCAACAGACCACTCTGAACTAACTCAGCTACTTCATTGTGACAACAAATCAGAGGTAAAATGTCCAGGGGCACCTCAGTAGTATACAAAGCTTTTGTTTTGTTTTGACTATGAAACCTCATGCATACATTGAGAAATGAGAGATGGGTTTGGAACTTCACTTTCCTGATGATGCATGGGTGGTAACTTGCACAAGGTTGCTCAGGACTGCCATCTGTTCCCAGTTTAAGAAAAATGCATAAAAGGTTATAAAGCACTGGTATTGCACTCCAGCCAGGCTTGGATCTATGCTTGATGGGCCCAGTCATTGTTTGAGGGGAGGCAGACAACGGGGCACCCAGAAACATATTTGGTGGGCTTTTCTGATGTTGGTAACCTTTCAGGGAAATATGGGAGATTAACAGAAATATGTTGTAACAACATCTTCCATTCAACCCATAGATCTACCTAATTCACGCTACAGATGAGGTACAGTACACCTTCTCATCTCTTCAAGGCAAATTGATCACCCAAATAGTCCTCATGATGACACTCACTATAACCCAAAATTAGAAATAACAACACAGAAATCTGACATGTTCATACTATGGAACACTTAACAGTCATAGATTAGGAGCAGACTGAAAAGATTTGAGAAATTGTATGCCCCCTTTAAAACAAATCGAAGCTTGAAGAACACTGATGACAGGCCTGGTGCTTCAAACCTGTAGTAGTATCCAGATCTGACCTATTTAGAGTTGAATGGTTGTGAAATGAACATTAGCCCAAGGTCTTTGGTCCCCTCACTGGTTTCCAAACCTAGCAGAGTAGAGGAAACATGCGTAGAAAAACGCAAGCAAGAGCTATATTGTAGCATGAAATGCACCCTCACATCCCTTCTGGGCGTTAGAAAGCACTTAGCACTTTAAAAAAGTGTAAGAAACACAAGTGCCAGGGCATGGGTGATCAGCCTTCATGGGGGTCGCACATTGCTAGTGCTCTGTCCTCAGCAGCTGGAGCTGCTCAGGAGCCCCACAATCACCGGTGTAGCCCATGAGAGTCAAATTCGGAACCTGTTGATGGCGTCACAAGCAAGAGCTGACCATGGAGTGGGTGCACCTGGGTGAACAGAACCCATCTGTCTCAGACTACCTAGTAAGCTAGGGAGCAGCAACTATTGTTTGCACTGTGGTAATACTGATATCTCACACTAGACACAATCCACCTGACAATGGGGAAAGATAAATCTGCCCAAGTGAAAATCAATAAATATGGCAGACCTCCAGTCACTGAGGGAAGAAGCCAGATAAGGAGCCTTGACACACCCATGACATGGAAACACCCATGACATGGAAACCTCCAATACACAGAAAGAGCTGCAATTTTGGAGATTATTGATGGAACAAGACAGATGCTGGAGACATGCACCAGGAAGGTTGGTGCCGATGTACTCTTACTGTTGCAAGAACTGAGAACTATGGTTGACAGAGTGACAGAAGCAGAAGGCCACTTCTTTGAAATGGAAGACACAATCCATGACCTAAAAGCTGAGGTGGGGAAGCTCTAGGCCACCACCAAATTCCTGGCAGACAGAGTTGAGGATGTTGAGTGGCATGCACACCGAAACAACTTTTGACAGATTAGGTTCCCAGAGGTCACAGGTCTTTGATGCTTGAGACAGACCTCTCGCCCTGCTTCTTTGTGGAATGGGTGCATGAAGCATTGATCCAGAATCATGACCGGGCACCTCAACCAAGCACCTCTTTCACAACCAATGATTTCTAAAGGGTACAATATGGTTCCAGCACAATTATTGTCTTTATGGACAACGCTCAACTCATCCAGCAACAGCAAAAAGCAAATATTGCAAGGAATGAAACTGGACTAAGGTAGTGAGGGGTGTATTTTGGGAGCACTCTACTGATATGCATGGTTACCTGACACTGGAATGGTTGCTCAAAATTGTGAAGGTGCCAATTAGCACAATTGTAAAAAAAAGATGAAAATTAATCATGTGAAGAGAAGAATATGAATGATATTGTCACTAAAGAGAATCAATTCTCCCCTTCTTTCTACCTACAGAATCTAGAGAAGTCCTCCTGAATCAGTTTGTATGAATGTTTTTGAGTGACAGTGAATTGGCAAAATTTTCTTGTTAAGGACAAAATTACGTAAGGACTCTGGGGAATGCAGGGACCTTGTGTCTTGGCGAGAACTATATTATGAAACATGCCATTGCACTGATCAGCAGGTAAGAGTTCTTTTATAAAAACGAAAGATTTTCCCCTTTAGGTAGATTTCAGGACTCTTCAGTGTGACACACTAATGGGTTGACTCTCTCGTTGATCATTGTGTACTGCTTGAGATGTCATGATGTGTCTGATTGTTCTAAAAAACTCAAGAAAATATTTTGGGAAAAAACAAACACAAGTACCACAAGTAGTAGCCCTTTGCCCTTTACCCTCTGGTCATTTGTGTTTTTCCCATGAGTTCATGCATTTATTTTGCTGCAAATAACATACAATTGCTTGATGTGGCATAATAGCGTAATTTCTGGAATATTTGCATAACAAGTGTAATGGAAAATTCACAAAAGTATGCAAGATTACACCGGTATAACAACAATTCAACCTGGACCTGCCATGAAGTTCTCTCTTGTGATGGTTTCCTGCCCAGGAGGGCCATAATATTACTAGTGTGACTCTTGTACAGTTTTTCAAGTCTATGATCAACACTATCCATAATATTTTACTCCTTCCATGTCAAATGCCATGTTACATTTGTATCCTAATATTTATAAAGTTGCCAAAAAAAGAAGCAGGTTAATTATTCTACCAATGGTTTTTAAATGTTTATTATAAGTAATACATTTCTTAATTGACTGAGAAAGGGACTTACATACTTACTCATTTGGGAGCATTGAAAACATTTGCCATTACCAACCACTTTTGCTGCTGACTACACTAATAGAGGCCACTGAGCTGAGAGGCATACCTCTGTATCCTATATCCTGCTTCACTGTAGGCGTAGAAGTGATCAAACACAGTAGCACCCTGAAACCAAATGCTCATCAACTGTCCTGCTGCTCTACACAAGTTCTTCCGGAAGGTGAAGTGATGAACAATAGGATGTGGGTTTCATTGATCACTGTGAGGGGTGAAGGCAGCCTTTGTGTGCCTTGTGGCCACACAGCAATAAACTTGCTCTGCTAAACTATCTCTGAAGCACCTGAGCTAGAGGAACAGTATGAAGTAAGGGCTTTTGGGACTATTTGCAAGATGAGAAAGTGTAAATTTGAGCATCTTTGCACTTTTGATAAATGCATAACAAAGTGCCTGTATTCGTGACTGCCTAACTCAAGGAGGAGATATCCTGAAAGAGTCTGTGCCCTGTTGCTTTTTATTCACTCTCTACATTTTCACTTTAATAAGCATACTTGGTTGAGTAATAAAGGAACAGAAAGCTGTTGCAGGCTGAGGAGTATTTAAAGGTCTGAACTCTGTTTGGACAATGGTAGACTGTAAAGCAAACAGAGTTGGGCTTTGATACCTGCCATATCATTCGTAACTGGCCTTTTTTTGTTGCCGCAACCTTGATGTGTAGTTAACTAAATCAAGCTTAATTCAGCATCAGTCACCCGTGCCTTACAGCCTGAATTGTTTTTGTGCAGGAAGGAATACCTTCCTACACAAAACAATTCTTAGAGGCATATTCCTCTTTCTATGCATGCTGCAGAATGCAGCACACATAGAAAGAGGAAACGAGGAGAACTAAAGCTATTTCTCCTCATACCTTATTCAGGGAGGCAAATTTCCATATTTAATTGATTTGTAAGTCCCTACCCTAGTATAGTTGTACTAAATGTACCCGGGGCTTGTAAATGAATTGTTTCCTGTGGGCCTGCAGCACTTACTGTGCCACCCACTTAATTAGTCCTTTGAAACATGTCTCAGGTCTGCCATTGCAGCCTGTTTGAAGTTTTAATCTGGACTTCGACCTGGCAAAATAAACACTTTTCCTGGCCTTAACTTCTTATTATAATACATATACGTCATGTATAAGGCATGCTCTAGCATCCCATAGGGCAGGGTAAATTATATTAAAAAAGTTAAACATGTACTTTTAAGTTTTACATGTCCTGGCAGTGAAAAACTCCTAAATTCAGCTTTCACTGCTGGAAGGCCTACCTCCCCAATAGATAACATTTGATTACATTATTATACTAACATTTGAAGGGGAATAGGGGGAAATGTCGGGTATGGTCTCAAAAGACTTGTAATTTTGAACCCTCGTTAATGGTAAAGTTGTACTTTAAGTCACACTTCTGAAATTGCCACTTTTAGAAAGTTGGCAATTTCTTGTCCTAACTATTTGGTAGTTGCAGCATGTGTCCTGTGTCACATGACTGTGATTTGCATGGTAGCTGGTTTTTGTGTATTCCTTGAGACAATGAGAGAAAGGGGGACTAGATGTTGGCAGTATATGTTATCCTGCTTGGATGTGTGGGGCGCAGCTGTTCCATTCCCCAGTTATATTTCAAAGTGGCTGCTTCAACACACTAATAAAAAAACTTCACACCAGTCTTTTGTCATGCTAGACCTCTTGGAGCTTGGGCAGGGGAAGTTTCCACAAACCAGATGTAGAAGTGCCTACACATATCTTCTACTTCAAAGGCTGGCGCCAGGTATAAATACTGGACCCTCATGCCAACTCTACATGTTCACTCCTGGCCTGCAGAAGACACCCAGAAGAACTGCCATGTATATCAGATGACTGCCCTGCTTGAGGCCTGCTATATACTACCAGAGGACTGCCCTGCTGCTTGAAGCTTGCATTATACCCTCAGAGTAGTGCCCTGCTCCTTGAGGCCTGCCTTGCTGCTTGTCCCTAGGATCACCGGAGCGGCTACAGGGGCTAGTTGGCTGGTCTCCTGTTTTGAGCTACAGGGACACCAAACACTCCATCATCTTGAACCCTGCACCTGGACCCTACCTGATGTGAGTCTTACCCTCCAAGTGGTGCCTACCTAGTTCTGGACCCTTGAAAGTTGCCCTAAAGGTGCCTGAAAAGACAAAAACCAAAACTTAGGACTTCAAAAATGTTCCACCAAAAAGTTGTCTGAGAACCAGCAGTCTACCGGGACATATCCACTTGCCGATCTGCCAAAGGTGCAGCGCTGTTCAGCCTGACTTTGTGCCAGCTCCTGCTATGTTCTTCTCTGCTGCAGTTCATCCTGTTCAGCAGCTCCTCCCAGAAGGGGTATCCGGTCTCTTGGAGCCCTTGTTGGCTACAGCCTGCAGCTTCATCCAGCTGAAGATTACGGACCATAAAAGTCTTAGTCCTAACATAGAAATCTTCAAAGCGACTTTGTCCGGCAGCTCTCTGACACCGTTACCTCCTCCTCGGGCATAGCCAGCTGCCTTGCCCCACTGAACTTTACCTTCTCAGATATTTTTCTTCAAAAATTTTTATGAGTCCAAAGGTATGCGGAGACCAGGCCCAATCCTCTTCTTGTATCCAAACCACACTCCATTACGCTCAGCCACAACTTTCAACCTTGCCCAAGTATCCCATTACTAGATGTCCACGGTTGGCGCTTTGATCTTTTAGACGCTACTATTCACTTGAAACTTTTAAAATTCATATCATAACTTTGGTTATATTGATTGAATTTGTGTTGTTTTAATGTCAGATAACATTAGAATTTGCTAAAAATGTTGAAACTGATATTGGATTTTTCTTGTTTTGTGTTTTCATTTCATTACTGTTTAAGTGCTGCATAAATACTTTACACAGTGCCCCTAAATTCCGGTGGCTTAAGAACAGGTTAATTTTGTGACTTTTAGTGGCACACCCTGACAAGGATTGTGGTTGTTGCTTGAGCAGGGCTTCACCCCGTTCAACCAACCCAATTTCTCACAATTAGGGAAAGTGTTGAAATCTGGGGGGAGCTTATTTACTTTTCTTATTCGAAACTCAGTAAATCTGGGGAAATTTTACACTCTGGGGGCTGGGGGCGAAGGGGTTGTACATTTACTATTGTCACTCCTAACTAGTCAACATTTAGAAACACTACCCACCTGAAACTCCTACAAAACAGAACAGCCCAACAAACTTTATAATTACTAATTTTATTTAAACAAAAATATAATATTAAATTATGACACTACCCCAAAAAATTATTATACTAGTCCAAATAAAGTAAAGTAATAAAAAGATTTAAACAATATTAACATAGAAACAATATTAAACAGCTCAATATTATAATGATGCATATTTTAAACTTAAATATTATTGATAAAAGAATTAAACAGGTATATTATGGTATATATTTGCCAAAGATATCACATTCCTCAATATAATGGTACTCACCATATTCTGATTTTGATATTCGGCACCATAAATACTATAACTTCAATATTAAGGGCCTGATTACGACCGTTGCAGATTGGGAACCGCCTGACCTTAGGTCAGCAGTTCTGAGCGCAGTATTTGGATGCGACCGCCCAATGCGGTCGGAAACATCAATTTTTCAATGGAAGCTTGTGTGGTGGGCGGAAAAAGCCCGCAGCACAAGCTTCCATTGAAAAATGGATGCTTTCAAACATCCCTGCACCATGTGACAGGCACCTCACGTAGCCTGCCACATGGTGCAGGGATGGTTAGGGGGGCACCATAGGTGCTCCCCGGAGCAGAAGGAAAGGAGGGAAGGGGGCCCTGCTGGTGGGAAAGGCTGGCATGTAATGGCTGTCAGAAACTGACATCATACTTCCGACGTTGGATCCACCGTCATCAAGGGATTATGAAGTTTTCCGACGCATCGATGGGCTCCTTGAGTCAGTTGGAAAGCGTCAGATGGTCTCTCTGCCTACTGCTTCCGGCTGCACGCATGGTAATGCGTCTGTCGGACCACAGCAGCAGATGGCAGTTAAGACTGCAACCGACGAGATGTCTGACCACCATCGTAATCAGCCCCTAAGAATCCAAACTGCTCCTCCCAGCTGAAGTATGAGGATGTGTGATGGCAAGGTGCAACAGTTGCCTATAGCTTCTCAGAATTCTCTGGAGTCAGTGTCTCTGGGTCGTAATTATCGCACCTTGACTTTGAGGAACAATAAGTCCAGCCCTAGAGACACGAGTGTCTGGAACGGTATTCTCATCAGGCAACTCATAAAGAGGCCCAGTGCAGTTAAGAAAATGATTTCCCTTTGTGTACGTTGCAAGACTTTGACTTCCTCATAACTTCTTCAACTTCTTTATCACATCTTTGGTTCTATATTGACTGAATAAGGGGATACAATTCTTTGTTTGAGGGACGCAACTGCCTCTGGTATACAAAACATAGCTATTCTTTCGCAAGAATAGCAATTTCCATGGGACCCTTATGGTAGCAGTGAAGCAAGCATTCAGCAATAGGAGACACCTTTGCTTAGATAGCTATCAAATCAACATAGTGCTCACAGTCCACAGGTTCAGTTTCCTGAGTCTTCATGCCATTTTTCCACTTGGTAATTATGGTGATTTGTTTTTGCTATGTTTGACTTTACCACTACCTGTAGACCTTGGCCAATGAATTAAAAGACAGAGCAGTCTTGATATCAGAAAAGCAGTTCATATGGCCAGTTATACCCAGCACTAAATTGGAGGTTTGAGCGACATTAACTTATTAACTAAAGACTGATGAAAAAGATGTGTACAACAGATCTGATCTCATCCATTAATGTTCAGACAAGGCAACTTACAATACCAGCTTAGTGAACTATATTTGGCCACCAGGCTATGACAACACCAATCCATACATTGGTTCAAACATTTTCACCTCAGACCCACTCTGATAAAAAAGCGAATCACCGTCCTCCACCGAAAACTCCGTTACCCAAATATAATAACTGTGGAAAAATGTTCACACCTAAACGAAACGGCAACCATTTGGAAAGTATAAAATCAAAGAGCATGCACATCTCCAGGGAAATGCACCTGTCAAACAAAGAAGTTAACATTATCAATGTGTGCCTTTGTTTCTCGAAGTTGAAGTTTACTCTCTTCATGTTTAGAACCATGCTGCTCGCAATGCTTCTGAAACTTTGAGCAAAGCTTTTTTGTAACTGTTGCAGGCAGGAGTGTTTTTGTGCAGGATGGGACAATTCCTTCACAAAAACAATCCTTAAAGACTTTTTCCTCTTTTTAAGTGTGCTGCAGAATTCAGCAAACATAGTACAAGGAAAAAACGAGGGGAAATAAACATATTTCTTCTCATTGTGCCTATATTGGGAAGGCAGAGCATTTTGTTGCATTACCAGCTTTACCTGTTTTTGCAAATCTGGGAATGCAACACAATTCATGGGTGGATGCGTGGGAACACCCATTCTTCACAGACGTTAGGCCTTGCTGGAGCAAAGTAACGCAAGGTAGCTGCATACGCTGTCTTCCGTTACTCTAGATTTACCAAGTCATGCAAGGCGATGCAACAAGGCCTTTCGTGGCTTGCTAAATCTGACTTAAGGTGTTGCTTGAACATGAAATACATTGAAAAAAAAGAGACAAGAGTTGTTTGGCAAAACAGTAACAGTTCATTTAATTAAATAATGAGCCGGGGGCACAGGCATAGGGTCTGAGGACTGTCTACATTTACAATCGATCTAACAAAGACTTTTACACTGTTCCAGTTTTTTAAGTACTTGATCTTGATGCTGCCATGCCCCCTCGTCAGACTGCCCTCCCCCTGGGCTGTGGCCAGCGAACCCCACCCTGGGAGATCAGCAGCAGAGTGGGGAATTGCCTCCCACATGCGCCCTTAATGGCAAACTTTAGTGAGTATACCCTATCGACAGAACACATATAGCAGCCCTGAATCTCCAGATGCAAGTAAAAGTTTGAATACCCTTTATTGTCTCATTAGTCCTTCTTTTGGCTTTGGTACAGTTAATACTTGGGATGTGGGTGAATAGGTGGTATTTTACTCTGAGGTTTTAGATTACTGCATATTTGGACTTTCTGCTTGTGTGAAGGCATTAGCTTCCCAGACAGTTACAAAATCCCCGCCAAGGCTGTGGCCATGGTCCCTGTTGGACTGGGTTCCTTGTCTGCTGTTGTTTTGCCATGTGTTTATCCAACTACCTGATGGCTGACTGGCCTCCCTGCAGCCGAGTGTAAGGTGTTCTCGAGTTTCCCTGGGCTTGGTTTAGTGGATTAGGATTTTGTGGTGGCAGACCCTTGCTTATCGATCTCTGTTTGTGGTATGCTTTTAACCGGCATTTGTCTGCCAGGTGGCCCATCCTGTGGCAATAGTAGCATTCCCTAGGGCCTGGTTGCTGCCAACCTACCTGACCTCTCCCGCTATAGCTAGGTTGAAACCCTCTAGGGTTTTGCGGTGGAGCTCCCTTTAAGACTGGTGCCATTTGCATGCTAGTGTCCAATGTAGCCCCCTTCTCCATTAGCCCTCCTTTGTCAGGATGGTGAGGGAACATCTCCCTCAGGGTCATCCATATTCGGTGCCTGTTAAAATTGAATGTGCCCCTGTCATGCTCAGTGTTTGTCAGCGTAATTGCTGGGATGCGAACTCGGGCGAACATAGTGTTAGGCTGCACTCTGATAAGACTACTTAGCAGACTTTTGTATCACCTATCACTAGGTTTATACCTGTGGTGTTCTCCACAAAGCATGAGATCCATTTAACCGCTCCATCCAGCAATGGCAGTAAGTTTGTCTTTAACTCTTCCTTGTCCATTTGAGCCCATGGCACATAGATGGTCCCTGATGTGCCCCTTTGTAGCAGCGGGTACATCTTTGCTTTGGGAAACTCTACTGGTTTCTCTCTAACATAGCGTTTCCAACTTGTTAGGCATTCTTGCATGTAGGGAAAGTTCCACTTGGGATATCCTCCTCCATGACGGATGCAGTCTTCTGTAATGGCCATGTCCTCAGGTTCGAAGGATTCCTCCTTCAGCCAGGGTCTATCGTACTGGTCTTTTCCCTCAGTCCAGTGGGTTAGCAGGTGGCAGAATGGCCGAGCAAAGGTCTCGCCATCCTATCCGGCCACTATCTCCCTTGGGGTCTGTCTATCTATCCCGTGCATTCAGTTGGAGCAAAGTACATGTTCGTCAATGTTCCCTCGTGTACGTGTAAAGGTGCCATCCTGTTTTTCCCATGTCTTGGTTGGCTCAGCACCAGGCTACCTTCTCTCTTATTTCCCGGTCAGCCCCTCTGCTTCATTAAAATTTTGGTGAGACTCGGATCCCAGCCAGAAGCCTCTCATCTAATTCTACGTCTGACTCTTCCCTGATAAGTGCCCTGTGCTTACCTCCGCTCTCCTCATATGAGGCTGGGCTGCTCTGTTTTCTCGCTGTGCTTTCTGGGTGCAAGCTCTTTCTCTTCCTCTCCTTAGCTCGCACCTTTCTTCAACATCTCATCTAGGTTGCCTCCTTCGCTCTGAGCTATTCGCTGCTCTTTTTGGTTGGGCTTTGCCCTCAAATTCGTTCTCTGTTGTTTCCTCGGCTACCTGAATAAGTCCTGTAGCTCCACTCTTGACATCGGATCCCGGGGGACTGGGGCCCCCATCCTCACTACCGCTAGCTTAATCACTGTCTAGAATGACTACAAACCTTCCTAGTTGTGTATGTTCGCCTAAATCAGTGAGGATGCATGTTCTCCACACCGCTGGAGTTCTATGTGTCGAGCGCGATGGACAGAGGGTGTAGGAAACTAGGATCTGCTTCTTATGGTTACCCCCACTTTTTGCTGATGTTTCACTGTTTTTCGACTTTAGTCTGGCTGGGGCCCTGCTATCCAGGACCCCAGCCTAGCTGCTTCCTCTCTAAATTGATTCCATGTACCTTAGGTACACTTCAGATTGGATTCTGGGGTGCCCTTATAAGTCCCTAGTATATGGTATACTATGTACCCAGGGCATAGGTACCCCAGAGGCCTACCAGGGGCTGCAGCATGTATTATGCCACCCCTGGGAAGCCTTCCAAAATGACACCACAGGACTGCTACAGCAGCCTGAGGGAGGTGGTGCATGCACCCCTTACTGAGATATAGGTTCACTATATCTCACCCTATCACTGCACATATAAACCTATCAGTCACCCCTATGGCAGGCCTTATCAATCCTGAAGGCAGGGTGCTTGGTTTTATGTGAGAGGGTGCCCATGCATGAGCAGAGCCCCTCTGCAGCCTTCGGAATCTATCCTCCGGGGTTGTCTGTGAGTGCAGCCTGACCATATACTCTTAAGTGCATTATAACTCAACGGTAAATGCTAACTTTGGGATGGCTGCACGGAAACATGTCGTGTTTGGTGTCAAACACCTTGGAATCATACCCCCACACCAGTAACTGGTGTGGGAGTATGATCCCACCCTTCTAGAGGGAGAGACATGACAGCACCGGTATACCCGGTACCAGCTAACAGAGCCCTGGCATCACAAAATGGATGCTGCAGCCACAGACACGAGTCTGGCCTCCTGCTGCTGACTGAAACTCCGGCAGGGGAGGCCTGGAAAATAGGTTTCCTGTCACAGGGAGGTGTTACCACCTCCCAGACAGGCTTTAGTGTATTGGGGCTGGGTGGGTGCACTCTCAGAGTGCTTTGAAGTCCTGCACTGGGGGCACATTTGGTGTCCCTGTGCATAGCCCAGTTCAAACCGGTTTCAGGGGCTACCAGCCCCTGCTCTGGCGCAAAACTGGACAAAGGAAATGGGTGTAGCCACCCCTCTTTCCAAACCCTCCCATAGGTTAGTCCAACCCCTTCCTTGGGTATAAGATAGGAACCCCTGGCAACAGGACTTTAGATATCCCTGGATGAAACTCTGAAACTGAATCCTGGACCTTCGACGATCTGTTAAATGCCAGATGACTGAAGAATCTCCCTTGGAGTAAAGGAGTTACTCCCCTGCTTGGCAGGCACCAAAGACACATCTGTCCGGTCTGCATCTCTGAAGCTCCCGCCGGACGCCGACAACCCTGCAACCCAGGAGGTGTGTTTCCAAACTTCGCAGAGGCTGACCCGAGTCCCCAGCAAAGCTGAGACCCGTAGCCCTCGTGGGTACCGTGGAAACGGAACCCCTGGACACCGTGCACATTTGCAAGTGCATAAGCTTGTGTTTGATCCTAGAGGCTGTGCTTTGGGTTCTTTGTAGCCCCAACCCCGAGCAGTAAATCCACCGAAGATTGCTGGCCAGGCCACTCCCAGTGATCCGTGGGCTGCCATTTTGTGATTCCGCTTGAGGTCCCTTTGCGATCCCTTGTCCATCAACTTGTGGGTCCCTCAGAAGGGCAACTCTAATTTCAACAGACCTCCCTGGTTGCTCCAGGCCTGCCCTGACTCTCCTTTGCTTAGGGAGTCCCTCGGACCTCACTGGTCCGCTCCAAAGCCTTTGTTCTCTTTCTGCTTGGGTTGCTGTTGCCAAGGCTTGTTGGGTCCAATCCAGGCACTGATACCGCCGCAAGCTACTACCTTTGTGGGACAGCTCGATTCCAGCTCCTGGTTGTCGTTGACGCCTCCTGGTCCTCGTGGCTGCAGAGACAATCTTCACCTCTTTGAACTTGAAGCACCCGGCATCTGTGGGAATTTGACTATCGTGCCCCTGGTCACTGGCTAGTGACCCAGACTCTGTCCCCTCTGCTTTCAGGTTGTTCCCATCCTCGATCCAGGCTTGGATCTCTTCGGACACTTCGCAGCTTCCCGGCAGCAGCACTTTCCAGCCAGCGGCCATTGAAAACGACGGCACGGCCCGATACCATTCGACACCAGTGCACCCGGCTTCCCTGGGTGAGGTAACATGAGTACTTCGGTGCTCCCGTGGGTGTTTGCCCTCGAACCCTCTAAGTCCAATAGGGTTTGTTCCTAGTCCACTCCGAAGTGTCCCTAAACTTTAAAACTCTAACAGCGACTTTCCCCATAGACACTAACGGAGCTCGCGGCTGTGTTCACACACTGCACACGTCCCCCGTGTGTCCCCTGTGTCACTACCTTGGGTGGTTCCTTGGGGTCCCAGCGATTCTACAGGCTCTAGGCCTTTTGTCTAGTCAAGTCGTGGTTCTTATACCACTTTCTTAATATATGGTTTGGTACGCCCCTAGGGCTAATCGTATATTGTGCTAATTTACTGTGCTATTTGACTTGTAACTTGTGTATTTCGACCTCTAGCCTCATAAAGAGACTAGTGGGTAGTGTTTAGTAATGAATACATATATTTTATATATATAGCTGGTGTGGTTCCCCTTTCATCTGGTCATTCATGAGATTATAGACTGGTAAAACAAACAGCTTTACACTCCTTCAAGACTTAGCCTGAAGGCTGCTCTCCATAGCTACCACTAGGATAGCTCTCAATAAAGGTTGTCTTTAAACCTATCATCAATAAAGGTCGCTTGGACTGGTGCAAGGTGCCCACTATAACTAGTGGACAGCATATACCAGGCCAACTTCTCACATTGGTGTGCAGCGGTTGGATTCAAGCTTGCCTTTGTTTTACCAGATAATCTCAAGTGAGTAACTAACTGAAAACCACTAAAAGGTACCTGAGGTACATATAATTCAAGCTTAAAATTACAGCAAGTTCTACTGAACTTAGAGTTGTATGTCAAGGGCTTAGCACACCCTTTCTACAACTCAAGAGAGTTTAGTAGGTCACACTAGAGTGGGTAGTGCATACACCACACCTCACTAGTGATGTCTTCAAGGCCAGGAGCCAGTGGGTCCCTGCCAGAAGCTAATGGGCTTCCACCATCCAAGTATGACAACCTCCAATTCTTGGAATTGAAAGCATTGTGTAGTACTAGGAAGTTGAAGACAGGAAAAACTGCAAACACCCAACGCCTCATAGAGGTACTGCTGTTGGATGATCTCAAGAAGGCCTCAGGGTCTGAAGGGGTAGGCAGAGAGGGTGGGGCAGCAAATGAGGAAGGCCCAAGGGGTGGAGAAAACCATGACCTGACCTCTGAAGCTGGCCAGGAAGATGACAATGATCTTACCCTGGAAAATTCAGCTCCTCCTGCAGATGAGGAGGAGGACCAGAATGGCCTCCTCTTTGTCCCACCATGGAGAGTTGAGAGTGTGCCTAGAAGGTCAAGGTCTCCTTCTCAGGAGTCTAACCATTCTGACACCTCAATAGGGACCTCTGTTTCCTCTCATAGGAGGGAGACCTCTCATGAGAGGAAAGAGAGACTGCTCAAGTATGAAGAAGCTCAGCTTAGAATCAGAAGAGAGCAGGTGGCTTTAGATAGGGAGTCCCTAGAGCTTCAGAGAACAAGAAGAAAGTTGGGACTAGAGTCCCATGGTGGCAGCAACTTCCCTAGTGGTAGGGAAAGGTCTCATGACCATAGAAACCTAAGCAAGATTGTTCCTCCCTACCAGAGTGGGGATGACATCCACAAATGGGTTACTGCACTGGAAAGGGCCTGTAAAGTTCAGAGGGTCCCCCAGGAGCAGTGGGCAGCAATCTTGTGGCTCTCCTTTGCAGACAAAGGTAGAGATAAGCTCCTCACTGTAAGAGAAGAGGATGCTGATGATTACCAAATCTTGAAAAGTGCACTGATTGAGGGGTTTGGCCTAACCACTGAACAGTATAGGATAAAGTTCAGAGATACCCAAAAGGCACAAAATCAAGACTGGGTGGACTTTGTAGATTGTGCTACTAAGGCTCTGGAGGGCTGGTTACTTGGCAGTAAGGTGTGTGATTTCAAAGGATTGTACAACCAATTATGAGGGAGCAGATCCTTAATATTTGTCAAAATCAGCTGTTGCATCAGTACCTGGTGGACTCTTATCTGACCTCTCCCCAAGAATTGGGAAAGAAGGCAGACAAATGGGTCAGAACCAGGGTGAGGCAGAAGGTTCAGAACCAAGGCGGTGACCCAAAGAAGCCAGATTCTAAGAACTCTGACAAGGGTGGGGAAAAGGGTAAAGACCAGAAGTCTTCTCAAGGTCCCCAAAAATCTTCTTCTGGGGGGGAAACCCAATGTACCAAAAGTAAAGGCCAAAAGAAACCATGGTGTAAGATCTGTAAACAGAAAACACACTGGACCAGTGATTGCACCAAGTCCAAAGACTCAAATCCAGCCACCATTGCCCCTAAGGCAACTGTTCCCCCTAGTGCAGCTACAACTGGTGGTACTCAGAATAAGGGTGTAGTAGGGTTAACCCTGGGTTCTGAGATGGGCTCTGGCCTAGTCAGAGTTCCAACTCAGGCTGTCCTGGTCTGTGATGGAGGCATGGACATGTCCTCCTCTGTGAGTCCCAGTAACTTGGGCAAGTACAGACAGCAGCCTTTGATAAATGGAAAAGAGGCTTTGGCATACAGGGACACAGGAGCAAGTGTCTCCATGGTGACAAAAGATCTTGTGGCTGCTGGGCAGATTATACTTGGTGAGATGTACCAAGTGACCAATGCTAGCAATGTCAGGACAGACCATTCCATGGCAGTTGTTAATTTCTCCTGGGGATGGGTAACTGGCCTCAAGAAAGTTGTGGTAAGTGCTGACCTCACTGTAGAATGCTTGCTTGGCAATGATCTAGAAACTTCAGCTTGGGCAGAAGTGGAGCTCAGGACACATGCAGAAATGCTAGGGATCCCTGCACATGTATTTGCTGTGACCAGGTCACAGGCCAAAAAGCCTAACACTGAACAGGCCCTGGATTCTGGAATAATGGACCAGGTGCCTCCCAAGAGGAGAAGCAGCAGGGTTAAGGCAGTGCCTTCCCCCCTGACTCAGAATACAGATCAGCCTCCTGAGGGAGATGATCTTAGTCCTGAAGAAGGAACTGTCCCAGAGGAGCTTGAACCTGATCAGGTTGAGTTCTTGGGGACAGGGGCCCTTCCAGGGCAGATCTGAGCCAGGAGCAGCTGAGCTGCCCCTCTCTTGAACCCCTCAGAATGCAAGCTGCTGATGAGGCTGCTGGGAATGCTAGTGGCACCCATAAGATATATTGGGATGATGGACTCCTATATTCAGAGAGTAGAGACCCCAAGCCTGGTGCTACCAGGAGGTTGGTAATACCTCTGAAATTTAGGGGCTTCCTATTGGCACTAGCCCATGATATTCCTCTAGCAGGTCACCTGGGCCAAAACAAGACTTGGGACAGGATTGTTCCTCACTTTCATTGGCCCCACATGTCTGAAGACACCAAGGAGTTTTGTCGCTCCTGTGTCACCTGTCAAGCCAGTGGGAAGACAGGTGGAACCACAAAGGCCCCCTGATACCACTACCTGTGGTGGGGGTTCCCTTTGAGAGGGTGGGGAGTGATATAGTTGGTCCCATGGATCCTCAGACAGCCTCTGGGCACAGATTTATTCTGGTGGTGGTGGACCATGCCACTAGGTACCCAGAAGCAATTCCGCTTAGGACCACCACAGCACCTGTGGTGGCAAGGGCCCTCTTGGGAGTATTCTCAAGGGTGGGTTTTCCTAAGGAGGTAGTAACAGACAGGGATGCCAACTTCATGTCTGGTTACTTGACTGCAATGTGGAAGGAGTGTGGAGTGAACTATAAGTTCACCACACCCTATAACCCACAATGCAATGGTTTAGTTGAAAGGTTCAACAAAACCTTGAAGGGCATGATCAAAGGTCTCCCAGAAAAGCTTAGGCGCAGATGGGACATCCTTTTGCCCTGCCTTTTATTTGCCTACAGGGAGGTGCCTCAAAAGGGGGTTGGTTACAGCCCTTTTGAACTTTTGTTTGGCCATCCTGTTAGGGGTCCTTTGTGTCTGGTGAAGGAGGGATGGGAGTTACCTCTCAAACCCCCTAAACAGGACATAGTGGACTATGTACTTGGTCTCCACTCCAGGATGGCAGAGTATATGAAAAAGGCAACCAAAAACCTTGAGGCTAGCCAGGAATTACAAAAAGCCTGGCATGACCAAAAGGCTGTGCAGACTGTGTACCAGCCAGGACAGAAGGTGTGGGTGCTGGAGCCTGTGGCCCCAGCAGCTCTCCAAGATAAGTGGAGTGGCCCCCATACCATTGTTGAACAGAAGGGAGAAGTTACCTACTTGTTAGACCTTGGAATTCCCAGGAGTCCCCATTGGGTACTTCATGTCAACAGATTGAAACCATATGTTGACAGGGCAGACATGGGCTTGCTCGTGGCTACTGATGAGGGACAGGAGGAAGAGAGTGATCCACTCCCTGACCTGCTCTCTCAGAACCCTGATGATGGATCGGTAGATGGTGTAGCCTTGGCAGGCAGCCTCACTGTCCAACAACAAACTGACTGCAGAAAAGTTCTCAGCCAGTTCAGGCATATGTTCTGACACCTAGTCAGACTACCTGGTGCACTCATGAGGTGGACACTGGGGACAGTCTACCTGTCAAGAATAAAATCTACAGGCAGCCTGATCATGTCAGGGATTGTATAAGGACAGAGGTCCAAAATATGTTGGATTTGGGAGTCATTGAACCCTCAGATAGCCCTTGGGCTGGTCCAGTGGTCCTTGTGCCTAAACCTCACACCAAAGATGGCAAGAGAGAGATGAGGTTTTGTGTGGACTAAAGGGGTCTCAATGCAGTCACTAGGACTGATGCCCATCCCATCCCAAGGGCGGGTGAGCTTATAGATACTTTGGCCTCAGACAAGTTTCTGAGCACATTTGACTTGACAGCTGGCTACTGGCAGATCAGACTAGCTGATGATGCAAAGCCAAGACAGCATTTTCTATCCCTAGTGGGCATTATCAGTTTGTGGTGATGCCCTTTGGTTTGAAAAATGCACCTGCCACTTTCCACAGGTTGGTGAATACAGTCCTCACAGGCCTGGAAGCCTATAGTGCAGCATATCTAGATGATATTGCTGTCTTTAGCTCCACCTGGGAGGATCACCTGGTCCACCTAAGGAATGTTTTGGAGGCCCTGCAAAAGGCAGGCCTAACTATCAAGGCTACAAAGTGCCAGATAGGGCAGAGTCAGGTTGTGTACCTGGGCCACCTTGTGGGTGGAGGCCAGGTTGAACCATTGCAGAGCAAAATCCAGACCATAATGGACTGGGTTGCTCCCACTACCCAGACTCAGGTGAGAGCCTTCTTGGGCCTGACTGGGTACTACAGAAGATTTGTAAAAGGTTATGGATCCATAGTGACCCCATTGAATGACCTTACCTCTAAAAGAATGCCCAAAAAGGTTCAGTGGACAGTTAGCTGTCAAAAGGCATTTGATGACCTGAAGCAGGCCATGTGCACTGCTCCCATTTTGCAAAGTCCTGATTACTCCAAAAAGTTCATTGTGCAAACAGATGCATCTGAGGTGGGGGTAGGGGCTGTACTGTCACAGTTGAATGATGAAGGTCAGGATCAGCCAGTAGCTTTTATTAGCAGAAGGCTGACCCCCAGAGAGAAACGTTGGTCAGCCATTGAGAGGGAGGCCTTTGCTGTGGTTTGGGCTCTGAAGAAGCTGAGGCCATACTTGTTTGGCACTCACTTCCTTGTTCAGACAGACCATTAGCCCCTCTTATGGCTAAAACAGATGAAGGGTGAAAACCCCAAACTTTTGAGGTGGCCCATGTCCCTACAGGGGATGGACTATACAGTGGAACATAGACCTGGGAGTAGCCATGCCAATGCAGATGGACTCTCCAGATATTTCCACTAAGAACATGAAGACTCAACTGGTCAAGGTTAGTTTAATGTCCCTGCATTTGGGGGGGGGGGGGTTGTGTAGTAGAGTAGGATCTGCATCTTATGGTTACCCCCACTTTTTGCTGATGTTTCACTGTTTTTCGACTTTAGTCTGGCTGGGGCCCTGCTATCCAGGACCCCAGCCTAGCTGCTTCCTCTCTAAATTGATTCCATGTACCTTAGGTACACTTCAGATTGGATTCTGGGGTGCCCTTATAAGTCCCTAGTATATGGTATACTATGTACCCAGAGGCCTACCAGGGGCTGCAGCATGTATTATGCCACCACTGGGAAGCCTTCCAAAATGACACCACAGGACTGCTACAGCAGCCTGAGGGAGGTGGTGCATGCACCCCTTACTGAGATATAGGTTCACTATATCTCACCCTATCACTGCAGATATAAACCTATCAGTCACCCCTATGGCAGGCCTTATCAATCCTGAAGGCAGGGTGCTTGGTTTTATGTGAGAGGGTGCCCATGCATGAGCAGAGCCCCTCTGCAGCCTTCGGAATCTATCCTCCGGGGTTGTCTGTGAGTGCAGCCTGACCATATACTCTTAAGTGCATTATAACTCAACGGTAAATGCTAACTTTGGGATGGCTGCACGGAAACATGTCGTGTTTGGTGTCAAACACCTTGGAATCATACCCCCACACCAGTAACTGGTGTGGGAGTATGATCCCACCCTTCTAGAGGGAGAGACATGACAGCACCGGTATACCCGGTACCAGCTAACAGAGCCCTGGCATCACAAAATGGGTGCTGCAGCCACAGACACGAGTCTGGCCTCCTGTTGCTGACCGAAACTCCGGCAGGGGAGGCCTGGACAATAGGTTTCCTGTCACAGGGAGGTGTTACCATCTCCCAGACAGGCTTTAGTGTATTGGGGCTGGGTGGGTGCACTCTCAGAGTGCTTTGAAGTCCTGCACTGGGGGCACATTTGGTGTCCCTGTGCATAGCCCAGTTCAAACCGGTTGCAGGGGCTACCAGCCCCTGCTCTGGTGCGAAACTGGACAAAGGAAATGGGTGTAGCCACCCCTCTTTCCAAACCCTCCCATAGGTGGGTCACCTGAGTTAGTCCAACCCCTTCCTTGGGTATAAGATAGGAACCCCTGGCAACAGTACTTTAGATATCCCTGAACAAAACTCTGAAACTGAATCCTGGACCTTCGACGATCTGTTAAACGCCAGATGACTGAAGAATATCCCTTGGAGTAAAGGAGTTACTCCCCTGCTTGGCAGGCACCAAAAACGCATCTGTCCGGTCTGCATCTCCGAAGCTCCCACCGGACGCGACAACCCTGCAACCCAGGAGGTGGGTTTCCAGAGTTCCCATAGGCTGACCCGAGTCCCCAGCAAAGCTGAAACCCATAGCCCTCATGGGTACCGTGGAACCGGAAGCCCTGGACACCGTGCACATTTGCAAGTGCATAAGCTTCTGGTCAATCCTAGAGGCTGTGCTTTGGGTTCCTTGTAGCCCCAAACCCCGAGCAGTGAATCCACCGAAGATTGCTGGCCTGGCCACTCCCAGTGGGCCGCCATTTTGTGATTCCGCTCAAGGTCCCTTTGCGATCCCTTGTCCGTCGACTTGTGGGTCCCTAAGAAGGACAACTCTAATTTCAAAGGGCCTCCCTGGTTGCTCCAGGCCTGCCCTGACTCTCCCTTGCTTGGGGAGTCCCTCGGACCTTGCTGGTCCGCTCCGAAGCCTTTGTTCTCTTTCTGCATGGGTTGCTGTTGCCAAGGCCTGTTGGATCCAATCCGGGCACCGACACCGCCATAAGCTACTACCTTTTTGGGACAGCTCGATTGCAGCTCCTGGTTGTCGCCGACGCCTCCTGGTCCTCGTGGCTGCAGAGACAATCTTCACCTCTTCAAACTTGAAGCACCCGGCATCAGTGGGCATTTGACTATCGTGCCCCTGGTCACTGTCTAGTGACCCAGACTCTGTCCCCTCTGCTTTCAGGTTCTTCCCATCCTCGATCCAGGCTTGGATCTCTTCGGACACTTCGCAGCTTCCCGGCAGCAGCACTTTCCAGCCAACGGCCATTGAAAACGACGGCGCAGCCCGACACCATTTGACACCTGTGCACCCGGCTTCCCTGGGTGAGGTAACACGAGTACTTTGGTGCTCCCGTGGGTGTTGGCCCTCGAACCCTCTAAGTCCAAAAGGGTTTGTTCGTAGTCCACTCCGAAGTGTCCCTAAACTTTAAAACTCTAACCGCGACTTTCCCCATAGACGCTAACAGAGCTCACGGCTGTGTTCACACACTGCACACGTCCCCCGTGGGTCCCCTGTGTCACTACCTTGGGTGGTTCCTTGGGGTCCCAGCGATTCTACAGGCTCTAGGCCTTGTGTCTAGTCAAGTCGTGGTTCTTATACCACTTTCTTAATATATGGTTTGGTACGCCCCTAGGGCTAATCGTATATTGTGCTAATTTACTGTGCTATTTGACTTGTAACTTGTGTATTTCGACCTCTAGCCTCATAAAGAGACTAGTGGGTAGTGTTTAGTAATAAATTAGTATATTTTATATATATACCTGGTGTGGTTCTCCTTTCATTTGGTCATTCATGAGATTATAGACTGGTAAAACAAACAGCTTTACACTCCTTCAAGACTTAGCCTGAAGGCTGCTCTCCATAGCTACCACTAGGATAGCTTTCAATAAAGGTTGTCTTTAAACCTATCATCAATAAAGGTCGTTTGGACTGGTGCAAGGTGCCCACTATAACTAGTGGACAGCATATACCAGGCCAACTTCTCACAGGGGGGGTCAAAATTCTGGGAGCCCTTGCCTCAGACTAAGGTTGCTCTCTAACTGCCTGGGCCTGCTGGCCTGTTAGTCTCTTATGCCTGGGCCTAACCACTCATTGTTTGGTGGGAGGCCCGCTGACTTCTTCTACTGGCAGATTAGTGATTCTTAATGTGAGCAGAGCAGGTGAGAGCACCTCCATACCTGCATATGGTGGGGGAGGTGCTTACACCTTGCTTGCTATCTGTAATGCAGAACTGTCGATCTGGACTTCCTCGAAGATGCCTCATGTTTCTAATAATGGGGAGAGGATGTAGCCTTACTGCTAGAGCGGTCAACCTCGAAGCTGGGGAACCAGGTTCAAGTCTCCGCAACGACGCTCAACATCCTGTGATTCTGGGCAAATCACTTAATATCCCCGTGCCTAACAAAAATTAATGTGTCCTTCTGTAACAAAACTGGTGCTCATGTAAAGCGCTCTGATACCCTATGTCTTGGGTCTAGATTGTGCTATATAAAACTCAAAAAAAATAAAAATAATAATGCCTCTCTTTTATCTTTCTTTTGACCTGTGTATTTGGTTTGTTTTTATGTTTTAATGTTGTCTCCATGATACTTTTGGTAGTTTTAGGGGACAAGATGCCTTAGCTTTTTTGTTTTAGGGACTCTCTGGCTCCGATTTGAATTGCAGGGAAAGTATACACGGGGGTTACTGCTTCTAATTATGTCACTATGAGCTCAGCGCTATGAACAGAGGCATCAACAATTCAACATGACCATTTTATAAACACAAATAACAATGCATAAGAAGGGTTGCAACATAGAAAAAGTGCATGTTTGTCAATAAAAACAGTATCTGAACGATATTGACTCCTGACACCAAATACACTTTGTGAGAAATAGCAGCATCTTCATATGAAACATTGGGTCATCAACAAAACACAATACTTAGGACAAAACACAGTTTGCAGTAATTAACAATACCACAACATCACACATATACCTTATATCAATAAGCGCACCCTGTATCACACCCATGGGTCAAGCGTACCGTCGGTATCATGCCCAGTGGTCCAAACGACCAACACCTAAAAACTGACAGAGAAAAAATGATGACTTTGTCAAAAGCTTCCTTAGCTAGCTCCTAGTTCATGCTATCCTGTGACCAGGGGAGGCTCTGCGTGGTATAAGTGAGCCTGATAGTCTGTCAATATTGGTGCCAGGACAAACATAACAGTTTGTGGAATAAAGGAATAACTTGAGAACTACAGATCCCTCTTGGTCAAACACCTAATCTTTTTCCCTAAATGTCTGAATCGCACCCTGTAACACACCCAGAGGTTAAGGGTACCATTTGTGTCATGCCCAGCGGTCCAAGCATACTGGCTGTGTCACACCCAGTGGAAAAATTGTACCATCTGTGTTACGCCCAGCGGTCCAATGAACAACACCTCTCACTTCTTTCAGATTCCAATGGCGTTGAGAAACCGCTGGCACTGAGAAACCCTTTTAGAGTAAAAAAATAAGATTTAGGGGTCAACTCTGACAATAAATACAATAAATATTCACCTTTCCTAGCATGCTTATTATCAAAAAAAGGTGACATGTGTGGGATCGCCTCCGAGGCCGCCTCGCAACGACTCAGCCAGGACATATACAATAGGAAATATGCCAAATATCTGTCAGTGGCAAGGAGCTCAGGTTATCTTGTGACGCTTCTTCCTAGTTTGCCAAATGCCACATGCTTTAATAAGGTTCTGATGCAGTCTCTAACCCTCTCTTATGGCGACTTCAGGGCGAACCTCCACCCCACAGATTCAGCAGAACTTCCAATCAATTGCGGTGTCTGTTTGCCTTCTTTGTTGAGCAAATGTGAATCCGTCCGGGTGGGGTCCCCTTTTTTTTGGTTGCAGTAAGGTTCAAGGTACCAGTCAGCTCCTTGCTGGCTCACCAAAATGTTGCTTGTAAATGAAATACCTTGAAAAAACAAGAGATAAGAGGCATTTGGCAAAACTGGAACAGTTTGTTTAATTTATCAATGTGGCCGGGAGCACAGGCATAGGGTCTGAAGACTGTCTCAATTTACAATCGGTCTAACATAGACTTTTATACAGTTCATTGAATGCAAGAAAATGGTTCAGGCGATCCTTTTTTGGTAAGGAATGTGAACCTCTGTCTTTGGAGCCATAAATTGTTGCACTGGATGAGGAATCCAGGTGGGGCCTGTCTTTGATGGACACAATACGGCCAGTGGGTAACGTGTCCAGATGTCCGGCATTGGAAGCATGTGATCACTGTGTATACTTTGTATGCTGTGTCCTGATTGGCTAATTGTTCCTAACTTCATGTGGCATATGACTCTATGGTGTGTTGGGAATGTGTGCACCCCTCTGGTCATGTGTGCCTTATTGGGTCCAATCTTCTTTGATAATTGTGGTGTCCTTGCACCTATCTGTGGGATCGATCTGGGATTTCCGGTTTGTGTGTTTATCTGCTGGCTACGTGCCACCCCACCTGTGATCTGTCAATCAGTGACCTCGGGCATGGGTCTCAGGGCCTGCCTAACTATGTATTTCTGAGTTGTGGTCGACATGGAGTTCACAACAAATTTGTCAGTAAATATATTTTATACATGAATGTAAGGATTGTGTTGCCCCTGCATCACCCTGCGTCTAGTAATGTCAAACATATTATAAATACAAGTATACCATTCTAAATGTTATTTTCATTTCAAATAGACATGCTCATGGATAAGGAATAATCTTTTTATTGTCAAAGTAATCTAGATAAATCCATTAACGTGAATGTTTTTTTTTTAGTTCATGGCCATCCCTGAGCTAAATCTAGCAATATTTGATTAGCCTTCATTTAATTTATATCTTTTCAGCTGCCTAGTAATTTGTCATTGTCAAGTCATCTTCAAAAGTACATCATTTGAAAAAGAAGACATCTAATGTCATTAAGAATTAATAGACTAAAGCTACCTACCGAAAATAAAGCTCTAATATGTAGTTCTGAGTATTAACTACAGTGTTCCTAAAATATAATGATTTTCATTCTAATAACAGTCATTTCAATAAATCTGTTCCAGAAAGTGGAGTAGAGTCATGTACATGTACGTTCCGGTGTCAGAACAGGCCTGTAATAAGAAAATGACAACACTACTTGTTTGTCATAACCTATTACAAAAACATAGGGCGTAATGACGCAGGTTTACCTGTCTATCTGCTGGTGCTGTTTAGAGTTTCCCGTTCTCCCAACCCTCTTACCGACCTATCCTGCGGATGAAAGGCACTCGTTCGCTACAGCAGTGATAGATTCTCGAAGACAAGACAAGGAAGCTTCTGCTGGCTCACTTTCATTTGGTGGTGGTGGGGGGCTCTTTTCCCAGCCTACAGACTGCCTGATCCGTGCTGCCTGCCCTCTCAGCATTGCTACAGATGCAAGTAAGCCAGTGTGAAGGGAACTTTACCAAAAAGTGAGTCACTGCTTTCAGTTTATCCCAGGCAATAAGTGTGAACAGTCGTTCTCTTATTTTTATGTGCATTATTGGACTTGTTATCATACATTTTTAAATTAAGAAAGAATTGCAAGTTTTGAATGTCCTGTATAAACAGAATTGTATAAGCAACTTGTCCTTAAAATGGGGCAACTTGAAAGATCTTTGGAAGGATGCAAACATTCACCTATTATGTGGGATAAATGCACTGCAAGTCACTCTGGAGTTACATGACCCTATAAATACACTTGGTTGATGGCCTTGGCTCTAGGGGTGGGCGGAATTTGCGTAGTCGCGCTACGCAAAGCTCCGCGAAACGGTAAAAAATCTCCGCGAGCACGCAAAAGTTCCGCGAACACGCGGAATTGCTTGTTCCGCCCGTTCGCGATGCTTTTTTCCTGTTCGCGAACGCTGTTTGCGTGCTCGAAGAGAAATATCTCGCGAACACGCATTTTGAAAGTGCGAACAAGCAAAAAATTCCGCAAAGCCGCGAATCGCGGAATTTTTGGCAATTTTGCGTTCTCCGCGGAACGCGAAATTACCCAAATTCCGCAAATTCCGCGAGCGGAACGGAATTTACCACCCAGGCCTACTCTCAATATGATGCATATAGTGGGCATATTACGTGCTACTCGCCCCTGCAACCTTGGCCTCACTCCAAACCCCCCTTTTGCCCCCCTTTTCCCCACCACAAAGGTACCATACAAGTGGTTGGTCTTCACTGCGTAGTCTTTATTACTTCTCACTTAACGCCATCTTTATTTGTTGACGCACTCTCAACATTAGACCAACTTTATTAAATTAATTAAACAAATCCAATACACATTGATACATAGGGTTACACAGTATTCATTTCGGCCACCGGTTACAATTGTATTTACAATTCTGTATCTCCAGCGCCACACCTGATGCATGTTGTGCCAGCAGGCAGCAACACCCATCTCCACTGCTTCCATTTGGAGGTGCAACTACCGTCGTCTACCCCCTAGACTTGGCCACCCAGGGCACTGCCTTGCGCCTTACACGCGCACCAGCTCTCACCCAAATTGCTTCCTCCAAGCACCGGCATCTCGGGTAGGGCCGGAGAGTCCAGGACCACCAGCAGGACGGCCCCCTCTCCCGCCAGCCCGGAGCCCCATTGACTGCCCCCCTGGTCCAGTATCAGGCAGTCCCCGCCAAAAAAGGAGTCCCTGGCATTCCTCTTACCCGGGACCCCAGTGACCTTCCGTTCTCTTTCTGGCGCACTATGAAAAGAAGCACCTCCTGCGGTGTAAATTTGTCCACACTCCCTGCACCCTTTAAGACTGCTACGTATACCTGCCATGTCCTCTCATACATACACTTAGGGGCCGATTCCGATCTTGGCCGGTAGGGCTCCGAATCGGATTCGGCTTCACCGGATCTGATTCGGAGCCCTATTGCCCGACCGATTCGTACGCGCGTCCAGGCGAGCGAGTACGATGCGAAATCGCCGACCGACTCGTCCGGGCGTCCTGACCGCTCCGACCGACTCGTTCCCGGGTCTAACCGCACCGACCGACTTGCTCGGACTCGACTCGCACCGCGCAATGGAGACGTTCCCCGGCAGGGTAAGTACGATGGGCGCCGCGAGCAGTCCGACCGACACGTGCCGTCCGGCTCGAAAGAGCAGTCGGAGCCGTACTTTGGGGGTCCGTGTCGGACCCCCCTGTACGTGTAGCCGCGCGAGTCGCACACGTACACGCTGTAGGGGGCGCCCTTGTCCGCCTCGCACCCATTGAGTCAATGGGAGCCCGCGTACGCGTTGTACGACCGGCTCCCATTGACTTCAATGGGAGTCCGACCGACTCGAGTCCGATAGCATACGTGCGCATCGTACTCGTTCGGTCGGGCTGCTAGGGTCCGATTCGGTCGGAAATCTCTCCGGGTCCGGCTCGGTTGGGGAGATTTCCGGCCCGAATCGGAAGTGGCCCCGTAGTCTTGGGCGCAATAGAAGCTGCTATCAGGTCAGGAGCAAGGGGGCACCAATCCTCCACAGGCTTTCCGGGAAGAACGTCATCTGATCGTCCGCTTGCAGCCATCGCGCTCTGAATTCTGTCAACTTAAAACGAGACAAGGCTTATGCTACGGTGTTGTCCACCCCCGGGACATGTTTGGCAATAAAAAACACATTGCGACTGAGGCATCCCCGCACCAAATCTTTCAGCAAACGTAGCACCCACGGACATTTGGCCCTTTGACTGTTCACTGCCATCACAACCGACATACTGTCAGACCAAAACACGATGCGCTTGTTTTCCAGCAATGTGCCCCATAAATGCAATGCCACAATGATGGGGAATAGTTCTAGAAAAGTGATGTTGCGTGTCAGCCCCATATTGACCGATTCTGCTGGCCAATGCTTCATACACCACCTTGAGCCTAGCACCCCCCCAAAGCCAACACTGCCAGCTGCATCTGTGTAAAGCTCTAGCTCTATGCTCATTTGCGCTGGTTGCTGCCAAATCACTGATCCATTGAACTTCCCCAAAAATTCCCTCCATGTGCCCAAGTCATCCTTCACTTCCGCCGATAGCCTAGTGTGATGGTGTTTCGCCGTTAAACCTGACATTGCCCTGGCGATATTGCTAGAAAAATCCCTGCCCATGGGTATCACCCGAAGTGCAAAATTAAGCTGCCCCACCAAGACTTGCAATTGGTGCAAGGTGACCTTGCGTGCCGCTAAACACTCATCTATTGCTGACTCAAAAGCCTTCACCTTTCCCATAGGGAGTCTGCATATTCCTCCCACAGTGTCAATCTCAATGCCCCGGAAAGTCAATCAAGTCGTGGGGCCCTCAGTTTTATCCTCTGCAAGGGGTACCCCCAAAACCTCTGCCACCCGCTGGAAGCCCAGCAGGGCCTCCCCGCAAGCTGGCGAGCTAGGTGGACCCATAAACAGGAAATCATCCAAGTAATGCACTACATCTTGTGTTGCCACCAAGTCTTTCACTGTCCATTCCAAGAAGCGACTGAAAGTTTCAAACACTGCACACGAGATGGAACACCCCATTGGCATGCATAGATCCACGAAGAAATTCCCCTCAAACGTAAAACCTAGCAACCTAGTGTCCTCCGGGTGCACCGGCAGGAGTCGCCTCAATATCGGATTTTGCCATCAGGGTGCCCTCACCTAATCTCTGCAGTTTCTGAATAGCCGTATCAAAAGTGGTGTACCGAACTGCACATAGCTCCGGATCCAACCTATCATTGACTGACAGTCCAGGCGGACTCGAAAGGTTATGAATGAGTCGATATTTCCCCGCCTCTTTCTTTGGCATCAGGCCCAAAGGTGAACACACCAAGTCCTTCCTTGGTAACTGCTGGAAAGGCCCAGGCACCCTCCCCAGCGCCACTTCTTTCAAGATTATCTCCCTGGCCACCCCTGGATTCAGCAGAACCGAGCGCTGATTGCGTGGTGGCACCATGGAGGGCGGGGCAGTAGTAGGGATATGGAAGCCAAATTTAAAACCTTGAAACAAGAAATGAGCCTCTTGCCGCTTGTCATATCTGCTGAGAAAGCGGGCTAGAACATGCAAGCGTATGGGAGTGGGCGGGCTGTTTTGATGACTGGGCCGGACGGCCCTTGTTCTGGACACTGACAGGGGTGGGGGTGCGCTGTTCCTTAGGTTTCCCCACTTTCTTATAACATTTGCTCTCTGGGTGACCTTGCATCCCACAGAAGGAACATATATGCCTGAACTTGCATGCTGCTCCCCTGCTGCATTCGTTCCTATTGAACTGCCAGCACGCTTGCTTCTTATCACCTGCTCCCTTGCCCCCGAAAGGAATGAGTAGGCTTGCTGACTGGCGTTGCCGAATAGAATTCTGCATGCCATATATTGATCTCCCGCTGATCCCAAGCCACTTCCGGCCTTACAGCCTTCATCTGCCTGAATTTGGTATCATATTGCAGCCAAGCTGTGCCCTGGAATTCAGAGGCTGCCCCATGAATCAATGACATGTAGCTTATTAACTGGGCCGCCAGCGCTGGGAACCGCTCTACCATAATCGCTGCGTATATAGCGAAACCAGTCACCCAATTCTTAATTGACCAATCCACCCAAACTTTCTTTTGCTTAAATTCACCCTCCTTGCTTGTTCTGCTCTTCCCTGGCACCACTCCCACATTGATCAGATCAAATACATCTACATACTCTCCCCTGAAAATCTTCTCTCTGGTTTCCCCCAGCACGTGCCATGTAATACTCGCTGATGGAGCCACAGCGAGTGACGCGGAACCATACATTACCGGGCTCTGTGACAGGGGGGCTTGCCCTGATGCCACCGCCCCCGGGGGTACGGGCGGCCCCGCTGAGGTAGACCCAACCTCCAGTGCACCCATATTACGGACTGGACCTTGTGACGTGGCAGCAACAACCAAGGGATATTGAGCCACCCCTCCTGACTGGACCCACACCTGTGCCACCCCTCCACCCTGATGCGCTACTACTGGCACGGGAACCTGCATGGTGATTGGCGTGGCGGTCACCCCCGCCCCCTGAGCTGCCGTGGTTTGTTGTGTATGTGCCGCAACCAGTGTTGGCAACACGGAGGGAGCTACAGCCTGTGAAAAGCCCCCCCCCCCTGTGAGCAATTCTACATCCGTCTGACAATTCTGGGCAGCTGCATAAGAAACCTGACCAATGTCTGTACACAACAGGGGCTGGCCCAGTGCCACTGCCTCACCTGAAGTGTTCGCTTTTGATACTGCGGCCCGTTTGACCTTCTCTTGCTGCGCATCTTTAAAACGTTCGGGCGTCCGCCTTGTGCGTTTAGTTAGAGGGGCCTCCTGCTGCGAGCTTGCTCCTGCTCCCTGTGCTAATGTCTTCAACGCCCAATCGATGCCGCCTTTTTTTGCGACCTCCCACAGCGCTGACAAGGATCGAAATTCCTCCACTGTCGCCGGGGCCTCCTTGCCCCCCCGCGCTCTCTTTGGCGGCATCCTGCCGTCTACAGAAATAAAGAAAGGAGAGTTAAAAGGCTGGCCCCTGCCATCTTCCTTGCCCTCTGTCGACCGTGGGCTTCCCTTCCTCCACATTCCATGCTTGCGTCTGCCACTTTGGCCGGGCTATATGGATACTTACCACCCCATTGCCTTCCCTGCGACACTCCATGCATCATATACCCATGCTTACGTGAGCCACGTTGGCAGGGCAATAGGGATACTTACTACCCCATCACCCTCCTTGCGGCACTCTCACGCCCCATAAACCCCTGCTTGCGTGCGCCACATTGGCAGGGCAATAGGGATACTTACCACCCCATCACCCTCCCTACGACCCTCTCATGCCTCATAAACCCCTGCTTACGTGCACCACATTGGCAGGGCAATAGGGATACTTACCACCCCATTGCCCCCTTTGTGACACTCTCATGCATCATACAACCCCACCCCCGGGATACTCAGCCTACTTGCTAGCTGAAGTCCCGGTAAGACATGCTCTTCCCCATGCTTCCGCCCTTCCCTGCCATGCTCCCCATCAGCAACCCCTTTCTTTGGGCCCCCTCGGTCTACCCCCAGGTGTCATGCTCGCATGCAACACTTCCCCCATCGTAATGGTCATGAATTTGTCCCCCTTGTGCCATGCATGCCTGTCTTTGAAGTGGGGAGTCAAACATCGTTATACACCTATATTTTTACACAGGCCCGCTGCGCGCCACGCTTGCCCCCCCCCCCCTGGTGCTTCCAAAACCCCTCACTGCTCTCGCGTCCCAAATCGCGGGCCACCCGTGTTTCTAATCGCAAAAGAATTACTGCCCATGAACCCCTGATAAACAACAAAGCACCATGCGGGGCCTCGCACCCTCACTGGGCACAGCACCTACCAGTGCAGCTGCAGGGGAGCGCGAGGCAAGCGAGCTGAAAATTGCGAGAGACCGGGTGTTGCTGCTGACCCCATTGTCATGAAAACAGCAATCCGTATAACCGGCACATGAGGGGCCTCTTCAACCCTCTTGGTTTCTCCCTTCGCGCTATGCGCATATTCCCCTCTACGCGCGGTGAATTTTTTAAAACTATCCAAATCCTCACCTCCACCCGCTTTTATTCCGTCACCACCGCACTTAAATAAACCTTTGCTCGCATCGCGCTGACCACCTTTCCCCATCAGCAAGCGGCATCTATGCCGGCCCAAGATTCCCCGGCACTTCGCTACCAGTACCTTACATCACCAATACATTGTATCAAATGTATTATATATTAAGAAAGTACGAGGTGAGGAGGAAATTTCAATTACCAAAGCACATAACCTCATCTGCCGCAACCCGGGATCGAACCAAGGACCTGTCGATCTTCAGTCTAACGCTCTACCAACTGAACTATTTCGACTCTGGCTTTGTCAATTTCTCACTTATCCCTAAACTCGACATACAGGCCATTGAAGACTAACCTCGTCGGCCCGCTCTTCTCCGTCCTACACTGTGAGGCCCCCGGTGCCCACCGCAACTATCTTCAGGCTGCGACCTGCTGGGCACCCGAGGCGAGAGAACAAAGAGGGCTTCTCCCTCATGTCCAGGGGTTTTTCAACACTTTCCCTGGGGGGGGGGTCGCCTGCGCACCTCGGTGATGCCACTCAGTGCCTGCCCTGCATATCGCATTTCCTGGCGGCGACCCCTCCCACTCCTCTCCACTTACACCGGACACTCATCTGCCTCGCGCCCAAAATGCCACTAAAGGCACCCTGCCCCTAGGCGCGTGGGGTGCCTCTTAAACTCCAGGTTTGCTTGCGGTGTCTTTATAATGTACTGCTGTGGATACATTATTCCACACATAATGCATGTAGAACTGTATAAAGTCATATTCCTAATTTTCCTTTTGGCACAATCTATATTTCAGGTGTAAACCCCTACAACAGTGTAAAAAACATATACAAACACAATAGAAGAATCATACATACTAATTAACACACTTAAAAATATCCAAACCAAAATAGAAATAAGACATGCATTTTTGACAGACAAAGATACCAACTCTGCATGATAGATAAAAAAAAAACATTTTTGACACAATACATGATTTAATAATACCATATATAATCTTTATGAGAAATTAAACACCAGCTAAATACAGTACAAGACTAGGACACAAACTTTCAACCGGTTATCGTCAATAGACACGTTGTGAACTTTAACATGCCTTTTAGAAATAGCAAAAGCGACAGCGGAGACAGCTGTTATGTGCACATTATGAATGCATCACTACGGAAGCAATTTATAGTTACTTATGAAGGGCCATATACGTTTCCCTCTACTGTGAACGTTTTCAAGACGTTTCATGAGTAAATGGTCAGTAGTTTCTTCTTTCCAGGGCAAAATGCACAACAGCAGACAGAGTGCTGGTTAGAACTATTGACTTCGGCAGTGAAGATGCTAACATCTCGACTGCTTTGATTTTATTAGACCGCTCCGCAGCCTTCAATACTGTGAGCCACTATATGATGCTACCCAGGCGCCCGACCGAGGCACTGCAGGATATACTTGCTTCCTTTTACCTTATCAACCAGAATGTGCTCGTGTGGTATCCGGCAAGGTTCTATTTTGTCTCATTTGTTATGCACCCCTTTCATGGTTCCACTGGCCCATCTTATACATTTTTTGTGTTCAGTCTTTTCTTTAATGCTGAAAATACCCAGGTCTTTGTTGGAATTATCAGTCATGGTGATCTCGCTGCAAGTCATCCTCATGGCTTCCTTTCCAAACTATTTGTTTGAATGAATGCTAACCATATGAAGCTAAGCAGTAACTAAACAGAGATCCTCCGCCCCCTTACACCTTCATCGTTTTGGGTACAGCCATTTTGGCTGAGCAAGTCTAGCCGCGACGTCCCCTTCTGTGGCCCGCTGTGAAGAGCATAAGACTAAAAGTAGATTCTAGGTCCCTGTCCGAGCAAGACTCTTCAGATGTGTAGGCCTGTTTTCTTCAGTTTCACTCTTTGAGGCATATTCTCTATCTCTTCGCCTTCTCTCATAGGCTGAAGACATTGAAAGCTTTTGTCTCCTCCTGCCTCAACTATTGCAATTCTATCTATTTTGAACTACTGGTCTCGAAGATCGATTAGTTGCAGTTAGTCCAGATATTTTCCACTGGGATTGCTTCGCTCCCACGTTCACATCTCTTCAGCCCTCCCATTTTTGTACTAGCATGAGGTCAAACAGCAGACTATTTTCAAATCTGTGTGTCTGGTCCATAAGGTTATTGACTCCCCTGTTGCCTCCCCTGTTCAGTTGATACTGCTCCACTTGGCTCCTAAGATGTGCCAAGAAAAACCTGTTGGTAGTTCCTAATTTCTCCTGTAAAACTCTGGGAGAAAGGGCCCTTTCTGTTGCTGCAGCTTCCCATTGGAATAGGGTAGAAAAATGCCTTTTTGTATGGTCACCCCTATTATTTCTGGACTAATGCTGCTCATTGTTTGACTCTGCGCAATGGGAGGTTATTAACCAGGCCCCAGTGCATGTGCAGTGACCCCTAAAGCATGCTGAAAGTACCTAGACTCTGGAATAGTATTTAAGTTACCATAAATCCATAGTATATGGTATAAAAGTGTATCCAGGGACCTTTAAGTGAAATGTTAGTAGTGGACTGCAGCACATATTTTGCCACCTTCTAAAGTGACCCTATAAAGCATGCCTTCAGGCTTGCCCTTGATACTGTTCATTCAATGTGGCAAAAATTCTCCTTTTTTACACTAGGCCTAAGCCTTCTGTTTTATGAGTCACCACTAAAGTAGGCCTTTGTTGCTCGAATATTAATTTAAGTCAAGAGGCATTTAGCAAAACAGGAACAGCGGGTTGAATCAAACACTATGGCCAGTAGTCCAGCATACAGAAACAGGTCTGAGGACTGACTCAAAGTACAATCGAGTAATTTTGAATGTCTTTTTATACATTTCTTGGAGAATCATAAAACAATTCATAGATCCTGTTTCGGGAGTGGAATGTGGGTCTTGTCATGAAGCCATATATTACTCCCACCTGATGCCAAATGCAGGTGGGCCTCGACCTTTCACGGACACAACGAGGGCCAGTGGGTAACATGTCCAGATATCTGGCATGGGGAGTGCGTGATCACTGCATGTGTACTGTGTGTTGTGTCCTGATTGGCTGAGTGTTCCTAACTTCATGTGGCATCTAACTTTATGGCATTTTGGGAACGCATGCCCCTCCAGCCATGTGCATTTTATTGAGGCCTATCTCCTAGGACCCTTGTAGTGTCACTGCCTATCTGTGGGACTAATCTGAGTTTTCCTGTCCGCATGTTTGTTCTGCTGGTTACGTGCCACCCCACCTGTGATCTGTCAATCACTAGCCTGAGGCCTAGGGTGCAGGGCCTGTCTGACCATGTATTTTTGACTGGGGGTTGATGGAGTGGTCATAGCGGGGGATTTCAACAACAGTGATTCGATTTCGTTTTTGTACATACATGTATCATTGCGTACATCAACATCAATATTAACACCTTAAATTCCCATGAGGTAGAGTGTCGGGTAAATAAAATGTAGGGCATGTATACTTATGTTGTACAAATCCGAGCATTGACAAATCTATAACGTCGTTTTAAACTATGGTAAGCCTGGTTCTCCTATAGGAAGACACTGGGTTACATGATAACACCATATAATGCTTAACTTCTATTTGGGAATAGCTAGAAAAAGGATTCAAGGACTCATTTTAATGGTGATTTCAGATCCAACTTAATGGTCAAGTCAGATTTTAGATTACTGTTTAGAAAATGGGAAGAAACATTCAGCCATATTGGTTTTTGGTAGAGAGGGGTACTGAAGAATAGTTTATAGTAAAACACATAGGAATTGTTGCAAAAGTGGGTAGGGCCACTCCAGGGAACTTTTTCCCCAATGGTTAGGGAGAGGCCAGGAGTTTCCCCCACGAGCAGGCTGGTACTGGGCATAAAAGTGGAAACACCAGTATCCTCTTGAAAATACCTCTGGACCTGTGGACGACGGAAGAAGGACTGCACTGGCTATTGCATTTTGTGAGGAGAACCCAATGGGCAGGACCTACTCCACTTGTATCCAGGACTGGGAAGTGGACTCCAAGGGTCAGTTGGCTTGCTTTCCTTTAAGCTACAGGGACAGAAAAGCTGCAAGAAGCCTGCTTTCCTGAAGAGCCTAGTTCACCAGTTACAACTGGATCGGACCTGAACCTTGCTGGTGGCTTCTACTGAAGTGAGCCTAGCTCACCAGTTTCAATTGGATTGGACCTGAACCTTGCTGGTGGCTTCTACTGAAGTGAGTCCTGACCCCTTAAGTGCTGTCCCTAACATCCTAAAGCCCATTGATAAGTGTCATGGTGTATTCCTTCTGCCTAACCCTAAAAGCTGGAACTTGGACACTTTCAAGATGTTTTGCCTGGGGAATGGTCCATGGATGGGGACCAACATGCCAAGCCGATCTGCTGAGGGTGCATCGCCTGAGGGCCTCACTTCCCTGCAGTCTTTGCCACATATCCGTCAGAATCCGTCGACACCAGCAATACTTCCACTCCATTCTGCAGCTCCTCAATGCCTCAACAAGAACGTGATCAATGCTAATGCCCTCCAGAGCATGGAAACCCCAAATGTTTCCCACCTTTATCAATGACTGCATTGAGACCTACCTGCAACCCATCGCAGTTGAACCCTGCTGTGGCCTCCGCCTGCTGTCATTGATGGAGACAAACTCATTGACAACCCATGTACTGTTTCTCAGAAGGTAACTCCTAACTGGAATGACCTGGTCTTTATGTCAGCCATTGATCGACGGCGGTCAGTATTAAATTTGAATTTGCCCCAGTCTACCATCACAAATTGCCTGCGGTTGGCACTTTGCGCTTTTTAGCATTGAAATGTAATTCAGTTAAACATTTTTTTTCACGTTCCCCATATATTTATAATTTTAGTGTCATTTTGCTCAAAAAAATATATTCTATGTTGATAAAAAGCCAGTCTCCGCATTCCTCAGAGACCATTGCATGGGCTGTATCTATAACAACAATCTGCGTTTTGACGTGCATGGAATTTATAGAAATGATGGAGTGCACTTTACAGACGAAGGCCACAGGGTGTTTCTAAGTAACCTGAAACTCTGCATCCGTTCTTATGTGTAGTTGTCATATACACACAATGAACACAAAGTCTCTTGTCAGAGCCAACCGGATACCCAAAATATTGTTAATTTTCTTTAAAAAGATCATTTTTTTTTAGTTTCTGGGAATCTTCGAAACGACGTTGCGATGGTCGCGGATTCTTCGCGAGAATGGAAAACAAAGGCAGACATTCAACGGCCACCAGCACTTCCAAAAATAATAAGTTAAAAAATCCATTCTAAACATTGCGCTACACATATTACTATATACATGCTTAATAAACACGTTTAAACTCATGTTTTTGTGCTAAGTTTCTTTAAAATCCATCTTCAAGACCTATATTCTGTTTTCGTGGTTATTCGGGAAGTCGCGACGTTGCTGTTAACCGCGTTGATCGTGACTTTTCCATAAAGTGAGAAACACATAAATGCACACATATTACAGTATTTTACACACTAGGGATTTATTACTGTACACTTCAAACTCATGTTTTTCTAGTGTATTTCTAGAACAACCCTCTCTAAAACCTATTTTTAGTTTTCGCTGTTAGGCCGGAGATCGCAATGGTGTTGATGATCGCGATCCCCGCGGTTACGTCGTGAAAGTGGAATGCAAAAGCAGGAATTCAATAGCCACCACCACATTCAAAAATTATAACTATATAATTATTTGTAACCATCAGAGTAGATAACTCGCTATCTAAATAACTCTATAAAAACCTTTATCAGAATCTCAATGTCTCCATAACAATGCACTATGAGAGATATTCACCAAGGTAACATAATTTGCCAGTAACTTACATGCGTATGTTCATTATTACACTTTTTAGTAACTTTACAACTTTGAGCTATTTCTTACAATTCAAATTTAAAGTTACTACAAAGTCTAGCTTTACATGCCTCTCTCTGAATTCAGGGAGTGGAGTCTGAAAAAACATACAATGGTATAGTTACCAATAGTGAATTTGTGACCACATTTTACGTTGTGCACACTTTGGGGTGGCTGTCTCTGCACACTTTGTGAAACCTCCTCTATCAGAGCAGAGACCTCTGCACACTTGCGGAACGTCTGCTTTTGTGGTGGAGACCTCTGCATGCAATGGAATAGGAAATTACATACACCTGAAAACAGTCCTATAGACCTGACACCCATGCATTTCCAACAATATATATATATATATACTACTCACCTCACAAGGTCTGTTTCATTCCTTTTCAACTTTTTTAGCCTGCATGACTCACTCAGGAACAAGCATGCAGACCACCATTGTAATGACAAAAATTAATTTTACTGAGAAGTGACTTCCCTTATGGTTAAGTTTGTTATTAAACTCTACAAACAACTACATGGAATGTCTCCATTCACCCTCGATAGGAAACAGAAAAAAGCCATATGGCGAGAGGTGACACTCTCTATTAATGCATTGGGGAAGAGGCCCGCAACATGGGGGACATAAAATAAAAATGGCAGCATGAGAGGAGGCAGTTGATGGAGAAGTTCTCCAGGATTCAGCTGGCTGCCAAACTGCCTGGAGAGCATATCTTAATCCCGCCTCTCTGCTATACGGGCTGCCTGTTACAGACAGCACTAATAAAGTGTTTCTCTATCTGTCTCTCTATTTCTCTTTCTCTCTCTCTCTCTCTCTCTCTCTCTCCCTCTCTCTCTAAAGGCAAGCCCACTATCACTCACCCATATCTCTCCTTCACACGCACCTGCATTGTTTGTCAAAAATCATATATATATACTACTCTAAACACTCTCTAACACAAGCCCTGCCAGTTACTACTACTTTTATATTTAGAGTTGTTATTTCTTTATCATGTATTGTATATTCTAGCAGCTTGGTAGCTTCAGCTGGACAGGAGTCATTATAGCAGCAGCACACAAGACAGGTCTAGCAATGTGCCCCATCTACACACACAGGCATGCCCTTAAGCTTAGATTCTTATTAACTCACTAGAGGCTACTTATATCATGTGTTTCATTAAATCCTTATAGTATATGTGATAATCTTTGTTTGAATTTATTTGCATTGTAATCTAATATAACCTAGCCAATTATACTGTGACACAGTTATATATTCTGAATGTTCTTTTAATCTGTTTATGGCTGTGAGAAATTGTGTTGTTGTTTGACTGGATTGAAAGCCCTAGTCAAGCAACAGTCACAATCCCACGCAGGGTAAACCAAAAAAAGTCACTGCCTGCATTTGCGCTTGGCTGCCAAAGAGGGCGCCAGCACAGAGGGAAAGGGCAGGAATGTGCTGCATGCCATGGACATTGGATATGGTGCATTCCTGCCCTTTCACTTTGACACAGGGCAGCACCGCAAGGTGACTTGCTGCACTGTGCCAAATCCCCATAAATGTGCCCTTTAGTGTATTTTTTTAAGTTGAAAATCTTCAGTCGGACGAGTCACTCTGGTAGTCCTGGGTTCAGGTGAAGTTGCAGGACTCAAACAGCAGGGCTGGGCTCAGATGGTTCAAGATAGGCTCCAGTCAGCAAAACACACCTTCTAGGTACAGTAAAACAGTCTTGCAGAGTGGAAAGCAGATCATAGCAGCAGGCAGTCCTCTGAGAATCCTTCCATAGGTCCAGGAGTGAAATGAAGAATGGATCTGAGAGCTCTATTGTTATATCCAACACTGCCTTTGAAGTTGGGAGAAGTTTCTAGAGGTTTTGACTTTGAAGGGCATGGATTTTCCTAACTCCTCTGTCCTGGCTCCAAGCTGACTGCAGTGACAAATGGAGGTGATAGGCCCTCTGTGTGAAGGTAAAGCACAGCTTATGCAGTTGCAATTGGGGCTGTGCTCAGCTCCACCCCCCATCCTTCCAGGATGGCATATTCAGGCACAATTAATCCCTCCAGTGTGTGACTGTTTGGGAGGGATTCAAAAAGTGTAACTGTCAGTTACATCTTGTCATATGACCAAAGATAATCCACAGGCACCAAAAAGCTATAGGTAGGAAAATGGCCCCTTTCTAAAAGTGGAATTTTCAAAATTGTAATGTAAAATCTGACTTTACTATTAAAGAGGATTTTTGATTACAATTCTATAGGTACCAACCCTGAAATGCTTTCCTGTTACCAATCAAAAGTTAGCACTTAATAAATATAATAAGGCAACTCAATCTTATCCAATGGCACAGGTAGGCCTCACAATAGTGAAAAATGAATTTGTGTGTTTTTAACTACCAAGGCATGTAAAACTTAAAGGTATATGTGCACCCTCTTAATTACAAGGCACCCTGCCCTATTGACTATCTAGGGCCTACCTCATGAATGACTTATATGCACTAAAAAGGGAGTTTAAGGCTTGGGAAGGGGGCTAATATTTTAAAGTTGAAGTGGCAGTTTAAAACAGCATTCAGGCTCTAATGGCAAGCCTTTAACATGTTTTAAGGGACTACTTAAGTGGGTGGCACAATAAGTGCTTCAGGCCCACTAGGCATTGGCTATATGATATACCACACTACAAGGCACTTATAAGCAAATTAAATGTGCCAATCAGGTGTAAACTAAATGAACCATGCTTAGGGGAGAGAGCACTTTAGCACTGGCCAGCAGTGATAAAGTGCACAAGGGCCTAAGTCCAACAGAAATACATTCTGCAAAAATGTGGAGGGTAAAAGCAAAATTTCTGGTGGTTTCCCCTCAGAGAGGTCCAGGTCCAACAATGGCCATGTGATAATATCCAAACCATCTCATGCAACAACTTCTGTTTTTAGCAGTGCTCCAAAATCAAGACTCAAACACCCAAAAGGTGATGGAAGGATGCTTTCAAGAAGTCTAACACTGGCAATTGTTCAGGGTAGAATTCCAAGCCATCAGTCTGTTGCCCATCATGCCAACTCAGACTAGACCTAGCCATATGAAAATTAGTCTTGACACTGCTCAAATAGGAACAGTGCATCCCGAATTGCGAAGCGGTATCCTCTTTGAACAGGAACACAAACAAAAACAGACTGGTTTCACCCTGATCGGGACTCTTCAGTTTGGTGTAGCTTGGTTCCAATAGCACAGTGAGCAAGGGACTCACGTCTGGGCACTCCATTGGCCATTTAGGGTGGCACATCAAGTAAAAAAAAAAGGTGATGGATGGATCCTTATGTAAGTCTAACTCAAGTGGGAAAATAAGTGATATGTCCCTTGTCAGGAGGCCACTGCAGCTTGCACCACCCATTGCCCCGACAGCTGCCAATGACAGTATCAACACAACTACTAACCATCATACTCCCTTGTGTGACAATTCAGAATATTCCAGGCCACCAACCTATAGTGATACCTTGGGCCACAGTATTAGTCATTTTTAAAGTATATTGTATTCATAAACAACTGTTACTCTGTTCATGTGTAAATTAAACAAACAGCACCACCATGTGGAAGACTGTCTTAAGTGCAATGTTGACAATTAAGCGCAGGTGCCAAGCACCAGAAACCACCGGCTCAAATTAAGCACTGGTCTATCCACTGCCAATTGCTTGGGCGAGATGGCATGGTGTGCATTGGCTGGGATCCGACCCCAAGTAATTACAAGTGGCTGAGGTTAAATCAAGCATTCCATCTATCACTTCTCTTTTCCCTTTGGATCTACCCCCTTTGTTTATTATTGACATGGTACCTCTATGTCTTTTGTTAGACATAACTATTGGCAACATGCCCAATATGTCATGTATTTGTGTTAGTTATTTTCTATTGTCTTATCAAATTGCTCTTAGACTTGACAATGTAAGTCTAGTAAGATATCTGTTACTCATTATCTTAACTTGCCAGAAAGCAAATGTTTGCCGGTCTCCAAAGCAGAATTTTAATTCTCTATATGTGATCGTTTTGTATGTTTTTGCATGGCTTACTACCCTATGATTTATCTCTATTAGGCCTGCTACCATCCATCAGTCAGATAAGTCTAGGAACCTATGAATTTTCTTTCTGTATATCATTATTAATCCATTAAATAGTGTACTGCCTAGTGTACTAGTTGTGACAGTTCATAAAGTGATAAAAGTCAATTTATTAGTGTGGTTTCTATTCCTTTCTTGTATATATAACATTTAGCATTTATGCTCTAGATGAAATATATAAAGCGATAATTTTAAAGGAACCAAGTTTACATTTCTCTAGCTGCTGGCTCCAGGGATACTTTGGAAACAACTATTACAAGGACCCAGATTAAGCAGGAGTCCTCAAGTGGGGAACTCAGAAAGGCAAATCTCTGTCGCTGGAAATGGTGAATTCACAATGTTGAGCTATTAGTATTCTATCCCTGATGTTTTTAGGTTGTAGGCTAACATGGTATTAACTTTATTATTTATTTGCAGAGCACAATTCATTAAAGGACTGTGACAAAATGTAGACACAGCTGGATTTGATGCACTAACGGTCAAATTCTTTCTTTTTTCAGGTACTGGGGATATTGTGCAGGATGATGATGATGAGGATGATGCAAAACCATCACAAGTGGAGGATGGCGTTTAATCCCGGAATCCTCATTCAAGCAAAAATGTCAGCAGCCAGCACTGCTGAACAAGGAGGAGGGCGAGGAGGAACAGGAGGAAGAAGAAGAGGACATTGTAGCCCCCACATAGAACATCAAAAAGGCAACTTTACGGCCCGGCACCAGTGTTCCTCCTCAGTCAATTTTGATCATTGCAGGTCCTCAGCTATTAGCCAAGCACCAATGAATGTGTGTTATGCCTAGGCAAGACTCACCTCCACACAGACCACAACTAATGAGTACCTTTGAACAATACCCTACAAAGTCCCCCAATGATGGTGCATCTCTGGTATTCTCTTAATTATTTGAGGGCCTAACATCAGTGGTGAGGTGCAGGTATTCCCCATTCTCGAATTCTCCTCCCCACAACCACCCAGATGACACCTCTCTCCATGCTGGAAAACCTCCTGGCCAAGTCAGACAGCCATGCATGCCGGGGACATTGGCATGTGCTAATGATGCCAGCTAGAAGGATCAGTATTTCCAACAGCAGTCAAATTTGCTTAAGGATTTTATGCAAAGAGGGTACTCTGTGTGAGATAGCTGCCTCTCATAGTCACTTAAGTGCTAATGGTATCATCGTCAGCGCAGCCAGCTCCAATGGTGTTGAAAGCTAGACCATCTCACTCTTAGCACCCTAGGGGTTAAAGGACTACCTCTGAAGATTGACAGGCAAGTTAGTGCCTTGGCTAATGTTGTGAAATGTTATCACGACATGGCAAAGATGCACCAAGAACAGCTTAAAAGTTTTGGGGACGTGAGTGCAAGACACCATGCTTTGGCCAAGACTGATGCAATAAGTGACAATTACCAATGTTGCTCTTCACAGCCAAAACAGGAAGGTAATTCTATAGAGGCACTTCAATGTATGAGAGACAAACCACTTGAAAATCTCACACATTTACTACACCCACCTCAACTGCAACCACCAGTACCACCTTCATCTGCACCACGTCCACCACCACAACCTCCAACATGACCAACTCAACTCTCACAAACTCACCCACCAACAACACAAGCATAGTTTCAACCATTCTCACAACCAGCATTGTGTAGGTGGAGTAGTAGGAGAAAACCCTCAAATAACTGTCACATTTATTCTACTTTGCCACTTTCACTGTCACTGTTTTGTCATTCTAAAAATACACTTTTTGTATCTAAAACCTGTGACAAACTTTCATCTGTGTTGAAGTTTTGATATTGCATTTGCTACATAGTCATGTGACATCCATGTTCTGTTCCTGGTTTACCCTCAAAGAGTAATTCCTTTAAAAACTGTATTCTGATATACAGCAAATCTTCTAACTAGCTAAACATTTCTTTTGGCTGACATGCAATATATTATACAGTTACATTTGTAAACACAAGAATGAGTGGGTTGCGGTGTCGTGTTTCTGGCTTGGTGCAGAAGGTTCCTAGCCATCCTCGCTTTCTTCTTTGACCTGGACAACACAGAAGTCCTTTTGGATGCAGATCTCAAATGGTTGGCCTTGGCAGGACTAGATTCCCCCACAGAAAGAAGGACAGACCGGAGTTCTACGGGAAACAATGATCACAGATCAACTGGGAGATGAATTAACAGAAGGTGGGGTAAGGTGGGGGAGGCAGACAATACCATTAGACCTATCCAGGAGATCATGAGGCCACATAATATTCAGAGATGCTCTGTGAGCATCTCTCTGTGTTTTTCAATCTCGGCAACTAAGTCCAAAATATCCTGAGAGACTGCTCCCTGAACCTCTCCAATTGGTCTTAGGGCCTCTTTGATAGCAGCTAAGGACATGTAATAAGGGAAAAGGAGTGGGTTGCAAAAAAGGGTTGTGGGGTGTCAGTGGCAGAAGTGTGCCTTAACTCTATTTGTTCTGGGTTGACACTGGGAGGAGAAGATAATGCCTGGGTATTGGTTGCAGCTGCAGGCTCCAATGGAATGGGGGCCTTTGGAGTTACCAGGGGGCTGCGTGCAGGCCCAGATATTGTGGGACCCTCTTGGTGCACCACAGGTTGATCTTGCTCAAGGCCAGGGGGGGATCCAACATCTTTCTCCTCCTGGCTGCTGGTGTCTTCATCCCCTGGTTGGTTCTTCAGCCTCCGCCTGGAGTACCTTGGTGACAGATCTTGTTACTTTTAGGGCAGGCAAACTACAATATATTACCCCTGCTTGAGTCGCTCCTCTTCTTCATGCCAGCCTCCCAATCGATGTTCTTATTTCTTGTCTAGTGTCCTGCTGGGATGTTCTTTCTCCAGGCCAGCCTGCTGAAAAGTAATGAGAAAAAAGAGATCCATTTTGAATTCATTGTGTCAATAATGTATGTCTACATAACTTGGGCTTAAAGGGACTTTTTCCATATTACAAGTGCTGACATTGTGGTGTTGTTTACAAATAGTTAAGGAACAAAACTGCAGAATATTTGTGGACTAAGCAATTCAAAGGTGGAAAAGGCTTTGTATTAGCAGCTGATTTCTCTATATAATCCACTTTAAAATGTTAAAAATGTTTCTTTTCAACATGTTACACGCATTGCCAGTATGTGAGGAGAGAGTCTTATTCAACCCATTGCAAAATATGATGGACTAGTCTGTATGTTTTGGTACAAATATTTCACATAATAATTATTTGTGTGAAATTTGAAGGTAAATGGCAACAATTATATATTGTTAGGAAGAAAGGTAAAGATACATAATATCAACATCACATAAATTAAAATTGGAAACATGGAAATGGTACTGAATTACAAATCAAAGTTTTTCAAAATGTGAGCCCTTGCTGCATTTCTCAGCTGGGTCTCTGGACCCCCATTCAACCGAGGGCACTTGTCGACCTGCCCCTGGCTGATAATGTCTAATTCAGCCTCAGAGGAGGGGGTGGCTTTCATCAAGTCTTTTAGCCATGTTGGGGGAAAGAATAAAGCAGGGAGCAGCAGGATGCAGTGGGATGCTGTTGTGGCAAAGAAAGTATGAATCAGAATGATTCACAAATGGATGACTTCCTCTTCCTGTATGTAATTTATTGTTTGTTGCGGGAGGTGGAGATCTCCACCCCTATTGTGGAGTCTCCACACTCAGGGTTGAGAGTTCCATGTACTGAAGACACCCTGCGCACTTCGAGTGGAGACTCCACACATGGGAGGGAACCCTCCACATGCAGAGGAAATAAATCCTCATCCAGGAAGGACTGCTTTGCATTTTGCAAAAGGACTCATTTTGATGAAATTATAAAAAAGAAAAAGATTTTGTCTACAATATGTGTGTATGACACATCAGATGAGAAGCGGTATCTGGCAATGACAGCTTCACCGGTCATACCAAAATAATGTTGATCCTTTGCCTGCAAATGCTCTCTCTCCTCCTCTTCCTCCTTCTCTCTATACTTTAACTTACAGAGATCTCCATCCCAACTGCGGAGTCTCCCTATGGTAAACTATAGTGAAAAGTGAAAAGTTAATTACATTTTTAAATTCTAGAACTAAAGACAAGAATGCTGCAACATTAATAAGTTATATGATATTTTTAATTGAATTATTTTTAATATATTAAATTAAAATAAAATGATACTTCTGAAATTATGATTAAAAAATATCCCACCTAAAATACAATGTTTTAATTATTATATATTGATAATTATTAAAAGTGATTTATACAATTAATTAATTTTGAATTTTTATAAAGTATAGAACGTAATGTTACATTAATTTTTAAATTCAGAAATTATTATATAAATATGTTGAAATAAAGTAAAATTATGCTTTTTTAAAGATATTTTTAACATTACATTTATTTTTGAACAATTTTAATTAGTGTAATTTAATTTAAATAAAAATTCCTATGGGGTCTATTTAAAGTTGTTGCCTCCATTATTTTCTATGTGATGTCTTTGCAGGACGAGTGGTGGTTCATGTGTTTTGATGTACTTACTCCAACTCTGAACAGGAGCACATTTACTACTGTTTTGGGTCCTCCTTGGCAATATTAAATATAAAAAGCAGTTTGTGAATAGAAGTGGGCTAACCATTTTTTGGGTAGTTGCAATTCCTTCCTTATACCCCTCCCTAGTCGTCCCTTAACCCTTCCTGAGTTCAACCTAAATCGCTTTTTCGTAAATATTCCCCATTTTCGAGCCACTCTCCCTTCCCTCCCACATTTACTACTAAAATGTATGTTTGTGTGTGTGGAGACTTTGCAGTCAGGGAGGAGATCGCTCTGCATATAGGTTTGTGAATAGCATTTTGTTGTACGTTTGTAGTACTAAGGTAGTACTACAAAATGTATTACAAAATGTAGTTTGTGAATAGGCCCCTAAGTATCCTAATTAAAGATGGGGACACAGTTTACTGTTTCCTCTTGAATTTTAAAATATTCCATAAAATGATATGAAAATGTTACCATGGGGATCACCATTGAAAATCGTGATATATTTATTAAACTGTGCTCACATTTTGTATTTTATTGAATGTTTGATAGAATTTTGGGATTTTAAATTATTAACCGATTTATTTGTATGCACTAACATGAATATTTGCAGATTATGATGGTCTCCACAGATAAGTATGATCCACCCATTCGATGAATTAAGAAAAAGCCCACATCAGGCCACCACAATACACCTGCTTCATTCAACTTTCCGGAGAAAAGAAGAAGAGGAAATCTGAGTAGAAAACAAGGGGACAACAAGCGGTCGAGTTTGATTTGTAGATTTCTGAAAGGGTGGTGTGTGTCCCAGGTGCCAAAACGAATGGCTCCCAGAAATGCATCCCAATAGCCTATTGACACATTGACATTCAAATAATCATGCCCTTATATGTACATTTGCAAAGGAGCAAGTGGTTGTCTGTCTCTTGATGATAGAATTCAACAGAGTTCAGCAATAATTAAAAAAGACCCTGGACTGGGTTATCTCGTTGTCAACCACCACACCCTGATTGTGATCAACTGAAAAAAATCTAGCAAAGATTGTGATTCGTCGCTGAGGTGCTCCTCATAATCTTGCACCTATTAAAAAGTGGGCTTCGACATATAATATTCATGTAAGCCATTATAAACAGCAGGAAAATATACAGATATACTGCTAGTAAAAAGGAGATGACCATCTTGGAATGTTCAATGCACTATTTACCTTGTGAGAAGCATTATACACAGAACTAAGCACAACAACCAATACAAGTTAGTAATGCACTGAATTTCTCGAACGTTTCACTGCCATCAGAACCTTTTGGTCACACGTAGTGTCACAGCACATCCGAACTGCTGCTTTGAAATAATACTGAATAAATACTGAAATAGCGTGTCAGTTCAAAGAAGGAGGATAGCCGCAGTGTGGATCAGGTGACCGCTGCAATAACAAAGGGCACAGTTGCTAAATATGTTAACATTTGTTATGATAGGCAGGTAGGTAATGCACATTTTTGTTGGAGAATTGGGTTAGCAAATGTACTATATATTTGTGGGTTTTATTTCATGCTGTGTTTCTGGTTATTTGAGTAGCGCAGTTTTCGGCAATTACTAGGCTTCATTTGTGAACAGACATTATCTGCAATAATAATTCATCCAGTTAAGATTCTTCACTGGTGGGAGTTGTTTTGAACCACATTTGTGTTACAGAGTGGGCTGGAGGCTATGGGTCATTCTCACAGAGATGTTCGGTGATGGAGACTGAATATGACTTTCCAGCACAATATGTGTGAACGTCAACTGGGCTGGCTCTGCATTGTATTACGCAGAGTAGCAGTGAACCCCTGGCACTGATTTCGCATGCAGTGAATCTTTCCCTCTATGACCCCATCTTTTGGTTCGAGCAGACAATGCACACCACGTGCGGATGACGAAAACGCTTCACCCTCTGAACTGATGGGCAACCTTCTATCGGTTCTACTGCGGCGCTGCATATGCTAAACAATCCTCACTTTGCAATATTCCTCTCTCTCTCTCTCTCTCTCTCTCTCGCATTCCTCCTTCTGCTCTGGCAAGCTCTGCGTCCACCCTCCGGTGCCCCAAACAACTTTTCAGGTTGATCATCTTAGTAAAGGGAGATAGGTTTCTGACATTGAATAAGCAGCTGCTTCAGCGTTCCTTCTAATCTAAAAAGATGCTGTGCACAAAAGTGTAACTTTTTATGTAATGTATCCAATTACACGGACGGAACTGATTTGTTCTACGTGACATAAAGTGTCACTCAAAGTGTCACACATAAAGGCACTGAATCCATCGACATTTCCAACATAACCGAGATGAAAACATCTATGCACCAGTAAGCAGAGTGAGACATTGTTTTGCCAGAGGTGAGGAATAATGCTCCCGCCTCTCACAAATGATTGATATGTTGACTGTGGCAAGTGAGGGGCCCTCTGCTCTTTCTGGTTGCTTATATGTCTACTCTGCGGAAAGAGTAAGTCAGCTCAGCAAAGCATGACTCTTCTCTCAGGGGCAGTAGACATGTGGCTGTTTGCTCTTGTCTCCGAACGCGTGGACACAGTCTGTTCCCTGCTGTGATGCTGATATATTCTAAGGACTATACCAGATTGACTAAAGGTTCAGATGGGCAATTCTGCTTCCTTTGACTATTCTATTCATGTGGCTCTATGCCAGTGGTCTTCAAACTTTTCAATTCTGCCCCCCGTGCAATAAAAATTATCGGGCCCCCCTCTAAATTTTTCGCAATTATTTTATTAAACTGGCAAAGTTTAAATATGTCTAGACTTATTTAAACATTGCAGCATGTTCAGTTACCATTTTAAAAATGCAATCAAATACATGAGTCACAAACATATTATTCCGGCCAACGTGTAAAAGTATCCACAGTGGGGCCGATTCACAGAACTAATCTGAGACAAAATCCTAAACTTACTACTTTTGGTATTCACAGAAGGCATTTAGTAGTAGTAAAGTTAGGATTCCTAACTTTACTACTACTAAACTGAGACAAAATCCTAACTTTACGACTTTCGGTATTCACAAAGGGATTTAGTAGTAGTAAAGTTAGGAATCCTATCTTTACTACTACTAAATGCCTTCTGTGAATACCAAAAGTAGTAAGTTTAGGATTTTGTCTCAGATTACTTTTGTGAATCGGGCCCAGTGTGATTATTTGAAATGGGGTGGGAATTTTGAAGACAATTTGCAGTCCCTTCCCTTTTGACACCTTCACTCAGCCAAGATGTAAAGGACAAAAGAAGTTAGTGATGGCCCTTTACAGAGCGGCTTAATGCCACTCATTTTTTTCTGCTGAAAACAAGGCACTGTTATCAGCATAATGCTTCATTTGGCTAGAGCCTGGAGCCCCCCGGGATCACTTGAGGCCCATCTGGGGGGGGGGGGCCCTCCCAGTTCGAAGACCCCTGCTCTTGCCACAGGTAAGATCCCTCGCTCTAACAACCTATTACATTTTCCAATTGAACACAAAGTTGCAGAAGAAATTCAAAATGGGGTGAGCAAGGTGAGTGCCAGGTGCTATTTTTTTTTTAAAGAGTTGCAATTGTTGTAGGAGATGTACACCAAGGTTCAAGATGCAGAGTAACATCAGGTTTGTTTCGAGACAGCTCTGGCAGTCTCTGATCTAGCAGTAGGGCACTGGCCGGTATAGTTCTACCTCTGAGCCTAGACTGCAAGTGTAACTACACCAGTGAGTTACAAGCAACCTAGACCAGGCTACGACTTTGGCTGACCATGGTTGTGTGTGCATGTGATAGAACACGTTATGGACAGGATAGGAGGAGCACAGTGCAGGACAATGCTTCTCTAAAGCCCTTCTGGGAAAAGACAGGTGCCAATAGCCACAAGCTGCTAGCCTCCAGTACTTGGGTCATAAGCATTCATACACGCAGGCACACATGCACTCATGCATTACTTCATGTCATAGCTTCTCCAGAGTGGCCAAAATGATCAAAAAGATCATTAGTCTAGTGTATCAAGTAAGGTTTGCCAAGAGTCCACTCAAGGCTTACTCCGTCCATTTTTTCTTCTTAATTTGCTGTTTCTGAGAGTTACCAGGGTTTGATTAAACTCATTTTAGGCTGGTGTGTTAGATTTAGCGTCAGCAGTGAGGTAGTAGTATTCAGATTTCATTTCTCTTCAAATGTATTTTAAAGATAGATTAGTTCCCACCACAATTTCGATAGTTTGGATAATTCAACGACGATTCATATGGTCTGCTTAGTCTAGATTACATCAAGGACATGAGTATACCTTCTTTCCTGAGATTTTTGATAGTTTTCTAGATGTATAATGTTAGAAATGGTATTTATGGTTGGCTAGGGCATGCGCCTAAGCCAGGCAGAAACCACCACTCTAGTCAGGGCAAGGGAGTTACACGCAGAAGATAACCCCTGCTCACCCCCTTGGTAGCTTGGCACGAGCAGTGAGGTTTATCCCAGAGGCAATGTGTAAAGCATTTGCGCAACACACACACACAGCAGCAACACACTAGGCACACTACAAAAGAAACTCCACACAAGGTTATATAAAAAATAGCCTTTGTATTATCCAAAACACATTAGAATCATAATCACACATATACACTGTGCCAACTGGCACCAGGTAATAATTTACAGGGGATTATATACATGACAGGGCCAATCGGGCCACTGTCAGAACCATCACAAAGCACAAGTAGCAAATGTAAAACAGAACCAGTAACTACTGGTACCATAATGAACTCAGCATTATCACTAGCAACATAAACGCATTATGTCTGCATCACATTAGGCATAAAACACATTATGCATAAACATCATAAGCATAAACACATTATGCAATCTCTGTAGGCATTAACACATTATGCAGTTTTGTAGAGCCTTGCGCTCTACCAATATCACCAAAATGACCCCAGGCCAACTGGCCTTCTCTGGGGCCCAAAATGCCCTCTGTCCCAAATGTCAGGGCTCTTCCAGGACCTTCCTCGGGCCCTCTGGCTGCCTTGGCAGCAAGAACAATGTGCGTAATGCACTGGGGGCGGGGGGTGCACCTCACCCCCTCCTCTTCATCTAAAAGAAATGGCCCCATGTTACAGCTGCCCGCGCTCTCGCGGTGCAGCTGAGAGAATTAGGCCTGGCACCACTGTGCCTCTCAGGTCCCACTCAAGGAAACAAAATCGCCCCCAAAGACAAATCAGCTCTGGCACTTCTAGTGCCTTGAGAGCCCCGTTTACTGGGCTCTGTCTGGTGCACTCACTCGGCACCACTATTGCTTCCTGACATAAGCCCCACTCACCGGCGCAGTTGGCACAGGCTCCAGGCACCAACAATGTGCCTCGGTGGGTCCCCACTCACCGGGACCTTCTTTGGCTCCTCTGATCTCCGTTGGACAGCACGCTGGGCTCCCACCGGCCGACGTGGGTGCGCCTTCCTCCGGCCTGGCTTCCAGTTCGGCTGTGCGAAGCTCCGGCCCTCCTGCCGGCTTCACTTCCGGTCTGCCCTCTGCATTTTAGGCCCTGCCCACAACCAGGCGGGCACTTGCCTGACTTCCGCTCGTTCCGTTGGCGGGTGCTTTTGCCCCAATGCACAAATGCGGGGTGGGCTCCCGCTTCTCCGGGCATAAAAGCGGGGTGGGCTCCCGCTCCTCAATACTTGCAAATGCGGGGTGGGCTCCCGCTCCTCAATACTTGCAAATGCGGGGTGAGCTCCTGCTGCACCCCAACGCGGGGTAGGCTCCCGCTGCACTTAAAAGCGGGGTAGGCTCCCGCTGCACTTCCCAGCAGCACGGGGGAGTCCCCACGCCAGGATTCCCCCTGAAAACCTCTCAGCACTGCGCTTTCAGGACACCAGCGCTCCTCTCCTCCTGGAGCAGCTGGGAGGAGGATATAGCGGCCACCAGGCACTAGAGCCAGGAATTTCCAGCAAGGCAAAGCTGGGCCCAGGCAGGACAGCACACAGCGCCCTCCAGCAGGGAGGCAGTCCCTCGTGGCGGTTCCTCCTGGGGCCCAGCAGCAGCAAGACCCAAATCGCAAGGAAGCACACTTTACATGGGGTCACAGCCCCAATATATATACCACATTTTCCCTTTGTCTGCCCTGGCACAGGGCTCGGGGGAACCAGCCTCAACTGGTTCTGGGGGTGGCGGAGCACTTTGTGTACAGTGCTCACACCCTCCTTTGTCAGGTGGGGGCTCGGTCATCAGACACTCCACAGGGGGGCGGAGCCAGCATTCACCCAGGCAGGCACAGACCTATTCAGGGTCAGGGGACTACTCCTCCCACTAATCCAAATGTAGGTCTCCTATTCAGCCTAGCGCTGACTCACCCTGCCCTCCCTGGAGCCACACACCTCACCAGCCCCTGTCACTCCAGAGCCAGACATGTAATACACATCAGGCAGGCAGACACATAGCACACAGAAATGCCAACTTCTAAAAGTGGCATTTCTAAAATAGTGATAATATATATGCGCACACCATTGCGGAGCATTTATTATTACTATTCCAAACATACCAAACTTGACCACGCTGCTTCTCTCATATCAGGAATTACCACTGAAACACTTATCAGGGAATCCCCAATGCATTCCTAATGGAGGGCAACCTCACAGCAGGGAGAAACCAAAATGGCTGTTTGTCACTACCAGGACATGTCACGCACTTAAGGCACATGTCCTACCTTTTACCTACAATGCACCCTGCCCATAAGGCTAGCTAGGGCCTACCTTAGGGGTGACTGACATGCAGTAAAAGGGGGGTCACAGACGTGGTACACACTTTAGGTGTCACGTCACAGCGGCAGTAACACTGCGCGCACAGGCCCTGCAATGGCAGAGGCCTGAGACAGGTTTGAAAGGCTACTTTGGTGGGTGGCGCAATCAGCGCTGCAAGCCCACCAGTAGCATTTAATTTACTGGCCCTGGGTATCTAAGATACCACTTTACAAGGGACTGACAGGTAAATTAAATACGCCAATCAGGTGTAGACCAATCTTACCATGTTTACCACAGAGAGCACATGCACTTCACACTGGACAATAGTGCTAAAGTGCCCAGAGTCCTAAAACCACCAACACCATGTCAGAAAAAAGGCTAGGAGGAAAGCAAAAAGTTCAGGGATGACCCTGCAAAAAGGGCCAAGTCCAACACATCCCCCTTCCAGCCAAAAGCCAGGGTAGACCAATCATTACCTTGATGGGCTTCCCTGCTTAGGGCTATAGAACACGGACGCGGGCCAGCAACAGCAGGGGCACACTCCTGTTCTACGCCAATCTGAACCCATGTGGTTCCCTCAGTCAAAGCTCCCAGGACCAACTAAGCTACCCCACTGGTAGTCCCTAGTTGTCCGCGGCCAGGACCAGGCCCTAGGCCATCCAGATGTCTCTGGTCCTTGCCATCTCACAGAGTGGGAGGCAGTCACCCCTGGCACATAGTAACCATTCTCCACTCTTCCTATCATCAGTGCAGTTCTAAACTGCCACTGACCATCCAACCTAGGGTCGGCACCCTCAGGTTGACCAGAGCTCTCGGGCGAGGCTCTCCTCCCCTTACCTCTCCTTCTGGGGTCCCGCACTCTCCTCCCAGGAGAAGCACCACCAGAACCAAAAACTGTCAGGATGCTGCAATCAGACCTCCTACACAATTCTTCCACCAGTTCAGGGCCTTGACCCTGCAACTGATCTACCAACCTAGGATCTAAACCCTCAGGTTGCACTGGGGTCAGAGGCGAGGACTCCCTCCCTCTGCACCCCCTTCCAGAGCTCAGCACCCTCCCACCTGGAGTGGTACCCCTAGAAGCTAAATCGGTCAGGACACTTCTTACAGTTGTCCTTCCCTCCAGGTCAGGCAAAACCTGAACCTGGCTTCCCAACCCAGGGACTAACCCCTGCGGCTGAGCACCTGTCCGGCGCACCAGGACTTCCTGGGGAGCACACATGCCCCCCGAGGGTAACACATAACTCATGTGTTTTGTGACAGTCTGCCTGGCGCTGATCTCCCGACCCCTGTCCATTTGACAGTGCACGAAGATCCCCCAGGACAGAAGTGGTGTCACAATGGGCACTTCTAGGAGGCTCAGCCCTTTTGGCTGGCCCCTGACCCACTGGTTCTCCCACTGGGGAACGCATCCCCCTCTCACCCCTCAATCTGGACTTCTGCACCCTCCACTTAGGAGCAGCACCGCCAGACACCAGAACCGCTGGAGCTCTGCTTACAGACGCTCCACTTTCTCCTGACACTAGAAGATCCCCCTCAACAGACAGCCCATCAGGACAGCCTAGGCTCCCTATCTGGTGTTCCCTTAAGGAACCCTCCAGGCCCTGAGACTGAGGTTGGGGCACTTCGGGACGCATCCCAGTCTCACTCCTTTTCCTTGGAGACAGGACATGAGGCCCTACAACCCTCCCACTACACTGGGACCTAGATGGGCTACTCTGAACCTCTACCACCACTCTGGGCTGGGAAATACCTGAGCCACTCCTCTTAGGGTCACTCCCCAATGCCTCTTCAGACCCTCTGGCACTCACCCAGAGGTCTGCCTCCCATGCAAGCTCCCTGGGATCAGAGAACTCACATTCCAACAGGTGTTGTCGCAACCCCAGAAAACAATTACTGAACATGTGCTCTCTGACAACCAGATTGAACAGCCCTTCAAAATCATTTGCCGTGCTACCCATCACCCAATCCTCCAGTGCATCACAACATTCATCCGCAAACTCCCTCCAAGACTGGTGAGACAGTTTCTTACTGCCCCTGAACCTCAACCTGTACCCCTCTTCCTGGGAACCAGGCACCATACTCTGGGATCTGGGAGTGGGACTTCCTGCACTGAACTCCATATTGCTGCCACCACTGGACCCACCCTCACTGATGAATCCATACAACTAAAACTGCACTCAGGGGACATATCCTCATGAGTTAGTTTCTCCCTGGCGAAGGCTCTCTCTGCCTCCGCCATCCTCTCCTGCACCAAGACCCTCTCAGTCTCTAGCTTTTTCTCCTCCACACCCATCTGTGCTATCTCCTTGGCATGCTCTAACCTGAGCTTCTCCAAAGCCAGCTGATGCTCCCTTTCTTCCCTCCTATCCACCTACTCCTCTGGGGACAGGGAAAGGGATGGGGCACTGCCCCCGGCACTTGACCCAGCAAGGGACTCCCTATCTAATGGGTCCTCACTCTCTACTGGCGTCCCTTCCCTGTCATTTTCTTCTTCCTCTTCAGACTCTCCAGGCCCTCCTACAAAACCACCACCTAGGTATGCAGAGGGATAATCAGACTGGTCCCTGTGGCGCTCTAGGACTACTCCCCTGCGGATTGCTTCAAAGAGGAACAGTTTTCTGCGGAAGTCGCCTTCTATCGGTATCCCCCTTTCTCTGCAGAAACTTTTTAACTGTTCCTCAGTGTACTCCCAAAGGTCATCCTCATTATAGACTAACCCCATCTTGGCAATATACACAACCCACAGTGCAATACAAGAGACCTAGACGTCTGAGCTGAAGCAGGAATATACAATTCAAAAATGACACTTTTTAAGAAGAAAAAAAAATCAGGAAAAATAGTCCCCAAACCTGTGATTATCTAAATGAAGAGCTTGTAGAGCAACCAGTTGTCGCTGTGGTACTGCACAAACGCAAGTCCTATCCTCACCGCTGACAACCAATGTTAGAAATGGGATTTCTCGTTGGCTAGGGCATGCGCCTAAGCCAGGCAGAAACCACCACTCTAGTCAGGGCAAGGGAGTTACACGCTGAAGATAACCCCTGCTCACCCCCTTGGTAGCTTGGCACGAGCAGTCAGGCTTATCCCAGAGGCAATGTGTAAAGCGTTTGTGCAACACACACACAGCAGCAACACACTAGGCACACTACAAAAGAAACTCCACACAAGGTTATATAAAAAATAGCCTTTGTATTATCCAAAACACACTAGAATCATAATCACACATATACACTGTGCCAACTGGCGCCAGGTAATAATTTACAGGGGATTATATACATGACAGGGCCAATCGGGCCACTGTCAGAACCGTCACAAAGCACAAGTAGCAAATGTAAAATACAACCAGTAACTACTGGCACCATAATGAACTCAGCATTATCACTAGCAACATAAACGCATTATGTCTGCATCACATTAGGCATAAAACACATTATGCATAAACATCATAAGCATAAACACATTATGCAATCTCTGTAGGCATAAACACATTATGCAGTTTTGTAGAGCCTTGCGCTCTGCCAATATCACCAAAATGACCCCAGGCCAACTGGCCTTCTCTGGGGTCCAAAATGCCCTCTGTCCCAAATGTCAGGGCTCTTCCAGGACCTTCCACGGGCCCTCTGGCTGCCTTGGCAGCAAGAACAATGTGCGTAATGCACTGGGGGTGGGGGGGTGCACCTCACCCCCTCCACTTCATTTAAAAGAAATGGCCCCACATTGCAGCTGCCCGCGCTCTCGTGGTGCAGCTGAGAGAATTAGGCCTGGCACCACTGTGCCTCTCAGGTCCCACTCAGGGAACCAAAATCGCCCCCAAAGACAAATTAGCTCTGGCACTACTAGTGCCTTGAGAGCCCCGTTCACTGGGCTCTGTCTGGCGCACTCACTCAGCACCACTATTGCTTCCTGACATCAGCCCCACTCACCGGGGCAGTTAGTGCTGGCTCCAGGCACCGACAATGTGCCTCGGTAGGTCCCCACTCACCGGGACCTTCTTTGGCGCCTCTGATCTCCGTTGGACAGCACGCGGGGCTACCACCGGCCCAAGACTGCCCGCCTTCCTTCGGCCTGGCTTCCACTTCGGCTGTGCGAAGCTCCGGCCCTCCTGCTGGCTTCACTTCCGCTCCGCCCTCGGCATTGTAGGCCCCGCCCACAACCAGGCGGGCACTTGCCTAAACTTCCGCTCGTCGCCTTGGCACCTGCTTTCGCCGCGATGCACAAATGCGGGGTGGGCTCCCGCATCTCCGGGCATAAACGCGGGGTGGGCTCCTGCTCCTCAATACTTGCAAATGCGGGGTGGGCTCCCGCTCCTCAATACTTGCAAATGCGGGGTGGGCTCCCGCTGCACCCCAAAGCGGTGTAGGCTCCCGCTGCACTTAAAAGCGGGGTAGGCTCCCGCTGCACTTCCCAGCCACACGGGGGAGTCCCCACGCCAGGATTCCCCCTGAAGACCCCTCAGCACCACGCTTTCAGGACACCAGCGCTCCTCTCCTCCTGGAGCAGCTGGGAGGAGGATAGAGCGCCCACGAGGCGCTAAAGCCAGGAATTTCTAGCAAGGCAAAGCTGGGCCCAGGCAGGACAGCACACAGGGCCCTCCAGCAGGGAGGCAGTCCCTCGTGGCGGTTCCTCCTGGGGCCCAGCAGCAGCAAGTCCCAAATCACAAGGAAGCACACTTTACATGGGGTCACAGCCCCAATATTTATACCACATTTTCCCTTTGTCTGCCCTGGCACAGGCCTTGGGGGAACCAGCCTCAACTGGTTCTGGGGGGTGGTGGAGCACTTTGTGTACAGTGCTCACACCCTCTTTTGTCAGGTGGGGGCTTGGTCATCAGACACTCCACAGGGGGGTGGAGCCAGCATTCACCCAGGCAGGTACAGACCTAGTCAGGGTCAGGGGACTACTCCTCCCACTACTCCAAATGCAGTTCTCCTATTCAGCCTAGCGCTGACTCACCCTGCCCTCCTTGGAGCCACACACCTCACCAGCCCCTGTCACTCCAGAGCCAGACATGTAATACACATCAGGCAGGCAGACACATAGCACACAGAAATGCCAACTTCTAAAAGTGGCATTTCTAAAATAGTGATAATAAATCTGCGCACACCATTGCGCAGCATTTATTATTACTATTCCAAACATACCAAATTTGACCACGCTGCTCCTCTCATATCAGGAATTACCACTGAAACACTTATCAGGGAATCCACAATGCATTCCTATGAGAGGGCAGCCTCACAGCAGTGAGAAGCCAAAATGGCTGTTTGTCACTACCAGGACATGTCACGCACTTAAGGTACATTTCCTACCTTTTACCTACAATGCACCCTGCCCATAGGGCTAGCTAGGGCCTACCTTAGGGGTGACTGACATGCAGTAAAAGGGGGGTCAGAGACGTGGCACACACTTTAGGTGTCACGTCACAGCGGCAGTAACACTGCACGCACAGGCCCTGCAATGGCAGAGGCCTGAGACAGGTTTGAAAGGCTACTTTGGTGGGTGGCGCAATCAGCGCTGCAAGCCCACCAGTAGCATTTAATTTACTGGCTCTGGGTATCTGAGATACCACTTTACAAGGGACTGACAGGTAAATTAAATACGCCAAACAGGTGTAGACTAATCTTACCAGGTTTACCATAGAGAGCACACGCACTTTACACTGGACAGCAGTGCTAAAGTGCCCAGAGTCCTAAAACCACCAACACCATGTCAGAAAAAAGGCTAGGAGGTAGGCAAAAAGTTCAGGGATGACCCTGCAAAAAGGGCCAAGTCCAATATATAATAAACACAATGTAATGTTAGATAATGCTATCTTTCATATTTGGAATTCCTTACAAATATGAGCGATATCATCTTTAATTCTTCAACAAAATGTAGTTGATTGAATTAGGTGAGAAAGCCAGAATGGCAGGATGGTGAAATCAAAGCTTCCTAAAACATATATTTTGGTTTATTGCATCAAACTGGAACTAACAAATACTGCATGCTATGTAGCTCGCAGGTGCTAAAGTAACACTGTCAGTCCATGAGTGACAATCTTGATTCCTCCAATCTACATTTTACCATGATATTGGTAATGTTTTCTTTGACCAAATGAAAGAATTAATCTTTGTCTGAAGTTTCATCGAAATAACTAACAGGTATATCAGTGGGAAGGTTGTGAAGTAGAAATGAAAATTTAGAAACAACCCCCATCACAACATAATTTACCTGTCCAGACGTTCTCAGCGCCACGTTTTGCTGAAGAACAAGTAACTTATTAAACTCTGACAATTTTCTCACATATTGTAACTAAAATATTTCTTATAGGTCTAGGTTTGGTCACTCCAAAATGTCTAACTTGTTTTTAAGATGATACACCCGGACATGATTTGCTAAATAGGAACCTAAGTCATTATTACTATCCTAGATTAATGTTGTTTACTTCCCAAGTATTGCCCGCATTTTTAAAGAGGCTGCGTTTCTGCCATTTTGAATTACGATTACCTGTTAAGATTAAAAAATCATCAGTAGATTGCTTAGTTCTACTTGTAAGCGACACGATTTGAGATTAGCTTGCAATCTGGCTGCAACAGGATCTGTGAAAAAAGGAGAAACTGTAAGAGAAGAGGACATTCCCGACGGTCTGGTCTTACATCAAATCTTATATCAAACTAATGGTTTAACTGGCCATTAATTATAACTAAGGCTTTGATTCCCTTATTGCAGGCAGCAATACATTTAATTAATTGCATCAAAATCCCAAAACTTGTGTTGGAATGTGTTAGGGGCACGAAAAGGAAGCAGAGTGTAAGACTGCATCATTCCTAGGGTTCTGAGAAAATACAGATGAAATTAGTTGAAAGCTGTCAGTCACCAATATTTCAGTCACAAACAGAATAATGCACACAGGCACACACTCACTCACACGTTACCTCATGTTCTACCTTTTCCTAGAGTGGCACATGTTCTCCAAATCTTGTGTCTGTTGTGTCTGTTTCCTGGGACATGTGAAAAGAGAAGTACTTGCCCAGGGAGAGGGGTGGGATGTTTTCTATATACTTACCATTCTTTTATCTCCAGCAAAGAGCGGTTGGATGCAGGGATCTTGATCCTGCTGTGAAGGGGGGACCTGGAGAAAGGGATCCTCATCGGAATCTGCCTGGAAGAAGTGGAAAAGGGTGAGTAAGCACCCCAGATCCTTCGACACTGGCACCTTGAAACAGGCGGTTGGACTGCTTTGGTCCTCTTGTGGATAAGGCATCTTGCAATACAGACTGCAGTGCAGCTCCCCTGTACCTCCATATGGCGGGTGCCTTTCCCCAACCACGAACCCGGCGGTCAGCTGGCAGTCTTGGCGGTCCAGCACTGGTTTTCACAGAGCCACCCAGCCCAAATCACAATACAGCGGTCGGACTGCCGAGCTCACCGCGCTAGGACAGCTGCCGCTGATACGGCGGTCCACAAGGCCGCCAAACTCGTAATAAGGCCTTATAGTATTGGATGTAATGTAGAATAGTGTGAATGTGCATTATGCATACATTTGTAGTCAATTAGAATGTTTTTAGAACTGGGATGATGTGTTGATATTAGATATTAATGCTGCAGGTAAAATGGAGTGGTGCACGCTGTGTTTTTTGGAGACCTACTAGAAGAAAGTTATCATAGAATGGGCAGGAAAGGCTTTTCCTTTTAGAGCTTGCTGGTGGTATTAATTTTAGTATCAAAGGTTTTGGATTTTAACAATTGGAGCTAAAACTAAGGGGGTATTAAGACTTTGCTGTTGTGCCGTCAGACTTTATGTTTCGCTTCTATTTAGAGCCAGGGGAAAAGCTTTGTTTACCTGGCATAAATCTTTGACCTATTGACTCACCCACCACTGACTGCCAGGGCTTAGTGACTGGTGCCCTACTCTATTAAGGGTAGCTCAACCGTCACTACTAGGCATACTTATGAAGTTTTTACGTCACCCTTGCGCAACACAAGGGGGTGCAAGAGTGATGCAAAACCTAAGTCAGAATTATCAAGCCATGCAAGGACACCCTGTGTGGGCCTGTGGGCCTTGATAAATCCAGGGTAAGGCAACACAGCGCAAATCACTGTTTTGCGTTTCTCTGCCCCAGGAAGGCATTTCATGGGTGGAGTGTGAGTGTCCCACTCATCCACCCATGGATTTTGGTGCATTTCCAGATTCACCATTACTGGTAGACCTGGGAATGCGTCAAATGCTATGCCTAACTAGGAGAAATATCCTTATTTCTCCTCATTGCTTCCTCTTTCTATGTGTGCTGCATTCTGCAGCTCACATAGAAAAAGGAAATTGCCTCTCAGGATTGTTTTTGTGCAGGAAGGTTTCCCTTCTGTGCAAAAACAATCCTACTTACAATGCAGGCACCCTTGCACCAAGGGTTCCTGTGTTGGCGCAAGGCAGGACATTATGCGCCAGCACAGGGAAAAGATAGGAATGCACCATATAATGTAAAATACGGCATATTCCTTCCCTTTCCCTATCATGCAACGCAGCAAGGTGACTTCCTGCCCTGAGTGATTTCTTAATAAATATGCTCCCATGTTTCCTTTTAAAGGACCGCCATTGTCCAAGAGAAGGAAATCAGACAGTGACTCCAATGCACAGGAAGAAAACTTCTTTCAAATCACGAAGAATGATTTTATGTTTTTAAGAAAAAAATCTTCTTGGAAGATTGTTTTTGTTGCAAAAAGGATTCTTCCTTGAGATGGTGTAACAATGACGACTACTTTTCAAAGTTCAGTGCCTTCAGTCTAAAGACAGAGAGATCTCCGCCTTTCTTGCGGGATCTCTGTCTTCCCGGCGGGACCTCTAAATTTTGTATGTCTCCTGCCTGTGTCTAAATGACCCTGTACTTTATTTGGCAAACTTTTCATGTGGGTTAACATATGGTTCTTTCATGTGTCTACAATTATGAATGAACAGGGGCAAATTCTGAGAGATGGCAAGGCTCTTTGAAAGCTCTACTACTGGCTTTATTTAGTTGTACTTGCCAATGTTTCTAATTGTACAATGTCTGCAGTGCTTAATTTGAGCCGGTGCTTTCCGGTGCTCAGCACCGGCACTTAATTGGTTTCCGGTGCTCGGCACCGGCACCTAATTGTCAACACCATACTTAGAACAGTTCACCACATGGTGGCGCTGCTCATCTAATTTCGAGATGAGCAGAACAACGGTTCTTTAGGAATACAATATACATTAAAATTGCTAATACCTGCCTCCCCAGCCATTCCTTTAGCTTGGGGGACCTGGAATAATCTGAACTGTCGCATTTACATGCGAGAGAGATGGTTAGTAGTTGCTTTGGCAGCGATGACAGGGACGATGGTTGGTGCAAGCTGCAGTGGCCTCCTGGTCACTTAATATTTTACAAATTAAGCACTGAATGTCTGACCAATAATTTTGTACAAATATTATAAATTGTACTATGTCTGAATAAGTGAGGACAATGGATACTGGCATTGCCTTGCTATGTCTGTAATGAACTCACCTTTTCTGCTTGCAAATAATGGCTCGTTGAACCGCCTTCAAATTGCAACTAAATAGTTATCTGTTTGTACATCTTTTATCCATTGATACATATTTCAGGGCTGAGTTCAGGTAACGTTTACATTTGTGCCCTGTCTGCAGGTCAATTATTGTACTGAGAAAGCTCATCGCCATTAAAAACAGGTTTTCAGATTTTACACAAATTACTTTTGTTATGAACATCTGCTGTTTTGTTAAAGCCGCGGTTAACGACATTAGCAAAAGTGACATTGCCAGCTGTTCTAATGTCAAATAGATTAGCAGTACTGTTTTTGTCAAATGACAACATATGACACCAAAATCAATTCCAAGCCAATATCATGAACGAAAGGGTATAAATGATATCATTCTTCTTAATTGAAATACACATGAAATTATTTTTCTCTGACACAGGTTGATGCCTCTTTTATTCACACCTTTGCTTACAGAAATGCCATTGATGCAACATTATAAAACAGAGATTTTTTTTTGATTTTTTTGTACACAGACCTACCAGAGAAATAACTGCCCCGTTTGATAACGACTAAATGGTCTGACTATAAAAACATCACACTGGTATTTTCAAAAATATGTGATGCACAGGGTAACAAGCTCCTTATAAATGAAGACGGAGGCTCCGTATCAGGTAAGATGCAGGTTTATCAAGTTGTTCAGCAGCAGAGACCCCATCCACATCAATTCCAAATCCAACTGCCCTCCATTACAAAAGAATACATTACATCTTAGCAACCACCCCACATTCCTAGTTATTTTCATCATTACCTGGATACCAACACCCTGCATCACAGCTTAGATACAGAGCACCACATCACCTCCCTCCAAACATTTCACAAATAATGAAAAAAGACTAAACTAAGAAAGAATAAATATATCTAACAAAACGGCATACTGAAAATGAAGAAAATCACAGTTTCAACAAATACAATCCTGTAACTGGAGTAGAATTTTTTTTAACGTTGTGGTCTAGCGACACTCTCTTCTGCAACATGTGTTCTAGTGACACTCTCTTGTGCAACACGTGTACCAGTGACGTCCTCTCCATTGGGCTGACATTTGGCAACCCTACTCAAATTCCAAACTCTGTGATCATTAGTTTTTACAGCTTTCTTAAAAACCTTGATGACCCTGAACTGTTGACTGAACTTGGAGTTTTTCTCATCACTTCAAGGTGACTTCATCTTTACCCAATCTCCTACATTCACAACAGTACTTTTCACAGCTTTTTTCTTCTCATCAAACCACCTTTTCCTTTTCTCCATTCTCTCTCTCTTTTTTGTGTTGCATTTGTTTATTAAAGAAAGTGTGAGGGTACATAACAGGAGTAAACATCATCAGTCAATCAGGTATGACAATGTCATACAATGTTAAAAAGGATGAGATGATACATAATGCATAACAATGAAAAGAAGAAGGGATGTGAAAACCGGGGGGATATTCATTATCATAGGGAGGGGCAGGGTAGGGTAGGGAATAAAGGCTAGATGCCTCCGGGAAGTGCTCACATAGAGTTCTAAAGAGTTCAGAGGGTCTAGGGTGCTGGATGTCAACCTGTAGGAGATGGGATAATGTGTGCCCGCGATGCTGATCGGGTTCCTGTTCCCTTGAAGGTCCTATCTATGGTGTTTGCTACATTGCATGATATCGTAGGAGGGTGGAAGGGGAATAAGCATCTTGGATAAAAGATAATCATTATGGAAGGTAGCTGTGGGGCACGTGAACAAATAGTATGACTGGGGTCTGATGTCTCTGGGTAAAACAGGGCGAGGAATGAGATTGGGTTGTGGAACAGGCAGGAAATAGGCGTGGGAGGGTGTCCCCCAGAGCTGTTATTAGTGGCACATCCATAGGTCATTATATAATTGGATGGGGGTATGATGAGGGGGAGAGGAGGAGAGTGACAGGGCCAGGTTGCTAATGTAAGTGTCTTCAGGGTACGGGGAATGGGAATCCATGGTATATGGTGGGTCTGCGTGGCCGGGGGGGTGGGTAAAGGAGAAGGGGCGGAAGGAGTCATGGGAGGGGAGGGGGGAGAGATCATCAGGTTGTGGAAGGAGGGGTAGGGGGCAAGAGGGGGCTGTGTAGGGAGGGAGCAGGATAGGAAGAAAGTGGAGGGGAGCGGAGAGGGAAGGAGAAGTGGGAGGGGACCTATGGGAAATAAGGAGGGGTGGGGGGTGATGAGAGGGGTGGGGATAGGCTAAAGGGTGGTGTAAGGGGGGTGTAGGTTCAGAGGGAAAGTGAGTGGGGAAGGGGGACATAATAGAGCAGGACAGATTAGAACAGTGGTAGAAGAGGGGGAATGGAGGGATATGAGAGAATGTTAGTACATGTGGAACGGTGGCTGAGGGGGAGGGGGAAGAGGGAAAGTGAAGATACGTCCTGTACTATAGAGACAGGCAGTTGTACAGAGTAATGCCACTCAATTTAATCCATATGTTCGGAGGTGGGCTTGGGAGAGGGTGGGGGATCTGAGGCGCCTAGTTCCTGTCTTGCAAAAAAGGTGCTCACATTTGGAGGAACAGATCAGACTGGTCTTGCAGGTTGTAGATAACGCGCATGTGTGAGGCTGCCTGGACCATGGCCACCAGCTAGGCCTCCTGCGACGGGGGTGCTGGTGATCTCCATTGGAGGAGGATGCATATCTTGGCTGTGGCCAGGGCAGTATGGAGGAGGTGGCGTTGCAGTCGTGAGAGTTCTGGTGAGTGCCGTGTATCATTAAGGAGAATGGCTGGGTGGTGAGTGGCAGGTGGAGAGGCATGGAGGTATTTAAGACTGAACCAACATATACCCAAAAGTGTTGGATCGAGGGGCATTCACATATGATATCCGTTATGTCGCAGTGGGTGTTCGTGCATCTCCGCTGTTTGCGTGCGGGAGGAAACCTGCTCTGTTCAGTTTCATTGGCGTTCAGTACCAATCGTGTAAAGTCTTATAAACGCAGAATTTCAATCGGGCCTCCCTGGTGGCCCTATCCAGGGCTTCAATGGTGTCTGCCCACTCGTCTTCCTCATACGTAACTTGCAATCGGGCCTGTCATCTGGTGTATGAGCTCACGACAGGGGCTGTCAGAAGAGATTAGATGAAAATGTGCCGTAGAGTCCTGACGTTACCGCTTTGTGCTTTCCCCATACGCAGAGATAGGACACTACTGGGGAGGTACGTAGGGACCAAGGATGAGGGCCCAAGCAACCCTGCAGTTGCGAGTAGCACCACATTTGCGCTGCAAAGAGGCCGAATTTGTCTCTCAACTGTTCAAAGGGTTTGAGGTCACCGTTTAGGAGAAGCTGGTCGAGAGTGTGGATACCGGCTTCTCTTCAGTGGGCCCAGGCTAGTACCTGCCCGTTAATGCATATGCTAGCATTCCCCCACAGGGGGGCTTTCTCATGAAGTCGTGGGTCCGTCCCGCGTAAGCGATGTGCATGCTACCAGGCCCTATGTGTAGCGTGCAACACTGGGTGGGTAGTGTCATGTGGGCATGTCCAGGCATGTGACCGCTGAGAGTAGGGTCCGTTCTATGTGTACCCATTTCAGCAGATCCGAGGTGTCAGGCAGAATGTACGCCAGTTGCGACAGTTGGAGAGCAAGGGCGTAGTGTTCCACTGACGGAAGGCCCAGGCCTCTGCTGGAACGGCAAGCCATCAGTTTAGTTGCGGCTAGTCTGGGTTTCAAGGGGCCCCACACGAAGGACCAGATTTGGGAATCAATTAGACAAAGTGTGGAGAAAGGTACCTGGATGGGGAGCATCCTGAGTCGGTATAGAAAGCGTGGTAGATTTACCATCCATACTGCCTGCACTCTGCCCACATAGAGAACCCCAAAGGAGACCATTTTGCAAAATCCTGTTTCATCTGAGCAATTAGTGGCTTCAGATTATCCGGGAACATTCCCGCCATGCCTCTGTTCACCAGTATCCCCAGATATTTGAGACGTGACGATTGCCAGTGGAAAGGGTATCCATGTATGGCCCCTTTGGGAAGGGCTTCGCTCTTATCCCAATTTATTTTATTGTCAGAGAATGTCGAAAAGTCGTTAATAATGCCCAGCAAGGACAATAGGGCTCATTGTAGACCCGTTAGGGTGAGCAGGATGTCATTTATGTAGAGATAGAACTTGGAGTTGCCCGTTGAAAGTGGGGTGCCCGCGATGCTAGCCGAGCTGCGAATAGTGGATGCTTCGGGTTCCATGGCCAAAAGGAAGAGAAGTGGGGATAGGGGGCATCCCTAGCACTTTCCCTGATGAACCGGAAAAGGGTCAGACAGTAAGGCCCCGCAGTTAAGCTGGGCAGTGGGGCCATTATACAGCAGCCATACTTTAGCAATGAATTGGGCTCCCAGGCCGAAGTGTTCCATCACCTCAAATAAGTAGCTCCATTCAATGTGGTCAAATGCCTTTTCTACGTCGAGGGAAAGGGCCAATGCATCAAAATGGAGGTCTTTGGCTGAACAGAGAGTGTGTGCCAAGGTGCAGAGGTGGTTCATGGAAGACCAGCTCGGTAAGAAACCTACTTGCGTGTGATGTATCAGAGAGGGGAGAACTTTATGCAGGCGGTTCACCGAAACACTGGCCAGTATCTTAATGTTGCAGTTTAACAAGGAGATGGGCCAGTAGCTGCTGTACAGTAAGGGGACTTTCCCAGGTTTGGGCAGGATGGCTATTATTGCCTTATTGGACAAGGGACCCAAGGAAGATATCCGCTCCACTTCCTGGAATGCAGCCTGCATCTCTCTCTCTTTTCCTCCAGCCCTCCGTGCTTCCCACACTGTCATCCACCACAGACCTTTAACCATGACCCAAGAGGGTGTTACCTCAGTGTTTGCAACTCTTCCTTTAAATATTCGAAAAGGAGCCACACCAGTTGAGAAATGTGGTGTAAATCTATACTAGTGTACCTTCTTCCTCATAACCATCTCCCAGTTCAAACTAGACACAACAGCCTGTTGAAAAGTCTCTTTAAGTACCTTTACAAATCTCTCAACTACACCATTGTTCTGTGGGTGGTATAATGCTGCTTTTTTATGTTTAATCCCTCTAGTTCTCAGAAACTTCTCCATGACCCTGGAGATAAACTGCACCCCATTGTCTGAGAGCAGTGACAATGGAACACCCTCCCTCTCAAAGAGTTCTTCTAAAAAATCAAAGATTACACCTGATTCAGCAGAATTTGCCACCTTGATTTTCAGCCATTGTGAAAACATGTCAAGACACATCAATACATAACAGTCCTGAGACTTCAATCTCACTGGGACTAAAATGTCAACAGAAATGTCCGACCACAGACCACTGGCTTGTTTCCTCACTAACAATGGCTGTGTCCTGCACTTTTAAATTCTGTTGCTACATGAGCATTCTGTAGAATTACAAACTTCTCTTTCTATGTGCATATCCATGGCCGGCCACCAATAAGCTTCCTTAATTCTCTCCTTTGTCTTGGCAATACCCATATGACCGGCATGAGCATTACTCAACAACTTGTCTCTTAGTTTATATGGGGGAACCAATTTTCTGCCCCTCATCAGGAGATCATCCACACATCTAAGTCTTCCCTAATCTGCCAATAGCCTTTCAGTTCATCCTCACAATCTTTCTTGTCACACCAGCTACCTGAAGTCATTGTCATAGCCTTTTGCAACACTTCATCATTTACCAAACTTTCTCTCAAGTCTCCCTCAGAAATCAATCCTTCGGTAATCCAACACACATTGATCTTTTTGTCAAATTCCTCACCACCAAACCACTCTCCATCCTCAGACATTTTACTTTCAACATACCCTAATATTGATAGAAAAGTTGGCTAAAACGTTACATACCCAGGCAAGTAGGAAACTACAAACTCAAATTCCAATAATGCAACCATCCATTTCCGTATCCGATGTGAAACAAAGTCTATACGCTTCCTGGTGAACATTTCTTCAAAGGATTATGAGCTGTCAAAACTTCAAACCTCTTTCCCCAAGGAACTTTCTCAAGATTGCCCACCGCCCAGAAAATGCCCTGGGCTTCCTTCTCTGTAGCTGAATAGTTACACTCCGCATGTCTCAAGGGCCTGGAAATAAATAAAATTGTCTTCTCCTTCTGATCAACTTTCTGCATTAGCAGAGCTCCTAACCCTTTTGAGCTGGCATCCGTCATTAAGTATGACTTCTTTGTTGGATCTAAACTTCCTAAATTGGGTGCCTCACTTAAATACCTCTTAACACACACAGACTCTCTCTTTGTCACAATCTTGAGACCACACAAATTCTCTCCCTTTTTTGAGTAGATCCCTTATGCAGCAGGTTTTTTCTGTGAAATTTGGGACACATTTATTGTAGAACTCCCGAGAAATTTCACCAGTTCTTCTTTGTTTGGGGGGGTGAAGAATACAAATGGTGTCAACCAGGGAAGCTTTAGGTTTAAGTCCAGACAAATATATCAAATGTCCCAAGTATTCAATCTCTTGAACATCAAACTTGCATTTATCCACCCTGAGTGTTAGGCCTGCTTCACACAATTTTTTCAAGACTTTCCTCAGCCTACCATCATGTTCCTCTAGATCAGCACCAAAGATTAGTACATCATCCTAATACACTTTGACACCTTCAACTCTTCCCAGAATGTGTTCCATAACCCTCTGGAACACAGAGGCAGCTGTGATGAGACCAAAGTGTATTTTTAAGAATTTGAAGGTGCCAAAGGGCATGACAAAGGCTGTGAGATCCTGAGACAAAGAATGTAGCTTAACTTGAGGGTAGGCTGAAGTTAAATCTTGGGATGAAAAGTGCTTCACCCCTTCAAGAGGAAAATAACATCTCGCTTATGTTGGGAAGTGGATAATGGTCTGCCACCACAGCCTCATTGAGTTCTCTTGAGTCAACACAGAGCCTAGGCTCCCCATTGGCTTTCTGAGCCATAACAACCGGAGATAACCACTCTGTGGCCTCAACTTCCTGTAGAATTCTGTTTTCCATAAGTTTATTTAACCCCACTCTCATGCTTTCCTTCACCAATTGTGGTACATTTCTAACATTGGCCACTTTGGGTGCAACATAGGGTTTAAGTTTTATAAGGTGTATATAGTTCTTAAGGCAGCTCAATTTGTTGGCAAACACCTCAGGGAATTCTTTGATCCAAATTTCACTCCCTCCACACACAGATCTGACTGGTGACATCTCCTTTAGACTAACATAACGCTTTCATTGGGATCCAGAAATATATGTAAATCACGTTGGTGAAACCAGCTAATTAGCGAGTCACCCTTCATAGAAACATATACATTTCCAGGAATAATTCTTCCTTTAAAATCAATTGTACCCCAAAAAGAGAACAGATCTATAGCCTCACCCCATACCCTTTTGGCTTTATATCAGGATATAACAATTTCACTTTGCCCAAAAGAAGCTGCTCGTAAAATTTCTTCGGGATGACTGTTATTTTGGCCACTGAGTCAAAAAGCATGTTCACTGGTGCATCATTGATCATAACAATCTCTAATGGACCCTCATCAGCAGATTCTTTGATTTGAAGAATGTTGACCTCTTCAACCACCTGTTCATACAGATCAGTCTGTCTGACCTCCTTCAGATCATTACTTGATTTGCAACATCTGGAAAATGACCTTTCCATCCACTGTTGTTGCACATGACTTTCCAGCTTGGACACATGTTCTGAATTACCACACCGAAAGCATTTACACTGAAAACCTTTCAAATTGGAGGACCTAGTTCCGGTGCCTGTGCTACATTTAGCTTTTGTAGATGTGTCTCGCACCACTTTCACTACCCCACCATAATTTTTCTCCATGGGAACATCTTTACGTATAGCTTCAACACATGCTTTCGAATGTTCGTGCATTTTGGCTATTGTGAGAACCTCCTGCAAATAAGGATTGTCCTTTTGCCACAAGCTCTCTCTGGCTTTGTCAAGAGCACATCCTAACATTAATTGATCTCAAAGTGATATCATGCAAGAACAGCACTAACTTTAGGAAGAAAATGCAAGTCTAATTTTTTAATACAAGTTTAATATTTATTTAAACTAGATGTATCACTCTCCGAAAGATCAGGAAAATGCTCAAAGACTTCCCGACCTTCAAAACCCAAGCAACGCATGAGCAATAAAAAATTTCTCTCAGCTTTGAGGGATGTTCCACACATGCTAGCTTAGTAAACAAACACTCTTTTCCATTTTAACCAGGAGAGTGGAGGTTCACCTGAAGATGCTATAATGAAAGGGAGGGCAGGAGCATTTTGCATAGTGCAATCAGAGGTAAACTCAAGTAAACCAATACAATTAATATTAAGGAATGCCAAGTATCACAAATCACTCACCCAAAATAAAGCTGTTTGTTCAGACACAGTTACAAGAGCAGCAAATTGACACTGGAATTGCAAGAGAACAGGGTAAGAGTCAGCATAGAAACACCCCAACAAACAACAATATAAGAAAATAATCATCCAGAACATATATAGTTGTGCGCACCAGTGTGAGTGCTCTGTGTGCTTGCGTATGCACTGATCACTTCTGAGGATAGGTATTCCACTCTATGCACAACAATAATAATATACAGCTGTGCTTGTCAGCGTATTCACACTGCGCGCCTGTAAATTGTACACATCCTACAAACACCTTCCTGCTGTGTGCGTCAGCAAGAGCGCTTCTTTCACTTCAGAAAGGTCAAACGGTAATTAGTGTTGTATAAATGCCACTCCATAGGCCCAATCCAATATAGCCATCCAAAAAATGTATTGTCAATTTTGAATACAAACACGTGAATAATAAACAGAGCATCGGAGTCGCCCTCAAAACCCACCCGATCCTACACAGATCCACAATGAGCTCCGGCATTCAGAAAGCAGTACTTTTGTTTAGGATGATCCATCTTGCTTAAACCATCAAATTCATAAAAAGCATACAAATTGAAGTAGTTTTCAGAAAGCATTTCACAAAACATTTCGTAAAACGTTTCACAAGGCGTTTCCTAAACCCGGTAGTCCTAAAGTGCAAAGTGCAAAGTGCAAGTGAACAGTGAAGTAGTTTTCACAAAACGTATCACAAAGCATTTCATAAAACATCAGGAGTCCTAAAGTGCAAAGTGCAAGTGATCAGCTACATATATGTCTTGAGATATATAAAGTGACCTATACAAAAATGCAAATTGAAAGGTGTATGAAGTAGCACTTTAATAACAGAAGACAAACCTGGGGTCTCAAACGGATAGACAGTCTATTAAACACATCGGGCCGATTCACAGAACTAATCTGAGACAAAATCCTAAACTTACTACTTTTGGTATTCACAGAAGGCATTTAGTAGTAGTAAAGTTAGGATTCCTTGTGTCATTGTGATGACAGCTGCTTTCGCACTACACGTCATGTAAGGTCTGCTTTTTCTGTCCCAAATACTGCATATCTCGCACCTGCAGAGTCGTCTTCTGAAAAGCTTGACTGTCTTCCCTCTTGGAATTGCACTTTGGTAGCTTGCCCAAACGTCTTCTGTGCTGTGTAGCACTGAAAATGTATTTTATTTTAGACACGGGACAGAAATGGTCAGAGCAAAGCTCCACAAACTATTCTAATTTAATACATTTTTAATTATTCTAATTTAATACATTCTGATAGGAGCCGGGAAACTCCAGATATATTTATTTCTCTTATTTTACATTTTTAAGAAGATACAATGCTGCAGTATTGCTCTTATGCTATGAAATACCTTAGTTCAAATAATACACTAACCAGGAGCGTAGTTATCAATAGTGCAGCAGGTTTAGTTGTGACAGGACACAGAAGTGTGAGGAGTTCATTTTACTACAATTAATGGCTGCTTTTCACTGGAAAACCAGGGATGGGGCCCAGGTTCCTTTCTTTAACCAGGGCCTACAGAACCCTTGCTACACCACTGGCAATAACATGGAGTACTATTTATGAAGCCGTATATCTTATTCAATGAAGGAGCACTAGAGCTCATCGCAAGCACACTGAATTCTCTAGACAATCCCCCACCGTACCCAACAACATTATTACCTTTCATATTCATTATCAGCCTTAGAGTGGTGCAAAGTGTTGCTATTAGTTCTTTTAGCAATATGAAAGTAAAATTCTAATATTGGGCTTGTTTCTTCGAAGAATTGGAGAGGATCACCATAACATGGAGAGGCTCAGAGGGTTCATCTAAACCACATAATTTAAATGGATGAGGTAATCTCACCTCATGTATGAAGGAATATTATGTGCCATACGCTAAGAAAGAAATATAGTGATAAAGACCTTGGAAGAAAAGTCCAATATTGCTACTGGCAGCACCTACAGTGATGGGTAGGTGAGTGATAACCATGACTTCGCAAACCAGCACATTTCCCCAGAGAAGTCTTAAAAATTCTTTATAGTTGCAGGACATCTTACCATTTTGCTAGCTGCTTTAGGACTTAGCTCTAATTTGCACCAAGTAGAATGAGAACCTTAGTGAATCCTGATAGGTAATTGGAAGCAGCTCTGTTATCATTTTTAGAGGGGTAACCCCTACCACCTTAATAAACACAACCTGGTTTGGTCACAATATAGTTCAAAGTTTTTATGTTGATGCGAACAATGAAAGAAAAAAGACTCTGCTTGCTGTGTTGTTGTCATGTTCTGGCCTAGGTCTCAGGAAGACCTATGTAATAATTGATATATGTTTTGCTCACATGTCCTTCGACAGTTGGGGGGGTATGTTATACTGTTTGTTTTTGTCTGCGAAAATTGAATAAAGAGATTTAAAAAAATATATATATATAGTTCAAAGTGAATTTTGCTGAATCCAAGTAGCTTTGGTAGAAGCATCAGGCATTTCCCAGTAGTAGTCAGAGTTAAATTCAAACAGGATGAAACAATACAACAAAACTAAGGGGCCTATTATGATGGCGGTCGGAAAACCTCCCCGACCGCCATGGTAGTGGGAAAAGACCGCCCGCATGGACCGCGACATCAGCGCCGGTCGAATTACGATGACCCGCGGTCGGCGGTCTGATCACGGGCCTTAACATTGCGGCGGTTGCTGCTGCCCGCAGCACCGCCGCGATGCCGAAAGGAGCATGTCCTGCATTTCCCTGCACTGCGTGGCAGGCACTGCACAGTGCATGCCACCTGGAACAGGGAAATGTAGGGGGGGCCATGGGTACCCCCCCAGTGCACCCCCCCAACACATTGGGGGCCCGCAACGGGACCCCGGAAGACAATCTCCGTATGCCTTGCCATGGCGGTTTGACCGCTGAGGAAAGGCTGGCTACCGCCGGCATCATAATCCTGCCGGCGGAGCCTGCTCTGCACCGCCACCATTATCTTGGTCCTGCTCCATCCGCCAGGCAGGAGTGCGGATGGCAACCGGCGGAAAAGCGGCGGTCGGAATTTCCCACCGCCGCGGTCACCACCGCAATCCTAATTTGACCAGCGGTTTTCTTGGTTGCGATCACGGGCGGATGTTCACTGCCAGTCCGGCGGGCGCCACCGCCGGCCCGGCGGTGAACATCCGACCACCATCGTAATAGGCCCCTAAATTCTTAAAAAATAATGAAGAAGGAAAAGACATAAAAATTATGAGAAAAAGAATATATATTTTTAAAACAAAAAGCTCAGAAAAACAGCAAAGCACCATTGAAAGTCTATATTTCCTGTAAAATGGGACTTAGCTATGATTCCAGGCCAAGCACTATGTAGCCGGGTTAAGTAAGCCCTACTATTCATACCATTTGAACTTTTTAACTTGTGACTTTATTAATTTTCTGATTCCAAAATCCTTCAGAAGGATACAGAAGGTAGCTGATGTTTCTCCAAGTCAGATGCATTGTTGTCTAGCTCTCGCTGAAGCCTTGGTTTTTGATGAAAAATCACTAAGCTTTAGAAAGCTGGAATTTGTACCCGCCTAGGTTGCTTAATCATTGAAGTAATTTGCCACTTAGCTCTGGAACCAAGTTTTACTTTTACATTGAAGGCCTCATTTAGAGTTTGGCAGAGCAGGAGCACCTCCAAGTACCAGCGTTGCTCACAGCGTACCAAATTTGTTTCCCCCATGCTCTACCTAGAGTCAGGGAAAGAAAAAAATTCACACCAACAGAGTTTACACTGGCTCCAGCAATGTATATGTCTGACATAGTGGCTGTCCATTAAGGCACCTTATAGGCACAGTGACGGTCACCAAACCCTTTTGAGGGCAGGTTAATTAACACTCATTTTCTCTGCCCATGTCCGTCAGGTGGTGCATGGTGGTCTAAGGCAGGGAAAATGAAGAATGTCCCCCATCGGACAATCTCTGATGAGCATTAGGACCATTAGTTTTATTTTAGAGAAAATAAACTCCTACCCACCTCCCAATGTGAATTCTTTGATGTGGTCTTGGTGCTTTGCATGCTAGTTGTTGCTTCAGTTTCCATGAAAATCATGCAGCTGAAAAGGCCTCTGCCCATTATGTTTGTTCCCAGTCAAGGACAGAGAGGTTGGTTCTCAGGGGAGCGGGCAGCAGTAGCAGAAAACTGTTAGGGTCTCTGTAAGAAATTGGGTTATTGGACGAGAGGGGTGAAAGCCCCAATCAGGCAACAACCACAATCGTTGTCAGGGTGAACCACAAAAGTCACTAAATTAACCAGTGCTTAATCCATTGGTAGCTTAGCACAAAAGCAGTCATCTTAAGTTAAAGGCAATGTGTAAAGTATTTATGCAGCACACAGTACAAATAGTAATAAAGTTAAACCATAACATAAGAAAAATCCCAAACCAATTTAGAAACAGAGAGTACATGTTAATAAATAAAATGATATCAGAATGACTAAAATCCAATCTATAGCTCTGGAGATATTCAATTTTAAAGTTGTTAGTGAAAATAGTGTTTAAAACCACAAAGCGCCACTCTAGGTCATCTCATCAAGCTAGACAAGTTCAAGTCGACTGCGATGGAGCATGGGTTGGATACAGGGACCAGGTTAGTCCAGCTGAAGAGTAACCTTCTCAAATATGGCACGAAGAGTTCCGTTCATGTTGAAGGAGGTCACAACGAGTAGGTCAAGCGTTGCAGATGGTTGTCGCTGTTTCGCCAATAGCAGATCAGGTGAGGCAAAAGGTCATCAATGTACTGCTACAAGCCAGTTGGGTCAGTCATTGTGTTGGCAGTCGCAGTGAGCTGTCCCTGTAGAGTGAAGTGCAGCTCTAATGTTGTCAGTTGCTGCGGGCAGTCACTGTTGGCACAAAGAGCAAGCATCACTGGAGATTTGCATTGGTGGTCATCGTGCCAGTGGTGGTGATTGTGGATGGCAGGGTCTTGGTGCATAAAGCCCAAACTTCAGGATTTTCATCTTTGTTTTACAAGGAGGTCTCATTGATGCCAGCTAAGGGTCCAGAGCCTTGGAGGCAGCTCTTGAGGATCAGGTCTTAGTCCAGAAGAGGCCAGCAGCAGGGAACAGGCAGGTCCAGTAGCAGGTCCAGGCAAATGCAGCTGCAGCAGGTCAGCTGGGCAGTTGCAGGGAGACTTCTGCAGCTTTTTGTGTCCCTGTAGCTCACACTGGAGGTCCATCAACTGACCCTTGGAGTCACTTTGGGTAACTTGGGATCAAGGCAAGCAGGTTCAATCTTGCTTCTTCAGACAGCAAGGCAATCTTTCAAGCAGCAGGGCAGTCATGTGGCAGCAGGGCAGTCCTTCATCTAAATTTTCCACTGGTTCAGCAGTGTTCTGAAGTGTGGCTCTGGAGGTCAAATATTTATGCCTGGTTTCAGGTTTTGTGTATGGGGGACTCCTAGTCCTACTCCCATAACTAGGTCTGGAAAGTTCCTTCCCTTTCCTTGGTCAAGGCTCCAAAATGTCTGGGGTGACAGATGGCAAGGCAGGCCTGGTGTCAGTTTCCTTTGTGTGTGCAGGAGACTAAGGGCCAGATGTATCAAGAGTTTTCCCGTTCGCAACGTTTGCGAACAGGAAAATGTCTTTTGGGATGTATCATCCCAAAAGGCCATTGCAAAATAAAGAATCGCAAAATTTGTGATTCCCTATTATGCAAATGCATTTAAGGAATCGCAAATTGCGATTCCTTAAATGCAATTCTGGAAGCACCCAAAATTTGCGATCTGGCCTTAAGGAATTGTAAATTACCACCAACTTCAAGTTGGTGGTAATTTGCGATTTCCTAGAAAAATGCACTTTTTTGCATTTTTCAAAGAGCCATGTGGCGTACATACATGCCCTTAGGGCATGTATGTGCGCCACATGTGCACACATGCATATTTCAGGGGTGCAACAGGGTGTCCTTTTGGCACCCCTGCACCCTTGAAATTGCATGCTCAATTTGTGAGTACCTATTGGGTACTCGCAAATTGCGCATGCAATTCACATTCATTTCTATGGGCCTCTTGGCCTATAGAAATGAATGGGAAGCCATTCCTTATTTGTGACTCACAATTTGAGAGTCGCAAATAAGGAATGCGTAGGAATCGCTATTTAAATTGCGAAACCTACATACATTGCATTTTGCGAGTTCTTAATAGCAAATCGGTAAAATTCGCTATTAAGGACTCGCAAAATGCAAGGTTGATACATCTGGCCCAAAGCCCTTTAAAGAGTGAGTGAGGCTAGGTACAGCTCCTCCCAGCTATCCTGAGAGGATGGCTGATTCTGTCCACACCTAAGCTCCCTTTGTTTCACTTTTGGAAGTAATACACAAACTCAGCATCGCTATTCCCAGTCAAGTGAACATAAAATCTGAATTCACCATTAAAAAGGATTTTCATTTGAGTGTAAACAGTATATCTCGATCTACTCCTAACCTAAAATTAGCACTTATTAAATGTAATAAGATAACCCAGTGTTAGACTATGGGAAGACTAGGCCTATACAGTAGTGAAAAATTACTTTAGTAGTTTCTCACTACCAGGGCACATAGAACATAACCAACATGTCCTACTTTCTAAATTCCATGCACCATGAGCTATGAGCCTTTGGGGCCGACCTTAAGGGTGTCTCATATGTATTAAAAAGGAAGGTTTAGGCCTGTCAAAGGTATATTTTTCCTGGTCAAAATGGCAATTTACAACTGCACTACAGACTGTAGTGGGAGGCCTGTGACATGTTTTACAAAGCTACTTTACTGAGTGGCACAATGAGTGCTGCTGCCTACTAGTACCATTTAATTCACAGGTCAGGGTAGATGTAATATCATTTACTAGGGACTTACATGTGAGTTAAATGCACCAATCAGGTATATTCTTATTGTATTGTACCATGTTTAGGGAGAGGGCACAAGCACTTTACCACTGGTAAGCAGGGGATAAGTGCAGAGTCCTATTGCCAACAAAAATGGGTTCCGAAATAGAAGGCACAAATCTGTGGGGGATCCTGCAACAGGTCAAGGTCCAACAGTCGCCTTTAGTAACTATGCCATGAGCACAGCTCGAAACATAGAAGAACTGAGGAACAGAAGGAAAGAAGATAGTCAAGGGAAAGTGGTCATTGCCTAGTGCAGCTGATGGCTCCTCCACTGTTCAGGCCGAAAACAGTGAACGCAAGCAAAAATGCAGAGGGCAGGCTGGTGAGTTTGCAGCAAGATATTTTATCAGTTGTAAATAGTCTATATTATTTAAATCACTGCCTGCATTACACGGAGTCTTCATAATAATATCTTCTGCTTCCTTAGACTGTTACAGGCTTGCTGACTGCTCTTATTTGTGATAAGTTTTTTCATTTGACAGTGGGTATTGCAGCCAAATTTAGTCAATGAAAGTCAGACTTAAAAGAACACGAATAAGGAGTTATTTAGTTAATGAGGCACTTGTGTGCCTCCTCTAGGATGTGAGCAACCAATATCGGAAGGATTTGAGTTGGTTTAGTGCACAGTGTACTTTGAATAACAATAAAAGCAAAATGCGATCAAAGTAGATTGGAGAAGATGTAGGAAGTCTGCAGTTGCTACAATGCACAGTGGTCTTTGTTTAACAACAAATTAGGTGACATAAGGACGCCTAATTTACAGGATGCTTTTTGGTGGACCGAGAGTTTAGTAGGCAGGCTATTAATTTTAGGCTCAGTTTGTCATCTGTCTTTATCAGACTTAACTCCCTCATGTTAAGAGGTATTCAGTTATACTTGCCAGGTCTGACTAAATGCTTGAAATGTAATGGACTTTGATGACTACCTATTCTCTATTCTAAGATACAGTTAATAAAATAGTGTCATGACTATAAGAACATTGTGTTCAAGAACAATCATTTTCCATAGGGTCCTCCAGATCAGATCTTACTAACCTCAGGTTGTAAGTCTAGTGGTATATGTTCCTCATCCAACAAAAAAGATGCAACGCCTGATTATTTTGGTGAAACAATATCTTCTCTAGCTGAATTACATCAACCACCCCCTTCTCTCCCTTAATAGAAAATGTTGTAGCAAAGGAAATATATAAGGAGGTCCAACTGGAGTCTGAAAGCCCCATGAAAGGGGTAGATTAATTAGTTCAATTATTTAATAATAGAGAACCATCCCGTGGTTAACTTTAACTTCACCACTCACTTAGGAGGCTGTTATCAAGCAATCAAGACATATCTTCAACAAATGATTCTAGCATATGAATTACTGATTATACATCAGCAGTTTTTAATATACCTATCTTAAGGTGAACATCCCTTAATAAGGCTTTAAAAACACTTTCAGTTCCACATACTGTGTGAAATATTTCTAAAAACAAGAGAATTCAGACAAAAATATCTTATCAGCTTAAGCAATATAAAGAGAAGCAAACCTCCTGATAACTATGTTGACGTTTTTGTTAGCAGCAAGGTGGTTTCTGGCCCCTATGGATTCCAGCGACCACAGGGGACGCCATACCTCATCGCCCTTAGTGCCAGGGGGCGCCATTGCAGAGATGCTCCAAGGAAGGGGGGGCCTCTAGTAACCTGCTATGAAGAGCCCTCAATAGACCTGCTCCCTGGGATGTTTTTGTTGGCAGTAAGGGGGTTTCTGGCCCCCACAGATTCCAGCAAGCACAGGGGACTCCATACCTCATCACCCTTAGTGCGAGGAGGTACCATTGCAGAGATGCTGCAAGGATAGGGGGCGGGCCTCCCGTAGCATGCTAAAAAGCTCCCTCAGCCATCCTGCTCCCTGGGACATTTTTTTGTCAGCAAGGAGATTTCTGGCCCCCAAGGATTCCAGCGAGCACAGGGGACTCCATACCCCATCACCCTTAGGGGCAGGAGGCGCTGTTGCAGAGACATTGCAAGGAAGGTGGCAGGGCCTCTTATAACACTCTATAAAGTGCCCTCAGTAGTCCCATCCCTGGGATATTTTTGTTGGCAGCAAGGGGGTTTCTGGCCCCCACGGATTCCAGCGACCACAGGGGACTCCCAACCCCATCACCCTAAGAGTCAAGAGGGACCATCGCAGAGATGTTGCAAGGAAGGGGATGGGTCTCCCATAGATTTCTATAAAACTCCTCAGCAGTTTTGCTCCCGGGACATTTTTGATGGCAGCAAGGGGGTTTCTGGCCCCCACGGATTCCAGCAAGCACAGGGGTCTCCATATCTCATCACCTTTAGCTCTAGAAGGCGTTGTTGCAGTGACACTGCAAGGACGTGGAATGGGCCTCCCGTAATGTGCTATAAAGTGCCCTCAGCAGTCCCGCTCCCTGAAACGTTTTTGTTGGCAGCAAGGGGTTTTCTGTCTCCCACGGATTCCAGCAACCACAGGGGACTCCATACGCCATGACCCTTAGTGCCAGGAGGCGTCGTCGTAGAGACACTGCAAGGAAGGGGACAGAGCCTCCTGAAGATTGCTATAAAGCTCCCTCAGCAGTCCCGCTCCCTGGGACATTTTTTATGGCAGCAAGGGGGTTTCTGGCCCTCACAAATTCCAGCAAGCACAGGAGACTCCATACCCCATCACGCTTAGTTACAGGAGGTGCCATTGCAGAGACGTTGCAAAGAAGGTGTTAGGGCCTCTTGTAATGCACTGTAAAGCACCCTCAGCACTCCAAATCCCTTAGACATTTTTGTTGGCAGCACGGGAGTTTCTGGCCCCCAGGGATTCCAGCTACCACAGGGGTCTCGATATCCCATCACCCTTAGTGGCAGGGGGTGCTGTTACAGAAACAATGCAAGGAAGGAGCAGGGCCTCTCGTAATGTAGTATAAAGCACCCTCAGCAGTCCCGCAGTGTAAGATGAGGCTGGGCCGAAGGCGGATCAGTCTGTGCCCGTCCATGGCTGGACAAGGCTGGGCTGAACCACCTCTCTCAGTTCCAATGTAAGAAGCCGCCTAATATAAAGGTAACATTCCATCTGGTATAGGGGGCTTTCTCACTCCATAGCTGTTTTCCCCACACATTTGGGTCCCAATGGGGAAGACAAAAATTGCTGAAGCTCGGCAGGGGATGGCACTCCCTAAAAAAACCCTAAGAAAACTCCTGATGCTGAAACCCTCAAAGAAATTGACGAGCTACTAGAAGGGGTGGAAATCATCTTTAAACCTGTGCCTCTGCCTTTTTTGGGGAACAAAGGGAAACCTCTGGCAAAAATCTTCGAACTAGAAGGGAAATAAAAGAGAGCTGCGGGAAAAATACAGCAACATGATCTCTCCCTTCCACAAAGTCCCCGCAATGCGTTCACCAAAAGGGCATCTTCTCAGACTGAATCAGTTAACAAGCAAATAGCTCCTTGCAATCCTTGTAGCACCCAAATTAACTTCAATCGCTTTGCACTTTTGAGTATGCAGGAAATTGAAAGACCAGAGCCCTTCCCTGAAACCCTTGGGGGAGTACAAGGGTTGCCAAATAATGGAGAGGAGACAATAACAAAAGATGCCGTAAAAAAGAGGTGATCGACCTTTAAGAGCAAGTGAAACTATTGTTAACACAAGTCTCCTCTCTTACTCACCTTCTGCACCATCTACTTCCTACCTCACCCTTCCATGCTGTTGAAAGAGCCCAAAATCATGGCCCAGAAATTAAACTGACTACCCCTGATCTTCACAAATTCCAATTGAATTGTCACCAAAGCACCATCGGGATTGCAGGCACCTCTAATCCGCCTTAAGAAGGTGTGTTTCCTGGAGTAAACAGATGTCACACCTGTACTCCCATAACATAGACAGGAAAGCCAATAGTTTCGCAGGCACATTGAGACCTCAAATGTTTTAGCTAATTATTCGAACCATCAGTCACTTTGTTGGAAACTGCAGTCAAAGGGCCAAGATATGGTGGAGCTACAGTACTTCTAAGTTGTGGTATGATTAGTGTGGATGCATTGGCTATGGTATGCAATGAACATGAGATAGATAGGGTAGGTAAGGAGATTAGGAAAAATAACATGTGACACAATAATGAACAGCAAAAAGAAAGCAGTCTCTTTCAGAGAGCGCACCAAACAATTCGATTGGGGTCCATGTCGCAGTGGCCAGGATCGGTTGTACATCAATCTTCGAGGTGAGGAGCCCCGCCGACAGCACAGAACAGACCAGCTTGATGGAGCTTGGTTCCGCATAGGTCACAGACTACTGCAGGAGAGCGTAAAATCTTGTGGGTGCCAGAAGAGAGTGCATGTGATATCTGTGCTGTAAAAAAGGAAAAGTCATTCAGTTTCAGGGCCGGGGGCATTCTCCCGGTGTTTAAGTTGATGGATGAAGGCTGCTCTCTCTTGACAGCGGAGGGGAGAGAGTCATCTAGGTCTCTTGCAGTTTGTCCATTGCTAGCACTGCCGTAGCTTACTCCAATACACTAACACTTTCTGTCTCGTTGTTCCACACAAAGGTGAGGTGGAATGGCTGCCCCCATCGGTAGTGGATTCCTTTCTCCTGTAGAAATTCTGTGATAGGCCTCAGCAGATGAAGACATTGTAGGGTTAATGGAAAAACGGTCCTGGTACAAACATACCTTAGAACTCCCAAAGTCTGTGGCTTTACGGCCTCGTACGGCTGCCATAATAGTCTCTTTCTGTTTGTCGTAGTGCAGGCATGTTAAGATGTCTTGTGGCATACCAGGAGATTTAGCAGGACGACCAACCCAGTGATCTTTGTCCAATACGATGTCCGGTGGGTCCAAGTCTGGTGCGACATGGTGGAAAAGCATACAGACGTAATCTCCCAAGCCCCTGCTGCAGCTTGAAGCTGAACACCTTTGACTCATATATCACCCTCCGGGGCCTGTTTTCAAGATCCTCCACCTGGTAGCACAGCTCCACTGACATCTAGGAGCCCATCAGCAAAGGAAGTATCTGTGGCAGAACCAGGTCAGAAAATATTATAACTAGTTTCAACCACAAGTGGATGCCTTTCAGCAGTGTCCCTCCTAGGGAACTTTGACAGATTGCAAATCATGATCCAGCATACACAAAGCCAAGGAAGCTTGTACTGGCTACACAAGACTCTTCTATATCCACCCCTAAGTGACTACAGTTACCTCAGTTGACCCTCCAACTCCATTCTCTAATCCAAGTACAACTCTGATTTTCTTTCAATATTCTTTAGCAGAAAAGGTCTCTGGTGAGGAAGACCACTCTCTAATTCAACAATCTTCCTCTCACAAGCTCCCAGATGTCAACCCTCTATGAAATGGACAACCTGTGGGCATACTCAGACAACCACTCACCTGGGGTCAGGGTTGGTTGTCATGGTAAATCCCATCCTCTGGGAGGATCAGTTTTTCCAATAACAGTCCTCTATTACAATAATACACTCAAATTCATCAACAACATCCCAACATACACCATAAAGGTAAGAATACAACCACGTTAGTGCTGAAAAATGTGAGCTTAATTTAGAGTTTGGTGGACATGGTATTCCACCACAAACATGGAAATGTACCCTGTCTGCTAAACTGAGAGTCTACCTGCTTTATTTGGAGTGAGCAGGCCATCATGTTTCCACTGTGGTTTCCCCACTGGCTCTGCTGGCAAAAACTGTACACCGATAACCCAGCTGAGTTGGGTCCTTTGGTGCAAGTAAACAGATCAACCACACTAATACGAGTGGACGGCCTGATGTGTTTTTTTCTGTGGAGGACTACCAGGGAATGTCTGCTGGTTCCTACAGAAAAAAAAACGTACAACTTTTCTGCTCCCTGGAAAAAAATTCTCAAGGTGTTAGGGCCATTAATAATTTGTTTTTCTAAAATAACGCTGGCGGTGTCATGGAGGTTCCTCCTCCACGAAAACCATGGCGGAGGGGAAACAAAGGGGACCTTGCAGGGCCCCCTGTGCCTCCTCCACATGGGGATGCACAGAGGGGGGCACAATATCTGCCCCCCAGTGTGCATGCACCCCAGTTCCTGCATGGCATGAACTTTTCAGGAAACCCCTAATCTGGCGGGTAGTCTGACCACAGCTTTGGGGGTGGAGCGGCGGGGCAGACCCTGTTCCACGCTGCCAAAGTTGTAATCAGGCCCGATGTGTGGACTCAAGGGCAACAGGCTCAAATTTCACCCTTGGCTGCTGATTATCTGTGTGGACACTTGCAGTAAAAGGAGAGGTAATGGGTGTGTCATAAGGTTTCTGCACATACACAGAGCTATGCACAGGATAATGGGACCCCGGAATACAGTGGTTTGCCTACCATATACCGTAGCACCCAAAAACCCCAACCCAACTAGCTTAGCATCCCATTAGCACCCAAGTACCAATGATTGGACAACCCAGAACACGGTATCTTTATCTCAGGACTCGCAGAAGCAAGAACACTCTTTCGTCACTCACTCGTACTTGTCCACAAGGTGCGTAGGAAGAGACACTGGATAGGTTAAAATGTTTATTCCAACTTACGTGCTCTAAGGTACAGTACACGTGTCAGTACTAATAGCATAATGCATATGAATAATATAAGCAGCATGGTTACAATTCCATAGAATACAAACGGGGAAAGCATTTCATAACTCAGTGGATAAATGTCTAAATAACATTACCACCCTCCCCGTGCAGTAAGATAGTTTATTATAGAAATAGAAGACCTCTGGGCTTTGACTAGCGAACCCCCATACCTCAGTCTCTAGATGCAGAATTACATCAGCAGGACATCATAGCTCTTCTCACTGAAAAGGATTTCTCCAAGTGTGTCCAGCGCCAGTAAAAACCCCAGTATTAAAGGCACACAAAGTTTCATGTCATTTGCGCCTAATGTTATGTCTGGGTGCGCGAGACTGGCCATATCAGGAAGAACCGAAATACATTGTTATGCGACCTTGTACATGTTGTGCAGTCTGAGCCCAAATCGAACAAGAGAAAAGGTGAAAGACAGAAAGTGCAGACAGCGCAAAAGAACTTGGCAAGAGCAAAGGGCGAGGGAAGGAGCCCTGGCTCAGTGTAACGTGCGCAAAGAAAAGCAGCATGGCAGCTAGTCCTAGGCCAACATAACAAGGCAGGCAACAAACCACAAGACACCCTCCCCTGGTCAGTCCGGCGTCCAAGACAGAGGGCAAACAAAAAAAATTCCAGCAGAGCACAGGGAGCGCCCAAACGGCGAAAAACAAGTCAATCCATGAAAGTGTAAGTGCAGAAAAAAGCCATACCCTCCAAAAGGGCATCATTGGAATCGTCAAAAACATAGATGCCATCCAATCCATGAGATCAAAGAGCAGGAATGCTCCTCAGCAGAGGGAGCATCCAAAAGCAATGCGGGACAACTTGCGTGATAAACGAAACAGCTTTGTTGTAGGAGATCCTGGGCAGCCGCCCAGATATCCCATTGCGCCAAAATCCCCAGTGCAGCCGCACGCGCCATACAGCCGGCAACGGAACAGTCCTGCTCATGGGCCTCTAAGGGACCCATCAACTGAACAAAATCCGGAACAGACAATGACGAATTGGAGAGGCAATAATCCAAGGTCCAGGTGAAAGGACAGCGGATGCAAGTCATTACAGGTTGCACGCAAGTGAAATACGCAAAGCGAAAGGAAAGAGTATATGACACACTCAGTGTCGCCAATGGCAAGACACCAAAACCAGCCAAAAGGCGCTCACGAAGCAGCTGGAGGCGTTCTGGATCGAGCAGGTCCCATCGGAGAGCAGCCATTGCGCATAAAACAAATTAATAACAGGACACCAGCCGCCAAGGCGATGATCAACGGGAAACCGCCAAAGACGCTGGAAAAAATAGAATGAATAAACGCAGGGATGACACCAAAAATAGTTTGGAAGGAGGACACCAAACCAGACCCCACGACTTTAAAAAAGTGTACCAGACCTTCTGTGTTAGATGCGTTAAAAATACGATGAATTAACTCCCAAAATGTTGGGGGAGATTAGTGTTCAAAAGGGCCTGTATTTCACTGTGGGTACTCGCCACCTGGAGAATGAATGTCTCACGGGCGGACGTGAGCATAACTTCCTCGTTCAATAATAGTGCCTTTATTCTGCTCAGTCTATTGAAATCTGCCTCCATGGTAGGGATGGAAGGCCAAATAGAGATATCAACCTTGCCATGAGGGGGAGGAAAAAGCACATTTTTGCAGCAGACAACCCTGTGCGAAACTGTTACAATGTAAGGAATGCCAGCCTGCAGGCCACAACAGTTTTCGTTATTTAAAAGTAAATAACTACCATTGGAAAGGAGAGTGAAAGTAGGAGAAATAACAGGAGCAGGAATACCTTTCAGCACACAAGCAAGATTAGGAGCGGAAACGCTACATGAGCCATGCAATTTAATGTGTTTACAAATAAGCGAATGACCCATAGTCGAGTCGCAGTACTCCCCCGTGAGAAAGACTTCCTTGCCGTCCCGAAGGCATTTATACATGAAAGGCAAGGACCAGAGTTCATGCAGGAAAGCACTGCCCAAGGGCCGGTAACGGCCCACAGGATAATGTTTCATGCACGAGTCAAATTCAAACAAGGAAAAAGGTAAAGCGATAACCCCATGAACTAGCCACACAGCAGAATCGAGTTCTGCAACAGAGAACGGCAAAGGATCCATCTTTTCGATATGTAATAGAGTGTAAGTTGCATCTTTCATGGACATAAATTGCTGTTTGTCAGTTAAGTTAAAAGGTAGAAACAAGGCAGAGGTGTTCAAAAAATGCCAAGGAACTTTACCTAACTTGAGCGTTTGCAAAGTCCATGCAAACTGCATAACTGAACGCAATTGATTCTGACCATGATATAACACAGAAACATCATCTTGTACAATATCAACAACAGAGGACACAATATTCTCTAAAGTATAAATGCGAGAAGACAGGGTATTAATACTATTGTCAACAACAGCAAGCACCTTTTCCAAATTTGCTTGATCTATTTCCCGAAGACGGGAAGCAGCTTCCATTTGCGATAGCTTCCAGAGTTCATTATATGTCTCATAAATGAATCTTTTAGGTCGGGGACCACGAGGTCCCAAAACAAAGTCGGACAGATCAATATTGCCTGAAAGGAGGGACAAATGTTGTTTAACAGAATCAAGGGACGAATGTTGCAGCCATTGTTTGCATAATTTACCTACAGAATATGTAGTGACAGTACGAGAAGCAGTAAATCTCAGATCAGGCCTATCCTGTGTGTATCTAGTACCTGAGTCGTGAAAACGCATTTGACATGCATTAGATGATATAGGCCATACCAACCAGGGTGACGGATCCAGTTCAGAAACATTAAATGAATTATTCTGTAATAGAGCCTGTAGGGTCGTCAGGGACAGGTTAAAACGTGAGCTATCATTGGGAAAACTCGACAGGGATGGAATTGAGGGCGAGTTCAATTGTTTAGTGGTAGCTAAGCCCCAACACGTAGTTTGATAGATGGAAGCATTTAGGAACATAATTTGGGTAGGGATGAGGCAAGCACGATGCAACGCCTCGGTTCCCTGTACCTGCCATGGCTTGGAGCCCCAAATAGATTTCAAATCTATTGTATCCTCCCAGTACTCATAACCACCCACAGCTAGGGCACTTAAAAAGGAACCCGAATAAAGCAATTTGGTGTGTGTCAACATAATTTTCTGAGTTGATGTGGTATTAAGTCTAAAATAATAGGATGCAGGGTTCGACCGATTAAAATCAGTAAAATAGGTAAACTTATTTCGAAGAGTTTGTGAGCTACCTGGCAAGGGGTTTGGACAATGTTCCCATTGGGTGTAGTTAACAGAACTACGCAGGGCACTTGGCTTATGGAGAAAATGATTACCCCAATGTTGGTAACAATACAAATCGGCATAATTCGCAGAATTCATATATAAATCTTCAGCATTAAAAGATGCATAATATTTTAAATCGGCAAACAATGCTTCAACGGCATGCACATCCCAATCATCAGAATGAATATTATTTTGTACTACATCACCCATTGAAACACGAAGGACATTAGGTACATTAATAATTTCCGTCGGACCATGGATTTGATAGTTCACTGCATCTCATACGATGCCATCAGCAACTGGAAAAGCTGAAATGTTCACAAATGTGTGGTCACGCTTCATGATGTGAGACGAGGAATGAGGAGCCAAAGTTCCAGAAACATAGTCTACAGCAGAGCGTTCAGGTAAATAGTGACCGTTGATTAGTAGAAAAAACACTGTGACAAAGCCAATGGACATGAACAAAAAAATCAAGAAAAGTACCAACCAGATGTATGTCCAGGGTGGAATCAAAAATTGTCTCTAAACCAGGATACAAAAATACTGAACTTGGATGGGACTTTTGAAGATGTGGAATCCGAATCAAAGGAATAACGAGTCGGGCCAAGTGGCGTTGTTGGTTGATGTGCCACCGATTCAGATGCAGGATAAGTATACTCGTCCTCGTCGATATTGGTGGAGAGTTGGGGATCAATTGTAGTTTCAGGCAAGTCAACCATCTCAATTACAGTATCAGCGACCGTTCGTGTAGATGGGCCACGAACATATGTCCGATAAATGGCAGGACAAGAGACCGCTGGTGTGACACTATTCAGGATCGGCCAGGCGCTGTAGCTTGACATTTTCCACTGAGATGTATCTGTTCTCCTTGCGACCAGGAAGCGGTGGTAAAATGACTGTACGTGTTCCCTTCAAGCCCAGAACTGGAACCGGTGCACGAAAGAGGGGCCGAATTCTTTTTTGTTTTCAACCTTCTCTCGAACCAGTTCTCCAACCTTTGGAAGCCAGCCGGCTACCGGAATCTGCAACGCAGGATCTGTGGCTGAAGGCAAATGTGTAGTTGCAAGTTTGTCTCGGGCTTCTTGTAAGTCCTGTAACATAGCAGAATGATTATCTACATCAAACTTGGCGGATTGCGCCGCGATGTCTGGACCCTCAAGGTCAGGCACAAACATTCTTATGCCAAAGAGCATTTCGTATGGGGTCCGCCCACCCAGAGGTCTTCTAGGGAGATTATTAAGTGCACGTTGAACGGTATACAAGTGGGCCAGCCAGTTCCTGCCAGTACCTATAACTCTAGCTGTTAAGGATTGCTTTAAGTCACGGTTCATTCGTTCAACGATAGAGTTGCCCTCAGGCCTATACGGAGACGAAAATTTCACCCGCACCCCAAGCGAAGCCATTGCATCCTTGTAAGCCCTAGAGGCAAACGCTGGACCTTGGTCCGAATGGAAGGTGCCGCATGCGAAAATTCCCACAAAGACACGCAAATCCCTGATTACATTTCGAGCGTCAGCACTACGTTGTGGCCAGACCCAGAGGAACCGTGTGCACGAGTCCACTGCTACTAAGATGTATTTATAGGCAGTGTCTGATGAGAATGGACCGCAGTGATCCAAGTAAACACACCCAAAGGGTCTGTTAGCAATGCAGAGCGGGGTCTGTGGAGGGCGTGTTACCGTGGAAGGCTTAATCTGTTGACAAACGTCGCAGGAAAGCACAAAAGCACGGGTGTCTTTATACAATCCACGCCACCAATAACGCTGCTGCAAGATGGAAACTGTAGCTGACACACCTGCATGAGCAGAAGCCATGCCTTCGTGTGCAGCTGATATCAAGGCACTCCTGCGGTCCGCGTTGGGGATCAGCCGATCTCCAACGTCAGGTATTGTTACATAAGGAACCTGATCGGGACTTAATTTGTAAGAATACTTGGAAGGGAACCCTGTAGGGTAATTAACACCTTCCTTTGTTGCAGCAATAGCTGCTAGAATAACAGAGTCAATTTTAGACATGGACCTGGTAACCGCTGCTACTGAACACGTGACTACTGCCGAACGGGCAGCTTCATCTGCCAGATCATTACCAATAGCGTGTGCGCCCACCCGCTGATGGCCTAAGGTGTGAACCACCTGTGTGAGGGGCAGACGTTGTTGCAATTCTGCCACTCGAACCCAAAGCATTTTATGCTTAATTGTGCTCCCTTTGCGTCCTTGTAGTCATTTTTCGACCAGAAAAACAGATTGTCATTGTAAGACTGTACACAGTAGAAGGAATCACATACAATAAGAGTTGTCTCATCCTGAGAAGCGAACTCAAGTGCAAGTAGCAATGCATGCAGCTCGGCCAATTGTGCGGTACTATCTCCAAGTGTGCGAGTGTGCACTACAGAGGATTTGAACGTTCCATTCACAAAGGAACCCGCAACAATAGCACATGCAGCTGAATAAGCGTGCTTGGACCCAGTGGCCGGTTGCGCCGAACCATCGGTGTAGATCACACATTTGTAATCCTCAAGCGGTAGTAAAAACAAAGGAGGAGGATGAACGAATTCATACTGCAAAAACTCCTGAGTCTGAAGAGAAGAATCAAAAACAAAAGTGACGTCCGAAGACGTCAAGGATGTAGCCCATTGTATCCAACGGGGATGCATTGCTTTTGAGTTCGGTACACTTGCCTTTGTTACTGCCTCTAGGGCAGGACAGGGTGTCACCACTAGAATCCGCTTTCCCTGTGCCAGTGCGCGTTCTTTTAGAATCGCCATTTGCACTGCAGTTAGAACTTTTTCGACAGATGTAAAGCGCAATTCAGCGGAAGTGTACAGATGTGACTTGTATGCGATGGGTACTGTATCACCTTCATTAAAGGTTAAGTATGTGAATCCCACCGCCCCCGGAATTATTCTAATCACCAAGTTTGTGTGGTTATCACGAGTCAAAAGATATTTAGACTCCAATAGGTCTGTCTGCAAAGACTGCAGAATTGAGGTATGCTCAGGCAGCCAGCAAGACCTTGAATAAGTAGGTTGTATCAAAGCATACAAAGGCTTGATACGCTGGGCATATTCGGGAATGTAAGTATGCCCGAAATTCAGGAAACCCAGCAAAGACTGAAGTTTCTTCAGAGTATTTGGGGGGCACAAATGTGCACATTTTTCCAAGAAATGGGGGCTAAGCCCTTACCTTCGTTGTTGAGCTCATAGCCCAAGAACAGAACGGTAAATTCAGCAATGTGTGACTTAGCAAAGTTAAATTTGTAACCCTGCTCCGCAAATTCAAGAATAATGCGGTCCACACGGGACAGATGCTGATATAACTCGTCGTCTGTCAGATAGATGTCATCTACGTACGAACATGCGTCTTGATCAATGTCATTTAACAAAGAAACAACACGGGCGGCGAATATACCCGGACTATTTTTGTAGCCCATGGGTAAACGCCGGAACTGGAATAATTTACCACCGGAAGTGAATGCGGTCCATTGACCACTCTCCGGGGCTAGGTTGTGCATGTAGAAACCGTTTGAAAGGTCAAGTGTCGTTTTATATTTTTTACGAACAAGACTGTCTACAAGCGCAGAACTATGTGTATTCTGTACCGCAAAGTTCCGACAATGGGAATTTAAATGCCGGTAATCCAAAACTAAGCGGTACGATCCATCGGGTTTAGAAACCACGAAAAGGGGATTGTTCATAGGTGATACGCATGGTTCGATTACTCCCTGATATTCCAACTGTGTCAGAATTTCGGAGACGGGGCCTTTTGCCTGCCGTTTGATGGGATATTGGGGTTGTGGCTGCGGTAGTGACCGCAAAGGTATTGCATGAGGAGGTGATTCTTCATCCCATCCCACATGGTTGCGGTATAACGCTGGTGCCTGGTACACAGCCCACTCAGCTGCAAGTGCTTCAGCTTTGTCTTTTGGGACATGCCTTGAAAAGCTTGGAAGGATTACCTCCTCTCCTTTATGTGCAGCTAAAACGAATGGGGGTGGCCAATCCACCTCTGCTAACAAAATGTCATATGAAGAGGTTAGATTTTCCCAAAAATCCCTTTTATTTCACGCGGTATGTCACCTTCAATTTGGATGACTATGTTGTAAAGTCTGTCAGGGGGTGCCACTCTCGTGTCAGCTGTCTCTACAGTAACGAATGTTTCAGTTGCTGTCGCCTCCATATGAGGACGTAGCGCCTCCCGCACTATGGTAACTTCCGCGGCGCTGTCTAGGAGGGTCACTGCCCACGTCCAATTCTGGAGTCTCGTTCTCACGGTCTGTGGCATATTTCGCTGTTACAGCGGCAACTTTTTTCTTCTGAAATTGCGGTCGAGGTTGGTCTCGCTCCTGGGGAGCCTCTCGGCCCCTTCCTCTATCTTGCCGTCCTCCTCCACCAGCCTGTGACGACGTCTGGGCCTGTGAAGAACGAGGAGAACGCGTATCAGAGCTCTGAAACCTTTCTGGTGATTTAATTCTCGACCTATCACGTAAATCATAAGTACGTTCAGAAGAAACCGAAACTGGGGAAGCGCCTCTCGACCCCGGCTTCTTTTGTTGCTTACCCTGTTTTTTCTGTCTCCAACTCTTTTTAGTGAAGACTGGTCTATCATCTTTCTCAGATGTACTTTTTGTTTGTGTAATTTGTGGTTGCGATTGAGTTTGCATTTTTACAAAAGGCTTGTTGCCTAGGCTATTTCTTCCAATTGTTTTATAAGCCCGGGCTATAATTTTCGGTAATTCGCGAGGCCTGTCCAACTCTGGGACCAAAGCCAAAGCATTCGCTACTTGAAAGTTCATTGCATCGCCCTTGACATTTCCAAGGATCAGTTCAGCTACTACATCAAACACTCCCACTAGTCTCATCCCTAATTCCACAGCCGCTTCAGGGCCATGTTCGTCCTGTACTTTTTTAATTACAGAGGGTAGAACCGTCATGGAAGGAGTACCAAAACATTTTGAATAAACTGCTGCGAATACCTTACCCCAGTTTTCACATGATGTCAAATCGGGGACTAAGTCTTTTGGCAAACTTATCGTAAGGATGCGGTGTTTATCCACTGGGGACGTATGTGGAACACCGCTTCTATCTGATCGAACTTTTCGGCAAGCCAGTAAGGATAATCATCCTTACTTTGCGGACGTTTGCCCATCACAGAATTTACCATGACAGGACTTATGGTCACTCCAGCTGCAACAGCTGGTTGGCCAGCGACTACAGGGGCAGCTCCATGTAGGCTACCTGTAACGTATGTCACTAAGGCTCGATGCACTCGCACCAGTTCGGTATGCATAGTGCGCAGATCCGCAATCGGTAATGCCAGATAATTTGGATGCGGGGTATACCCGGCCAATACAGGCCAAGTGGCCCCCTCAATGGATAAGGGGCCTAAACGAACTGCGGTATTTGGTTGTGGGAGGGCGCCATTAAACCAAACACGGTGCTGCCAAGCCGTGAGAGGCACTTCAAGATTAGTATAGGGTCGATAGGCAGCAGGAATAGCGGTGAGTTTATATTCATGAAACAGATTATCACCTGCATCCACCGCCTCAAAAGTGATCCAAGTGTAAAACACTTCAAAGTGATAAGCCGGATCGGCTTGAACCACAAAGACCAACTCGACCCCAGCATCGGGCACTCCGTATACACCTAGGTGTTCTCGGAGTGGTCCTCGGCTATGTGCAGCTATCGCCACACCAGCCATAACTAAACAATTGTATTCGACAACCTAACAGGGAGCACAAAATGGGTGTTTTATGTAACCTTTTTTAATAACTTCAAGCTTGAAAGAACCTATAAAACGTTCAATATAGGAGGTATCACCGTCACTTACGCCTCCGGAAGCGTACGTGAGGGTTTTGTGGACAAGCACAAGTACTACTCAAGCGTCTCGCAGATAAGCAGCCCCACGTTGGTCGCGCCATGTCATAAGGTTTCTGCACATACACAGAGCTATGCACAGGATAATGGGACCCCGGAATACAGTGGTTTGCCTACCATATACCGTAGCACCCAAAAACCCCAACCCAACTAGCTTAGCATCCCATTAGCACCCAAGTACCAATGATTGGACAACCCAGAACACGGTATCTTTATCTCAGGACTCGCAGAAGCAAGAACACTCTTTCGTCACTCACTCGTACTTGTCCACAAGGTGCGTAGGAAGAGACACTGGATAGGTTAAAATGTTTATTCCAACTTACGTGCTCTAAGGTACAGTACACGTGTCAGTACTAATAGCATAATGCATATGAATAATATAAGCAGCATGGTTACAATTCCATAGAATACAAACGGGGAAAGCATTTCATAACTCAGTGGATAAATGTCTAAATAACATTACCACCCTCCCCGTGCAGTAAGATAGTTTATTATAGAAATAGAAGACCTCTGGGCTTTGACTAGCGAACCCCCATACCTCAGTCTCTAGATGCAGAATTACATCAGCAGGACATCATAGCTCTTCTCACTGAAAAGGATTTCTCCAAGTGTGTCCAGCGCCAGTAAAAACCCCAGTATTAAAGGCACACAAAGTTTCATGTCATTTGCGCCTAATGTTATGTCTGGGTGCGCGAGACTGGCCATATCAGGAAGAACCGAAATACATTGTTATGCGACCTTGTACATGTTGTGCAGTCTGAGCCCAAATCAAACAAGAGAAAAGGTGAAAGACAGAAAGTGCAGACAGCGCAAAAGAACTTGGCAAGAGCAAAGGGCGAGGGAAGGAGCCCTGGCTCAGTGTAACGTGCGCAAAGAAAAGCAGCATGGCAGCTAGTCCTAGGCCAACATAACAAGGCAGGCAACAAACCACAAGACAGGTGCAGGTGAAAGCCCATTGTTGTGATTCATTCTTTACTGATGTAGGGGGTAATTTTTAAGCCCAGATGATATGCGTGCCTGCTCCTTGAATACCACAAATATAACTTCCAGTTTACCAAGAGCAGACTCATCGTCTGCCTCTTCATGGCATATGTTTGAAAATCACCCACCCCTTTGGTGGTCTCCACAGACTATGGGGCTGATTACAATGTCGTCAGGAAAGCATTCCCACCGAATTGGGTTAGGAATGCTTTCCGAACGTTTCGTATTCGGCGAGTCCTACTGACCGATTATGATGTGTCTGGATGGTTACGGACTCGGTTCGGTTGGACTCCCATTGACTTCAATGTGAGCCTGTGTTCCGAACGAGAACACAGGCCCACATTGAAAAAAAGGGTGGGTGGGGAAAACCTTGCACCCTGTGGCAGGCACCCCATGGTGCCTGCCACACTGTGCATGGTTGGGAAGGGGGTACCTTGGGTACCACCACGGGCCCCATCCGGAGGCCTACGGGTGAAGGGGGGCCTGCAACGGGTCCTCGAAGTCCGAGTCCCTCAGCCATTTCATCTCAGCCAAACCTATTTGGAAGGCATGTCTGAATCGGTCATCGTACTCGCTCGTTCGGAAATTGTCTCTGTTGGGCTGTATGATTCGGCTCTGAACGACTTAGGCTGCCTGAATCCCGTTCGGAACCGATTCGGACAGCCCAGACGGCTTCCTTGCATGGTAATCGGTCATCCAGAAAGGTGACTGATTCGGTCAGGAACATAGGTCCTGAATCGGATTACCAGAATCCGATTCCCGTTCGGAGTCTTTCCTGAAGACATCGTAATTGGCCCCTTTGTCTGGCGTCTCTTAGATTAGGAGTGAGTGACTCTGGGCGAGTGTACTACTATAGTACTACAAAATGCTATTCACAAACCTACGAGTATAATTCTCTAACTATCCTATGGAAAAATTCTCACACATGTAAGTTTACTACTTAGGGGCCGATTACGATGTCGTCCGTAAAGGCTCCAAACGGGATTCGGATTCGGCGAATCCGATTCGGAACCTATGTTTCCGACTGAATCGGATACATTTCAGGACGACCGATTACGATGCAAGGAAACCGTTCGGGCGGTCCGAATCTGTTCCGGATGGCATTCGGAGGGCCTGAGTCATTCGTAGCCGATTCGTACAGCTCTAGGGACACGGTTTCCGAACGAGCGATTGCGATGACCGATTCAGGACAGCCTTTCCGATTCGGTCTGCCTGACACAAAACGGCTGTTGAATATGACTTCGGGGGTCCATAGCAGGCCCCCCTTCACCCATAGGTCTCCGGTTGGGGCCCTTGGGGGTACCTAAGGGACCGCTTTTACCACCCATGCACAGTGTGGCAGGCACCATGTGGTGCCCGTCACAGGGTGCATAGTTTTCCCCAACCACCCCTTTTTTCAATGGGAGCCTGTGTTCTCGTTCGGAACACAGGCTCCCATTGAAGTCAATGCGAGTCCGATTGAACAATGTACAGAAGCATTGTAATCAGTCGGTCGGACTCACAGAACCTGCGTTGGTCGGAAACGATTCCGAAACCGGTTCGGTCGGAAGAGTTTCTGAATGACATCTTAATCAGCCCCTAAGTAGTAAATGTGGTAGGGATGGCGAGAGTAGCTGAAAAATAGGATGTACTTCTTACACCATAGGTGGAGTTTGGAAGGGTGTGAGTAGGACTTATGGGGGTATTAGGGAACGTTTTGAGAGGGACATACACCCTTCCACAAAAGAGCAACCTTATTTCAATTTACAAGCTGCACTTCTTAGGTTAATAAAGTAAAAAACTTATCCATACCAGTAGTAAATTTCTCCAGCTCATAGCGGAAGTAAGTCCAGCACCACACATGGCCAATCACTGGTACTGCAACATCCACACATTGAAAATAATGCAGAGTGACTTAAACTAAAACCCCTTAGAAAATAATAATACATTAAATACAATATTTAAAATAGTCAAATATGTGAATAAATGTATTTTAATGTTAAGAAGATAAACAAAAATAATAATCATTATTTACCTATATTTTTTTCACCTTTTTTAATGTAAAACCTAAGGTAACTAATGTCAATAAAAATAGTTACATTATTTTTAATTAATTTATACATCACTTTTTATAATTATTATCACATAATAAAAAATGTTTTTTTACTATAGGTATCAATTTATTTTTTAATTTGAACTTACTTCAGCAAACTATTTGTATTTTATTTTAATATTTTTAAATTAAATAAAGATGCAATTTAAAATTAAGCTAATAGAGTTGTAACATATTTACTTTTGTTATGCATTTAAAATAAATATATAAAATTAATTTATAGCAATATTTATCATGAAAATATTTGTACTAACTGTGTCGAAATTTAGTACACTTTTAAAATTTTCTGTATACTTTACCATAGGGAGATCTCTGCAGTTAGTCCTTTGGCTCCTCCAACACGTTATGTGAGCCATATCTTTTTATTAAGTTACGTCAAAAACACGCCACTGCAATGATTTATGTATCTTTGATAATTATAGTGTATGTGTACCCCTCTGGCAGCAGAACAGATGGGAGGAGGGCAGTCAGGTTAATATGTTACTGTTTTGCAGTCCCAACTGACTCCCCCTTATCTTTCTCTCATCAACTTCAGAGATATCTTAACATCGAGAAAATTGTGTTTTTTCTTTCAAATTCCTAATTTTAAAATGTATGGGCTGGAGGGACTTATTCTAAGCTCTTCGTCTCCCAAAATTGACTGATTTATAATTCTTTAGTTATTAAAAATGTCATAACTAATATTTGATTTATTTTACAGATGTAATACTTTATATATTATGTTAGTTGTTTAATATGCTGCAATTTTAAATTATCCTTCCCTGAATTTAAAAAACCATTACTGCCTGAATGCTACCATTTTCTGACCCCTACAAACTCCTTTCTAACCTTTATCATTATCCATACCTGAACCCTAAAAACCCCTTATTACCCATTAATGCTACCCTTCTTTGAACCCTACAAACCCTTAACTATCCCGCAGTTGCTACTCATTCCTGAAAACCATAACTACCCTTTAGTGCTTACCTTCCTTGAACCCTAAAAACCCCTTACTACCCCTTAATGGAACCAATCCCTGAACCCTGAAAACCCTTAATACCCCTTAATGCTAATCATCGCTGAACCTTGACAACTCTAACTACCTCTTAAAACTACCATTCCTTGAACCCTAAAGACACCTTTTCACCCCTTAACACTACCTATCTTCAACCCTTTACAGTTACCTATCACTGACCCCTAAAACCTATTACCACCCACTTAATGTTACTCTTCCTTTGAACCTAAGAAACACCTTAATCCCTTAATACTACCAATCGCTAAACCCTAAACAAATTTGATTCCTAATGACTACACTTCCCTGAACCCTAAAAACCATACTTCCCCTTATCACTACTCTTCTCTGAACCAGACAACCTTACTACCCTTTAACGTAACCTATCCCTGAACCCTAAAACCCCTTACTACTCCTTAACACTAACTTTCCCTGAACCCTAAAAACACCTTACTTCTTGCATCCCAAAATCCTCTTAAAACCCATTGATGCTGTCCTTTTCTTAACCCAACAAACCCTTACCACTGCCCTTCCCTGCACCCTACAGGAAGTAGGGAAGGGTGATGTCACTATTCCTTACTCTTCCACAATGCTGCCCCCCTTGAGCCCTAACTACACTTTAATGATACTCTTTCCTGAACCCTAAAACCCCATAATTCTCATTAACACTCCCTTAGTCTGAACCCTAAAAACACCTACTACCCCCTTAATGCTACCCTAACCTGACCCTTAAAACCCTTTACCACCCTAAACACTACTGATCCCTGAATCCTAAATTTAAAAAAAAACCTTGCTACTTCTTAATGATGTTACCCTTCCCTGAATCCTTAAAACTCTTTATTTACCCTTCAACACTAACCTTCCAAGAACCCAAAACCCCTTCGGTTAAGATCTCGGTGCCTCTAGAGCCACGCTGGCAAAGACAACACAGAGACACCGACCGGTTTGTGGCAAATTTCAATGGAAGTATTCTGAGGGTATGCGATGGCTTAGTTGTCAGAGTTTCTGTCATTTAGGACATCACAATGATGGCACTAAGGTCTTAGTATCATAGGTGACTATTGTAATGTTCCATAACATGTCATTGTACTCTTGAGGGGCTTATATTTAATTGCAGGTGCTCCAGGTACGACTTCAATTCCCAGCAGTCACGGTTGGTGGCCATCTTGGCTGGGGCATCCAGTATATCAGGAGCCCTGCCCAGGGGGATGTGCTCATCCCAGTATCTTTGGCTCACTAAGAGCTAAAGAAGAGAATGAGATTTGAGATCCGAGTGAGTGATATTCGGTGGATTATGAGATAGGACTAATCTCATCAGTAATAGTGCCACTGTGCCTTTTCTTTATGAGCAGCCACAGACAGCATTTAACTATTTCTTCCCAGTTAGGAGCTCAATCAGGGCTCAAGGAGTAATAACAACCTTTGACTAAGTCACACTAAGGGAATAGTGAGCAGAAAATCCCTTAAAGTTTGCAAGACTCAAAGCCCTTTATTGACATTTGGTTTTCGTAAAATAAACAAGATCACATTTTTAGAAAATCTGATTTGCTCTTTGCCAAGGCGAACTTTGACAAAATGTTGAGACTTCCATGAACGATAAAGGATCCCAGTGTGGAAACATACTTCTTTTAAGGTAGTAATAATTATTATGAGCAGGGTGCTCCAACCAATGTTCAAAGCATGAGTGGGAGTTGATGCAAACACAAAAATGTTGAGTGCTTGGTATGTAAAATGCTCTGAAAAACTAGATGCTTAAAGTTTCCAAATTGTATTCCCCTTCCCCATCAAAAGACTAACTAAACTTCCTGATAATTCTAGAATAAAACTGAACAGAACCCAGAGGATTCCAAGCATTATCTGCTCAGAAATCATTCTGCTGGCATGAGTAAAATGAAGATCTAGAAGAGATAGAGGAGTCCGTGTAGAGTCATTAGCAAATAACCCTCTATTTCACTTATAGATCTCAGTCCCTGCTGTTCATACCCTCCAAACCGTTTATCGTACCTGGCCATTCCAATAATCTGCACCACTAAGGGCATTCAGATTTAGAGGTGCCTGGAGGTGGACCATATAGTCATCATAAAAGTCTTGTGGAATCAGTTGGTTACATGATACCTTCATACCCTTTAACACTACCCTTTCCTCAACCTGAAAGCCCCTTACTACCCCTTAGCAATACCCTGCCCTGAACCCTACAAATTAAAGCTAACCTTCTTTGAGCCTACAAACCCCTTACTATTCCTTAATTTTACCTATTCCTAAACCTTAAAAACCCTTACTTCCCCTTAGTGCTTCAGTGCACTGGCTCCCTGTCAACAAGAGGATAACCTTCAAGCTCCTCACCCACGCACACAAAGCACTCCACAACTCCGGACCAGCCTACCTCAACAGACGACTCAGCTTCTACACCCCCACCCGCCAGCTCCGCTCGACCAGCCTCACCCTCGCCACAGTCCCCCGCATCCGGAAAACGACCGCCGGCGGCAGATCCTTCTCCCACCTCGCCGCCAAGACCTGGAACACCCTCCCCACCAACCTCCGACAGACCCAAGACCTACTGGCCTTCAGAAGACTCCTCAAGACCTGGCTCTTCGATCAGTAGCAGCACCACCCCCCTCTTCCCCCAGCGCCTTGAGACCCTCGCGGGTATGTAGTGCGCTTTATAAGTGACATGATTGATTGATTGATTGATTGATTCAGTTTGCAGAACCCTCAAAGCTCCTAATACCCTGTAATGCTACCCTTACCTGAAACCTAAATATTACTAAGCATCCTTTACCTCTACTGTACTCGGCGCTCTGAACCCTTAAAGCCCCTCAGCACCCTTTGATGCTACCCTGTCCAGAACCCTACAAACTCTATACGACCCCTTAACACTCAATCAGGGACCTGCAAATTCCACTGGTAATTCCTCATTTCTAAGGCAACCATCAGGGTCCAACTTGTGATTCCTGTTATTTCTATTGCCACCTCCCTCCCTGCAGCTATCAATGCCCCTGGTATCGGGAATGCTGGGGAGGAATAGCTGAGTGATATCAAGGACATTGTTATAAGGCCTTACATGGCATTTAGGAACATGAAATAGCTTACCTCTCTAAAGACAAGAACGTTTTTAGGGCATTAGTAGAAGCACTTCCAAGACTATGTTCTGCTGTTTATGTATGGTGGAGCTGTTCTGCATTATCATTTGGGACATACAAGCACCTCCCCACTAATGGAATTATTTAAAGAATTTCCTATGTTTTGCTGGTATAGCACAATTCAGAATACCATTAACACAACCACTTATCCTTACATTACTACAGATCTAGAGATAAATGTGCAAGCATTGTTCTCTTATTTAATTGTGCTCTAGCACTGATAGGCATGGAATGCAGTAATTTTCTCTTAATGCACAAATACACTGAATGCCACTTTCCACACATTTCACCTGCTTTTTTTTTTTTTTACATCTCCACACATACTTTAAATGACCTCTAAAGCAGTGTGTCAGTGAATGACAAAATACACCAAATATTAGCGCAGGACTATTCTAAATTGTTCATAATATTAATAACCTGAATAAGCTAAACTTTCCTTTTTGGCTTTGGCTTGAGAGGGCAGCTGCCTAGAGGACATATGTTTACAAATTCTTTAAAATATGCACAGATTGGGCTTTGACTTGGATCCTCTCATCTCAGCTGGTTATGTATCATTCCTCTTTCAAGGAAGTTCTATTGTTAGAGTGCATGAGGGAATGTTCAAAATCTAAAAAATAAACTCAACTATGCTGTTTGTCACGTTCATTTCTTTTTTGCTATTTGCATTCTAGGTGTGACAGTGACACTATATTTTTGCTTTTTTCCCAGCATTGGCAAAGCCATTAGGACAGGCTTTAATGTAATAAGCAACATTTGTGCAGGCAATGGATGCAAACAGCATTTATGGATGTCTATGTTTAGATTTCTTGGTACATTAAAGACCGACCTAGTGGCTTTGACTATAGTTGTAGATGTATAAAGTGTGTGGCCCTCTTCGTTTTTATCGGGCAACAGGTTAGAGGTGAGGGAGCTGAGTTATTGAAATGGATTTCCTAATTAGTGAACTTGAAAGAACCCCAGATGTTTTTATCAGACTCCTCTTTGCCCAGGGGACTGCTAATCCTGATTTACAGTTAAAGCAGAAGCCACGTACACTGATTTGCACACTGACTTGCAAAGATTCTGCTTCTTTTCGCAACATTTCATAAGGGTTAGCTTTATTTCTTGTTGTCTTGTACATTGCTGCTTACTTTATTGAAGAATTCTGAAAACCTTTAATAACTGCACGGTCACAAGTTGCAGGCATGAATAATAAACGTGTCCATCTGCAGGTTTTGGGCGGTCTCACGGTTCCCTGGCACTTTGAACTGGTATAGCTTGGACCATAAGGGGATGGATGGGAAGTCCACTGGCCCACCAGAGCCAGCAGAATGGGGGTTGATCGAGAGGTATCATAGGAGTCATGTATATGCAATCAGTCATTTGGCACAATGTCTTGAAAGGAAGGATGGCATATGCAGTATAGTCCGAGTATTTAGAGATATGTGTATGCGTGTATACGTGTATACTCCTATCTGCAAACCTATAATGAAATGATTTACATGGAAGACCCGAAAAACCTCCTAAAATTATTATATTTGAATTGTTAATGATTGCTGACTACAGATTCAGAACATCCATTTGGTGTCCTTGGTATTCGTATTGTAACATAATATACGCAACATATCTCTAGTCCAGGGTTTTCCAAAATCAGTCTTGGAGGGCCGGACACAAACCAAATTTTTAGCATATCCCCATTTAGATAAATGTAGTTATCTTGAAAATCTGGTACGAATCTGGCCCTCCGGGACTGACTTTGGACAACTCTGCTCTAATCCATTCTCCCTCACCTTGTAAGTGAAATGAGACTCACTTTCTTCAATTTGATGTCTCAGGAGGACGTGCCAAGAATTGTCACCTTTGAAATATCTGGTATTCTGTCTGAATAAAAATGTAAAAAGTTAAATGTAAAAAAATCTGCACTGAAAGCATGAAAAGACCAACTGATCATGCAACGAACATAAAGAGCTAAATAAATGATAAGTAAAAAGTAATTGTGAATGGCAATGTTAAACGATGGGATGAGTACAAACACAAACCAGTGGTTTTAATAATCTACTCAGTGCATCAGTGCTAGCAGCACCGAAGGAACTGTAGGCTTTCTTATTGCAAAATAGAAAGGCCAGCAGCATTATTTAAACCCATTCGTTTGTAACATGTGCAAAAAAACTGATGCAAATAATATTAGCATCTGATATTAGGGGGCAGACTTAACTGATATTTGGCGCAACGCAGCAAGACAGCTTGCTGCGCTGCATCAAATGGAGAGAGCAGGAATGCACCATATCTACTACGTTATGGTGCGTTCCTGCCCTCCCTCTGTGCTGGTGCACTTATAGTTGCAAAACGCCAATGCAGGCACCTTTACATCTTGTGTTACAGCAGGAATTGTTTTTGTGCAGGAAGGGACACCTTACTCTACAAAATCAATCCTCTAAGGTGTTTTCCTCTTTCTATGTGTACTGCAGAATGCATGTCACGTAGAAAGAGGGGAAAATGAGGATAAATAAACATATTTCTCCTCCTTACACCTCCCCTGGGAAGGCGTAACATTTTGATACATTCCCAGGTTTACTAGAGTAAGTAAATCTGGAAATGCATTAAAAACCATGGGTAGATGCGCGGGATGCGAAGGAACACCCATTAAATGCCTTCCCAGGGCAGTGCAATACAAGGAAATGAATTGTGCTGCCTTACCTTAGTCCAGATTTACTATTACTACACGGAGCCTTGCAAGGTGGCTCTGCGTGGCATAGTAAATTTCACTTAAGGGCAACACAAAACCTTGATAAATCTGGCCCCTGGTGTGTTTTAGCACCTAATTATTAACTCAGAGGTAAATTCTGGACAATAGATAAACAGTTTGGGGAATATTTATCAGGGTTTTGTGTCGCCCTTGCATGGCCCTGCATAGCTTGATAATTCTAGAGTAATGTAAGGAAGCTCAAATTGCTGCTTATGTTATTCTGTGTCGGGGAAGAATTCCATGAGTGGAGCTTGGGTGTTCCCAGGCATCCACTCAAGGATTTTAGTGCATTCCCAGATTTACCATTAGTGGCAGACCTGAGAATGCTTCAAAATGCTATGACTCCCCAGTTAAGGCGTAACAAGGAGAATATATTCATTTCTCCTTCTTTTTTCCTCTTTCTACACATTCTGCAGTACAGATAGAAAGAGGAAAATGCCTCTCAGGATTGGTTTTGTGCAGGAAGGTGTACAACACAGGCACTCTTGCAACATGGCACAAGGGCGCCTGCATTGGCACTAGGCAGCCAAAAGTGTGCCAGCACTAGAAAAGGACAGGAATGCACTGTATAATTTTAAATATGGTGCATTCCTGCCTTTTCCTTTTCATACTGCAAAGCGAGGTGGCTTTCTGTGTTGCGCTGTGGGAAAGATTGTAAATACTCGCTGTTTTCCACCAGTTTTTTCCTGTGTTAGCCAATTACACACAATTGTACATCAACAATTACCAATATTAATACACTTGTTGTAGATGCCTGTTTATGCCCCTTTTAACTCTTACTCATAGGTAGAAATGATAGAAATGATGCCTCAAGTGTGTCAACAACACACTATGCATTGAGAACAATGCACTACGGCCCACATCTTTAAATGACTAAATTGAATTATTGCAATATTCGGAGCATTTCTCGATTTCTACAGAGCCTATGACAATTAATATTTTCTTTATAGTTAGGTTGTATGGACTAGGCATATCATTGATTAAAATATTTATCCAATTTGGTCTGCAAATAAAAACAACTAAAAGACTTAGCAGATTCGCTTAGCTTTTCTTAACCCAGTGTTACTTTTCTCATCAGCATCAACCAACAGTTTACACTTTTTTTGTGCATATGCATGAAAACGAATTAGCAAATGGTGAAACACATGGCCCTACAATCAATGTTATCCAAGGGCAACTGTTTCCTATGCCCTGCAAATATATGTGGGTTTCCATTCCACACCTTTAATGATGTTACTAACAAAAATAAGCTTTGTTATCAGAGATACTGTTTCTTCACGTACTTATGCTGTTTCCAAGCTGTTAAAACACCTTTGCCTTGCAATTAAAAAACAAAAACACCATAATACCAGTTGCATAGTTTGTCTTGTGCTAATTAAAAAAAGTAGGCGAAGTAATTTATGCTCTTTTTCGCTATTGTTCTTTGTTCCTAGGCGCACGATCTGTTAAATGGGATAACAATAAAATGCATTATTTTACTTGTAATCCGGAACATCTCTCCGTGCAATATTTTTGGGTAATGTTATGCTGATGTCTGGCTGCAGGAACATATTTTCCTGGTAATCTTTGCAGGCTTCCAGCAATGAATTTGTCTAGACATTTTTCAGCTTTTTAAGAAACTCTCATGCTTTAGTTAAGCGTGCAATTTGCAGAGCTGACCACATACGTACATAAGTATATTTGTGCCAGCTCATAAATCCAAGTGGGCCAGATTTCTAAAGAAATGTGAATAGCTAACCCATACTTATAAACACATATAATAGCATGTATGAGTGATTCACAAAATGCAAATTTGCACTCGTAAATTGATTTTACTCATCCTTAAAAATGTTCCTGTAAGGCAGAATTTTTTGTCTCACTAAATCAACTCCCAGAGGCAGGTTGTGAGCATTCCAGGGGGCCGATGCCTGCCTAAGTAGGTGAGCATCCCGTGCTTAGGCATTCACAAATCTTTGTCAGGCATATTCCTACTCAGGATATGTGGGAAGCTTTACTCCTGTCAAGGACAGTAGTGCGATTGTATTTTGGGTGCAAAAGGGGAGAGAACGTCTGCATGAGCTGTTGTGGTTGTACAGGAAGAGATTTTTCCTAGGGGAAACAATTATTGCAGTGATAGAGAACAACCAAAAGTATATTAGCAAATGTTCTTGAGTATAGCATTTGCACATGCAGGAATGTTTACTGTTAGAAATGGGGTTTCTGGTTGGCTAGGGTATGCACCTAAGCCAGGTAGAACCCACCACTCTAGTCAAGGTAAGGGAGTTACGCACCCAAGATAACCCTTGCTCAACCCCCTTGGTAGCTTGGCAGAGCAGTCAGGCTTATCCCAGAGGCAATGTCTAAAGCATTTGTGCAACACACACACACATCAGTGACACACTAGGCACACCACAAAAAAGATACCCCACATAAGGTTATATCAAAAAAATCCTTTGTATTGTACATAAAAACACATTAAACCACAATCACATAAATCACTGCGCCACTAGGCCATTGTCATGACGTCTCATAGGTCATAACTCACATAAAGCAATCATCACTTTGCCAACTAGGCAATTATCATCAACATAATATAAGGTGTGTTGACATAAGTACTCCTATTGTAGGTCGTAGGCCACTTTTAGGTAAATACTAATAAGGTTCACAGGTCACAACTCACTTGGCCCCTCGACAATAATCACAACATTACAATGCGGTCATCAACAGAACAGTTTGCAGATGCACATGCCACACTCCAAGGTAACAAGCAACCTGTCCTCATAATGAGTACAGCGCTTCTGTGCTTTTAAGACATGTCACCCCTACAGTGGGGAGGGCGGGAGACCCCACTCGGCCTTCCGCATATGCAAACTTGTTAAAGGGCAGCGGCCCGCGAACGCGCTGTGCTGCTGCAAGCCCATGGGAGGCGGTGACCTCCAGAAATGCCCCCTAAACATTTGCCAAGTTGGTGGGAAGGCCTCACTCGGTCCTCCCCACGTGCCGGTCCGGGTCTCTGCCGGGCAGCCCGTGACTGCATGGAGGGGCGGCGGCTGTGGCCAGATCGGTCCCCTTTGGGGAAGACACCTTGCCGGGCCTCCCGCTAATCTCCACCTGGCTGGTGAAGGTCATTTCTAATTGTACAAATTTAGTGATTTGTTTTTAAAAAGGGTTGCACATGAAAAGGTTTGACTATTTGTTTCCGTGGTAAACTGGTTCAAGCAGCAAATAACTCACAGGAGAATTTCCTGACAGTAACCCTTATGATTTTTCAACAAAAGCTACACCCACACCTTCAATTTTGATGGAAGACATACCAAAAAGATATTTGACAAATTCACTTTATTTTGTGCAATTTAATTAAATTGATTTCCAGTATACCCAGTGCAATTGCTATCTAGAATCTTGTTTGTTTCTAAGTTTTCTTAGAGCTGAGAGGTGACGATTTATTCCATTATTTTGGGATGCATGGAAGGCTTGCAATAGAGTAAAAATTATTTAGATTTGATGAGTTCACTAAAGCTTTTACTTCGATACAATTAAATTAGATACAATACCTGCATTCAATTACCTAGGCATACTGTTAATGACACCATCAAAGGCAGCAAGAGTACTTTATGCCACAGATATACGACGTTATGGTGTTAACATAAATCATATATCTCAGTGTAAGTAGGGTTATACTTTCTATGTTGAGAATTAACAGTCAGTTGAAAAAGCTGCTGGCAGACTCCAGGCAAAGTTATAATTTTTGCAACCCCCAATACACTCCTGTGTTATCTAACCCTACTTCTGCGTATTGACCACATTGTGGAATTTTCATAGTTCAAGAGTCAGAATGTCGCAAATATATTTTTCAATATTCAAAAGCATGTTGTTTATGGTTCTCCTTTACATGGGAAACTCATGAAGGTTTCTTTTCTCTTGCCACCCACGAAACATATGGGTTCACCGGGTACTTTCACAAAATTCTAAGACGTTCTCTACTTAATTCTGAACCACCCAGGCATCATTTGCACAGTGTGTATGAGCTACTACACCCAAATGTCCCTAATTACAAAGAATGTGGATAATCATTTCATTTTAATTTCAATACCAATTCATAGATTCAATCTATTTATACAATGACTACAACATAGATAGCTATGCACTGCTGCTTCAAAAGATGCTATTCTTCAAAGAAGAGATTGTTTTTCTCTTGTGTGTTGTAGGCTTTTATGTCTCAAGTTACTCCCAGGGAAGTGGATGATCATTCTGCCACATATTTCCAAATTATTGAAATGATTTGCTGCCCCCAAAACATTTGATTTTAAAAGATTTGCATTAGGAAAAGTCTCTGTTTGTTAATCTTTGATTTTATATCGGCATATTGTTGGAAAGTGGGTTATTAGTAGGGCAAATGTATATCTGCGACTGGCAATAAGGCCACTAACACAGTATAGGGTTCAGAATAGGTCTTCAAAGACAGGTATGTAAAGCATTTAAAAACACCAATTCAGTAAATAATTAAGACACAATGCACAATAAAAATCCAACACTATTTTATAAAAATAGGAAACATTTTTATCTTTAAAATGACATTAAAACGACAAAAATCCAATGTAGGGAACCAGAGATATTAATTTTTAAAGATTTAGCACTATATAGCACATAGAAACCTATAGCGCCTTATCAGGACATCTGGTCGCGATAGACCGGGTCAAAGTCAAAGTTTCAGGCCGACCGCAATAGAGCCCTGGGCGGCCACCCCTCACGGTAGGTCTCGGTCAAAGTTTTTACCTTCTGACTTAGAAACTTTTCTGGAGCTTTTCTTCCCGGGGTCTCTCAAAGCTCTCAGCCAGTCGGGATTCTGTGGTGGTTCGCCGGATTGCCTTGCGACGAGCTCCCGGTCAAACTTATGGAAGTCCGACCTACAGAGCGTTCCAGTGGGACGAACCAAGGATCCAGGCCGACTCACGGTTGAAGGCAGGCGGCTTGGCTTCGCAGTTGCTCCCGGTAACCTTTTCTTCGTTCGGACTTAGAAACTTTTACAGAGCTTTTTCTTGCGGGTCCCTCAATGCTCTTCACCAGGCCGGATTCGGTGAGGGTTTGCCGGCCTCAGATTTTGCCTACTCCCGGTCAAACTCTGGAAGTCGAACCTACAGAGCTTTTCAGCGGGATGAACCTGGACAGCAGGCCAGCTAGCAGTTAAAGGTAGGCGGCTTGGCTGGCCAGGTTGAGTAGGTCCACTTATGGAGCTTTTTCCCAAAGTTGCGCCAAACTTCTGGAACTTCTTCTTGAAGTTTCCCAAAGGGTCCCAAAGTGTCTCAAACTCACTCCAAGGGTCTGGAAGCTCCAAGATGGTCCTTGAAAGTTGAGGACTTCAGTTCCCACAATCCACTTAGACCCTTTCAAATCCATTGGTAGTGCTCCAGGTCGAGGATTCTTGGTGGTGATGTTCCAGGTGAGCTCTGTTAACCTGTAGCTTGCAGGGAGTCCACTCTTTAGTCCATTTACAGCAAGGTAGTCCACAGGGCTGTAGTTCCAGATGGTGCAGAAGGCGCAATCTTCAGAGTGCAGGCCTTAGTGATTGCACATCAAACTTCTCTGCATGGCCCTTCTTGCTTCCTAAGGTTTCAAGCAGCAGATCTGAGAGGCTCTGCCCCTCTCAGATACTTATTCCAAGTTCTCTGGGTCAAGCAGGAGGGCACTCCTGTCCAATGGGAGGCAGGGTACCACCCAAAGGTATGATCACATCCTGCAAAGTGTGGCACTATTTTGTCCAAGAGTGCACCAATTCTTCCAAATTCATCATGGCTGATTTTCCAGCAGGGAGAGAAGAGCTGGCTAAACACACCTCTAGGATGGCTAATCTCCATAATCCTTCCCCCTTGCATCTGCTCATTCCTTCCTTAAGCCTAGCATCTGGCTGGGTTCAAAAGAATAGAGTTGTAAATGACACTGGTGTCTTCCCCGTCCCTTGAAGTCCATTGTTTATGACTCCTCCCCCTGTTCTGGCATTCCTGTGTAACAGAACACTGCCTACCAGCAGAGCTGGTCAACCCCTGGGGCTCTTTATCACCTCTTCAAAGGAGCCTGGCTAATCCACTTAACTCTGGCCAATCAGCACAGACCACTGGAAGGCTTGATCTGGGCTTACAGACAAGAAAGTCTTATAACCTGTCAGTAAAAAGTTGGGGGGGGGGGTACCCAGGGCACAGGATGACTTTGCAACACATATTCAATGATAACAGTTTTTCCAATGTTCTGAGCTTGTAAAATGTAGGGGGTTATGCTTATAAGTAGGCCCCCGTAGCATTATCCTGTATCTCATGGAGATCCAGTGAAAGGAGCGCAGGGTTTGGGGCAGAGAAATATTTGAATTCCTCTAGACCCATGAGACCACTAGCATCATCATTTTCGATTTATTTTGTTGGAGCCTGCCCATCAAAATAAGTCACGGCAGCCAGAAAAAAGATTGCAGAATGAATAGATGCAAGACCAAATAACCATTCTTGTGATGGCTGACCTTGATTGAACCTCAAGAAACAGGATAAGCTTTCTTAAATGGTGGATATTCTTAGGACATTCAAGTATACCTCAAGATTTGTATCTCAGAAGTGAGAACACTTTGCCAGGGTTATGGGGGCATCCCTAATGTACAACTAATTACTTGGTCAGAAATGGCACTTCAAGACATTGTTAGAACCCATGATCATCAGCTCCATTTGGAAGTGTTCAGCTAACAAATGTTGTACCTCATTCAGGTCTAAATGAAGTCTATCAAGTGGTTTAAAGAGGTCAACCAAAGTTCAGAAAATAATTCTCCTAACTTTCTTTTCCCAATTCTGGATCACTCATTATCATCAACAACAGGCATCCTAGAATTTTGCTTTATTTGATGATGACTGCATGACGTTCTTGATGTATTATGACATTGCTCATATCTTGGCTTCTTTAACATTCTGGAACTTTAGCTATTCTTCCCCATTTGCAATGGAGAAGAATAGTCGGGTGCCACACACATGAATTTGGAAGCCACCCATGCGCTTGCCATTGGGTTAACAGTGTATGTAAAAGCTCATTGTAAGTATTAAAGAGGGCAGGAAAAAGTAATGAGTTATGAGGGTCTTTACAGGACACGTAGGGATAGGAACTCGCTTCACTTGATTTGTAATATTATGTCATCCAGAAAGACTTAATCAAGCCAACAAAGAAATTAGAAACACCCCCACCTTGATCAGATACTTCAGCAAAATGTTTGTGTACATTGCACCATAGGCAGGAGATATATTCAATTACATAACAAGGAGTCCAAGCTCTCATCAAACAGCCAAAACTACAGTTTCCTCACACCCAGAAGGGCTGTCCCGAAGCAACTGGATGGACATAAATCTGATTGCATGTTGCCTGACACATAATTTGTGTGAAGGTGATAGACAAGTTGAGAGTTGACTAATTTTTCAATGATCTTAGCAAGCAGGAGACCGAATACGAGGTGATAACAAGCTCAATCAGAAAGGTCTATATATGGGAACTTCAAGAGCAGTATAATCCACCAATGATTAAATGCAGTCTTTCAAAGTAAAAGATGAACAAGGATGGTCTGCATAATCTGTAAGAATCATAACTGATTACATTCTTGACCTTGTGAGAGGTGACAGGTTGCAAACTGAAAGAGGCAGCATCTGAGCTAGTCTTTGTTTCGCTGTTTGGCTGCACAGAGAAAAATCTTTGGAAAAGCATAAACAAGGTGTAATTGTGCTTACCTGATGTCATTATGTTTTTCTGTTCTTCATGTTATTATGTATTTACGCTCTCATGCTCGTGGTTGCTTTCCATGTTCTGTGTTCCACATTGGCATGCGCTACCTCAAACATGTGTATGTTTGAAAGTGCATTCCTCGTGCAGTTCTTCATCAACGAAGTACGTTGGTCTCCAACAGGCATTGGCAACCTGTACTTCGTTAAGGAAGGACGCACTCCCGTGGAACTGCTGTTTGGAAAAAAAATCTTCTTCTGGTACCTCACCTGTCTGCCTTTTCTGTTCCCGCGCCTCATCCGCCACACTTTACATTTGGCGACGAGCTGAAAACTTCATTTTTGTGCATCCTCAAGGCTTTTTCGCTTCCTCAATCCTTCTTCTTCATGACGATCGCCTCAGTTTCTCTCCTTCCTCGTGTGGTACTCTTTGCTGTTCCGGCATCCAAGAAGGGATTTCCTCGCATTTCGGCTAATTCTTCATCCGAGGCTTTGCCAGCGCGCATGATCGCGCGACTTCAAACATGATGACATCATCACGCTGCTAATGCTTAGCGGCCATCTTAGGTGTGCAAGAAATCACCTTGAACTTCTTTTATTTCTACAAGGATGACATCATCATGCTGATCACGCTATGGCGGCCATCTTTAATTTCTGAAACTCCACTAAATCTTCTAGTCTTTTTCATTAAGCTCTCCTTACGAGCTGTTCACTTGGCGCAACTGCCTCATCATATTTCAACGATCTCCACACGGAGTAACAGTCCTTGACTGCAATGATCTCCTCAGGGAGCAACACTTCTCAATTACAACGATCTCTACACGGAGCAACTTTAAACCAGCTGTACTTTTCTTAAGGTATTTAAGTATTTGATGTACTTTTCTCTAATTCTTTGCTTCAAAGGTGACATTCAAATACTACCTTCTTCACTTCTTTCTTGACTTTCCTGCATACTGCATTAACCTCCTCAAGTCATGTCATCCAATCAACAAATAGTACATTTGAATCATTTCTTACCCTCACCTGGTAAACCTAAAGAATCTTGGAAAATTTGGTTTTGCATTTTTGAGAATTACCTAGTGGCTATTGATGCTGAAGACTATTCATCCAGGCGCAAGGTGCCAATTCTCTTTAGTCATTTGGGTAGCGCTGGTCAGCAAATTTTCGACAATCTTCCACTTTCCTTTCCTCCAGCTGGTGATGGGTGGAATGTTCACACCAACGCTATTTTAAGACTTAATAAGAAGTTTCTTGAACAACCAAGTGTCATTTTTGAGAGGTTTAATTTCATGAAGAGGAAACAAGACCCCAATGAAACAGTGGAGGAATACATTTCAGCTTTAAGGAATTTGGTGTCTGATTGTAACTTTGGCCTTTCTTTGGATACATGCATTAGAGATCAGTTTGTTTATAGTTGTTTTCACAAAAAGATTCAGGACTGAATTTTGAGTAGCAGAGATCCATCCTTATCAGAGGTTATTGATATGGCTAAGAGTATCGAAAGAGCTATTATTTCTTCTAAATGCATTTCCAACCTTAATGTTTCCGCTGTTAACCTTGTTCAAAATGTCTCTCCTGTTAATGCTATTACCTTTAAATACAAATTGTCTAAACATTTTCCAGGAAACTCCAACACCATCTGCTACAGGTGCAGTTCAACGTCTCTTCTAGGGAATAGTCCCATTTGCCCTGCAACAGGCAAAAAATGTGTGAATTGTCACAAAATATGTCACTTTCACTCGGTTTGCAGAAGCAAACAAGTAATTCAAGTTAGTTGTATTATTCCTCAAGATTGTGATGATTATAATATTAATGCTGTTGATGTGCTTTTACAAAGTCTTAACATTAATACTGTAGATGTACCTTTGCAATCTCCTTCACAAAACGTTGTTCTTTCTATTGATACCAACTCTCAACCCATTTTCAATGACTCTGTCAAGGATCCCACTTGTCAGGTAATGATTGGTAACCTCAACATTGACATGATGGCAGACTCAGGTGCTCCAGTAACAATCATTTCTGATGTTCTTTTCAAAGATCATTGGGCTTCCTGCACCTCTTTAGAATCTACAGACATAATTCCAAAGGCATATGGTGACAAGGAAATTGATATGTTTGGCTTCATTTATGAAAATGTAACTTGTTTGGGAAGAAAGACTTACACCAAAATGTATGTGGCCTTAAAAGGTAAAAACATCGTAGGTTGGCAAAACCTTGCCAGAATGGGCCTCAAACTAGTTCCGGGTTCTGACAACCCAGTTCAAATAATTATGTGTCTGTTGTCATGGTTTCAGAGAGTTTTGATTCTGATGTTCAAAAGATTATTTTGGAGTTTCCTGAAGTGTTTAGTACATCTATAGGTAAAATTTCAAAATTTGAACATCTCATCATATTAAAGCCCAATGCTCTTCCCATCTCTCACAAACTCAGGTCAATTCCTTTGAGTGTTAGGGATGATCTCAGGAAATTGCTTGATACAATGGTCTCTGAAGAGATCATTGTACCCACAGATTCCTCTCAGTGGGTCAGTCCGATTGTTATCGTAAGAAAAAAGGACGGAAGTATCTGTTTATGTGCAGATCTTCGATCCCTCAACAAAAACATTTTGGTGGACTGCCATCCCCTCCCCAAGGTACAAGTTCTTCTAACCGGCATCAGTGGTTCCATGTTTTCACCTTGCTAGATCTTTGCTCGGCATACCACCAAATTCCACTTTCATCCTCCTCCACCGATTTGACCACTTTTATTACTCCCTTTGGAGCAATCAAATATTTAAGACTACAGTTTGGCCTGGCCTCAGCGGCCAGTGTATTAAAAAAATTAATGGACCACATCTTGAAAGGAATTGAATCTGTGCAAGCCTATCAAGATGACGATTTAATTTTCTCTAAAAACAAGGATGAACACATAATCACTTTAAAAAAGGTTCTCTCCAAGTTTAAGGAAGTAGAAATTACCTTAGGCAGAGACAAATGCAAATTTTTTGCTAATTCAATAGATTATTTGGGTCATTACATTTTCTCTCTTGGTATCAAACCCAAACTCTCCATTACACAAGCTATCTCTAAAGTCACCATTCCTAAGGACAATGATTCTTTGAAATCATTCTTAGGGATGACAGAATATTATTCAAGATTCATTGCAGGGTATGCACAAATTGTACAACCTTTACGTGCTCTCTTAAAAAAGAACTCAACTTTTGTCTGGTCCCAAGATGTTAATCACGCTTTTGATTCCATTAAAAGTTTGATTACAGAAGCACCTGCGCTGTCTTCTTTCTCACCAGGTCAAAAATTTTAAATTTCTGAAGACACAAGTCAACTTGGTTTAGGAGCTGTTCTCTGTCAATGGTCTGGTGGGAGAGAACACACAATTGGTTTTGCTTCAAGAGCACTTTCTCTTTCAGAATCCAATTACAGTACAATAGAGAGAGAAGCTCTTGCTTGCACTTGGGCTGTCGAAAAGTTTAAGACTTTCATTTGGGGCACTCAATTTGATTTATATTCTGATCACAAACCCTTATTGAACGTATTGAATGGAAATGGCACTGGGAAAGCTTCTGCCAGATTGGTTTGTATTCTTTCTACATTACATGAGTACAATTTTGTGATAAAATATATTCCTGGTGGACGCAACATCAGAGCTGATTGTCTTTCAAGATTACCTTTGGAAGACAATTGCTCTGATACAAAGTTTGATGACATTGAATGCGTTGTTGCTTCTCTCGAAAACATGCTCAGTTCTTCATCCCTGTTTACTCACAATGACTGGATTCAGGTTTCCAAAGAGGATTCTGTGCTTCAAGCTGCTAAAAATATGGTTGTTTCAGGTTGGCCCAAAGAGCGTTCCTTACCTGCTTCACTCAAATCTTTTGCTCCAAAATGTTTGAGAATGCTCATGAGGGTCATGTAGGCGCTGGAGCCACCTCCAGAAAATTAAAAGAGCATTTTTGATGGCCAGGTTTAGACAAAGATGTTTCACAATGGATAGGCAACTGTCATACTTGTCTAGTTTCACACAAGCACTGGAAAACTACCAAACTTCCCCTTCATTGCGTACCCGTTCCTGAAGATGCATGGTCTAAGCTTGCACTCGATTTTGCTGGCCCTTTGATTTGCTTCCCCCTGGCAAACGTTACATTATTGTGCTAATTGATTATTATTCCAAATGGGTCGAATTTGATTTCTGTAGCTCTCCCAATACCTTTTCTGTGATTAATTTCTTGAGCAGAGTTTTTCACTCTGAAGGTTCTCCAAAAGAAATTGTCACTGACAATGGCACACATTTCACCTCTTCTTTAATGCAAGATTTCTTAAAATATCATCACATAAAGCATCTAAAAAGTTGCATTGTATTCTCCTTCTTCCAACGGGCTCGTTGAAAGGATGAACAGGTTCATAAAAGAGGGAATACATTCCGCCTTGGCCTGCAATCTTCCAGTAGATGATTTTCTCAAAAAGAACATTTGGTCATATATTATCACTCCTCATTCAACAACTGGGATTTCTCCCTTTAGACATCTTAAAAAAAGAGATCCTAATGGTAAGTTGTGTCCTAATTGGATAAAAATGTTGAAGAAGGATGATGAGTCTTGTTTGGCTTGTCAAGATAAACATAACATGCAAAAAAATGTTTTAAGTCAACAAAATATTCCCAAAAAATAATCTGCTAATGTTTCGCATGATTTTGCAATTGGTGACTGGGTCATGGTGAAAAACCCAGAGTTAAAAAAGGTGCCTCAAAATTCTCCTTGCCAGTACAAGTCCTCAAAACTGCCAAGGGTTCACTCTTTTTGGACAAAAAAGGTTGGTGGAACAAGAGGGTCATGGTCAAATTATCCCCTGAACAAGCTTCGAAAATTTTAATGTCTAAGAATAGTCTTACTGAGGATAATTTGTATTTGTCACATTCTCCTTTAGGCTCCTCATCTGATGAGGCTTAAAATATTTCTGGCAATGCTCAAGTTGTTCACAATATTTTTCCTTTAGTTTGTCCAACCAATTCCTCTTGCTCTTTTGAATCTAACTCTCAAGGAGTTTTATCTGGTCAACAAAGGAATTTATGTGAAGCTTCTCCTTCTACTTCTGCTGCATGCAGAACTCATCGGAATTGTTCTGTTCTTTCTAGGTTTAGAGATTTTTATATGTATTAAGTTTTCTTTCTTTTCTTTTATGGGAGGGAGATGATGTAATGGTGCTTACCTGATGTCATTACGTTTTGCTGTTCTTCATGTTATTATGTATTTACGCTCTCATGCTCGTGGTTGCATTCCATGTTCAATGTTCCACATCGGCATGCGCTACCTCAAACATGTGTATGTTTGAAAGTGCATTCCTCGTGCAGTTCTTCATCAACGAAGTACGTTGGTCTCCAACAGGCATTGGCAACCTGTACTTTGTTGAGGAAGGACGCACTCCTGTGGAACTGCTGTTTGGAGAATAAATCTTCTTCTGGTACCTCACCTGCCTGCCTTTTCTGTTCTTGCACCTCATCCGCCACACTTTACATGAAGCTAAAAAATTTGACAGGTCTCAAGTAGGCCAAGGTCATATTTCCAAAGGTTTCAACAATCAGCCATGCAGCCATGCATGCAGACTGTACCTATAGGATACTATTGACACTCAGGTGAAGGAGCCGGCTGAGGGTGAGAGCTAGCAATACCTATTCTTTAAAGTTTTTGCAAAACAAAAGACGTATTTCTTTTGGGTGAAAGGTATGAGATTAGAGGTGTTAGCAATGCACCTCGTAAAAGGCATGCATGCTTTTTTAACTACAGGAAAAATTACTACTCTGTGGTGTGCACAATATTTCTGATATTCTTCTGAGAATACCTGCTAGAGATTTTATAATGATTGCATTTCCATACAACTACTATACAAATGATGTACAAGTAACATATATACATTGCAGCTAATCAGAATCTTGGCATTCAATGCACAGTTGACATATCCAAAAATGCTTGGTGTTTCAGCCCACCTCATACTTCTACTGGCAGAGTCCTCCATTTTAGCAGTAGGCTTGAAGTGGTCCACAATAGTGTCTACTTCATATTACCCTTCTCATCAAAACCCAACTCCCATTTTTAAGAACCGGAGGGGATATTGCGTATTTTAGGGATATGATTGAAACTTTAGCCCTCCGCTTTTCCTTTCACTTAGGGCAGACTACTGAGAGAACTAACCCCTCATGCAACAGAGTGCTTGAAGGATGAGGAGTTTGGCTAATGCACTAACATATGCCATCCAGCCATTGAAATAATCTTCCAGGTGCATCATACCTAATATGACTCTCAAATATTCTAAAAAAAAAATATTACAAACACAAAAGTAATAATTGAGTGCAAATAAGTTTAAATAATAAATATTTTCACTGTGGAAAACTGGAATCAAAATACATGGATGTCAAGAAAAAACATTTTCCAGATGCTGGCAGTCAGAACCCATGAATGGTTGCTTGTCACTGGTACATTAAAGGCATGTGCAGGATGGGACTGGCCAATAAGGCAATCAAGCCGTTCTTGGTGGGCTGGTCTGATATATCAGCATGTGAGCTGGTTTTTGTTGCAGTTTGTGGGTCTGTTTTATGGCCAGGTGGGTTGTTTTTCACTGTTGATTTCCCTGATGTTTCCACAAATATTGCCTACAGTAAACTCAAATGCATGCAGTCTCGTATACCGTGCAATACACTCATACAGCGCATTTTTATAAGTTCAAAACTAATTTGTAAATGTGGGCATCTTTTTTAGCTATCTGGTTCACTCGTGGCAGACACTTTTTATTTGGTGTCCATGCCTATTGTTTGTTCCAGTTCGACCCTAGGCATGTGCTTCTTTTGCAGAAAAAGTAGCAATATTTCTTGAAGTATCTAAAATAAGCAACAGAGCATAATACAAAAACATACACAAAGCAATATAACAGCACTAAAACATTACAGAAAAACAACACAACAGTCAAAACAGAATGTTACACAGCAACCAAAGTACAGCACAACAAAACCGCATTGCTATAATGCAGTGCAAAAAAACAACAGAACGCCATTACAATTACAACAAAAGTCCACACAGAAAATATGCACAAACGTTCTTGTCATAAATTACCACCTCTAAAATCCGGGGGCATATTAGCAAGACCGGCGATAAAATTATCGCCGTTTTAGCGGCAGGAAACTGCCGCTAAAACGAGCGATAATGGGCTTGCTAATATGCGTTATAAAATTCCAATAGAAGCCCAGGTTAGATGTGCAGGACATCTAACCTGGGCTTCTATTGGAATTCCATAACGCATATTAGCAAGCCCATTATCGCCGTTTTAGCGGCAGTTTCCTGCCGCTAAAACGGCGATAATTTTATCGCCGGTCTTGCTAATATGCCCCCCTGTTTTCATAATACGGTGGCAAAATGTGTTTGGAGCAAGCACTGCCTTAACTTAAAATCAGGAACACGAAGTAGAGCCTGATAAAATGATTTGTGACCTGGCACTGTGTCTCAACTTAGCTCTTTCACTGCTCACTACCCCAAAAGTGGTATAAAGTTTACACCAATACACCTCTAAAAGATGAAGAAATGTTACTATTAATTCATTGTATATTTGACGCTGAGGGCACGTGTTAAATTCGTCGTCAGCGTCTTTCATTTCCCGTTTTACCAGCACTGCTTTTCGCGACAGAGAGGAAGGTTAATCTCACACAGTCTGTTTAACTGTATTCCCACTGAGCCTCATCCAGAGAGATGGCAGGTGGTGGGTGTGTACTCAAGGATTTCCTTCAGATTCATTTTTAATAAGTGACACGGTCTTTACTTGCTCCAACAACTCTTTGATCTCTCTCGGTGCCAGCAGCAACGAGTCCGCAGCACTGCAGCTGTAATGCCTGGTACTCGTCGAAATGTTTATTTTCGCATTCCGTATTGTGGAAACTCATAACGTGCTGGCAAACATTAAATGACACTCCAGAGGCGTCAATACGCAATTGATCTTGTCTTTGGATGACAGGAAACCACAATGAAGAAAATGAATGCCGTTCATTTTCGTGTTTCTTATAATCAGTTAGGTTTTGTCTGAAACAATTTATGCATTTTACGAATCAATCATACAGCACACAAACATTCATTAGTGGAATCTACCAGTGTATTTTAAATTCTTATTAGCATTATTGTCGGGACGTCTGGCTTTGGGTAAATACTCTTGAGACAGTACAGTTAATTACTGCACACATTGAATGATGTGGCACCACTATTAAACACACTGCGAATACATTAATATGAATCACAACAAAAATAGTTCATTTCAGTGGATTGTTTTACTTCATGGATATAACATTTGCTGTAATTGTTTATTAATTATACAATTTTCAAAAATGGTGTGTTTGTTAAATGCATTCAATGGCTTTACCTTATTGTACAATTTTCGAATAACACATATGAGCCAAGGAAACTTAGGGGCTTATTTACAAGCCCTGTGCACCGCCAATGCGTCACTGTTAATATGGGAAAAAGTGAGGTAAAGGCGGCGCAAGGGGCTTGTATATAAGCCTCTTGGGGGCATATGTAAAAGGAGTTAACGCCGCCTTAGCTGCACTTTTCGGACGGTTTTGCGGAGAGATTTTCATCGCCTTATGTACAAGCTGCCGCTAACCTCTGTTAGCGGCAGTTTTCCGGCGAAAACATCCATTCTACAGATCGCCACTTCTGTTAGCGATCATGACATGCAAGGGAGGCGTTCCCATGGAAAAACAGCCGCTAACCCCACTTCGCGATATTTACAAGGGGATTCCTGAATTTAGGAGGACCGAAAAAACTGCCGCTAACTGCAGTTAGAGGCAGTTTTTTAAGACCAGAAAATAGCTGGTCTTAAAAATGGAGATAACACCTGGGGCCTCTTTTCAGCAGGTTTTGGTGCTGGACAGCGCTGCAAGCAATGTTGCTGCGCTGCCCTCCAACAAAACTACAGGGCAGGAATGCGCACCATCAATAAGATAGTGCGCATTCATGGGCCTCAGTCATGAAAAGTGTTGCAGCGCTGCGACAAGACAGCGTTGCAACACTTTTCCCTACCCCCTTCTTGCAACACCATGGATGCGCTATATTCACTGGACAGCGCTCCATGATGCCATTAATGACAGACACGTCTGGAATCCTGACGTATCTGTCTGCGCTAAAGTCACGCATTGCTGCAGTCATGTCACAACCATGACGTAACTCCAGCAATGCATGGGGTCAGCCTATCCCTGCGGCACTGCGTCACCCTTACGCCTGCCATCAGGCAGGCGTAAGGTACTGACGCAGTGCCGTTCTTGAGGGGTGCCAGGGTGTCGGCGCAGTTGGAGATCCATCGGTGGCGGTTGCACGCTGCGGTGTCATCGTCTGTAAGCGTTGGCGGAGTGGTGGTGCTGAGGGAGTTGACGAGACGTTCTTCAGTGGCCTTGATCCAGCTGCGAGGGGGGCGATGATGGCGGTGGTGTACGGTGGGCATGGTGAAGACATGATATATACAATGATGGTCAGTCCAGGAGAGTCCGGTGGTGTGGCTGTAGTTGAAGTTCCCGCTGGCAGAGGAGACATGCTTGACCGTGTGTCCTGCTATGTGGCTTGCTGCGGTGACTAGCTGCTTGAGTCTGATGTTGGGGAGCTTCCCCAGGAGTGGGTGGTGTTCTGGTCACTGGTATTGTCCAGGTGGAACTTGAGTTCACCGAGTAGGATGTCCTCAGTGGATGGGAGACCCTGGGATGCAATGAGGTCTACAATGGTATCGAAGAATGGGGGTCCATGGCCCGGGGGGCCTGCAGATGAGGGTGCCGCAGAGGATGGACTTGGGGTTGGTCCGGATCTGGAAGTTGAGGTGTTCCATGATCACCGTTGGGTCATTAGAGTGCGTGGTCAGTCGTAGTGTGCTTCTGTTGGTGATGGCAATGCCTCCTCCTGGACAGTCGGGGTGGTCCTTGCGGGTGATTTAGTAGCCGTCAGTGATGGCGATGGCGATGTCCGGTCTGGAACAGAGGTTGGTCCTGGCAGGCGATGTGGCGTCCAGGGTTGATGGCGAGGAGGGTGCTTGCGTCGTAGCGGTGGAGTGTCCGAAAGGAAGGGTGCTTGGTGCTGAGCGCGTTCCAGGGGCAGACGGGCTTGCCTATGGCTTGCCTTTGGCATGGGAGATGTCCATTACAATGCAGGCATTACAGCGTAATGCCTTTACAACACAACCCTAACAAAGCAGGTGCCTTTACATCCCATTCCATTAAAACGCATTGTGAGGTCAGTAATGGGATATTTTTAAGTTTTAGGTTGGGTATGGGTTTCGGGTGTCGGAGATGAAATTTGGGGTGTATTATGGGGTAATATTTGAAATTTGGAGTGTGTTTTGGGATCAATTATGAAAATTGGGGTGTGCATTTGGGTCAAATATGATTTTTAGGGTGTGTTTTGGGGCTCAAAGTTGAATTTTAGGGTTCAGGGTTTGCTGTGGGGTGCAAGGGTTAGTTTTAGGGTTGCACTCACTGAAGTGGGAATAGTAATATTTACATCTTCACTATCCAACACCTTCCATACTGTTGCAATATGCCTAGTATTAGTATGCATTGTAATGGAATGCGATGTAATGGTATGCGTTGTAACTTCATATATACCTTTAGCACACCAGTGGTACGCCAGCTGCGCATGGCCGCACAGCGGCCGCAATTGAGAAGTCCTGCAGGGGGGACTGGACAGCTGGGAGGTGGGAAACGCTGGGAAGGACACTGGATGGGGCGTGGACGCGGGGGTGTGTGTGTGAGCGGGTGTTGTAAATATTTAAATGAGAGAAATCTTACCTCGAGGCTGGGTCCCGTGTCTTTGTTGCTCCTGCTCTCCTGAGTCTGCTTCCAGGAACAGGAAGTAGGCAGCCAGGCTCCCTCCCCTAAGCCAATCACAACACTGCAATGCGGCATTGGGATTGGTCATTGGCGCCGGGACAAGGCGTTCAGCCAGGGGCTGGAGGGGTGGGCATGTTCTCCATGCAGGCTGTAATACAGCCTGCATTGCGAACAGGACAGTGCGCATGACTGCTTTGGGCGGCCTGAGTGGGCCGACCAAACAGTCATTGTGCACTTGAGTGGGCATGCCACTCCGCCCCTGCCCTGTTCCATGAGTGGAGCAGCCCTACCCACCCTCCCACCCGCAAAGGAAACATAGCACGATTACATCAGAAAGTTATCATCATGTGATGATTTTTCCTCTTCTTGCACTGCTTGAAAGCAGTGGGGCGACGCTCTTCCACAATAGCGAATGAGCTGCCACTGGGGGTGCTTCATCTACAGGTGCTAGGCCTGGGCGACTCGACACCCGGGCCTCCTTTGCTACGCGTCCCACCTTCTCCTTACCTGGACATTGACACCGTGGCGCAATCCGCTGCACTCTCTCCAAATCTGTGACTCAGCCAGGTGGGATTTCACAAGCCTGGGTACAGCAGTTGCCGACAAGTCCGCTGGTGAACCTCCTGATGCAGTTGATGCAGCAGGGCCCTCTTAGGCGTGAAGTTGCAGCGCTCCCACCACACAAGTTCGGCGCAGCTCAGGGGCCTCACCCTCCACAGCGTCCGGCCAGTGCAACATCATCCGGCCTGTGATGCCGAGAGGCCGCGCCCACCATTGGTAATCTCCTCAGTGCACCCCGGTGTAGTGGTGGATCGTAGTATGCGATGCAGACCTCCCTACGTTGGTGCGCAGGAGCGCCTCTACTATTCTCAGCTCCAAGGGGCTCAAGGTGTTCTTCTCACACAGGTCAGCAACGTGTCTCCATGCGACCTGCCAGACTTCACCACCAGGTACGGGCGATCTCCATGCCTCAATGTCTATCGCCACGGCTCATTGACTCCACAGCTCCTCCGCATCCCACTCCAGGCTCCAGACGCAGGTCCAGCGAGGCATCCAGGCTCCAGACGCAGGTCCAGCGAGGCATCCAGACTCCAGATGCAGGTCCAGCGAGGCATCCAGGCTCCAGGCGCAGGTCCAGCGAGGCATCCAGGCTCCAGACGCAGGTCCAGTGAGTCATCCAGACTCCAGGCGAAGGTCCAGGGAGGCATCCAGGGTCCAGACGCAGGTCCAGCAAGGCATCCAGGCTCCAGACACAGGTCCAGCGAGGCATCCACGCTACAGGCGCCGGTCCAGCGAGGCATCCAGGCTCCAGGCGCAGGTCCAGCGCGGCATCCAGGCTCCAGGCGCAGGTCCTGCGAGGCATCCAGGCTCTCATTCTGGTCATCCTGGATGTTGGGTGACTTGAGGGAGTTGTTGATGTGTGCTGCACTTGGCCCTGGCTGCTCCATTCTGCATTTCATTGTTTTTTGTTGCCTATTTTCTATTGGAGGTGACTTATAGGCTATTTTTTCCAATAGAGGCAAAAAAAAATCATGTTGGGCTGACTAACGTGCATTTTTTTGCCGCTAATGGGCCTTTCCTTGGTTTTTGCCCGCTAACACCGGAATTCCTATCGCCATCACGCTAATGTTAGCGGCAGTTTTCGCCGCCGATCCCTGAAGCTATTGCCATGTAGCGACGGCTTGTAAATACGTCGCTAACATGGCGATAGTTTTCAGCGGTACACGGCGGTAAGAAAAAAACTGCCGCTATCTAACGTTAGCAATAGTTTTCGCCAGTCCTTGTACATATGGCACTTAGTTTCCAAATATAGTTCATCCTTTCGGACCATTCCTTAATTAGAAGTATCTTATTCTAATTAGGCCAGGGTGAAATTTCAATAACGCCAGAGTAATCGGAGTAATTTCAGGCATCATGTGTTACAGTTTGATGCAGAATTATCAATCAATCAATCAATCATGTCACTTATAAAGCGCACTACATACCCGCGAGGGTCTCAAGGCGCTGGGGGAAGAGGGGGGTGGTGCTGCTACTGATCGAAGAGCCAGGTCTTGAGGAGTCTTCTGAAGGCCAGTAGGTCTTGGGTCTGTCGGAGGTTGGTGGGGAGGGTGTTCCAGGTCTTGGCGGCGAGGTGGGAGAAGGATCTGCCGCCGGCGGTCGTTTTCCGGATGCGGGGGACTGTGGCGAGGGCGAGGCTGGTCGAGCGGAGCTGGCGGGTGGGGGTGTAGAAGCTGAGTCGTCTGTTGAGGTAGGCTGGTCCGGAGTTGTGGAGTGCTTTGTGTGCGTGGGTGAGGAGCTTGAAGGTTATCCTCTTGTTGACAGGGAGCCAGTGCAGGTCTCTCAGGTGGGGTGTGATGTGGCTGCGTCGGGGGATGTCGAGGATAAGACGTGCAGAGGCGTTCTGGATGCGTTGCAGCCGTCTCAGGAGCTTAGCCGTCGTTCCTGCGTAGAGGGCGTTTCCGTAGTCCAGCCTGCTGGTGACGAGGGCCTGGGTGACTGTTTTTCTTGTTTCGGTGGGGATCCACTTGAAGATCACTCCCTTAATTAGGAGTTATTCAGAGGAAATGCCTACCTCAAGAGCACATTTAGTGAGTGTGAGCAGCTGCTCACGCCAATGTTTATGTTGTGTTGCATATAGCCCTATTGTCTTAGCAAAAAATGCATCCACTCGTCCATTTTGAATGTGAGGGTGCATTTTGCACTGAGAAACTAGCTCTAAATGTCGGGAGTAAGTTGGGAGAAAATCCAACTTCAAGTGCACATTTTGCTAGCGCGAGCAGCTGCTCTCACTCACTATTTATGTTCTTTTGCTTTTAACACTATTTCTTAGTGCAAAATATATCCTGGAGTCCATTTTGGACGTGAGGGGGCATTTTTCCGCTAAGAAAATCAAATCGTGTTAAATTAATAATTGCTCTTCTTACATAATTCCACCTAATCTTGTTGAATTTCTGGGTAATTTCGCATGATTGACCTATACAGAATTACCTGATTTATGCCCATCCCTAACTTTAGTATATTCCCCCGGGGGGAGAGGGGAGGGACTGAACGCAGCAGAGTGGTGTGCACAGCAAAATGATATGTGCCCACCATGTGAACAAAAGGATGCTAAACATGCTGAAACATTTAGATGTGAACTGAGGACAACACTTGCTTGAAATGGAGAGGATAAGAAACTAGATTTTAGAGAGAGTCACTTCTATATAGAAGGTAGCAAAAATATTAGTAGGAGGGCATTGCGACACCACCCACAGGAAGGTCCAGCCTGCCAGCACCAATCCGCTGTCGAACAAAGCAAGTGAGCTTTATTTACACTAAGCCAGAAGTAGGGAAGGAGGGGCTTTTGGGTTCCCTCACACTCTTCTGATAACAAAAAGAAATCCAATCAAAGACAAAACCCTTTTACACACGGGAGAAGCGTAAATGTTATCAGCGGCACAGTCAGGAATTGCTTAAAGAGATCCGGCCAACTTGCACCATCCAACATTATGTATCAAAAGACTATCGTCATGTCAAGCATGAAAAGGAAGATTCAATAACAGCCAAAAGAGCATAAGAAAAAGTATTTAATGTAGGATCCAGATGATGAACTGTACCAAAAGCACAACAGTCACACCAAAGAGAGGAAATCTTTCCTCTTTGGGGTAGCAGAAGGCGAATGTCTAAAATGGAACTAGTATATTGTGCAAATCTATTATGTTGGTCAAAACGCCCCTAATTTTCAAATCCGAGCATTAATAAATCAGATCCGTTATTAGCTGTGCTCTTAACTCTGACTTTTTGGTACTGATTCAAATTTATATTTACATTTGAGGAATTGACTGTTGCCTATGCCTTTGCTACCCGAGGATTCAGAAAACAATCTCTTAGAACTAGTGAGAATCTATCCAAGGTGTGACAATGAAGTTAAACAGGGTAACACTGTTCCAAATTAATATTCCAGTTCATGACATACCATCACGGCCTAGATGACCTCACAACAACAATGTTAATCTCATGTTAATACTAGAGAGCTGATTCACAGAATAGTCTGCCTCCTCATTTCAATACATATGGCCTCATTCTGAGTGCACAGTGTAGTACCTGATTAATCTGCCCCCAGAGGTGCCAGTGACCCTGTTGTAAGTAAGTTTTGGGGAGAGGAATTACCAAGTATTAAGTGTGACATCCTGATGGTCTCAACGAGGAATTACATGGGGAATCGGTAATTCCAGTTCAGATTCCTAAAATTATTCCTCATTTCTCCAAGTCAGAGGTGCAATGTCCGTCTCTTATTATTCCAAAGAGGACAGTATCTTCTTCTACCAGCAGCATTTGAATTACACGGGAGAGAAGAGAAGGTAGGGTAGCCATAGAATACAAATATGACTTTTCAACAGCCCGCATCCCACTCTCCCAATTGGGATTTGCTAAATAATAACGGCATGCAATCAGGGCCGGCTTTACCACTGGTGGCACCCTGTGCGACAATGTTTTTTGGCGCCCGCCCCAATGACCACCTCTGCCGCGGATTCCCTCACTAGCACCCTTTAACAGCTCCCCTCTAGTCTCCATAACCACTGTCTCTCAGATTCATTTGGTTATACAGCACCACTCATACCAGTGTGAGGTGTCAGAGCGCTTTACATCACACACACATTGCGCAGAGACAATCATATGTGTGTAATCAGTGTATAGGAAATGTTACATCAGACAGGACTACAAGGTTTAGTGTAGGAGTGGCACGTCAGCGGTACTGGTAGGCAATATAGTTTAAGAGTCGTTATTCTGGAAAAGCACAAATTCAGAATTTAAAACGTAACATCATTTTTAGGGGTTCTCTTTAATAATAAGAATTGTTTTCTACCCAAATGAACCCTTTTGGCAAGATTAGGATAATGAAAGACTTTATAGCTCTAACAGATACCTTGCAGTTTGCATGTAGCTCTTTGATGACAGTTAATAGCTCAATGTTCTATATTAGGATTTTGACTTATAAAAGACAAGTAACAAAGGATCTCTCTTAAAGAAGCAGTAACCCACTGACATATTTACATTATATGCACTTTGTTATCTGCATGGTACACGTTCTTAGCAGCAGGCATTTTAACCCTCTGCACTACCTTAGAATGAGTCAAAACTTCCACAAGACAAACATCCAGTCTCTTTCCAGGAAGACGATTAATCACAGGAGTTATCTTGACATTTTAATTGATGCCTGAAAATTGTTGGAGGCCAGGAACACAGTAGCAGGTGCTTTCAAAATGAGAATATACTTGCAAAAATGACGCCCCCACCCCAAGTCAGCGCCTGGTGCGGTGGCATCAGTCACACCGCCTTCGAGCCGGCCCAGCATGCAATTATCTATCCCCTAACAATAACTATACAATTCTAACATTCAGCTGTGCACCAGTTCGATTTGAGCATTCCATGAACACCTCTCTACTCTGTTCTCTGAACACATCTACATATTAAACCACTCACTGATAGCTGGGAAATTCAACTTCAGGATAGAAGGTTTAGCACTTCCTAGACATAAGTAACAATGTGTTCCACTCCTCAAACTTACAACATACACCACTGATTGGCTATTCTACAATAGCATAGCAGGTAGGAGAGAACTAATTTTTCTAATATTAATTTCTCCATAATATTTATAGAAAACAGTCCTAGCAAAAAGTGATAAAGAAAAACAAGTGCCTGATAAAAATAATATGCAAGACTAACAACCCATATATACACTACCAAGCCCCACCCTTGTGGGTGCCCAACAGTTTGTATATCACTGTCATATTTGATAATAATCGCCTGAAAGAAACCCTAGACATCTGACCTGTAGGAAGGTCATTGATTAGTAGGTGCAGGTAGGTACCTACAGGTATTATTAACATCACAATCACAAATAAGGTCCGTTCAAGTCTCAATAAATTAATTCTTGCTCAATCCTTGGTAGCTTAGCTCGCAAGCAGTCAGGCTTAATTTAGGAGACAGGTGTGTAAAGGATTTAAAGACACCAATAGCAGTAAATAAGTAAGACACAACATACAATAAAAATCCAACACCAATTTATAAAAATAGGAAATATTTTTATGATTGAAATGACACCAAAATTACAAACATCCAATGTATCTGACAGTAGATATGACTTTTTAAAGAATAAATGCTTTCTAGTGCTTAAAAGTCAAAAGCACCATTTTGGGACATCTGATTGTGCTTGACTGGGACAAAGTCAAAGTCTCAGGCTCACTGAGATGGAGCACGGGTTTGATATGAAGAGTGGTAGGGTCCGGTAAAGTCTTTACCTTCTGACTTAGTCACTTTTTTGGAGCTTTTTCTCTCGACGTCGAGCGAGGCTTCTCAGCAGGCTGGGTTGCGAGTCAATGATGGTGGCTTGCTTCAGTGGGATGCCTTGTTGAACTCATGGAGGTCTCGTCGACGGCGAAAAGCTCTGGAGCTTTTAGCGGGGCAAACCTGGATCATACCCCGAGCCGCGCTTCAATTCCGCCGGCTTGACACACGACGTCGGGTCAGTTAACCTATGGGGCTTTTTACCAAAAATTCTCCAAATGGTCTCCAACTATTGTATCTTCTTCCAGAAGGTCCATATGGGGTTTTGAAGTGTCCACAACACCAATCCAATATTCCAGAAGCTCTGAGTTGCTCCTTGGGAAGTTAGAACTACAAGACCCACAATGCACTTGGCCCAAACCTTCAAAGTCCAGGTGAAGCTGGTGAGCTGGGTTCTTCTTGGAGAAGAAGATGCAGTTGGAACTCTTTTAACATGTAGCTTTCATGGAGTCCACTCCTTAATCTTCCAAAGTAAGGTAAAGTCCTTCTTTTGGTGAAGCTCAAAGTGTGCAGCAGGCGAAGTCCTTAAGAGTGCCGTCCTCTTGGTGCAGGCCAGGGTTTCAGCAGGGCAGTCCTACTTCTTCTTGTTTCTTTCAGGCATTGTTCTGAGTTGCTGGGAAGCTCTCCCATATTTATCCAGGCTTATGGGCAGGCTAGAAGGGGGAACCCCTGACTAATGGCCACTTTCCCTGAAGTGTGGCATTTTCTTGTCCCAGAAAGCACTGTTCCACAAAAATCAAAATGGAGAAAATCTCTTCTGGAGCTTCAGGTCTGGCTAACCCAACCTACAGGGGTGGCTAGGATTCCCCAACACTCCCCTCCCAATCCCTCTGCTAATGCAAATACAGGGGCTCCCATCTGGCTGAGGGTGCAGGAAATAGGGGTGGTCCTGGTTCCTGTCCTTACTGTTGTGCTCCCTTTGAAGACCAGTTTGGTGGCCCAGCCCCCTTCCTGCCTTTTGCTGTGTAGCTACAGAAACCCTCCCACCAGATGTATCTTTGTTTCCTTTCAGGCCACTTCACACCTCATCAGAGCAGTTTGGCTCAGCCTGTCAAGGGCAGGCAAGTCAGGAGATGTCTGTTCCAGAGCTGGATTCAGGCGCATCAGAAAATGAAGTTCTATATCTTCTTTTCTGTCTTAGTTATAATAAATCCAACCTTGGCAAGTTGTTGGATTTAGTTTAACTGTTTAAAACTTAACAGTTTAAACTGTTTAAAAGTTAATGGTAAATAAAGCCTTCTCGTGTAAGCCTATTGAGCTAAAGCAGTACAATGGGGACAAACACAGTTAGCAGTGTTTCCCCTAACCAGGGCATATAAAACATCTTTTCTAATGTCTCTGCTTATTTTAATTTGGCATCCTACCCTTGGAGCACCTAGGGTAGACCTTAGGGGTGACCGATATGTAAACATAAGGTAGTTTAAGACTTTGGATGTACTTTAAATTCCAAAGTCGAATATGGAGATATTTTTATTTTAAAAGCAGCCTGCAAAGCAGGGCTGGCTTTTAAAATGACAGCAGACAACACAGCAGTTCACACTTAGGTGCATTAATTCTACTGGGCCTCTAAACCTACATGCCCTATCATGTACTGGGAGCTTAAAGGTAGGTTGTCATACCAATTGTAATTACACCTAATTACCATATACCTTTTATACAGAGCACTGGCACTGGCCCTTGTTAGCAGGGCCCAGGGCACTATCAGAGTCAGTAACCTCCAGTATCAGTAACAAAATGGGGGTGATCAGGGCAAAAAGGATGACTTTCCCTCATCAATCAATGAATCAGGGTTGGTGAAGTGCAACTACTCATTCGTGAGGGTCTCAAGTCGCTGGGAGGGTGGGCGGCTCCGTAGAGTGCTGGGGTCATCCGACGAGCCAGGTCTTGAGGTCTTTCCTGAACAGGGGCAATGTGGGAGAATGCCGGAGGTGGATGGGTAGGGTGTTCCAGGCTTTGGCTGCAAGGTAGGAGAAGGACTTTCCTCCAGTTCTAGCCTTGTTAATATGAGGGACGGTGGCCAGAGAGACCTGGGCTGATCGGAGGTGTCTTTTGGGTCCGTGGAAGGAGAGGCAACTGTTCAGGTATGCAGGTCCGGTGTTGTGAAGGGACTTGTATGCATGGGTGAGGAGTTTGAAGATTACTCTTCTTTCGGCTGGAAGCCAGTGGCAATCGTGCAGGTGTTGGGTGATGCAACTGCAACGGGAGATGTCAAGGGTCAGTCTGGCTGCGGCGCTATGGACAGTCTGGAGTTTGTGAAGGAGTTTCCTATTGATTCCGGCATAGAGTCTGCTGCCGATTAGTGTGTGCGAGGCGGTTTTTCTGGAGTCTGTTGGGATCCATCTGAAAGTCTTCGGAGCATTCAGAGGGTGTTGAAGCAGGTCAAGGATACAGCGTTCATCTGGTGGTTCATTGTGAGCGATAAGTCTAGTATGATGCCGAGGTTTCGTGCGTGATCTGTCGGAGTGGGGGGATTTCCGAGGGCAGAGGGCCACCAGGAGTCATTCCATGCGGAGGGGTGGAGCAAGGATGAGGACTTCTATCTTTTTTGATTTGAGTTTCAGGCATCTGTTCTTCATCCAGGTGGCGACTGCTTTCATCCCTTCTTAGAAGTTGTATTTGGTGATGTTGGGTTTGTTGGTGAGGGAGAGGATCAGCTGGGTGTCGTCGGTGTTAGAGACGATCTTGAGCCCGTGGATCCTCATGATGGTTGGGAGGGGGGCCATGTAGACATTGTAGAGGTTGGGGCTGAGGGAGGAGCCCTGGGGCACTCCACAGTTGGTCTCTGTCGGTTCCGAGAGGTAGGGAGGGAGGAAGTGAGCCAGTGAGGAAGGAATGAATCTAGTTGAGGTCCTTGCCGCAGATGCTGTAGTCGTGGAGTCTGGTGGCTAGGGTGCAGTAGGAGGCGGAGTCAAATGCAGCCGAGAGGTCAAGGAGGATGAGGGCTGCCGTTTCGCCCTGGTCGAGGAGGGAGCGGATGTCTTCGGTGGCAGCAAGTAGGGTGGTCTCAGTGTTGTGGTTTCTTTGGAATCCGGATTGGGAGATGTCCAGGACGTTGTTAGCTTCAATGAAGTTTGCTATGTGGGTATTGATGGCCTTTCCGATGACCTTGGCTGCAAAGGGAAGCAGGGAGATGGGCCTGAAGTTCTTAAGGTCCGTCAGGTCCGCAGAGGGTTTCTTTAGGAGGGTGTTGACTTCGGCGTGTTCCCAGTCATCTTGGAAGGTGGCAGTCTCGAAGGAGTAGTTGATTGTCCGACATAGTTTGGTGCGATGGCAGAGGCAGCTCTGTGGAAGATGTGGTGTGGGCAGAGGTCTGATGGTGCTCTGGGATAGATACTTTTCATGGTCGTCGAGGTCTCTTCTGTCGTAAGCAGGAACCATTTGAGCAGGGTCTGTTGGGTGACCTTGCATGAGGAGGAGCTGGAGCGGTGAGGTGGTCTTGGTTGTTGATGTTGTCGTAGATAATCTTAATCTTGTGGTGGAAGAAGGTGCTGAGTCTGTTGCAGAGGTCTTGGGAGGGTGGGATGTCTGTTGTTTCGCTGCAGGGTTTGGCGAATTCCTTGATGATGAAGAAGATCTCTTTGGTTTTGTGTGCTTTGGTGAGTATTCTGTCTTGGAGGGATTTCTTCCTTGTGGTTTTGATGAGGTGGTGGTGTGCGAGAGTGGTGGCTGTTTTGTAGGCGGTGCATGTTTCCAGGGTTTTGTTGTTTCCCCATGTCTTTACGAGTAGTCTGCAGGAGTGTCTAGATTCTTAGAGTGCAAGGGTGAACCAGCTTGCTTTGTTGATGTGTCTTCCGGTGGCTTTCTTGAGGGGGGCTAGTCTGTCGGCACAGTTTGTGATCCAGTTGTGGAGGGTCCGTGCTGCAGTGTTTGCATCTCACGTGGTCGGTAGTAGGGTGCTGACGAGGGCAGAGGTGAGCAGGTCTTCGGTGACTTTGTTCCAGTTTCTGCGGGGGAAGCGGTGGCCGTGCTTGTGTATGGTGTTTTTTTTAAGGAAAAGTGGATGCAGTGGTGATCTGTCCAGAGGAGTTCTGTGGTGTGGCTATAGGGGACGCTGTTTCCTCCAGTGAAGACAGGGGCGAGTGTGTGTCCTGCTGTTTGCGTGGGGGCAGTGACCACTTGATTCAGTCCTAAGTTGGCGAGGTTCTCCATCAGGGAAGCAGTGTTTGAGTCATCGTAGTTATACAGGTGGAAGTTTAGGTCTCTGAGTAGGGTGTAGTCTGTGGATGCGAGGGCGTGGGGTGCAATGAAGTTGGTGATGCCATCGGTAAAGGGAACGCGGGGCTAGGCAGCCTGTATATGAGGGTCCCGCAGAGAGTAGTTTTGGGGTTGGTGTGTATCTGGAAGTGGAGGTGCTCCACAAGGTTCATTGTGCCATCCGGGAGGGTGGTCATGCGGAGAGTGCTTTTGTAAACAAAGGCAATGCCTCCTCCTGGACGGATGAGGCGGTCCTTACGCAAGATCTTGTATCCGCTGGGAATGGCAATGGCGATGTCAGGTGACGAGTTGGTGTTGGTCCAGGTTTCCTTGAGGAAGGCGATGTCGGGTGAATAGGATTTAAGAAGGTCCCAGATTTCTATTGCATGCTTGTGTAGGGAATGTACATTGCGGAGGATGCAGTTGAGTGGTTTGTGAGTGATGAAGTCCGGTAGGCTGGGAGATGCTGCTGGGGTCTGGAGGTGGGTGAAGGTACTGCAGCAGTGTAGACAGGAGAAAGGGCCGTGGGTGATGGTCGGTGTCGAGAGCTGGCAGTTTTTGTTGCATCCGGGGTTGAGATTGTGGAGGTGGCTGGAGTTGTAGCGGAGGTTGGTCAGGGGACCAGACTCCCTGGCGCTGGTCGCAGTCGGGTCGTGGATGGGTGCAGACAGGCTTGCCTTTGGTGAGCCATCGGTGCACCCGCGGCATGCCTGCTGCGCAGCAGCACAGCTGCCGACATTAAGGAGGGATCAGGGGAGGGTGGGTCAGCTGGGAGGTGGAAGTGGGAAGGACACACTGGACGGGGAGGGTCCTCGGGGGCAGCAGCAGTGGGGGAAAACAAGGAAAGAGCAAAAGGGAAAGAGTGAAAAACAAAGGAAAGAGCAAAAAAAAGGAAAGAGTGAAAAACGAAGGAAAGAGCAAAAAGAGGGAAAGAGTGAACAACAAAGGAAAGAGCAAAAGAGGGAAAGAGTGAAAACGAAGGAGAGAGCAAAAGGGGCACAAAAGAAGAGGCAAGAGAGGCAGAGGCAGATCAGCAGAAGAGCAAAGTGCTCTCCCACTGGACCACCAGGGATGAGGTGCAAGCAGGAGCCTGTGGGTGGAGTAGGGCCTTGAACACCATACAACGGAGCTCAGGGGGCAGCACTTAATGGCACTTAGTGGTGGAGCTGTGCGGGGAGAGCAGCCACACCGACCAGGTCAGTTGTCTTGCTCATGACTTAGCTCTTTTTCTGCCTTAACTGGGGTTGCATGAAAGAATGCAGGTTAGTCTTCAATGCTAATAAGAAAGAAGTGGTGCTAGCTGGATAGCAAGCTAATGTTCTTATATCGAGGGCAGCGAGCAGAATGAGATAGTCAGGGGATTCTTAATAGTATTAGACTGTCACAAAAAGTTTGAACGCTTGGTATTCATTTGTGATAAAAGCCTATCCTTGGATGGGCTGATCAACTACCTCACAAAAATATTTGAGTTTGATATACACACAAAATGCAGCCTTTCCTCAAGACAATTATAAATTCCCAAGACAATTATAAATTCCCATCTTGACAACTGGATTGCCTTATGTTTTGGGACCTTACCAGTATTTTGGGTTTGGAAAAGATGCTGAATAACACAGCAAGGTTCATAGAATATTTTAGGAATTGGAACAATAAAGTACAGTCATTGGAGAGACTCCACTTTCATCTTTTGTGAAAAATGTTAGGTTCCAAGCTATGGCTGTGGTGTATAAAGAGATCTGTGAGGAGAGCCAAGATCACTGGAGAGGCTGACTTTTAAATTGTACTCCAAAACAAAACTGAACGACTTCAGATAAAGCCCTTTTGGGAGTTGATGGTTTCAACAACTTTATGATTGGCGGCAAATTTCATCAGACAGTAGGTCCAAAGATGTGCAACAACCTTCCTAGTGAAATCAAAATGCTAGCAACCTCAACAGTTTTAAAATATTGAATATCTTTAGTTGATTGTTTACCCTTCATTTCCTGATGTATGAGAGTTTGGAAATCGTTTTTTGATTTGAGTCTCCATGATTCATAGGCTTCATGAATCTTTTACATTTATCCAGAAGAAGTAAACAGGAACCTTTATTCAGCATGGAGCTATAATAAGTGCAGGCTTGGTTGCCATTTAAAAGTATTTTTGAATCAACCACTATTTCCTTGGGCCCATTTCATTAGCGGGTATGTTGTTCCAAAGCCAATGAAACTAATCTATTGGTCATGTAAATCTCACAGGAAATTGTTTGTCCCCAAAACCATGACATGGTTGTCAGTGTCACAGCAAAATATCTGCATGGCCATAATTTGTAGCTCAAATCTTCCATGACTTTCCAAAGATCTCAACAGAAAACCTATTGGTGTAGCCAATGGGTTGCACCAATTTAATCCCCTTAGATTTTTTTACTTTTGACTATCCGATTCGTTGACTTTTACTATAAGTGAATTTCAGTACCTAAGTCTCACTCAGAATGTATTCACAGTAAATGGTGCTAACTGCCAGTGTCTGCCTTTTAACATAAGGCCACTGCTGCTCATGGTAGAGTAAGGGGCTCTGGGCTGGTAACACAAGAACAAGTAAGCACGCATGTGTGTGCATGTTTGTGGACTGCACATGTGAGAATACAATTTTGAGCAATCTGCCCACGGGTAGCCTGTCACAGAAGGACCCTTTAAGGATTTGTACTGACAAGGGGTAGGGCTTATAATGTGAAAAATAATTTATAAAGTAGGTCTGCAGTGCTTACTGAAAGTCTGTGTTGCTTGCTGAATGGTACATTATAAGTGAAATCTGACCAAAGTACAGTTTCACTCTTTTCTTAAGCCTACAGGGTCCAGTGAGGTATTAGTCTTAATGCAGATCCACAGACTCTTTCATCATGTTGACACTCCATATTTCCCTGGCTCAGCCATAATCAGATTCTCAGTCTGGGTCAGATTAAGTACTCTTCTGGCCAGCAGACTTGTTAAAGTACTTGACTCAGTCCATGGAAAAGGAAGGGATGGGGAGGAATTCTACATCTAGTAATTATCTTCTCACACGGCATCTGGGCTGGGAAACAAAGGATGTAGGCCAGACCTCTGGAGCCAAACACAAGAGGTGCTTCACTTTGAAGTGCTGTTGGAAAGGTATCAGGGAGCTGTGTCAGCTAGGGGTGGAGCTGAGGCTCCCAGGGAAAGTCCTTCCATAGAGCACTTGAAATCACCATCTTAAAATGTCCCAGAAACCACAAGTAATTCTGGATGCATTCACCCGCTTTGTTAATTCTGGGGTTAGAATTAGGAGGGATTCCTGAGAGGAATTATAAATTGCCATTGAAATCAAGAACTTGGGTGGCAGAGAAGAGCAAACCCGGCTTCTGCAACAGTTCCTCCAAAGCTCTGCCAGCATGAGGGAGCCAACCGTGTCACATGGAAGTGGGTTCTCGATGCATCCACAAAACCAAACACATTAGGTGTCTCAATGGAGGAGCAGGGCCTCCCAAACTCAGAAACATTTGTGTAGTGAGGCTGCAGCAACAAGGAAACAAAAAAGGATTGTGGTAGGAGGCTGTTCATAGAAAATGCATATAACTCAAGAAAGAAGCACCCTAGAATCCTCTGGACACATTGTGGGGGCTGCAGGAAGTTCAGTTACCCCCTATAGCAATGCTTCCCAAGTAACCATAAGACTGATTTCCAATTTTCCTAGCACTCTTAGAGCATTTACTTTCAGTCATGGGCTTGGTAGAGCACGGGACCAGCGTTGGTGGGCCCTAAAGCTACAGTAGTAGCATAGTAAAAGTAAAGGAAAGACTCTTGGACACAAGGTTTTCAATACAATGCTTTGTTGTCAATGCTGATGGTTGACAATGCAAGATTGTACAATATAATGAATACTATTGAACATTGGCATTACCACTATTAATGTCAATGGTGGGATATTGTTAGACCTGGGATACTTGGTATGATTTACTCCATACCTTTTTGCCTTCAATCTTCCTGTTTGCTGATCTCGTTTTTTCTGGCATTAGAACTCCGTGCACTTTACCACTGCTAACCAGTGCTTGTGCTCTCTCTGTAAAACATGGTAGAATTGGCTTATACCCAATTGGCATATTTTATTTACTTGTAAGCCCATAATAAAGGGCCTGTATATTAAATGCTACTAGTGGGCCTGCATGTCTGATTATGTCACCGACTTAAGTAGCACTTTAAACATGTCTCAGGGCAGCCTGTGTGGGCGGTTTTAAACTGCCATGGAGACCTGGCAAAATAAACCTCTTGCCAGGACCAAACATTTCTTTTTGATACATATAAATCAACCTAATGTAGCCCTGGACAGCCCAAAGGGCAGGGTGCACTGTACTTAAAAAGTTGGATGTGTACTTTTAAGTTTTACATATTATATAAGTGTAATTACCAACTGGGAACAGATAACAAGATCATATCTGGTGTTTTTCTAATTGTAACAGATAATCCTAACATATGGTGAGATTGGATTTTAAATTGTAATTTTGAAAATGCTGAAGTCCAAGGCCCAGCTCTCACTCTCACTCTCGGCCCCTGAACAGGTGGTATCTTTCCCTCCTTAGGCCTTGGTTTCCTTCCTCTGGATTTTGCTTTTTGTGCCCTTTTCCTTTGCCTTTGTGCCTTTCCCTTTTGTGCCTGTCTGTGCCTCGTGTTTCCCCCTTTTTTTCTCCCACTTGTTTTGCTGCCGCCTGTTTCCCGCCTTCTGCCAGCCCTGCCCACAGCCACCCAGCGGCTTTCCCTCCTCCAAGCACCTACTTAATGGAGGCTACAGAAATGCCACACCATTGGCGCTCCAAAGACATGCCAAAGGCAAGCTCGTCTGCACGCCTCCCAATGCCAGGAACCCTGGTTCTCCTACATCCCGCAGCTACACCACGGCCAAACTCCAAGCCCTGGACCACAGATGCCACAACAACCGCTGCTACTACACCTCCCCACAATCCACTGTAGGACCTTTCTCCTGCACTCATTGCTCCATCTCCTATATCATCAGATCGCCCAGCAACATGCCATCCACCACCACATGAACCAGTCAACACAATGCACCTACTTCACAACAAATTGCCTGACTCCTCCTCAACACAAGCTCACTTTGCAAACATGCCACCGATATCTGGGATCTCTTCACCACCCTCACCCCTGACTTTGTCTTCCTCACCGAGGCCTGGCTCACACCCCGTCCTCTCCCAACAACACCACAACAACACCAACAGATACAAGATCACACACTGAGACTGCATCAACCAACCCGGAGACGGATCTCTATCATCAACAAAGAAAACATCCACTGCACCAATGAGACAGAAGACACCATCCAAACCATGGAACACCTCTACTTCAAACTCCAAGCAGACGGAAAAAACACCATCAGAGGCACCCTTGCCTACAGACCACCTGGACCATGCCGCAGCTTCTGCACCACCATGCCCAACTTCATTGCCCCTCTCACCTTTGACTCCAAAGACTACATTTTCCTTGGACATCTCAATTGCCACCTCGATGACCTCAAGGACACCAAGACTGCCAGCCTACTTGTCAGCATTAGTAACTTCGGGCTCACCCAACTTGTCACTGACCCCACCCGCAACGCAGGACACACGTTGGACCTCACTTCACCTCCAGCCACAGGGTCAAATACAGCCGCGTCACAAAACCCACCTAGACCAACCACTCCATCGTACACCTCAACTTCTCCAGCACCCGCACCTCCACCGCTGAGTCACCCAACGCCCCATTGTAGTTGAGGCAAAGTATCAGAAAGCCAATAGACCAATGCCCTTAGCACATCATACCCTAATATTGCATCAAACCTGGCTATCCCGCAGACAACTCACACACTGGATATACTGCTTGCTACCTGTGTCTCTGGGCGCAGAATGATCTCTCTCTTATATAATGCAATAAGAGCTGACGCTATGGGGCCCCCTCCTAGGGCAAGGGTGGCATGGGACGCTGACATGCCAGAGCCCCTGAGAGACATAGACTGGACAGTATCCTGTAATGCACGTTTCAAACTGATACATTATAATTTCTTATGTCGTACATACATGACACCAGTGAAGCCACACCGTATTGCCCTGAACCGCTCAGACACTTGTCCAAGGTGAGGTGAGACTGAGGCGGACTTTCTGCCCTTAGCATGGGGGTGCCCTGGAGTGAATCAATTCTAGACCCAGGTTGTGGGGATTGTGCAGAGGTGCACAGGCTTTCGGGATGAGGAGTCACCACTGCACTGCTCGCTGGGACACATTAAGAAACCCAAAAAGTGCAAAATAGCCTGCAAGCTTTTACAGTTGCTGTTGGTGTTGGCAAAACATAGGCTCACCATAACATAGATGAGACAGAGCACCCTGGATGTGGATGTGTGGTACAGGGACGTGGAGGAGTGGATGCTGGTGGAAGAAGCCCACATGCAATTGAGCCGTAGAGATTATAGACTGGATAAGGACCTGAGGGAATGGAGGGAGCTGTGTAATGCCTTTTTAAACATTGAACTGGATGCAAGTGACCCGCATGAATCAGATACCAAGCGAGGATATGACTGAGGGGGAGGCAGAGTAAGATGTAAGGGATCAGAGATATGCATTTAATTTCCCAATGCACTGATCTGCCAATGGCTTGCACGTCCTCCTCATATATACATATTCTGCTGTGGTCAACCACTTGTTTATGTCATTTGGAAATGTATAACTGCTGCAACTTTATTAATATCATACATAAAGGTTATAAAAAAAATATTGCATCAAACCTGGAGCAATCTGTCCAGAACTTCATCTCCGGGATCACCAACTGCGACAACATCATCACTCCCATCAAGACCAGCAGACACAGGAGATCCACCAATCAGGCAAGATGGTACACCAAGTAACTGAGAACAGCAAAATGCCACTGCAAGCAAATGGAAAGAGGATGACACATGCAGAAATCAAACCACTCCTCCACACAGTTGTCTCTGCTTGCTTTCACACACTTTGCATGTTATAAAAAGTCTTCAAATGGCTTTCCCTGTACACCAGGCATATGGTCACTCAGGCCCTATTTACCAGCTGATTAGACTAAGGCAGCACACTCTACGCTGGGATCACCACACACCTTCAGCAGAGAATTAGGGGTGGGCGGCAAATTCCGTTCCGCTCGCGGAACTCGCGAAATTTCGGCATTTCCGCGTTCCGCGCGTAACGCGGAAATGTCGAAACTTCCGCGATCCGCGGCGGAACGGAATTCGGGTGCATAAATAAATAAAGCAGTTGCCCGAGTTGAAGCTGAAAATCTGTAACGCATTAATCAGCACCAAAAAATTTGTGAGCAAGGTCGAGGCTAAGCAGGAGTGCCTTCTGCCCATATCTACCGTCAAGCATTAGCTGTAATCCATTCATCAGGTAATTTTACCTTTCCATACCCTGTATTTGCCATTCCACATAGCGTTTATGCGCATCAGCCTAAGATGGCCGCTACAGGCTCCCCATAGTTTATTCATTAGGCTGGGACGGCTTTCGGACGCTCCGAGTCAGATCCCGTGACCTTTCATCACCCATCACGGACCTACACACCGTTCTCCTGTCACACCCTCCCATTGTCGGCGCGTTATTATTAGGCATCTTTAAATAACGCACGGCATCACGGCAGTACGTTGATGCACTCCGGCAAACCATTGTGCGCATGCACGGCGTGCAGCGCTGGAGAAATCCTTTAGCAGGCATTGGAGCCTGCACTCACGATCCAAGACGACGCCGCATTCATCGGTTACGTGATCCGGGGCAGTGTTTCACCACCGGAACACCACTACCTGCTCTCTTCCTGCAGGTAAGAGCAACAAGGAAGCGAGTTGCCATACCGACCCCCTGCATGGGTGCACTAACTCGTGCCCAGACCTGACTCCATCTTCTAGCTACTAGTAATCCATTCAGCCTGAAAAGTTAGCTCTAATCCTTGATGGAGGTCTTTGCATCCTTGATTTTCTCGAGCGCAATCCTCGTGTAGTTCCTGTGAACAGGAGGTTCCTTCTCCTCGTCTGCCGCTGAGATCCTGCTCTGACCCTTTATAAACAAGAGGCATGTGAACGGGCCTAGAAGCCACACCCCACATACACTAGCGGTATGCAACTTCTTCCCGCCCTTTCCCCACTATGATGGACAGCTTAATCAAAGGACCCCGGCGCTTTCGGCGCGGTGGCAAAGTTACAGACACACAGGTCACTGAAGACAATTCTTCTGGTCCTTTACACAGCTGTAGTGTAGGAAAGGCACTATACATTTACCCAACGAGGTAGCACTTACTGATTAGCCAGTAGAAAGTACTCCAGTTGAGTAGAGGTATTGCACAAAACGGTGGCATCTTCGTGGATAAATATGCAGGGCAGGATTCATTCTGGGACGATGCTCGTCTGCCCCTGAGAGTGACCCTGCATAGATTACAACGGGTGCAGCAAAATCTCCGCGAGCACGCGAAATTCCGCGTGCTCGCGGAGATTTCTTGCCGTTTCGCGGAATTTTGCATAACGCAACTCCGCAAATGCCGCCCACCCCTGCAGAGAAAGCAGGCCATACAAAACTCCACTGCCAGACTCAACCTCGACCTCCCCAGATTGACCCATATCACCCCGCCAGCTCAGAATACTCCACTGGCTCCCCATATAGAAGAGATGCCAATTCAAGCTGATGATCCACACCTGGAAAGCACTGCACAACCAAGGACCAGCCTACATCAACCATCGCCTGAACCTCCTCCACCCTACAAGACAATTAAACTCTACCTCCCTCTCACATGCCCACACACCCAGCATCCACCAAAGCAACAGCGGAGGACGTTCCTTCTACCTCACGGCAAAAACCTGGAGAGTCCTCCCTCTACAGCTATGGACCTCCACATCTCTACTGTAATTCTGGAGAGCACTCAAGCCCTGGCTATTTGACTGAGTCATCTGAACCATCATGACCCTCAATTGCCTGTATACCCTCCTGGGTGATTAACCGCACTATATAAATCCCCTTGATTGATTGAGTGATTGCTTGAAAATGTCACTTTTATAATGTTGACATTTTCCTGCCTTAGCATTTGGTGCCTGAAGCTTCTCTCTGGGTCACATGATTGGGTGTAGTTGACAATTGGGCTTTGTGTATTCCTCATAGACAGTCAAACACAATAGAGAGCTTAGGTGTGCCTGGTTGGGCCTTCAGTGGCAGGATGGGAGGGAGAAGCTGGTCCCAGCCCCACTTACACTTGAATAGGCTGTGTCCTGCCTCCACACGGAGGCTGCATACACCCTGTAGTAAGTCTGGAGCCTGGGCCAGGAAGGCAGGATACCTGTGCACTTCAAATTTCTCCTTCTAGAAGCTTCTCCTCAACTTCAAAGGCACAACTGTTTATAAATACTGGACCTCAGACACCAGCTCTTCACTACACCTTTGGACTTGTGGATACTCTGACAGAAAGAAGGACTGCTGTGCTGCTGAAAGGACTGCCACACTGCTGGACTGCTACTCTGAAGGACTGCTGCCCTGCTGTGGTGACCTGCTGCCTGCTGCCCTCTTGCCTGGATGAGAAGAGTTGGACCTGTATCTCTTGAACCCATAACCCAAGAGTGACTCCAAGGGCTACTTGGCTGGCCTCCAGATCTGAAGCCTCAAGGACACAACAGGCTTCAAACAATGTTAAATCTGCGCATCGACTCGGTCATCTGTGAGTCTACCTTGCCAAGTGGTGCCACCCCAGTCCTGGACCCTTGGAAATGGGCTTAAGGGTACACTGCCAGCTTCCGTGGATCCAACAGAACTTACCCATCTCTTCTACTGTGCAGCACAAATCCGAGCAAAACCAACACATCACTGCTGCTACGTGGGTTGAACCTGTTACAAGACCTGCATCGCTCCGCAGCCCATCGGACCACTGCTACACAACGCACCTGCAGTGCAGGCCACCGCATCCTTCATCTATGGCAGCCTTGATGATGACACCGGCCTCAGAGCTCCTTGGAACCGAAGCATGGCCTCGACTGTTCGATGCATCCTTAACGCTGGACTAAGCATCACTAGCTCTCATTGATAGGACCCTTGACAATGACACAGGACATTGCACCGCAGCCACCCTGCATCTTGGAACTGGTGCATCGCTTCAGCAGCCCAACTCACCTTCGAAGGGAATCCTTGCAAGGCTCCACAAACCAGGATTTAAGGTACTTTCTTCAAAGGCCTAATTGGGCCACTGTAGCCGGCCTGTGATCCATCGTTGTTGGCCCGAACTTGTGATTTTGTTCCAGTCTGGCATTACCATATATTAGGCCTGGGCGGTAAATTCCGTTCCGCTCGCGGAATTTGGGTAACTTTGCGTTCCGCGGAGAACGCGGAATTGCCAAAAATTCTGCGATCCGCGGCTTCGCGGAATTTTTTGCTTGTTCGCGCTTTCAAAATGCGTGTTCGCAAGATATTTCCCCCCGAGCACGCAAACAGCGTTCGCGAACAGGAAAAAAGCATAGCGAACGGGCGGAACAAGCAATTCCGCGTGTTCGCGGAACTCTACGTGCTCGCGGAGATTTTTTACCATTTCGCGGAGCTTTGCGTAGCGCGACTACGCAAATTCCACCCACCCCTACCATATATCCACTGTTGGCACTGTGTGCTTGTAGTGCTATTTTCACTAAAATCTTTAAACTTAAATATCTCCAGTTCTACTGATTGGATTTTTGCCATTTTGGTAATATTTTATTTATTAAAGAAAGCTCTATTTTTCTGATTTGGTGTGGGATCCTTTTTGTGTGAAGTGTTGCACATTCCATTTAAGTTAAGCCTGACTGCTCTGTGGCAAGCTACCAGAGGGTTGAGCACAGGTTGATTTAGGTTTGACTTGACACCCTGGCAAGTATTGTGGTTGCTGCTTAACCACGGGTCACATCCCAGTCAACCAACAACCCATTTTCTTACAGTTATGGTATGCATTGGAAATTAATACTTGCCCCATTGATTTCCCCGGTGTTGCAATGGTGAAGTATAACATGGTCTCTGCTTTTACTAATGTGGTGTAATGCTGACAAAACCAGAAGCCCTGCCTTATTGATAATGTTACCCCCTTATATTGTAGTATTGCATCTAATATAGGTGGGAGTATTGTGGTAATATGGTTCAGGAACCACTAGGGGTGCAATGTGATATAAGGGTGTTCCCAAAGTTATTTTGCAATGCTGACAAATTATCCTTACAGACAAGATTATATATTTAAGATCCACACCCCAGATTTATATGAGATAGGACTATTGGTGTAACCATGGCAGAGACTCCCCCGTCTCTGCCATAGTTACAGTCTACCCCTCCGATGGGTCAAAGGAGTAAGGGCCAGGATGCTTGTTTTCAGTCCAGGAAGGACCCGGCTTAGCAGTTCGGGTTAGACTGTTCCCATGAGGAGCAGGGTCAAGACTGATTTGCATATGGCTGGGTCCAAACTGGGTTGGCATAGTGTCAAAAGAACAAAGACTTTAACCCAGATCTCTAGATTGGGTGTGAATGTTTGATTTACTCAGCATTCCGTCTATCATTTGTTGCTGTAGCACTTATCGCCCTAAGTGGGATGTGTATGTCCAGACGTGGGTCCCTTGCCTGCTGTGCCACTGGATTCGAGCTAGCCTGGCTGATGAGGGGTGAAACCCCAAAACCAGTCCCAGGATGCTTGTTTTCAGTCCAAGGAGGACCCCGCTTGGCAGTTCTGGCTGGACTGCTCCCATGAGGAGCAGGGTCAAGACTGATTTGCATATGGGTGGGTCCAAACTGGCGTAGTCTAGTGAGCAAAGGAATGATGGATTTAAATGAGTTCTCTTGACTGGGGTGAATGTTTGATTTATTCAGCATTCCGTCCATCATTTGCTACTGTAGTACTGTCATGGTAAAGCAGGGACATAGCTTGGTCATTAAGAGTGAGGGGGTGTGAGCAACCTGTTTCGAAAGAATCACGCTGGGACATTTTGCCAATACACAAATCATGAGAAACAGAACATGAGGGGGCCTGAAGGGGCAGTGGAAAGAGCAAGTAGTGTGATTTGTGAAGCAGGGCTTGAATTGGGCCGAGTCCTGCTGGTGATTAGCACTGGCAGGTCGAAAAAGCAGGTACTGAGTCAGGTCCCATCGGACTCTCCATTTTTGCCTTCACACCGAAGGGTGAGACAAAAATTCAACTCTGTAGCAGTACCACCTTCCACTGCTGCAGATGTAACTGCATACTGACTCATTATAGTCCATTTACAGTCTCGTCATGTCAGAACTGAAGCATTATCATAATCATATGCAATGAAGCCACAGTTGTTCCTCCAATATCTAATGCAACTAACATCCATTGGCAAATCCAATAGTACTGGCTTCTTGTAGGTGCAATGTAACTCGTTGTATCAGATATCTGAATGTTGGGCAATGACAGAGGCAGTAAGATATCATTCATGCAGGACACTTTGCCAATCACAGATGTGCAGCTTTTGTGATTGATAGTCACACCCACATGTACATCAGCCATGCCCCTGTGAGAGACCCTCCCAGTACAGTCATCCCACTCAAAGTTCTGTTGTGGAGTGCACAAAAAATGTAATGAAACACACATTTCACAACATTGTTCAAGTCCACCACAACATAGAAGACAGAGTGCATGTGTATGTGTCAGTGTGAGCAGGTAAATCATCCTGGTGAAAATCAACAGACACTTGACTTCAACTGACTGAAAGCACTCCTTGCCAACTATGTCCTAGAGAATACATCAATCATGAGGTTGTGACACTACACACACCCGCCCCTTGAGCAACTGACCATGGATAATGCTAGGGGCATTGTATCCCTGGTCCAAAAGTATTTTGTGGGCCCCTGTACACATCATAACGGAATGTATATTCTCATCACATCTGCATGATGCCCTCTATGTCCAGGTCAATGAAAATTTACTAGCACACTCTCACAAACTCAACATGTGTGCACACCTCAGAAGCTGGTGTACTGATGTGTGCAATAATCACTGTCACAAAACAGCACCTCCTCATGAAAAACATAGCAATCAACTTCTGTGACACCCTCACATTGCTCATAAGCTATGTCCTGTTGTGATATTGAACATACATCAGTATGGATGTGTCAGGAAAATAAAACACACCTTCACTGTCAAAGCACTGTAATGTGCCTTCACACATCACCCAAATGAAAAAGGAAAGTCAGGTAAATGTGATTCCTAAACACAACGATGTCAAACATTCAAAAGCCACAATGTAAATACTCCCTGCATATTTGGGTTACCCAAACCAGGGGGACACCTGGAAGGCTACGGTGCCAATGCCATGATCCATATTGCACCTACCTCAAAGTCTCCATGTGCAAAGGACCTGTTGCATGAGGTATATCAGGAACAACCAATATTGTCACAAAGTGGCATGCACATGTGGCAAATGTGTAAGTGCAAGTCTTTTTAAAAAAACACAGCAGCAACAGCAGTTGCCTGCCATCTATTACAAGTATGTGGAAAGAACACACATGAAAATGGTTACTTGTGCATCCAAAGTACTAAATGGTTTGACAATACAACACCCCCATATGTGGAAAAACAAATCCCCTACATCTCAGGTAGAACTGCAAGCCAAATGACGTGGACATTGGCCAAGGCAAGCTGTATTACTTACCATAGCAGATACCACCCAATGTAGTGACAGTTCCAATTGGAGCTCATCCCACATTGAACATTGACCCTCGTCCTCTGTAACTCCATAATTTGTCCCAAGGTCTGACTATACTTACCATTGTAAATGGATCAGCTATCATGGTGAAACAAACACAACTGTAGTCACACATCGCAAATGATCCCATAACAACAATTTGCATCAGTAGTAATGGCAGGAGAAAGGTGTTCAAAACAATGGGCCAGATTCACAAAAGTAATTTGAGACAAAATCCTAACTTTACGACTTTCGGTATTCACAAAGGGCATTTAGGAGTAGTAAAGTTAGCATTTTGTCTCAGTTAAACTTAAATTTTCCTTAAGTTAAACTTGGGACCAAAACTTAAGTTTAACTGAGACAAAATCCTAACTTTATGACTTTCGGTATTCGCAAAGGGCATTCAGGAGTAGTAAAGTTAGGATTTTGACTCAGTTAAACTTGTGAGTGCCTGGTAAGTGGTTGCGTCATTTTTTCCCATATGTTTCTGTTTGCATGTGCTGCATGTGGATGCTAAGATGGATACGTGCTGATGTGTGTGTTTGCTTTGGACAGTTATGGGAATAAGGATTGTGGATGGGGAAGAGACAGGAAGTGGGGTGGAAAGGTGGAATTGGTGGAAGGCTGCCATAAGTGTGGAAGCCAGAGCATGAAAAGATCTCTGTAGGGCAGACATGTCACTGTGAACGCCTTCCAGGTATGACACCTTCTGTGTTAGCTGGGGGCTTTGCAGCTGGATGGCATTCAGCACTGCAGTCTGACTCACAGAGATCTATCTCAGGATGTCAATAGCCTTCAAACTCGGTGTATCAGAGGAGACAGGGGCAGGGGGTGTGGTGCCTGGTGCAAAAGAGACACCTACTCTCTAAGGGGAGTGGGCCTGAACAGCTGGGTGGGGAGTAGCAGTGAGGGTGGAGATGGAACGGGGGTGGTGGATGTTGTGGAAGCAGGCCCAGGGGGTTCCACCACCACCAGGGAGTGGACACTGGAGGTCGACTCTGATGATGACGATGTGTCGCCTGGCTCCTCCATGGCACTCCCCTCACCCTCTGGGTCACTGGTTCCATCTGTTTCACTGCCATGACGGGAACCATTGTGGCCACCTGCTTCCCCAATAGTCGCGGCCCTGTCTATTCCACTGCCCAGGGTTGATACTGAAATAATAGTAGAAATAGAGTCATTGCAATTTCATGAACACACTGGGCAAACAAATCCGAGCATAACACATTACACAATTGCACAGATCACAACATGTAGAAGGATGATTACATTGGCTCCAACATTGGCATGAGCACATGCATGAATGCTACATGACCTGTGCACAATCACACATAATAGTGTCATAACCACAGTCTGCTCTACCTGCATGTTTGACCTTGTCCCATATCCACCCATACTCATGTGTGTAGCAGAAGCTATCATCAACCTGTCAACCTAGGCCCTTGTAGCATACTATAGTTACCTGATGTCATTGAATGGGATGTCCACATGTAATGCATTACTACCTATCCACACAAGGCCCTGCAATCAGCAAATGGTCAGGTGTCCCTAACCCACAACATCTAGAACTGCTGGGCACCTGCTACAGCTATGTTGCAGTAATATGTGATTACCAAGAATGAGGTGACATGGAAGTGCCCATTCCACAGTGTTCTAACTTCCTAAGTGACACTTTCACATCCGTCTACTGGCAGATGGTGCAATTGAAAGCTGTACATGAGTTGCTTATCTAGGTGTCACATGTAGTACAGAAGAGTAGAATGGAGACAATGTGGCTCCAAGTGGTATGAGATTTCAGCACAAAGAACCATTGTAGATGAGTCTGCCTTGGGACATCCCCAGTTTAGATTTGTTCATGTGAGCACACCTTTTCCACAATGCAATTAGAACAGTAAAAGTACTTAAGGCTTAGGAAATATCGTGTCCATAAAGAGGTTGTACTCATGTCCAAAAGGGAAGGGAATTCACTGTACCTTCCTTGTCTCGCAAACATAAATACCAATGTAGTACTGAGTGCTGACACACACATATGACCCCAACATGTCAGCATGTCACTCCCAGATGCATGTCACCAGCCAGTGAATGACCCTCCACAAATGCACATGTGCATCACACCTAAATGAATACACCCTTCTCAATGGCATGCAAACTCACATTGCCAGATAGTACTGAAAGTCTTCCTACCATGTGTGTCATTGCCTTAACAATTTTACCTGGTTAATGACATTCATCACTTTCATTGGGTATGTGTGACTCCCCCACCCATGTCTAGACACCCCTGTATGTGTTTACACCCACTCCATATACCCATCATCGAATACTATTGTCATGTACACATTTGACAACACATAAAAATGTGATGGAATCAGAATGAAAACCTTGCAGACCCTCAGATCGTTTATGGAACAGTTCTACATATGACAGTACAACACATAAAGGTACACATGCTAGCATGCAGGCATCAATACAGATGGCATAAGTGGTGTTAGCCACCTCATGATACTGCATATTCCACACTTACCAAGGGGAAGTAGTGCTCAATGACTGCATCCAGAGTGCATTGTATGCCGAGCCACAAGTAAGTGGTCCACCATCACATGAAACTCAGTAGTGCGGGAGCATCACTCCAGACACAAGGATGACAAATGGCCTGTTTGGGACCACTATCACACATGACATCCACAGATAATGTAGGTTATCTGTGACATTAGGCTGCCATATGTCTTTTCAACTCTGAAAACTGACATTTGACTACACCCTGCTTAGTTCCTGGTCATATGGACAATAGTCTACAGTTGTCACCATACACCTACTACCGGACCTACACATGCAACAACTCTCCGATTGGGTGGGACATGAGTCACCTTCAAGGTTGATGGGGAAATAGCTGCCTGTAACAAAAGATAGCTTTTCATGCAGAATGTTTCACTCAGGCTAATACTCACCCCCTCCTAGCGGCTGTTGGGCTCTCAACTGCCCATCAAGCTTCAGATGGGCCACTGCCAGTATGCAGGCCATTGGGGGGTCAGGGTCCGGCGTGTGGCCCTCCTGCTTTGGGAGGGCATCCCCAGCTGGATCTCCACGATCTTCCGGGTCCAGCATCTCAGGTCCTCCTACATTTTCCTGCAGTGAACACTGTGCTGAGTGACCCCCAGGGTCTGCACCTTCTGGGTGATGGCTTTCCACATGGACACCTTCTGATGGGCATTGACCTGTATGGATGCAATAGAGTAGACATGCAAGATATAGGTTATCTGCTAGGGTGACACAGAGGTTGTAGACAGCTAGCATAACCATCAATCAATAGTGCACACACTACATGTGTAATGCGCACATTCTAAGCACTACAAAAACATTACTACACACTGTTGAAGTCATCTGAGGACTACACTCAATCCTGAACATGCCTATTCTGACTAGGCCAGCCCACTTACATCACGTAGCCCTGGGAAACACCATGTGTGCTCTGAAATGAGTTATCATGTAACACAACACACCATTGTGTCCTCCTGAAGGGTACAGTACTAGTGCATCACTTGACAGACACCTGAACAGTCTGAACAAATTTCTTGATTCATACTGTCTAAGACATCACTGCTACCATTGCATTGACTACATTCCAAAATTTGGGTCACAATGAAAGGTCTGGCATGTCTGCCACTGAGAACTCCCACTCTGAGGATCAGTGGACATGCGATTTACTCAATTGGACATCAGAATACGTCTGAATGTGTTTATCTGGGAAGACCTGGCATCACGGGACACATCGTATGCCATATGTGACAGTATATATGGGACGACATTAACATACCATTGCACATACTGCCTGATTGGTCATGTTGACACAGTTGGTGGTGCACTTCTGAAGTGGGCTGCAGATGTAACCAACTATCTGCAGTTTACATGTTTCACATGAGCAATGTTCCTGTACAATGCTAGCATCACTTATATGAAAGTAAAATCCCATGTATGTGGGAGTAAGGCACCTGTCTTTAGGCAATAAAACACAGTGACAATATGGTTCCATGGACAGTAGTCTCAGGTCTGAAGGTCTCAGCATGCACCATTCCAAATGTAGTAATACAAGGTGCATTTAGGCCAATTCATGGTCCTGTTACACTAATTTAGGCCACATCTGAGGATCAGCAGATCTACAGGGATAGTGCTCTGTGGATCAGTTCCATAGCCACAATAACTCTGCTACAGTCTGGGCCATGGACCATTCTGGGCAAAATTCATTGTCCGGGTTTGCTCTCTGCAGGCTGAGCATGCAGGGCCCGATTCACAAAAGTAATCTGAGACAAAATCCTAACTTTACGACTTTCGGTATTCACAAAAGGCATTTAGGAGTAGTAAAGATAGGATTCCTAACTTTACTACTCCTAAACTGAGACAAAATCCTAACTTTACGACTTACGGTATTCACAGAAGACATTTAGGAGTTGTAAAGTTAGGATTCCTAAATTTACTACTCCTAAATGCCCTTTGTAAATACCGAAAGTCATTAAGTTCGGATTTTGTCTAAATTTAGAAGTAATAAAGTTAGGAATCCTAAGTTTACTACTCCTAAATGCCTTTTGTGAATACCGAAAGTCGTAAAGTTAGGATTTTGTCTCAGTTTAGGAGTAGTAAAGTTAAGAATCCTAACTTTACTACTCCTAAATGCCTTTTGTGAATATCGAAAGTCGTACAGTTAGGATTTTGTCTCAGATTACTTAAGTGAATCGGGCCCCCTGTTCCCACATGACCATCACATGCCACAGTTTACATACCTAACAGTACACCTTGTGGCCATCCTCTACATGACATGACCATTGTGGATTACTCTGAAGGGGTCTGTGTGTTGTTGGTATCTCCCAGATGACAGTTTGGCGAGGCCTCATGTGTGCTAAGTGATATGTGGAACTGTACACATATCCCTCATAAGCCTCACATGCAACTTATAGGAAACATACACAACTTATGGTGTAAGGGCTATACATTTCTTAGCACATCTGTCATGAACTGAATAGCAAATTCTACATAGGCAGTCTTCTGTGCAGACAGACACAGCCATTGGATTGTGACAGTCACATCATCCAATGTTAGCCTATGGCTGTGACCACCGTGGATGAAGCTGCCTACCACGCGGTTCACTTAGACCAGCGGTGGGCAATTCTGCATGTCCCATTAGTAGGGCAGGCATCCACCAGGCTTGTGCTTAAAACAACATTGACAAATGATCCACTAAGTGCATCTACACCACTGCAAATATGTTGGAACTTGTTACCTGATGTATGACACCATTCCTCTGCCTAAAACAATTCTTAAATAATAATACTGGAGCTTGTATAGCGCGAACAGCTACCTCAAGAACAGAGGTGTCCCGGCGCTCTAGCAGCAAGCAGCGCATGCACATAAGTTTGGGCACTGAGGTCAGGCCTAATCATTGCTAAAGAGCCATGTCTTCAGCGCTTTTCTGAAACTGGTCTCAGTGTTAGCTTGGCGGAGAAACCCAGGTAGGGCATTCCACAATTTAGCCGTTGTTACTGTGAACGCCCTACCACCCAGACGGGCTTTCGCAAAGCGGGGAGCGTAGAGCAAATTCTGAGAATTTGACCGCAGGGAACGATTTTGCTTATACCGGCAGAGTCTTTGTTTAAGATAGCTAGGACATCTTCCCTGAAGAGCCCGATAGGCCAGGGTCAAGGCCTTAAATTCGATTCTTTTGGCTACCGGGAGCCAGTGTAGCTCCTGTAAATGCGGAGAGACGTGATGTCGAAAAGGAATGCGTCTAATTAGTCTCGCAGCCGCATTCTGCACCATCTGCAGGCGTCTAATCAAATATTTAGGCAGGCCAAGATATAAGCCGTTTGCGTAGTCCAGCCTGGATGTCACTGTGGCATGGACTACGGATTTACGGCAATCTTCTGGCATAAAATGTAAAAATTTGCGGAGGTTTCTCAATTTACTAAAACACGAAGCAGTGACCTGTTGGATTTGGGCTGAGAAAGAGAGGTCCGCCTCCCATCTCACCCCTAAATTTTTGATACTCGTACTAGGAGAAGGCGGAGGGCCCATTTCTACTGGCCACCACAGATCTGGAGCAGGCACAGGGCCATAAACATCAGTGTTGTGCTTGACTGTGCATGAACACATGATTACTGCGATGCACTGCACACCAGCGGTGGTGGTAGTAATGTGTGCAATGCAGACTACACAACATGACGTTGTCCATCACACAATTTAAGTTTGTATGATGTGCACAGTGCTGTTAAAGACACATGTGGAATAACCGCCGTGCATGGCGGCCGCGTTGTAACAGAGCTCCCGGCCGGGACCTGAATTATCCTGCTTTCACTGCTGAACCTGGGCGCCATCCTGTCCAGTTCTTCCCACTACTTGTCTGTGAGTCCGCAGGGGTCGATTACCAGCAATAAAGACTCCGCGGCATCCTGTGGCAGCCGAGACATCCCGGAACGAATTGCATCAGTGCTCCCGGGCCTAGTGACGCTGAGGGGAACGGCCTGTTGGGAGACGGCATCCGGGGGCCGCTTGCTGTCGCGACTTGCTGCGGCTCTGTCCGGAGGCGGCGAGGAGCCACTATATGCCTGGAGCCTGGCGGAGGGTGCGGGCGACACGGACCGACACCGGAGACGAGGCCCCCTTGTGTCATAAGATCTGCGCCCGGCACCCCGTGGTCGTCTGTGGCATGGCGCACTTTCATTACTGAGTGGGGGTTGCCACCGAGGGCTGCAGTTTGCATGCGGGCCCCTCCGGAGTGGATTTCCAGTTTCTTCTGCCTGCCCGGGATTGCTGCATTCCGGAGGTAGGGCCGGCATGCGGCCTAGTGTGGCACCACTATTTCATCAGTCTAACTGCGTCATTGGACCCGGCGCATTAGTGGTGATTCCTGCCCCTCAGCCAGTGCTGGGGCTCCTGTGCCTACACAGCCAATGCCCCCTTCTTCCTTGAGCTGTCCAGTCCATCGTCCCGAGACGGGAAGAGGTCCCGTCAGACATACGTGGGCCAGCAGGGAGGTGAGCAGACCGCGCAGTCTAGTGGAAGGTTGCCTGCGTGTGTGACCTGCTTGCCTCTCAGGCGTACGTTACTGTTTTGGATGATGCCTGGAACTTAAAGTTGCATTTTACAGGGGATATATTGAGAACTTATTGTATAGTATTGTCGATTGCTCGGCGTTGGACAGCGAGCACACTGACAGTGCCCCTGCCTTTTGATTATATCCCTGGTCAAAGTGCTTCTTTTGCCCCAGCTTTCTGTTTGCTGCCTACAGTACAGTGATCCAGTGCCACTGCCCATTGCAATACCTTACGTGGCTCGAACAATACCTACCTTATATATCACTTCTCGCATACGTGTTACCCTTTTGCCTGGAGGTGCCTGGGTTCGCTGATGCGGGGCAGTGCTCTCTTTTGATGCTGGGCGGACCTATGGCGTCTACTTTGGAATTTCCTTTTTGGGGCTGCCAACAGTGAATTATCGCTCTTCCTTCAATAGAGAGGGTACCATCTGCCAGCTGCCCCCAATAGTTTGTACTCCTCAGTCCAGGGTTGTTGCCTTACTCATTGTATACCATACAGGCATTTCCTTAACCATGAGGTACTGTCCACAGCGGTTGATTGGTACACGGCTCGTGTGCATTGGATCACGGTCCCGTGTTGTTTAATTTCAGGGTACTGGCCTATCTAGATCACCTGCCTTCAACCGTGTCATGTTCCCACGGTTTCCATATCATCGTAACGTGTCTTGCGGACGTCAACCCCACATCAGTATTAGCGACTGTCGACGGCGCCTGGGTGACTCCTCTCTTACCCAATACGACACCACGCACTTTGTAATGGGGCGCACGAAGGGAAAACAACTCCGCCTCAGAGGGAACTTGATTCGGCCTCCCAAGCATCTTCAATTAGTTGTGTTCCGCCGACGGCCTTGTCACCACCTCCTGACAAGCTGGACCAGATTCTTCAGGAGATCAGAGATTCACGCCAATCGATAGAACATCAGATTGGCACTCTTACTACTGGCCTTACTCTTCTGCGTGCAGATCATGGTAAACTCTCGGATACTGTCAAAGACCATACTCAAACGCTGACTGATCTCGTACCACAACATAAGGACCACTCTGACTAGTTGGCACAAATGCATAGACAATTGACTACCCTGTTAGATAGAGTGGAAGATGCGGAGGGAAGAGCGAGACGCAATAATGTTCGCATTATTGGAATTCCGGAACGTTCCGAAGGTCCTAACGCAACACAATTTGTTGAGAAATGGCTAAGGGAACAGGTTGCCCCAGAGGGACTCTCCACCTTCTTTTGTGTGGATCGTGCACACCGTATTCCTATGGGCAGGCCGACGCAGGACGACCGCCCAGACCACTCATAGCCTGTATTCTCAATTACAGGGACCGTGATCTCTTACTACAAAAAGCCTGTGAAAATGCCCCAATACAATTTGAAAATACCCGGATCTCTCTGTACCCAGACTATACAGTACAGGTGCAACGCCAGAGAGCCTCTTACCAGCCACTCAAAAGGAAACTCCAAGCCCTCAATTTTAAATACGCCTTGTTGTTCCCACCACGCTTAAAAATTATTCATAATCAGAAAGCCCACTTTTTTGAATGCCCTGAAGCAGCGAATGACTGGCTTGAAGCCACCCTACCCTCCCAGTCATTAGACAACATAGATCAACAATTGCGAAGTATGCAAATGCAAACCAATAGGCTCAGACTCCGTCCCAATAGGGCTATGCGACCGCTATCAACTAAAAAGAAACCATCACCAGAACAGGCTGAACTGGAACAGGAGTCGGCGCTGGTGGTAGCCGCCTCCATGCGTGACCCCACACAAGTCACCTCCCCGGAACAATCTGATGACAGCGCGATGCCATCGGACTCTGAAAGTAATGACATCCTGTTCTCCTCGATCACCCCGCAAATTGTCAAAGACTTATTTGGCTAACATTATGGTTTAATCTCTGTGGATCTCCCGTAATTATGGACCTAATCTACTTTGCTGAAGGGAAGTAAGACATTGAGAAAATATGCATAACTTGTGTTTTTCTCCCCAGGCTTCAGCTTAATCTAGTATTTTACATGGTCCAGGCATGAGTGTAGCTCTGATTCTAACTGTACAGTAATGCTCTGTATAGGACCCCCCTGCAGTTACTGCATGGTATGACCGTTTGGAATTAGTGTATATTAGTATATGTTTGGACCAACATAGTTCGATTGTTGGCCCTAGTATTGGGGGTTGTATTTTTTGGAAGGGTTCTCGGTTCCTGGTCCACCTTGCACTTTTTATTGTATTGTATTCACTGTGCTTCCTTAGAGCATCCCTTTATTTATGGTTGTTGAGATATGGCTGTATTAGGTAAATATAAAATATTGACATGGAATGTGAGGGGCATGGGGTCAGTCCACAAACGACATAGAATCTATGCTCAACTGAATAGGCGTAAAGTTCACATAGCTCTTATTCAAGAAACACATTTAACGGATTCAGAAGTCGCCAAACTGCAGAGAAAATGGAAAGGACACATTTTTAACACATCTTATTCTGCCTTTGCAAGGGGATCACTAATTTGGGTTAGGGACGGGTTCCCTTTGTGCTGCTGGAACAGAGGATAGATACAGCGGGACGGTATGTCCTCTTGCAGGGTAAACTTGATGGTATCCCGATAGTCCTTGGTAGTGTGTATGCCCCAAATTACGAACAGAATACTTATCTCACTAACCTTAACACGGTGTTAATGGATTGGGTAGTATATCCCTGGGCTATTGGCGGGGACTTTAATTCTGTTCTAGATGTGCATTTGGATCGTTCTAACCGCCCGGTTCAAGGCGCAGTGACTACCAAGAATGCAGACTTCTTACATGCTTGGGCTACGGGCTGGACGATCCGTGATGTATGGCGTCTACAACATCCAGATAGGCGGGAATATTCATTTTACTCCCCATCAGTTACACACTAGAATAGACAGAATTTTTTGTACAACGTCCTTGTTATCCCAAATAGCTGAATCCACGTACCTTGGGAAAACGTTATCTGATCACAACCCACTTGAAGTACTACTTGAATGGGGGAGGGTTCCCGCCCCGGTCCCGAATTGGCGATTATGGCCACACACCCTTGATGATGGGGTATTACGCAATACTTTAGGTACAGCCATTACTAATTATTTCACAGAAAATGTCGGTTCTGCATCCTCCTGCTTAGTTGAGTGGGACGCATTTAAATCAGTGATCAGAGGAACGGCTATAGGGGCTACTGTTGGGGATCGACAGGAAATACACAAGAACCTCATCTTGGTGGAAGACTCACTGAATAAACTAGAAAATGTGGCTAACACCAACCCTTCCCAACAAGCACAATTACAAGAAGCCAGAATTAAACATGCGGAAGTACTCGAACGACTCCACTTGATAGACTACAGTACATACACTCAATATAGTCATAAAGAGGCAGACAAATCAGGGACCCTTCTAGCTCGTCTCATTCGTGACACTGCCCCCGTCCCGATAACAGAAATATCCCTTCTGGGTGGTACTGTCGTTTCTACCCAGGCTGATATTAACAATGCATTCTATACCTATTACAAAAACCTCTACACCGCATCGGCTGTTACATCGCATGACTACATAACAACTTTCCTGAACGACCTTACATTCCCTACACTGTCAGCAGATGCACAGTCGGACTTGGAGGCCCCTATTACCAAGACTGACATACTAGAAGCCATCAAAGACCTCCCAAGAAATAAGACCCCGGGTCTGGATGGATTACCGGCGGAGTTTTACTTGACCTATGCCGAGAAACTGACTCCACATCTAGAGAACCTTTACAAGATGGCGCTGGATAAGCGCATACTACCCACCACTACTATGCAAGCCCTGGTTGTTTCCCTCCCCAAGCCTAATAGGGACCCCGTGATATATCAGGTTATCGTCCCCTCTCAATGCTAGCTACTGAGTATAAAATACTCAGCAACATATTGGCTCAGCGCCTTCTCCCTTATCTCCCGAAACTTATTCATATTGATCAGTGCAGCTTCGTACCAGGCCGCAACACATCCCTAAATATTAGACGCGTTCATTATCTTATGGAAACTGCAGCAGCCCTTTCCAGCTCAACTGGATGTATCTCTCTTGACATACAACAGGCCTTTGACATGCTTGATTGGGCCTACATGCTGTCTTCATTAAAAATAATTGGCATCCCAAGGGGCTACCGGAGATGGGTCAAGCTACTATACACTTTCCCCACGGCTCGGGCCCGGACTGGCTCATATATATCTTCTGCTTATTCTATAACCAGGGGTACCCGGCAGGGATGCCCCTTGTCGCCACTATTGTTTGTTCTGGCGTTGGAACCTCTACTCATTAAGCTCCGTAAAGAGGCCATAGACTTGGGGATTCCAATTAATAACATAACACATATAGCGTCTGCATATGCCGATTACATTATTCTTTATTTAAAAGACCTTACTGCAAACCTAGAACCCATTCCGTCCATAATTAAACACTTTGGGCAGATATCAGGGCTGGTCATCAACGCAAATAAGTCATACGCTTTTTATATGCGATATAAAGATACCCCAGACTCCACAGCTTTTGGAGATCTACTACTAACGACTGCCCCAGACACTTTTAAGTATTTGGGTATATAAATTAAAAAAACTCCCCAGGACTTAATTGATGGCAACCTGCTGAAGGCAATATGATCACTCCGGAAGCAGGTTTCTTTTTGGATCTCACTGCCATTGTCTGTGATGGTTAGGGTAGCCATCTCTAAAATGGTGATGCTCCCCCGCCTCCTCTATTTTTTCGCCAATATACCGGTTATAATCCCATCTAAAAATTTTAGTGCACTAGATACTCTACTGTCGGAACTTATTTGGGGAAAGGGATGTAGAAGAGAGGGCCTGGCAAAACTACAGCTCCGACCTGAAGAGGGCTGTCTTGGAGCACCGGATTTTCAAGCATATTGTATGGCCAGTCAATTACAATGGTTGTCCTATTGGCTAGCGGGACGACACATCCAGGAAATTGGTTATACTTCACGACTTCTTAGTCTTCACACTCTACTTCTACCACATGCTAAGATTCCACCTACAGCTCCCCCTTTACTTAAGATAGCACTGATGTACTGAAAGAAGACTCTTCAATACACAAAGAGGGCCCTCCCATATTCTCCCAATATTCCCTTGCTTGGGTTCCCTGTTGCACACGGGTTAATCTCGAAAAGAATCGTGTCCCCCTGGGAACAAGAGGGGGTGTCAACTGTTGGAGCACTGTTCATAGAGGGTACTCTAGCAGACCATGATAATTTCACTCGTACTCAAGGGGTCCCCTCGACACTGTTTCATCTTCACGCTACTATCACCCATTATATCAAACGCCATTGGTCCCCTGATGGGATCGAACCCCCAAAGCATGAACTAGTATATGCAACATACCTGATGGGAACAGGACGCCATCTTACCCGGTGGCTCTATAGGGGTATTCGAACACACTCAGGAACATCGCTAACTCCACTTCAGGCTAAGTGGTCACTGGATTTGGGGAGAGAGATAACGGATAAAGAATGGGCCTCTATTTTAGAATTTCCCAAGAAAGTCTCCTGTAATGCTAAATTTAAATACATACAATACATGATACTACATAGGGCATATCTTACACCACATCGTCTTAATTGCATTTACCCTGCTGCTCAGCTTTCCTGCCCTAGGTGTCAGGAGGCGGACGCGGATCTGCTTCACATGCTATGGGGTTGCCCTCATCTATGGGTATACTGGCAAACAATCAGTTATAGAGTGCGGGAGGTCACTGGTACGGCTGTTTGGTCAGCTGTGGACAGCTGTCTGCTGGGTCTGCATAAATGCCCCAAGAGACAGAAAGTTCAGTATAGATTTGCAGACCTGGCTATACTTGTGGCAAAGTGAGCCATCACAATGAGGTGGAAATCCGCTCATCCCCCTAGAGCACTTGCCTGGCAGACGGAAATGATCAGATGGGGCACAGCAGAGAGCGTAACCATTAGGCAAGAAGAATTCTGAGGCCAGCGTAAGATTCCTATTTCCCTAGAATGGGACCAACTGCTAGAAACATTCAAAGCCCTTGATTCACTTTCCCCTCCGGCATCCCCTGTTGGACCTGCGCAACTTACATCTCCCATATCCCTTTCAGTCAACCTAACCGGACCTGAGTAACACCAGGCTGCTTCATGTCTTTTATTGCCTAGGAATGTATATATATATATATATATATATATATATATATATATATATATATATATATATATATATATATATATATATATATATATATATATATATATATATATATAAATGTGTATGTTTTGTCAATTGTATTATATGCCAGCTGGACATGATGTATTATCTATGAAAACTCATTAAAAATTATGTTTAAAAAAAGAAAGACACATGTGGAATCCAAATTGGGGTGCCTCCTACAACAGTGGTCAGTGGAGAAAATGTCTCCTCCAGATAATTGTCTGGCATCTCTTCCACTTTCCTCATCCAAAATGTTGAAATGTATACAATTGTATACCATACAATTCTGATGTGAATTGATGTGCACTGCTAACATATGCTTGAATGTTTGGTCACATGAACTTTGGCTGTGTCTTGGTATGTGTTAGTGTCGACATTGTGACCAATATGTGTGTGGACAATCCACACATAGGTACCCCGGCAGAGGGAGGAGACAACAGCCTCCAGTGTACCGGACATTGCCAGACCTTGCTATAATGGCAGAAAGTGAAGTCATCAAGAAGTTGCATCTTAATAGGTAGATGATACAAGATTAATGTCAACAGTTTGAGCCCCATTTACATTCTTGAAGAAATTATACCACATTTCTCCCACCAATGGTGAGACTCATGGCAGCACTGCATTTCCTGGCCACAGGTTCCTTTCAGTACACTGTGGCTATATCTGGTGGAATGTCACAACCTATGTTCAGTGGTGTAATACATGATGTGCTTTTAGCGATGATGAGACACATTTACAGCTATATCTAGTTCCCAAGATGAAGATTTGGCCAATGTGAAGGGTGAATTTTATGGATTTGGTCGCATCCCACATGTGGTTGGAGCTATTGATGGCACACATATTGCCTTAGTACCACGGCAAGCCTAAGAACAGGTTTATAGGAACGGAAAGAACTTCCATTCTATCAACGTGTAAGTGGTGTGTTTACTGGATTTATATATCTCACACATCTGTGCCAGATTCCCAGGATCTGCCCATGACTCCTTCGTACCGATGAACAGCACCATACCACAGCGATGTCACAACTACTACCTCCTGGCTTGTTGGTGAGTATGATGTGTCCAAACTTTGTGTGTCTGATGTCAGGTTGTATCATCTGAAGTGTGTGGCTCATTATTGCACATACGTTTGTCTTCCATGTAGTAGACTTAGTGTGTCCCAACTGCCCATGGTTGCTGGCACTGCTGAGGAATCCGACAATGCCAAGGGGAGTCCACTTCAATGAAGCTCATGGAAGAAAACGTCAGCCAGTGAAGCAGGCTTTTGGGCTCCTGAAGGCCAGATTCAGACATCTTGGACAAAACTGTGGGAGCCCTCCTCTACTCACCCAGGAAAGTGTGTCAGATCACCATAGCCTGCTGCATGCTCCACAACCTCGAATTGCGACGGAACATCCCTCTCATCGCAGAAGAAGGAAACCAGCAGGAGACCCAGGGTTAGGATCCTGAAATGCCAAATGATGATGATAGTGGTGAAGAGGAAGGACTTGACATTCGTCAAGAGCTCATCAACAACTTATTCTCATGAGCATAAGTATGTTGTGAGATGTTATGACTTTGATTGTTACAGTGACTGTTGTTGTGATGCTGTGAGGGGGACGTTCATGGATTCATGTTAGGTATATACAGCTGTGGCAAACTCTGTACACAGCTGTTTTTGGAGGAAGGTCTTGACACATGTTCAGGTTGTTGATGTTGCTTTGTGTAGGTGAAATTTTCCTGTTTACTGTGAACTCCAGAAGGTGACTGTGATTGGTGTCATATGGGGAGAGAATGTGGCCTAATGGGTAGAGCGGTCAACCTCAAACCTGGGGAACCAGGTTTGAGTCTCGGCAGGGACGCTCAAAATCCTGTGAGTCTGGGCAAATCACTAAATCTCCCTGTGCCTAATAAAAACATTCATGTGTCCATCTGTAATGCAACTGGTGCTCATGTAAAGTGCTCTGATACCTTTGAGTTAAGTTTGCGCTATATAAAACTCCACCAAAAATATATGTAAGGCTCCCTGTCTAATCTCAATGTATTGGTTTGTTATAGATACCTTCATCATGTGATCTTCAGTTGGATATTTCAAAGTTGTGACATCAGTAGATATATGATGATGTTTCAAAGTATGAAGTGGACATAGATGGTTTCTGGGAATATCTGCCACAGACTTGCGTGTACAACTCCAGTACTAAGCCAACTTGCACAGCAATAGGATGAAAGTAGCAATTAATTCATTGGACTTGTTCCCTGTCATGTGGTGGTCCTATTGCAAAACATTTGCCATCATGTGCTCCAACACATGCTGTTGTTGGGCCAAATCATGCTAGTCTTCCTTCACATTGACGAAGTCCTCAATGTGTATGAACTGCATGTAGCTGTTGATGTGTCTCATAATTGTATGCCACAGTGCTTGTGGCACACCACTGACATTTGTTTATGACATTCCACCAGATGCAGCCACACTGGATTGGAATGAACCTGTGCTCAGAAATTGTTGTGCTGCCATGTTTTTGTTTCTTGTTTTCAAAGATGTGGGATTCCTTTTGTAAGATAGTAGATATGGCTCCAGCTGATGACATGAACTTATTGTAATTTGCATAATCTTTTTGGCATTGTCAGATGCTTCACCTTCAAGTATGTTGTTGAGGTCTGCACATGTCATTTGTGGTCACTGACACAGAAAATGTCAGTGATGTATAATTTTGATCTGTCTTTGACATTATGCCAGTCTAAGCTTGGAACAATGGAATAAAAATGTCATGAGACTATACACCTATATTTCTGTGTTAGGGTGACATGATTGTGATACTCTGTTGTACATTGTTGACATCCCACATGTCCATGCTTACCCAAGTAGCTTCTACTGACATTTGATAATTCACATGGGGATAACTTAAAAACTTGCTAGATATGAATGATAATACAGAAGCTAATGATTTTGTGACAAGTGAATTTATTGCAGCGCACAATGGGAAAATAAAGAAGAACATTCAGACAAATAGTGACAACAGAGGAGTGTAGTAGGCAGTATTGGTGAATGAAACCATTGTTGTAGGAGCCACAATATCTGAAGTCCAAAATTCAACATACTCCTCCCATCAGAAATGGAAAAGTGTAAAGGAGCATTCAACAAAGTGAACGTGTTGCACACAAAGGAGGACATCAAGTGTGACGTTTCTTCTAGGCGGTGGTGGGTGCCTTGCCAACCGAACCTCCTGGATTTTTTCATGGGCATCCCGGCCCATGATGGGAGGGGATCTGCTGCTGCAGGGTCAGGGGTGTCTGAGGAGTCTTCCTCTGGCAGGCCCTCCCTTCCTGTGGCTGCCATAGATGTAGAATGGCCAGATGTAGGTGGACCACAGGAAGTGTAGGTGGTGGGGGAAAAGCCCTGAAGAGTGTGGTGTTAATGTCCCTCAGCACCCCTATGAGCTGATCCATGTTGTCATTGTGGGTGTCCAGCCTCTGGTCTATGGACTTCTGCAGCTGCTTTATCTCCCTTAGTTCCTCAAGTACCAGACTCATCACTCCTTGGAAGTCCTCATAGGCTCACAGGACTTGGTGGATGGATGCCTGAGCATCAGTGGCACCAGCGGCCCCACTCTGCAGGCCCATAGTTACCCTCCTACTACCCCTCCCCACAGGCCTGTGCCCTTGGGCCAGCCTGTCCCCTCCCGCTGGCTCCTCCTTCCTCAGTGATTGTGTTGTCGATCCTCACCTCCGGAAGTGGGAATGGGGTCAGGAGAGGTTGCTGCCTATGCTAGGTGTACCGGTTGTTGGGGCAGAAGTCAGCAGAGATGTTGCAGCTGGGGTGGGAGGTGTTGTCATGGGCACAGTGAGACTCACTGTTGCTGTCTGCCCAGGCTGACCAGATGTGCCAAGTAGGTCCTCCATGTCATGTGTCCAGGAGATTCTACATCCCTGGAGCTGGAGTCTGGGCGGTGTCCTGACTCTGCCAGATGTTGTGCCTGATCAACCTGTTCAGACATAGAGCACATTGTTATTGTTGTAAGTGTGGTATCTGCATCCACATCATTTGAGACACAGTGAGTTCAGGCCTGGAAGGTACAAAAGGGGTGGAGGTTAACATTGTGATCTATCCCCGTTGTGTTTGGCATGTTTCCAGGACATTTGGAGACATCCATTAGATGAAGTGGTATTGACTTGATCATTTACTGTGCTGATATGCTTCATTTCAAAATGAGGGATGAACATTCCATCTCCCAGTACCTTGAACCCAACACAGTGTAGAAGTTACATGTGTATTTGTATATACCAAGCCTTAGTTGTGTACAATACAGGCATACACACAACTTGGTAGTAGATTAGCATTGGAAAATATGTGTGCTGGTAAGTGTCAATGGGTCACCAGCAAATTCAAATCAGCTTGGTTACCTTCATGGGTTACTGATATTTCAGATACACACTTGGTATGGTGTCACTCATGGCCTCATTCTATTCAATTATGGAGACCAGTGCAGGTTCGGGCTGAGTAGGCAGACGTGTCTGAGCAGAGCACTGTGTGTAGAGTGTTCAGTCCATATGACCTGTGGATCAGTTGTGACATGACTAACAAGTGAGTATTGACCAACAACAGTGGAGCCTTTTGTTAAGTGTTCAAGCAACAGGGCTCATGGTAGATGTAGTAATTTCAATCTCTTGTACCCTACATTTGACCAATGGCTAACTGCATGTGGGGTGAGCATCAGTAGTCACATGGTTGACAAGTGAGTATGGACAAACACCACTGGTGTCTCTTGTTATGTGTTCAAGTGCCTCATGGTAGTTGTAGTAGTTTCAATTTTGACTTGCCAACACTAGCAAAACTGGTTTCTGTTGCATACCTGTTTGCAAAATGCAGTTGTGTTGGGCCATACTATTAGACATTTACACATATCTGGAGTCCTGGGATGATGATTTGATGGTAATGCACTTACACACATCATTCACACATGTGGATATAATGTAGATTGATACGTGTGATCTTATGTGTAGGGCGACTGATTGTAGCTGACAATCACACATCCCTAAAACTTTGGCTGCTGCATATTGTAAAAGCAGATGGACAACACTATAGCAGGAGCTGAGATGTGTACAAAAGGAACATTGATATGTTGTGACAGTTGGTGAGGTGTTACTTACCAGTCTCCATTTCCCCAGGTATTCCTATCATACCCTCAGAATGCAGGATGGGATGCGTCTTCTTCTACCAGGATGTGAGTTCCAATGGTGGGCGGAGAAGACCACTGCTTGTCTTCTGGGCCACCACGTGCTAACTGGAGGCTAGGTTCTTCACCCTCATCTTCAGGTCGTGCCAACTCTTCCCGGTGTTCTCCTTTGTGTACAGGCTGGTACCTACAGCATTCACTTTGTTGACTTTCCTGTCCCATATTTCGTTCTCCCTACTGAGAGGAGTTTGTTGGACTTGTTCTTATTGTGGCTCTTTCTAATGATCTGTTCTTTTTGCATTTGTTGCCCTAAGTGGGAAGGCTATGCCCAGACGTGGGTCCTGTGCTCGCTACGCCACCAGATTCATGCTATCCTGGCTGATGAGGGGTGAAACCCTGAAACCAGTCCTAGGATGCTTGTTTCTGGTCCAGGGATGACCTGGCCTGGCAGTTCGGGCTGGACTGTTCCCATGGGGAACAGGGTCAAGACTGATTTGCATATGGTTGGGTCTAAACTGGAATTGCGTGGTGTGCAAAAAAACAATGGATTTAACCCAGATTTGTGACTGGTGGTGAATGGTCAATTGATTCAGCATTTCGTCCGTCATCTGTTCTTTTTGCTATTGTAATGATTTCATCCACCATCACTTACAACTCAGTGTCAGAGAAATGGGGATTTTTTGCAGGTGACATGTTTATTAAATACAGCGTTAAATCAAGGAATGATGATGAAAATAGTGAAAAAATGTGTGTGGAGAGATTGTGGTGTGATTGTGTGAAAATGATTGCCTTCTCTCACCAACAATGCCGTCTATCTTGCTGTGCTGCAGTCTAGTGGCAAAGGATCATGGTTTGGGATGGGGTTAGTTTTATAGTGAGATTTGTAGGTGTGTTCACTTTAACAATTGGCATCAGCTGTGTAGATTTTTACTGCATCCAATAGGCACTGTTGTGGTGCTTCATGTCAGCCGTAGCACGGCGGTCTAGCGCCATTGGGAAACTGTAGATAAGGGACTGCCAGTACAACGCCTTCCTCGTAATCTGCTCAGTGGTGGTACCACAGCCCTGATGGCATCAGAGTACCTATCGGCAAACTTTCCGACTGTATTGACCCATGCGGAGAACACTGGTCAGCAGTTCAGCCTGCATGCATTGTAATACTTCAGGGTAACTTCGCTGCCTTGGCGATCGGAATAAGACCACAGTCTCAGCAGTTAGTTCAACCGGCATCATAATGAGGCCCTAAGTCACAAGTTAAAAGTCTGCACCGGGACGAGACAAGAAAATCCATTCAAACCATGAAACACTCTCAGGAGCTATTTTAGCAAGCTTTGTCCTGCTTGAGGCTTTTGATGCCAAAACCAGTTCCTCCGGCAAGACCTCAACAATGACTTATCTGACTTCACAGGACCCTCACTGGCCACAGCCTTGAAGCTTCCAGGTGTTAGGTAGAAATTCTTTAAGAGCAATATTTTGGCTTAAACAGATTTCATGCATTAAGTTAGCTTAATAGCTGGCTCGCCAGCTCCCTAATTAATAACCCACTTTTTTTTACAGGATTCAATAGTTAAAAAGAGTGCAAAGAAAACTTCAAGGTGCACATTTGTCGAAAGCCCTTGCTAGGGTATTCTTTTAAAATTAGATGAGAGTTCTCAGTCCCAAGCATGTAGGACTCTATACAAGCTATTATTCTAAATGGTAAAAGTCTTTCAGTTTCATTGCGCTTTTGAGAAGCCCACTTTTTAGGGGTAACCTAATGGCTCTCATCTCCCAAGAGGGATAATATCATTTCAATGCATAATCTAATTCCAGTTTCTCACACTGTTTGCTTCAAGACCTTGGTCTGATAGACTTTTAGGTAGGGAAGACCAAGATAATGCATGGGAGATACACTTTAACTTGCATTATCCAAGGACATATTTCTCAGTTTCTGCTCCAAATCTTTGTAAGTCATCTGGTAAAGGATGTTTATTGTTTTTTAAGGCTGAGAAGAGAGTTTCCTTTCCTCAGCTAATGTTAATGTTGCTTTTCACCTTTGACCTCTTCTATTAAAGCTTAAGATTCCCTTCCATAGAATGCATTTCAAATGCACCATTTCTCTTTAGATAGGTGCATGATTTATTATCTTCCAGTTTCCCTTTCCTATGTTTAGAGGCTACGTTTATAGGCAGTTGGAACTGAGAGATTTCTCTTGGGTGCCAATTCTCTAATATATTCATCACATGCTCCTCCTAACAGCACGCAAAAAATGGCTTTCCAAATTCTGATCAGCAGCTACCTACTAAGTTCAAACTTTTTTGATGTGTGTCTTTTGATGTTACAATTAATTGGGCTTCTCCACACTATTTTGCCATCAATTTATAGGTGACAAGTCACAAGACACATTAGGGCTTGGAAAGTGGAACAGAATGCAAAAACACAGTGGAAAATACACACTCGTACCTATAAAACTACCTTTCCCAGACTCACATGAAAACCCCAGCCACAAGAGGAGGACTAGCACAATCAGGCACTTTTGGGTCAACAGTGGCAAACCAAATATTTAGACCGCATGTTGTATAGTTCCCTTGTCTGCCGGCCTCGGTTGTTTTGACTCTTCTCTATTAGCTTCAGTTCAAACTCAGCTTTTCACATCCCTTCATCTTTGTTGTTTTCTCCCTTGCTTAGTTCCCTATGTTCCTCTAAATCCCTTACCTACTCTTCTTATTACTTACTTTGTAACCTTCTTGTCAGTTTGTCTCCTTCTCCAGGCTGCCTACCTCCCAGTGATCCACTTACATTTCATTTTTGGCTCCTGAGTGGAACTCAATTGTATGCTATAAGCTCATTACAGCACTCCTTTCGTTTGCACTGGGTAACCCTTGAACCCTGTTACCTATACATCAAATGTATTTTCTATTGTATCAAACCTTTAGTAATTCATATTCTTGCACCTGTAAGTGGAGAACTTGATGTTCATTGTTTCGCCTTGAGACACTGTGCCCCTGGAATCCAGTCTGTGTTTTCTGATTACCAGCCTTCAAGAGTGTTCATCTCTCTTGCTCCCTCTTTCCTCACCTCCATTTTCCCTTTGTCTGGTTCTTTAGTAACATCCTTGACTTAGTGCTAGAGGTTGAGTCAACCTCAATGAGAAGATAAAGGAATTAGCCTTGGTATGCAAACGCTGAAAATACTTTGTTGATTCAGTGGCAGCTCCTCGAGGGACTACTGCGGGGCGGCGGGGCAGGGGAGGGGCAGGGTGGGGGGTAGTAAACTCCGGCAGACGGCCGCACGGAGTTGAGTAAATAAATAAATAAATAAAACGAATTACATTGCGCGCGCTGCAACTCCAAATCGGCGATGCAGTGCGCAATGTAATTCGTTTTATTTATTTATTTACTCAACTCCGTTCGGCCGTCTGCCGGAGTTTACTAACCCCCACCCTGCCCCTCCCCCGCCTCACCGCCCCGCAGCAGTCCCTCGAGGAGCCGCCACTGTGTTGATTACAATAGACCACATTGCTTTTTAACGCCATGTACAATAGTCTTTAGCAACATCTGTGTCATGATACTTTGGGAAATTGGACGTAAGACATCTTTCAAATTATTTTATACCTCCTATGGCGGTTCGAACAATGTTTTTATAAAACGCTGCATATGTGAGTTCCAAAAGCCATCCTTAGTTATTATCCTATATCCATATCGGCAAATAAATACTGTTGCTAGTTTCTTGGAACTATTTCAAAATTGTGTGCTCCTTTTTGGCATTTAAATGATGATTTAAATCTTTCTACCGCAAATTCTTAGGGTATTGTCTGTTAAGATGACAGTGTTTTGTTGATGCCATCTGTATATCAGTTAACAGTTATTACTGCCATTTAGCAACATTTTTACACCATTTTTGTGTCCGGTTTTGCATTTTTTGGCACTTTAGTCTTAGCCTGGAACATAAAATTATGTGATCTACAATTGTGAATGTTTGACTATTATCTGTAAAAGACAGAAATGTGTATCATCAGATGCAGTCTTTCTCTATGATGCTACAGAGGACAAAGATTTGGTCAGTAAATGAGTGACCCTTCCTGAAACCAGTATCTCCTCATGCAAGACAGCTACATTATGTTTTGAAATTATTACAAATCATTGTCAAGCAGATATCACTGAAATACATTGACTTATAAGAAGGTCTTAAGGAATCTGTTGAGAACAGGCCAACTCCACTCTCTTACAGCCCCAAAGTATTCATTGGTTAACTTGTAGAACCCTTGCTCCTTGTTAGTTACAATTTAGTTTCAGCTAGTTTCAGCTATGTTATCTACAGAGGACATTTTTTACCCAAAATATTTATATCACTATTTAATGGTAAGTAAATCTTCATTTTCCTTATTCTCTTTTTTTGTTTGTTTGAGCAGTATTCTAAAAATGAACTGGCAGATTACCTTTGCTATATGGTGAGTCTTTGAAAAGTATCAAGGCATTTCTTATTAGGGCCCAGAATCCTTTTGTATTTTACTCATGTACTGCTTTTATGAAGGATTTTAAGCATCTCTCACTGATGTCATTGTTTCTTTAATCTGTTTTGTAGCATTCTGTCCAAACCCTGATTTCAATTGCATCTTTTCCAATCCTAGTATTCATTTCTAGACCTTCTTTTGCTTATTACTACAACTGATAAATGTGGCACTACATTTAGGTCAGTTTTGCAATTTGGACATTATCCACTGAAGATCCAGAGCTCTCCACTTCACTTATTGTGTTCATTATCTTGGATCCCAAATGGCTAATTTGGCATCATCCTTTCAATACTGCACTGTAGCAGTATTCAAAAACAATCTTAATCGTGCCAAAATTGTTGGAGGGATCTGTCCCGAGGGTGGTCTTTATTACAAACATATCTTGATCGATGATTCCATGTTACTGTTACAGTGCTGTGATCTCTTTCTAGCCTCTTATAGTTTTCAAAGACATTGATTATGTGGTCACTGCCTGGTTTAACAAAACATAGCCAATTGGAGGCTCCCTTCACTGGCAATGATTAGGCCTGGGGATTTTTTTCCCTATGCAAGCATTAGCATAAGAAATTAGCAAATTTTAGATTGCCTAAATTTCAAAACATTTCTTGGTCTATTGCAGCCATACAATTTTGCATAAATGTTCCCCGCATGATACTGGTTTGAGAAAATGTCTTGCTAGAACATTAAAATGATAGTCATTTTCCCCTCAAAATAGTTTCTTGATCAGATTTCACATGACTATTGTAAGTGAGGTATGCACCTCATGTTTTCTTTTGATGTGAGAACCAGGAGCCCTATTAGAAAGTGCTACAGGGGTGCAACAAGTGTTTGCACCTGCTTTGCGTGCCCCCGAGGCACTTAGGTATTACAGAAGGGGCTGTAGACGCTTGTGTGGCCCTTTCTGTTATACAAATAGCGCTGGCGCACATACAGCGCCAGCGCTTCCTCAAGAGGGTGTTTTCTCATTTGCATGGGGGCATGGCCCCATGCAAATGAGGAAATCCCTTTGCCTCTGTGCCGTATTACAGATGCTGGCGCAGAGGCAAAGAAGCTCTCAGGAGGCGCACTGACAGTGTGCCACCTAAAAGGTGCTGCATTGTCAGTCCCCCCCCTGATTGCAGCCCTCTGGTGGGTGAAAGGGGGTCCCATGGAACCCCCAGATCCCTTTGCAGGAAGGTGTAGTCACTGACTGCACCCGCCTGCAAGGGAATCTCTAATCCCCTTCAAAAGTGTAGGCGGGTTGCCTCTAGCACTGTGATAACATGGAGCGGCTTAAAAGCAGCCGCTCCGTTTTCAAATGAATGCGCTGCTGCAGGCCAGCTCGAGTTCGCGGCTGCCCTGGAGGAAGCGCATTCACCATAATATGGTGCATTTTCCTGGATTGCGCTGGGTGCACTTTTTGAAAGGTGCGCCATGAGCAATCCAGGAAAATTTGCTGCATCCATAAAATGGCTCCTGATGGGTTAATTTGTTGTGATGCACATATTTCTCGAAATGAAATGAAATTTCACTAAGAAATTATTTCATGATTTTACCTGCCTCCAGTGATGGCTTTAGGGCAGTGCGACTGGTGCGGCCGCACTGGGCGCTGACCTGTGGAGGGGGGCACTGACCTCAGGGGGAAGCACTGTGTTTAGTAGTAACATATGATTGAAGAGATGACGGGCAATTTTGCCTGGTGGTAGTGAAAGAATCCGAGGAGGCAGTCATGTAGTTTGGGGGTGCCAAAAATGATTGTCGCACCGGGTGCCTCCAGCGCTAGAGCCGCCCCCTGCCTGCCTCTACCCACAATTAGTCAGAATTGATCTGAGAAGAATGATGTAGGAGTATGTGATTGAACAATTGTTTAACAAGATATTGAACTGGTTGAGCCGCTATAGAAGTTTTCCGCTTAGGTTCGCTAATAACATCTTGATGGTAAGGCGGGTGGAGTGGATTGGGCAAGGGAGGCCTGATAATCACGGAGATTGCATTCTTGTTAATTTTAATACTCACAATTTGGCCCAAAGTTTGCTTTACGGAAACCTGAGTTGTCAAGTGGACTTCTCTAATATTGTCCTATTGCCGTTTGGTTATTTTTATAGGCCAGGGGACCAACTGAGTCAGGAGACCATTAGGCCTCCAAGGTTGGCTAGAGAGGATACTCAGTTAGAAGCCAGAGGGAAGAAAGGGGGCATGGTGCATAAGTACAATTATCCTGGTATAACAACACACAATCGTTTTGATGTTTTAGCAGATGTGGATTGACTGCCCAGTGAAGAGAATAACCCATTACAGTTAAAATTAACAGGGGATAGGCCCTTGTTTGTTGAAGACAAAACAGGGAGGGAAACAGGGGAGGGATCAACTACAAGGAGGATCAAAAATAACCTGTACATATTAAGTTGGAATATTGCAGCTATAAGCACTTTACGAGCAGACAACTGAGGGATGGATTTTTGCAAAACATTTGGGATAGTGTGTTTTCAAGAAACCTGGGATGCAGTTGGGAATCTGTTTATGGATGGATTTACTGCTATTCAGGTTAAGGCAGAGCCGTCCCAATTTGGTAGAGCTAAGGGGGGCTTGGCAATGTTTATAAGCCTGAGAATAGAGTGCACTGCTGAATTTATAACATTTTAATCTAACAATATTTTGGGAGTATTACTATCGTTTGCCCATTATAATAAAATCTTGATAATTCCTCCAAGATACCCCTGGAGATAGAGTTTAGGAGTTTAGGAGTTTTTATGAAAAGTGGTTCTTCTCGCCAATAATTTTGCTGGCAAGAGATTTTAACCTACATCCCTGCGACACCTGTGCTGAGGAAAGGGACCAGGACCAGTCAGAGGAACTAGAGCGGATTCATTTCAAGCATACTAGTCAAGGTGATAATTTTAACCTTTTAATCTCGGAACTAAACCTCTTTAATCTCTTATTTAGAGAAGAGTATGTTTCATCCATGGCTGTTCTGACCTTTAAGGGAAGAAACAAAAACTCAACTATTCATTATATTTTGGTGTCTGCTCCCTTGCTTCAGTATTTGGAAGATTTTAAAAAAGTTTGGAGTTCTTTTAGTGATCATAAACCGATAACTGCAAAGTTTAGTTGGAATGATCTTGAAGCAAAGACGCCCAACATCCATAAAGACCTGTTAATTACCAAAACTCAAGGGAGGTGTATTAGTTGGGGGAAAGTACTCCCGGAGGACTTTTTAAGGAATCTGGTCCAGAAGTGTAGTCGCCAATTTGAGGTCTGTTTGAACATAGATACATATGATCTGGCCATTCTAGATTCCTTTTCCACGATCTGCAAATAGACTCAGCGAGCCCTGACCAGATATGATGTTAAGGTTATTAGTTCAGGACCTAAATGGTTTGACAAGAATTGTTCAAAGGCCCATAAGGATCTGATGATAGCATTAAAATCTACACCGAGGCTGACATGTGCAGTCAAAGTGGCCAGGCAGGCTTATGCTGGAGGAGCACACATATAGGTGCACTTAAGGGAGACGCACTTTGAGGCAAGTCTGACTACAGGGATCTTCCTTTTTCCCTCCTCCCATGGGGCATTTAGGTTCATGTCCTAGGGCCCCTTCTCGGTGGAGTGTGACATAGGTCACCCCACCTAGTGGCATCTTATCACCACAAGGCTGGTAAGAACGGAGCCCTCCTTTCTTTTCTTTTCTTTTAGGTCCTGATGAATGCCACGGAGCCAACTGGGCCACACAGTAGAAACATGTCAACCGCACCTACAACGGTGAGGGGACAGTAGTCTCCCCATAGCACCGTTCACTTGTTTTTAATACCATATAGCTGCCTGCCACATTAAAAATTAATTTGGTAACTATAATGGTTTTTAAATCTTACTCACTCCCCACGGGCCCCCACTTAGTTTAGACTGTCGTCAGGTGTATGCCTGCCCTCTACCAAACCGAGTTTTTAGAGGGCGAGGACTGGTCAATGATGAAGCATGACACCTGGTGGTGTGTGAGGCCAATCCTTCACATTTTGTGAGATGCCCACACTCGCAATTTAATTCGCACCTAGGTCACTACTCTGGGAGCGGCCCCATTTTGTTTTGAACATTTTATGTTGGAGGCTGGCCTGCTCCTAGCGCTCGCGCCTCTAGTTCCCTCCCCCAGGAGCTCCTGGGGATAGTGTGGTTACAGGCTTATGCGTTAGCCCGTAAGGAAAGATTAGATGCCCTGAAGAGAGAAGCGTGGGATACGCTTAAGGAGGCTTGCAACACAAGGAATAGTGCTGACTTCTGGAGGGTTTTAAATCAGCCACTGTTTAATGAGGGCACAGTCGTAGACTTAAGTGCTACTATATCTGGCAAAAATGGGAAGAGCATTTTGGTCGCATATATGCAGGAGATGGCGAATATACAACAATTGTCTGCCCTACTACAGAAAATATTGTCTACTTTGAACTGGAAGATGTGAGGGAAAGCATAATGGAACTGTCAGCAGGGAAGGCACCGGGCCCAGATGAGGTTCCTGGTGACCTTTTTAAATCATGTATAGATCTTTGGGCACCCCTGGCTATGCAACATCTGAATGCAGCAGCCCATGATCACATTCCTTTTTCGTGGAAAGAATCGATCATATTATCTGTTTTTAAAAAGGGGAACCGCGCTGACCCAGCATGCTACCATCCGATCTCTTTGATAGATGCAGAAGTAAAGGTGTTGGGTAGGGTTTTGTTGAAGCGTCTAACAGATTGGGCTAATGATAGTAATATTCTTTCAGACATACAGTATGGATTCAGGCAGGGACGTGGCACGAATGAACAGAACTTGAATCTATATCTCATAGTTAACAAGTATACGGTGTCTAAAAAAGAAAGTGTACACTTAGCCTTTATGGACCTCAGCACAGCATTTGACACAGTGGTAAGATCTAAGCTATGGGCTGTGCTGAGGCACATGGGGATGGATGAAGCCATAGTTGCACTTTTGCACAACCTACATACAGGGCTTGAGGTGATGGTAAGATTTGGCTCATCAGGAGAATGCACTAAGCACTTTAAACTGGGGAGAGGGGTCCGTCAGGGTTATATTTTAGCTCCTTTTCTTTTCATTTTATATATAAATCAATTAGATCAGTTTTTAAGGGATAATCGTAAAGACATCCCAATGATAGGACGTAACACGATAGTCGCCAAGTTGTACGCGGATTAAACTGTTCTTATTTCCCGGACAGCTAATGGCATGCAATCTTTATTGAACCAATTTTATAAATTTATGGAGAATGTGGGACTGAAAATTAATTTTACCAAATCATACACTATGACTTTAGGACCCATAGGCACCAAGACTAGAAAATATGTGATAAAGGATAACAATATAGGTAAGGTGGATAGGTTCAGTTACCTAGGCATACTGTTGGAAGATAGACTGTCCTGGGCACCATTATTGAAATCACACACTCAATCCTTTAACAGGGTGACCTTTAGTATTGATGCTTTCTCCAGGCGTTTAGGTCACAGTCACATAAAGTCCATATTACACCTCTATAACGCTAAATGTGTCCCAACTGTAACTTATGGGGCAAAAATCTGGGGTTACATATCTTCTACTTTAATACAAATGGCAGAAAACAAATACCTAAGGAAATTGTTACGCATCCCACAGAATGTCCCAGCAGAAATAGTTCATGAAGAGATTGGGGCAGGTTATTTAGTTGACTATATACGCCTCCGCCCGATACTATTATGGTGCTCTATATGGACTAAAAAAGAACTGGATTTTAATAGACTAATATTAAAAGACTGTTTGAGTCTGAATTTTATTTCGCGTATACCATGGTTGAGCTATATAAAAACTACCCTGTCTAATCTGGACCTATTGAATATTTTTAACTCACCTGAGAAAATAACCAAATTAGTCATTGCAGAAGTCAAAAAAGTATGTTTTGAGTATACACAAGAACTCAGACTGCAAGACTCGCAGCGTAAACGCTGTTGCGTACATCATGCTATGGTAAAATATAGCGATAGAATGGAATTTTATCTAACACTGGATAGAAGATTTTTAACATATTTTTTATTTAATATGTTCCCGCAGCTTGTAGCAGGATGGCATAGGCCACAAAACCCTCCTGTATGTTCCTGTGATGAGTCTTCTGCACTAGACACTTTACACAGCATATTAATTTGCCCTAAATGGGCCAATTTGCGTCATAAGTATATACGCACATTATTTGCACATTTGAATTTTAAACAAGCGAGACCTGCCCTTTTATATCTACAATTTTTAGAAAATGTTAGTGTTTGTTGGTATGTGTCAAAATGTTTAATAGCAGTGTATTACGTTTATGCTTGAGTTTGAATTGCATAGTACTTATTTAATGATACTAATTGATGTTCTTAATATATTTGTATGATTGTTTTTACTGTACTTTTATGATTGCTAAAGCCAATCGAATAAAGTAATTAGTGATTGATTGATTGATTGATTGATTGAACTGGTCCTTTTCCGTGTTTTGTAAAGAATTAACCCTTCGTATAGAAAGTTGCCAACCCACTCTTTTTTCCAAGTAGCCTTACTCATATCCTGTTCAACGTTTTACTCCAATATTTAAGGCACCAGCCAGAATTTGGTTTGAACTTTCTTATTTCAGGAGATAACTATGAGGGTTTCAACTTGTTCATAATCTTGTACGTTTTGTATGAAAAGGTTCGGGGTAGTCCTGTGCAAAATAAATGTTAACCACATTGATGAAAGAATGTGTTTATTTTTTTAAAAGCTTCATTCCATGCACCTTGCTTTAGTACTCTTTATATGCTATTTGTATGATTTTATCCATGTTAAAGATCACTTAGATGACACAGGTGTTTCAACAACCTTTTTCACTGCCTCCAGAGGGTTATAGATGGTACTTCTAGGACTGAACTTGTTGCCAAACCATGTTAATTAAAAAAATAAAGATTGAAAGCCCTTAAAACGTTAAGTGTACCAGCAACCTGGGGTAATTTAACTTTTGCCCTTCAATCCAATTGTTTGAATTATAGTTTATTCACTTGTGTTGCATAAATACATGAGTCAAATAATGAAATAGTTTGGTACTTTGGGTCGTGGGGGTAATCTACCATTTGGTGAGCAGCCAGCTGCAAGATCAGCGGAGGCACTGGTCTCAGCTCCTTAGTCAGGGCTACACACTTTATTTAGTGATATTCTAAATAAAAGGCAGTTCAAGTTGGTTTCCTTATTTTAACTACAACTTTATGTTTTCTTGCAGTTGAATCTCTCTTAATTTCTAATAGGAAACCAACGTTCTCTTGGAGGTAATGGGTTATGAATTTCCCCTTCTCTTGAAGGTGATGGGTCATGCTTAATACTTTTGCTCTTTAAGGGGTGGGGGATTGTGCACTGTTATTGGCCCTTTCCATTTATTTTATGAACCCCTAATTTGTTTAAGATAATACAGTTGTTCCGGGTAAATCGTGCCTGTGGTATAGAACTTAAGCAGCACCTCACTGATGAGGCCTGAACAGATTTAGGGCCCGATTACGAGTTTGGCGGTCCCTCGGACTGCCAAACCCATGGTGGAGGTGAAGTGGCTGTTGGGTACTGCCGCACCAGTGGTCCGACAGTTGAATTACAAGTGCAATGGTCGGACCTAGCTGGGACGGCCGCAAACGCCATTGATCGTGGTGCGGCAGTTGTGTGAGGCTGCAATATGCTTGGTGGTACTGCTGCACCGCTTAGCATATTACGAGTTTCCCCACTGCGACCTTATCCACAGTGGTGAGCCCGCCATGGAAAGGGTGGTGGTGAGGAAAGTGTGCCTCTATGCAAGGGGGTGCATGTAGGGGGGCACATGTTCTGCACACCTGTGCATTTCGGTCCGTGCAGGAATAAGCTTTGGTTCTCCCATTGCGTTGTCTTTTTTAAAGAAACCACAATGCCAAAGGACCACCTGCCAGACCACGAGGAAACTTGAAATCTGGCGGCCGGCCAGCAACCCTGTTTGGCATTGTGGGAGTGGGGCGGTTGCATGGCGACCCTCTCCCACACCGGCCCTCTCCCACACAGCCAAACTCGGAATTGGGCCCTTAAACTGGTCTGGTATTGCCTTTGTTACCACCTGAAGGGGATCTGGACTATTTCTTTGGGCAGAAATATTTCTATGGGAACAGGACTGAGACTCATTTACCTATTGCTGGTCTCTTTATTTAATGGCTCAGTATACCAAAAAAGTATTGATTATAATATGGCCCAAAGTAAACACAAGTGTCCAAAAATACTTATTTCTTGAGTCACTCTGTTGTTTTTTCCAAATGGCTATGAAATGTCATTTATATTTTAGCTTTAACCTGGCTGCTCACGAAAAACACTTTACGATCCACAGTTCCAAATACCGATTCACAGAATTTTCAATAGTGAAATGTGTGGGTTACTAAGTCCATTTACGATGGTAGAAATGTGTTTTTCCACTATTTAAAATTTTGGGTTAGAGATGGTTGAAAGGTGCACTACACCCCAAACTCATAGGTTTCTTGGCATTCCCAAACACTTTTCAAGATGTTTCTCACCTCACTAACAAAAGTAGAACTAGTACTGTCAAAGGCAGGAGTAAGTATTGCCCCAGGTAAAAATAAATCTATGGCATCACATGTCCTTTGCATAAGTTTCGAAGATAGGGATTTTCTACAGGATAAATACTAGCGTATGGATAAAAAGAAAAATGCATATTTACTAGGATTATTTTGTGGGTTTTTCAAGCTTCTGCCTTGGTCGAATTTGTCTCCTACGGGTACTCCTGGAAATCAATTACAAGATATACAATAGTACACCAGCCATTCTTTGTAAATCGACAAAACAATGGAAATCTATTTAAAAGCGTGAGAGGTGTGTAGACTAAGTCTGTGTGGATTTGTATACTCCAACAGATGAGTAATAATACATTAACATATTTAACTGCAGTAGTCAATTTTATTACATTGATATCAGATATTTAAAAATGGCGAATCTCTGAATCACACCTTTCAGGAGGTACTTGAAAACAATACTGTTTATTTCAATGTATGTTATATTAATACCAAGAACACCATTAATCCATACAACATTTTATTGCCATTGTTTATTTCTCCATTTGTAAGTCATAAAATTAAACATTGATGTTTGCTTGCTCTTTCAAACAGTGCTGCAAAACATGTTTGTTCAGGGCTTATGTTGGCGGTGTTTTTGTGGTAGGGTCATTAGAGCTTGGCAGGAGTCAAGTCAGACAGCTCCAAGAAATGATTGCTCTCTATTGTTGGAAGAAATAGACGTAAATGTACCTGTAATTCAATATTTGGAACCCTGGTGCGCCGAGTAGTTACCGACTTCTGAAATTCACTGCAGTTACTCTTGCACACAAAAAAAATACTCTCATTCTAGAAACAATCTGTGAGCCAAATAAAGCTCACACATCTGAAAGGAGAAGCTGATAAGAAATTACCCTCCATGAACACACCTGAAATCTCCGCGGCCATAAAAGCGTTTCTGACATTCAGCTCTAAGCAGTGTATTGGCAAACAGCAAGGAGCAATCTTAAGCATTTCCACACTGCGTATAGATTGCTTCCCGTACGTGTATTCATATTCATATTTCACATTATAACCAAATTATCTCAGAAAATGTGACGCACCGGGGTACAGAAATGAAGAAAATAGAAATATATACATTGCAACAATGTTCTAAGTTAGAGCACGCTATGAGACTGCTCAGGACAAAAAAGACATCCTCTATTTTCACCTCTTTATAAGGATAAAGCGTCTACGGGGAATGACATTTTGTTTCAGAGCGATTGGATTCAGTCTTAGTGCTGACAGTAGGTGCAGGTGCACACGAGCTTTTAGATTTCTGATGATGTATTGCCTGGCAACTCCTGCAACATATCAAATATGATACATGGGTCAATCTCCTCTTTTGAAATATATCTTTATCTTCCGGCCTGAACAGCCTAAACTGTTTTTGAAAACCCTTTCTATGCCATTCTCGTTGCTTGAAGGTTTATACTGCAATGAACTGTAGAAATACTCAATGGTAACTTAACTTAATGATAGCTAGGGGAGGGAGCATGACATTTAACATTAACATTCTAGATTTCGCTACTTTATTTTCAGGGCGCTTGCACACTTTGGAGTTGTGTTTCTGGCGTTTGTGTTAAATGTACAGTTAAAACTTTGGGTGCATATTAACAAGGCCCGGCGATAAATATCGCAAAGCGCGCTTAGCGCTTGCATATTTATCGCCGGCTATCTCTGTAATTTATCGCCCGGTTAGCGCGTTATCAACAATGCGCATCGCCGAGGCGATAAAATTCCAGAGATAGCGTGGATATCGCCGTTTTCCATGGTGGAAAACGGCGATATCCTAGATGATAGGGCCTGTGGTCTTAGCCACAGAATCCACCCCCCATGTTAAGAATGCCTTAGTCAGGAATTTAACAGACGTTAAGGGGCATATTAGCAAGGAATAGCGATATTTATCGCTAACCGCGCTTAGCGCGACTTTGGTTAACGCCGCCTATCGCTGGAAAATATCGCTGAGATAACACCCTATTAACAAGGTTTATCTCCATAGCGATAAAATTTCCAGCGATAGCGGCAAAATGTGAGAATATCGCTGGAAAAGCAGCGATATTCTCGCATTATCGCTAAGGTGGATTCAGCATTAGAATCCACCTCCTATACTTTAAACAGGTAAGTCATCCTCACTAGCAGGAGATAAAATATAGCGATAAACGCGCTTAGCGCGAATTCTTTTATCGCTTCGCCTGCCTTGCTAATAGGGGGTAGTGGAGTTAGCGACTGTTTCCAGTCGCTTTTAGTAAGGAACGCCTTCCTTGCATGTCATTAGCGATAATTATCGCTGACATGCAAGGCGATGTGAATCCCGGCCGCTAACGCCTAAAAGCTGTCGCTAACGCCAGTTAGAGACAGCTTGCTAATAGGGCGATAAAATTATCGCCGCTTTAGCGGCAAAAAGTGCCGCTAAAGCGGCAATAAAGCCCTTGATAATATGCACCTAAATTCCTGCGTTAAGGCATACTTAACGCGATTTAAAAGATCGCTAACCCTCCTTGATAATATCGCGAAGCTGCCTTCGCGATATTATCCCTGTTTGGTTTCACAGCCACGCCTACTTTGCATCTCATTAGCGATGCAAAGTTAGGCGTGCTGGGAACGGGCGCTAAGTCAGCAAAACACGCGATAGCGTGTCTTTGCTGATAAGGCGATGAAATTATCGCCGCTTTTTGCCCGAAAACGGACGCAAAAGCGGCGATAATTTCATATCGCCCCCTTGTTAATATGCCCCTTAGTTTCTTTGGGGCACATTACGATATCCGGCGCAAATAATTCCGCCAGGCATGGAAGCGGCAAAAATCCGCCCGCACACACCGCCTGAACACCGACCACGCCATTACGATTACACAAACCGAATACCGCCATCGGCGGAAAAAGCACACAAAATACCGCCCGCCAACGTCCGGAGTCGGAGACAAACCGCCCGCCACGGACGGAAACACGCACGACAACACAAAACCGCCCGCCCTCACGGCCGACACACCGCACGTGAAATTACGATCGCACCGACATGAGCGCGGAAAAACCACAAATATACCGCCCGCCAGCGCAAACAACGCCGATGAGAATCGACACGGCAGAAGCCATGGCGCCCACGTACCTGCACAGAAACCATCCGCACACAAAACCAATAGCACACAACATGGCCAACAAGTCCACACAGCAAGGCACGCACAAATACACAAGCACAGTACATATCCCGAAAACACCCCCGGACAAACAAAAAATACAAAGGCCAGAACCCCAGACACAACACACCTGAAAACAACAGACCATGAGGACACACCCACATAGGTGAGTACAAAAGCAGCACTCCCACAGACCACAACCCCTTGCTACATTGCAAACCAGAGAGGAGAGGAGAGGACACAGTGACACAGCAAGGACAGCAGCACACCACAGAAACGCACACATCACAACCACCACCACCACCACCACCACCAAACACCGGCACCACAAACCCCCTGCACATTACACAACACACACCGCACCAGCACCACAAACACCATGGCACCACAAAGAATGCCCAAGTTCACGCCCATTGAGCTGACGGTCATGGTCGACGAGATCATCAAGGTGCACCCACAAATCTATGGGAACATGGTCCAACACACACCACTAGCCACCAGAAACAGAATGTGGAACCGGATCGTAGACCAGGTCAATGCAGTCGGGACCCTGCCCAGGAACAGAGTCGAAATTAACAAACGGTGGAATGACGTCAAGAGCCTGGTCAAGAAGAAGGAGGGCAAAAACAGAGAGCTGGCTGCCGTCACTGGCGGAGGGAATCCCGCGCTCTTCAAGACCTTCAAAGCGTGGGAGGAGAAGGTGCGAGTCATCATACATCCCGAGATCCTCGCCGGATTAGCAGGGGAGTGGAGGCTGGTAAGTACAAACTAATGTATACCAGCACACCGCTATGTACTCACATGCACTACCACCATGCCACAGCTCCCAGGGACAAACACCCCCATGTCCAGCACACAATACACGACACACACATGCAACAGACACCACCACACACAGCCCAAACAGAACAACTGTAAGATGCGTGGGGACATGTGTACATTCAGCTAGCCACGTAACCACCAACAGGTCCCCAAATATGCCAGAAGCGCCACAACGAGCACCCACCACACCCATGTGTCCGCCACAGCTGCACAAACCGACAAGTAACAGGTAAGTGGCAGGAACACAAAGTGCAGTGGGTGGGACGGTGGACAGCACAAGTACAACACACACCAGGCCCCTAGTCCCACAGCACAGCAAGGAGGAGCATCCCCCACACCCCACAGCCACGTGTCAGCCACCGCAGTGCACAACGACAGCCGAAAGGCAGACATCACGGTCCACAGCAATCGGTGTCAGTGGGTGTCCAGCCACCCCCACGACCCACAACACCCCCCACCCCCACAGACCTGCAACATGGAGCACCCCCGCTTAGAGCCATGTGGCATCCAGTACAGTGCACGCACGAACAACCTGCAGGTGGGAAACTGGACAGGGCTGGATTACTGGAGGCATGAGGACCGGCACACGACCAACACATGGGACATGTCACGTAGCAGACGAAAACGCAGCACCGCCCACCGTCACAAACAAGTGAACAATGTGCACACGGACATGAACAACAGACTCACACCCCACATGACCCATCACAGACATAGCAACACCCAAGGAGCCACGTCTGCATACACAAGCCACACTGAAAATAGTACCACACGGCAGCCACTGTGCAACTCATCACACACAACCGAAACACCATTGAAGTCCTGTCCATGTAGCCCCTACTGCCTGTCAACCACACACCCCACAACTACGCCTATGTAAGACAAACAACACAAGACGCAACAGAGCGGAACAACAGAAATGCACACGAACACCACTGAACCCATCAAACACACAGACACACCATGCACATACAACATACCATCCATCCCATCCGTCAGCCCCAGTCTCATGAAAGGCATGTCATCTGCACAGCTGCCACACATACAGCAGTCACGCTAAGATACATGCCCATGACCAACCATGTGCCAGAAGTCAATGAAGCGCACGTCACACTGTGAGCAACAACACACAACATGGGCCACACCCCCCACGAGCACTGCAGTGATGCACATGGCACAGGGCAGCACGCACACCAAGGAGATGGGACAACTGCAATACGTTGGCTTTCACACACAACCATCACTCACTCATAACGATGCGTCCAATGCCATGTCCAGTAATCACAACAGACAGCAAATATGCAGGCCATGTCAAGCATGCACACACCTCAAACCATGCACTGTCATGCTGCCACAACACATGTCACGTTCAGCACCCATGGCTCACAGCATGTACCCCAAAAGCATATTCCCTCCCAAATGCGAATCTGGGGCATGGCCCCCATGTTGCCATATGCGTTCCTAAGCGTTCCATTTGAACCCCAAAAGCATATTCCCTCCCAAATGCAAATCTGCGTTCCTAAGCGTTCCATTTGAACCCCAAAAGCATATTCCCTCCCAAATGCGAATCTGGGGCATGGCCCCCATGTTGCCATATGCGTTCCTAAGCGTTCCATTTGAACCCCAAAAGCATATTCCCTCCCAAATGCGAATCTGGGGCATGGCCCCCATGTTGCCATATGCGTTCCTAAGCGTTCCATTTGAACCCCAAAAGCATATTCCCTCCCAAATGCGAATCTGGGGCATGGCCCCCATGTTGCCATATGCGTTCCTAAGCGTTCCATTTGTACCCCAAAAGCAAAGTACAAACCAGACCCAGGATGGGCCAGGAGCCCGCATACACCAGAGTCACAATGAGTAGGGGCACAGCAACACACCCATCGGCATGGCCAATCCGTCCCATGCCACATGTGCACAGCACACAGTCCCATTGCCAAGCACACACAACTACAAATGCCACAGCCACACACGCCTCCGGGAAACCCATGTACGAGATTGCACGAACTGCCAATGTCAGACGACAAATACATACTTCGCCAGGTGCAACACAATAACAAATCTCATTCTCTCCACAGGTGACGAACTGCCGGATGCTGGGGATGGAGACAGCAGCCAGCACAGCCAGCCCACAAGCCCCCAACGAGGACACACGGATGTGGAGGATCTCACCTCCTCTTCGGACACGGACCACCAAGCAGGCCCATCTGGTGTGGCAGGGCCCAGCCGCTCCCCAGGACCCCTCCTACCCACCAACCCATCATCCAGGGCTGCTGAACAGTCCCAGCCCCCTGCTGCCACTGTCGTTGCGGCCACACCCACGGTCATTGCGGCCACACCCACGGTCATTGCGGCCACTACCACTGCCGCAACCGCCACCATCGCCGCACCGACCACCACCGCCGCCACCACCACCACGTCTTCGCTGGCACCAGCCCCAGCGCAGGTGGTGGCCCGGCCGACTGGATCCACCCTGGGAGCCACAGCGAGGACCGTGGTGAGCAATGTGGCTAGTGGGCAGGCCGGTGGCAGCAGGACTGGTAGGAGGAGCAGGGTCAGGGAAACGCCAGCCTCCCCTGGGAGCCATGCCCTGCCTCAAATGGCCAGAGTCCTTGGGGCCTATGAGGAGGCCCAAGAACAATGGGTCAGGTCTGCTTCAGACACGCGGGAGGTGCTGGGGGTGCTGAGGTCCATGGACGCCCGTATAGGTCAACTCGTGGACCTCATGGGCCAGCTGGTGGTGGCGGTGAGGACACGGCCAGGGATAGCAGCTCCCCTCCGCCACCACCTGCCGGGGCGCAGGGTCGAGCAGCAGTGTCCAGTTCCCCTGCGTCCACAGCCAGTGAGCACACCTCAACCACCAGCATGTCGCAAGCAGGCACCCCCCCTCGCAAACGTGGAAGGGGCCGTCCGAAGAGGAAACAGATCTCCCGGGAGGACTTCGCACGCTCCAGTCGCAAGTGAGGCAGCCAGCCAGCCGTCCGTCAGCCTTCCTTGACCAGCCACTGCATTGACTTGGACTACGATCCCACTCCACACAGCCATCTGGATGGCATGTGTGTGTTGGACTATGGACATAGAACCAGTGGGTACACCCTGAGCATCACGCAGCCATGACCGACAGCTCATTGTCACTGCACGCACCACTTTTGTCATCACCTTACACACAATCACATGTCACAGTTTGTAATAAATGCACCTTTTTCACTAACTGCTGTTTGTGCCCTGTGTTTTATTTGTACGGAATACAACGGCCACCTTGGGCGGAAAGGCACCTGATGCGTGGCATGGCAATGGAATCCGGAGGGCCTGTAGGGACCTAGGGGTGGGAGACAGAACAGGAGCACATTCAATGAGTGTGTCACACACCCATCACACAGTACATGTCAACAACTACAAGCAATGTACACACATCGCACAGAGCAATAGGGCACAATGCCACAGTCACCAACAGTGGCATACTACCCTGGCCATGGAGCGTTGACACACAGCACATAGTGAACAAACGGCCACCCTGACACAGCACACACACACCTGCACAGATACAGCCACATCAGCCGTCGTACATGGACACTCACCGTCAAGTGAAGTAGCGGGCGATGAGCTGCTGCCGCACATTCCCAGCTTCCTCCTCTCCGCTGTCCTCCTCACTCGAGCTGTCCTGGTCTGCGGGCTGGGGCCCTGGTTGATCTCCGTCATCCACAATGAGGGGGATCTGCTTCCGAATGGCCAGATTGTGCAGCATGCAGCACGCCACCACTATCTGGCACACCTTCTGTGGGGAGTACGCCAGTGCACCCTCGGTGCGGTCCAGGCACCTGAACCTGGACTTGAGGAGGCCAAAGGTACGCTCGACCACACGTCTGGTCCTCCCATGTGCCTCATTGTATCGATCGTCTGCTGGGGTGCGAGGATTCCTCAATGGACTGAGCAGCCATGCCCCATTCGGGTACGCAGAGTCACCTGGGTGTGAGGGACACAGAGAACCGTTGCTATTCCAACTGGACAGGGGACAGCATCGCACAACCAGCACGCTACACCACTCCACATACTCACCGACAATACAGCCACGATCCTGTTGCAGATTGGCCATCAGTCGTGGCAAGATGCTGTTGCGCATTATGTGTGCGTCATGGGCCGAGCCTGGGAACTTTGCACACACGTGGGTGATCACCATGTCCGCAAGGCACACCACTTGCACATTCAGGGAGTGCGTGTGCTTCCTGTTGCGGTACAGGTGCTCAGTGGCCTGTGGTGGAACAAGGCCAACATGTGTGCAGTCAATGGCTCCAACGACGTGTGGGATTCTGCCAAGGGCATAGAATGCACCCTTCACTGCCGCCAATTCACGAGCCCTGGGGAATCTGATGTACCTGTTTCGGTACAGCATCATGGCTGCCAGTACATCCCTCAGCACCTTGCTGAACATGGGCTGGGACATCCCTCCTCCACTGCCCACTGTGTGCTGGAATGACCCAGTGGCGAAGAAATGCATGGCGGCCATCACCTTAGCCGTGGGGGTGACAGCAGTCGGATACACCCTGCGGGGACGGAGATGGGGTTCTAACATGGCACACAGTCGATGCAGGGTTGGCCTGTCCAGCCGAAACTTCCTAATAACCTCTGTATCGTCCATGTCCACCAGCAATTGGTATGGGCGGTCAATGTTCGGTCTCCGCCTAGGGAAATTGCAGAGGACACATGTCAAAGCAACACGACACATAGCAATTTCGCATACACATCACTGACATGACTGAGCAAGCACATGAGCCACAGCCCAGCTGTCAAGCTGGGACGGCACGGCCACAATACACTTACACAGGTCTCCCAACAATGGCAATGGCTAGTGACACATACCACTGCCATGTGCATGCACATGGGGATCTAGGCCCCAATGACTTGCGGGGCGTGCTGATGGGGACTGACTGCATATTCGTCAAGCGGCAACGCCACGGCAACATGAGTGTCTGCTGAGCATGGAACTGCTTCCGAGGCTGGATGAGTATGGCACACGACGACGACGACGATGTGGGCACAGGCTGAGCGGCCAAAACAAGTGGGACCTGTGGCACGAGGGGATATGAGACAGTAGTAGGTGTCAGCACTGCACCCTATGTACAGCACTGTACGGATCACACCTCCCGAAACATTGACAGGTGTCCACATTGACAGCCCCATGCCAAGACGGCTGTGTGCTTGCAGTCACACGTCACAGGTGAGAGGTTACATTGCACGTGCCAGGTGGCAGACGTACATAGTGGGAGCTGGCATGTGTGTGCATGTGTCTCCTGTTCAGGATCCACCAGATGGGCGCTGACTCTGTACTGACCATTGGACACAGCATGTTCCGTGGAAGGCTTGTGTGTGTGGGATGGTGGCACTGGATGTGCCTCCGTTGGGTGGGGGGCCATGCACAGGGCGGGTACGTCGATGATTGCGCATTGTTGGTCACGGTGGGTGCACCAACTAAGATGTGTTGCCCTGTGTTCAATTCCTATGTCCGCATGATGATGGACTGTGGATGTGGGCAGACTACACATTGGTCGATGTGCTGTCTATATGCATGTGCCTTCACACCAGGCACAGCTGTCCCTGCACATGTGACCCCTGCTGGACTCGCTGCTGGGTCTGTGGAGCTGATGCACCTTCTGTGCGTGGGGCGGACAGCTCTCCTCACTTCCCTCATTGCGCATGTCATGTCTTTGCCGCAGGTGACATGGATCATGGAGGGCCCACATGTACGCGTGGGTAGGCTACACATGATTGTTCACTGGTCGCCACCCCCAGTCAGTGTTTCGAATGGGAAGGTTGTCGTGCTGGTGGTATGTTCGATGTGGCGGATGGGCGGGCCTAGGTGCGGGCTTACATTCCGGACATGGGGGGTAGTTGGATTGGCGACTAGTTGCAGTACACACGGGACACGTCTCTTCCTTTCCACATCTGGGTCATCCCTTGTACTAACTGACAGTGATACAGTCATCTTCGCCCCAGCCCTCATGTCCACCCCTCGCCCCCCAATATGCATGCTCACCTGCGAGGCTAGCGCTTGCACAGGCAGCCCCAAGCTCGCACCAGAGAGGGCAAGGAGTGTATGTGTGGGTCCAGTTGCACGAGTGGGCTGTCTCAGGGTATGATGTGTGGCGGGACGCCGTCCACCTGCGTGGTGCCCCAAATGGAGACCCGGCCTGCATGGACTATGCATCACAGTCTTCGCCTTCCGGATCCGCCACCTGCGACACCCAGTGGATGTGGCTGCCCTTGCGGCCATGCCGCGTCCGTCTGTGACTGATGGCCCACACATTCACTCTTTGGCCTCTCTGGGGAGGGCTCGGGGTGGTGGCGCACGCGCTTGCACTTAGTCGCAATGGCATGTGGCGTGGTTGGTATAATGGGCAATGGATGGGATGGTGCGAGCCACCTCCCGTGACGTCAGTGCTGCTCGTGCTGTGGTGCGTCCCCCTACACTTCCATTTGACTTGTGCCATGCTAGACGTTGAGGTTCTATTGCCTGCGTGATATGACCAGGAGGAGCGCGAGGAGACCTCTCACACACCATGCTCCACTGCCATCCCGTGCCCTGTATCGCCTGTGCGGATTGACTATGTTGGGGTTACACCTGGTCGACTGGGGCTGTGTGTGCCTTGTCAAGGGGCATGGCGGGCGCACAACAGGATCCAGCTTGTCCACAGAGGGTGGGCTGAGGTGCGCCTGGTACCGCTTTGTACGTGTGCCCGGCTGCTGTGCACACACGTGTTCACTCCCCCCGACAGGTGTCCTCTCACAATGCCCAGGGAAGCGGTGGTGTACTGTTCATGACCCCTCCCAACACGTCGTGCTCCAACTTGGCATGTGCGCATCTACCCGTCACACCCACCCACCTGAGCACTGCGTCCATACGACTTCACACGACACATGTGTGTCTTCCACAGTTGTGCTACTCATTTGCGTTGACATCCAATACCAGTGGACTACATGGTCATGTCACGACTGCCGTGTACTTCACATCCTCTCATCCTCTCTCATTCGTACTTGTGAAATGAGTCAGCGGAGACAGTTTTGGTTTCAAACATTATATTGAGTCTTCTGTCCTCTGTGATGCAGTATAGTGGACACTACTGGCAGCGGAATACATGTTGAGGATTTACTGAGCATGATAGCAAATGGGATAGGGTGTGGGGTTACATGTGATTGGCTGTTGCATGTGGGATGTGGGCTTCAGAGTGACATCTGCTTGGCCAAGGCTGTGCTAATGTACATTTACGTATAGCTGCGGAGCTGCGGACTTTGACACAGACGGTATACATGTAGCCTACCAGACCGCTTGGCATCATGGGCACAGTCCATCTCAGTTCCATGTGACAGGTTTGCTGTGGTTGTTCCTCATGCACGCGTGCATGTGAGATGACATCAGGGCATGTGCTTGCGTGCATGCAGCGGCGTGCCACTTGTTGTTGCACTGTGGTGGTTACTGGACATGTCACAGTCACTGGGGTCGTGTTGTTGTTGTATGCACTTGTCGTCCATGCAAAGGTCCTGGTATGGGATTCCGGGGCGGGGGTGGGAGGGGTGCAGCACCCACAGACTCCAGGCGACCTATTCATGTCCACTGAGCGGTGTGTGTGTCCATGGGCGCTGGATCCATGTCGTGTCCTGGTTGTTCGTGCAGTTCCGTCCATGTGGGTGCGATACACAGAGCCCATGCCACTGCCTCCCACGATGCATGCGGTGTTCCTGGATGTGATGGGGAACAGTGTGCATGTCCCGGTCATATCCGATGTCATGGCGATGTCGTTGATGGTGTGGTTACAGTTGCCGGTCGTTTGGTATGGCTGTTGTGGTGGTGACTGGCCAGTCCGTGCGGAAGCTAAGCATGGGTGCGGGGTTGGACATCATAGGTCACTCGGGGAACCTGCGTTGTGGTCCGACGTATTTACAGGTTGTCAGGTATGCGATGCCGTCCAGCAGGGCTTCCATGTCATTGGTGGTGTACATGTTTGCCAGCCAATGTAGCGGATGGTGGCTGTCAAGGTGTTGTTCGTAAGTTGTCCCTTGGAGGACCATGATGGGGCATGCTGGGTGACATTCGATGTAGCTGTTATCGATGATCCGTCGTGTGGAGGCACAGTGGTCCCATTTCAGTGCGGGTGCGATGTTGGCCACATACGCCATGCCCCCATAGGCAGAGCAGGCCCTGTCGTGTGCGTCCAGAGGGAGGAGTAGTGGTAGCAGGTCCGCCTTCAGACATGCCGGGTTGGAGAGGCATATCTCGACGGGATGCTGGTAGGGACACCTCCGACAGTAGAAGACGGGCATGACGCAGCTGAACAATGTGATGCGGTAAGTCAGTCGGTAACTTACGTTCAGCAGGGACAGGAGATCGCATCCCAATGTATGGCACAGGTTGGTTTTGTACAGCTTGAGCTGTTCGGCGTAGTTGGGTAGGTGTGTTGCGGTTGCCATTTCGCAGCGGTTCGTTGAGGTGGCGTGCTCCGGCTGTGTGTGCAGTCTGCAATGTGCACGCTCCGGGGTTGCTGTGAGCTCTGTGTAGTCGTAGGGAGACAGGACTTGTGTTCTGTTGGCTTGTTTGGAGGACACGGGCCCTCTTCCCACATGCTTCTCAGACAGTTCAAGGTCAGTGCTGTGTGACTCCTTCCAATTAACTTGCATGTGGCCGACATGGGGGAGTGTTTTCTTCTTTCTTCCCCGTCCGTTGTGTGCTTCTGTGATATGCGCTATCTGCCCTGTGGTCGGTCTCCTCGGCATGCCTGTGTTGGTCTATTCTTGGACAATGGCTGTATTCACCGGCTTCTGTCGTAGGGCTGTGGTTTCGGTGTTGGAATGGAAGGTCATTCAGTGCTGTCTGCTCTCCCTTGTGTGGGCGGCAGGCTGCCTTTCCGCTCTGCGTTGGGCCTTGTGTGTGAATGTTATTCTTGGGCCACCTGTTGTCGGTCCCCGTGCTCTTTGGTGTTCCGTTTTATATGTCTTGTACATATGTGCAGGGTGGTATGGGTTTTTCAGTGTGGTACTGGCGTTCCTCTTCCCGAAGGGGCCCTGCTTCTCCTAGTTGGTGTTGCCGCCGCTGTGTGCTACGCCATGTTTGTTACACTGGGGTGTGTCCTGCTGTTGCGTGACTTCACTGACATGTGTGCGTCGGTTGTGTGGCGTTGGGTGTTGTCCGTGAATTGGGCGTTGGGGACATGTCTGTGGCAGGCCTGTCACGTGTCATGTGCGTTCGGGGTGGGGCTGATGTGTGTGCTGCTTGGTTGTGTCCCTGTGTCTGTGTGCGACGCATGCATGGCGCTGCGGTTGGCCTCTGCATTGTGCGCATGTGTGGCTGCGTCATCGCCGCTTTGGGGCCGTGACGGGGTGGTTGGTTCCTGGTCCCAGTGGTGTGTACACATGTGTTCCGCGATGTTACGATTTGGCCTGTGTGTCATATGTGGATGCAATGGTGGATGTGTAGTGTACACGCGCTGGTGGGGGTTGTCCGCTTTTTCCGCCCTTGCACTGTGTGCGCTGTTTGCGTGCACTTGTTGTGTGTGTGCCTACCTGCGTCTCCGCGGTACGTTGCGTCCTTGGTGGTGCATCAGCAGAAGCATGGGAAGGGCCTGCAGTGCTGGATTCATGCTCGGGTGCCGCTTCTTCGTTGTCCGTGCTCTGCGTCCGTGTTACCGCCTCTCTTTCACGTGCGGTGTCTCTTAGCCGTGGGAGCCGTTTGTTTGCGGCATCGTAATTTATGCACCGGGCGGGACGTGTTTCGTCGGACGGTGTGTGTCAGTTGTGCTGCGCCGCTACGTGAACGGGCGCACTTTGATGGCGGACGGTGTTGCTGGCTTGCCGGCGGTGTTTGGCCTGCTTTTCATCGTAATTGGGCGGGCGTGTGGACTGCTGCGTGCCGGCGGTAACTGGTGCTTTTTGCATCCGCCAGCACGGCGGTTGTGCTTCCGCCCGCCATCGTAATGGGCCCCTTTGTCTGCAGAAATCGCAATCGTGTTTGCATCACGTTTTGTGTATATTGCCATCATCTTTGGAAATAATGCCAGAATTACAATAATAAACACACAATACTGGAGGTTATAGAAATGTGCCTACGTCTTGCTGGTCCCTTAAAACGCAATGTAAATAGACATTTTTAGGTACAGAAACAACAGGGTATTCTTTTTTTTAAAAACTCATGAAAGTAATGCGTGTTCATTGTGAATTCGTTAGCATTTCCTTCATTGTAGTCTGTAATTTGCAAAATTTCTAACCAATAAAATCAGTTGACTTTTTTGTTGCAGGTTTAATATATGTGCATATTTTAGAGTGTAATCATATAACTGAAATCTCAGAGGCTTTAAAAGATGATGCCACCTGGCCCCATTTTGCTACTTCTGCGAGTCTCAACGCCTCAAAGGGCATATATTCCCAGTGAAGTTAATGGTGAGCTATTTTCACCCTGTGCAGTGCGAATCCCTTGGTAACCTACACATCCAGGCCAATACAATGAAGAAAGCATAATGTAATGTGGTAAACCCCACCAGAGAATATCTGGCAGAACTTCTGTTAGCTTGGTATTGTTGTTAGTGAGGTCCTAAATATAATGCATCTTCCTCTTTTGAAATACTGACAATAAATGCAGGATGTTTGCATTTATTTATTATTCACAGAGGCGTAGTTTCAATAGGATGTATGGGGCATTCTTGGCTTGGTAGTTGGGTCTGGGGGCCCTGAGTCAGGTCTACTATCTCTGTGTCTAATGTGTGACCAAGAATAAAAGACAAAATAGTGACATTTGATGTAAACAGGAGAGAGAGAGAGCGAGAGAGAGGGAGAGAAACAGAGACAGTGATGCTCACCAGGTGGCTGAATTTCATAACGTGAAACCAGATAACCTAGAATCAAAATAGGCTTCCCTAACTATCCAAATGGTGTGATCCTAGGCACATTTTTTATTTCTCAGAGCCTCTTTTTTCTCTATCATTCTCACATAGCACACTTTTAAATACTTGAGGACAGGATGTGCACTGTACAAGCACATCATATTTGATTCGATAGACTGTAATGCTGTGCCATCTATAATAAGAGCCTTGGACACGTTTAGGGTTTACATGACTACTGACTTGCCTCTAAGTTCACTAATGCCATTGTCATTGGGGCGAGCCACAAATTTTTCTAATAAATGTCTGTCGATTTAATAATATATTTGATGTACTAATATGAAATGAATCCGCATGTTAAAGAAGTACACTTTTTGGAAATTTGATGAGATTGTATCATATTTTTGCATTATGTTTGCTGAAGGATATACATGCCAAACATTTTCATGTTTCGGCTCGTGCACAGGCTCTTAGAGCCAAGCCAGACCCATGGGTTGGTTATGGATTGGTCCACCCTATTACTTTGCCTGCTCAGTACAAGGGACAGTCACTTTATAAAATATTTTGAAAAAGACGAGGACAAGAAACATGGAGCTCTGTTACCATGCATCGGTTTGACAACTTTACCATCAGGGCTTCTTGCAGCGGAGAAGAAGAAGAGTGCGCGTGGAGGAAATGCATTTTAAATAAGTGGCAGGGACCCCAGGCCATTGTGTTGTGTGTCACTGTAAACAGAACTACCAGGCACAGGTGGGACGGCAGGGGCTGAGCTCCAGTGGAGGTGTTTGGGATGTGAATCCCCTCAAATGCATTTTAGGTTTTGGTAGTTGTGTCTGGGGCCCCTGAGATGAGTCTGCTATGTCTGTGTCTGTTTTCCACATCATTATCATTGCACTAGGAGATTTTAACTTGTTCATTTTTTGGATCAGGCTCTTAAACATATATAGACAAGTTTACCAAAAAGTAGTAAATCTATACCCATAGAAGTACTCCATGAATGGGTGCAAATTGACTTCATTTACAATCATTGACAGTAGTAAGCTTGGAAATGTGGCAGGTAACTATAACTCACATCCTCGCCATGCACTGTTAATTATCCCACATAGTACATCACTCATGGCATCTTCTAAGACATTATTGATAAAATCACTTCAATGTTTGCAATGAAAGTATTAATGAGAAAACTGTGCATGGTAGGGGCGCAAGTCGCAGTTACCTTAAGACACGGGTGATAGTTACTTGAGATAACTATTATAACTGGTTAATTTCTGTGTTTTTTAAAGGTTAAAACGTTACGTTGTTACTTAACATTTCACCTAACTATAACGCTAATTTAACCTTAGGTTTTTTTCTGTGACTATATATATCTAAACAAGCTCAACAATGAAATCAACCCCAAGTCAGATGACCTAGTATCTTTTTCGATGGTGGTATGTATTCGGATGGGGAAAGCCCGTAACATTGTTACAAACAGTTCCCTGATGGTACCAGATTTTAGTTGATTTTAAAATGTTTATATCCACACAGGTGCCCAGGGTGAATTATCACATTGCAGACAATGGAGTAGGCCTGTTCTCTTCTAAGACTAAACATTTTGTTGATAGTTATATAAATATACTGTATTAAGTTCCGTAAACTAACGACTGTAGTAGTGGCATGATGCAGACGGTTTATGATTCAAGATATCCAACAGTTGACTAGAAAACTCTTGTTCCTGTAGAAAATATCAACAGTTAAGTCAAAAGGGATCTGCCCACTGGGGTAGGATTACTGAATTAATTATGACGAGGTATCAATTCTGTGTCCACTACATACTACATCTATAAATCATGCAAAGTATTATGTAATTGACATAAGTGATATCTTACCTGTATGAGTAGATATATTATGAAAGTGGCCAGGTATTTTATTTGATATAGATAAAGGGTAATATGCATAAGCAATTTGCCAATTAGTATGAATTTAGCAATTGCTTCAAATACATTTAAATGTAATAATGTCCAATTGTATCACAGGATGATTCTCTGTTGCTGTTGCACAAAAGATATTAACAGTGCTACAAGGAAAATGTAATGGGTGGATGTTTAAATTGAACATTCAAAGACGGCTGCCTCATATTATGGCCATAAGACTTCCGAAGAGAGTCCTATATTGTTGTTTATTTCAGCATGAGCATCTGTAATGGTTACGTTATGACTGCCTCCTTGACCCAAAACAAAGGATTGTCAGCTGAACTGTGTCAGGGCTTGCAGCCGTGGAAATACATCACTTAGTTTTTGAAATACAATACAATAATGGTACAAGAAACATATTGTTAATACATTGTTCCAACATTTAATAAACATTATTTAATAGAAAATTATTTTGCTAATGTTTAAAATGTATTGTTTACAGCATATCTTTTAATTTGTAAGCAGTTATTAATATTATATTTCCATTCATTTCAATGTAACTAAACACTTAATAAAAAACCTCCATTTCCGCTGCATTTTCTTTTTAACTTTAACTCTAGTCTACAGTCTTTTTGTTTCTTCAGTATGTGGGAGTGGTTAACAAGGACAGTGGTTCCAGGGATGTGGCTCTGTTTCAGGTAAGTGCATTCCTTTTTTTTACTTTTTGAACAATTAATACGAGATCAGGTGGTTCTGCAGTTAGGCTATTGTAGGTTAGTGGTTTTAGCTATAGTGGTTTGGCTAGTCAGGGTAAGTAAGTCATTATACTATGTTTAGTAGGTTTGTTAGGGCCTAGTCTCTTGTGTATTGAGTTTTTACATGATTGTATCAAAGATTATTCTAGTTATGTAATGTAGAAAGTGTTATTTGTTGTATTTTCATATTTGGCCATTGTTTATTTTGTGTCAGTGAATATTTGTTCTGTTACAGGTAACATCACCGATTATTTGAAAGGTATTTTGTTTGCAGGTGCCTTTTTATTTTTCAACAAAAATAGTTTTGATTTTTTTATGTCCATGGTTTTACTATTATTTCCTTTATATTTTTGCAGTTTTATTGTAATGTTCCTTTTTTTATAATACACATTATGGGCCCGATTCCGATGCAGTTAGGAATGGCTCCGACCCTCAGTTGGAGCCATCCTAACCGCATCGGACCTGCCAGTTCGGATTCCTTTCCGACTGAGCCATTCCAATGGGCTCTGTCGGAAAGGAATCCGACTCGGTTTTCCGGATGGCTTCCGACGGGCTCGGAGAGCCCGTTCGCCATCCGGAAAGCCTTCAGTACTCCCCCGGCCAGCTCTTTCCGGCCGAGGGAGCACAATAGCACTTTCCCACTGCCTTTTTGTGCCGGTATTTTCGGCACAAAAAGGCAGTGTGAAACTGTATTTGAGGGCCCCCAGCAGGGCCCCCATAGGTGCATGGCCGCTGAATGGTGGCCTAGGGGGCACCGCTGTTGATACCTGCACCCGGTGGCAGGCCCCTTGGGGTGCCTGCCACGGGGTGCAGGGATGAACTGCACCTCTGCACATAACGATGCGAGCATGCATTCCGTTCGGAATGCATGCTCCCATTGTTAAGTATAGGATTGCGACCGAACAGGGTTTGGTCCCATCCTACTTGCAGGTCTCTAACTAACGACAGGAGTTCGGTCGGTTACAGTTCCTGACCGATGTCGGACGGACTCCGGTCCGTCTGACATCGGAATCGGTCCCTATGTATTTTGGGGGCGAAAACAAAAGGTTAAAGGGACATAATAGTTAGGTGAAAATGTCAGTTAAAACATACCATTTTAAACAAAAAACACAGAACTTCACCAGCTATACTTATCTTAAGTAATTATAACTTGTGCCTTCGAGTAAATATAACTCTTGTCCTCGCCATGCACAGTCTTGTCATCAATGTTGTCTTTTCAGATGTTGCATACATGTTATCAATGATGTCATAGATCATGTCATGAGTGATTAAATATATGGGGTAATTAGCAGTGCATGGCAAGTGCGCAAGTTATAGTTACTTTAGGTCATGTGTAATAGTTACTTACGTTGTCATTGAAATTTTTACTATAATTTTACTTTAACCTTTGCAAAGTGCGTTGTGTCACTGTAACCTTAGGATTTTACAGTGAATATATGAACTCATACCTCTGGCTGGTGCCCTAACCCCCTGCAGCACACAGCCTTTGACCATGCATGGCATGAGGCTGGGTGCAGAGCCTGGATGCCCTTGCATGGCGTGTGGTTGGGTGCAGGACTTGGCTAGCGGCTTATAACCATAATCAAATGTTTATTTTATAAATTCACACATTGCAATGTTTAATAAAAGTGATTGTCATAAAATATTTTTAATAAAGCAGTTCTAAAATATAATCAACATGTCTTTGAAACTTTTTTTAAACATTTTTCATACCACAAAATGCAACCCTAGTACCCCCCACCAGGTGACACTGCACTCCTACTGAAGAGCATACAGCTCCAGCTCATAATGCTTTAAAAAAATGGTATGCTCTCCTGGGGTCATGGATTCAAATACCCAGGAGACTTACTGTGTTTTGTTTAATATTTCTGACGGGCTGTCACACTGCCCTGCGGTTCCCCACAACATTAAAAAAGGGTTAATGGTGCCCCTGCAATTCTAGGGGCAACACCATGATGGAAAGATTAAATTTGAAAAGACCTAGGGCATTATGGGGAGCTCCTTGCAGAGAGCAGAGAATAATAAATGAGCAGCTCATGTTGCTCATTTATTCTTTTTTCATATTTTAGTGGTTGAACTGATGGCCACCCGGGGTACCAACAACATGCACAAATTTTTGGAGGCTGCGAGGGAGGCCTTGATGGCTCCTCGGCCAGCAGCCGTCCCTGGTGCAATGGGAGCCGATTTAATTTCTTTGCTTCATCCGAGACAGTAGCAGCTTATTTCTGTCCTCCTGCCCAGGTGAGTGCAAAATTGCGTTTCCTGCATGGGAAAGTGTGGGCAAGGAATAAAATTTATATTCCCTACCCGCACTCTACTGAGGAGGGAACACAGCAATATTCTGTGGAATGGGGTCCCCGGTACCCTGCACCACTCATCAAGCCCTGGGGAATGGGCTCCTTGGGGCCTGTGAATGGCACACAGCAGGGACCCAAATGACCCCAAGCCAAAATGTAAATGTCTGCCTCATGGGATGCTGTCCCCAGTGCCTATAAGGAGATTAGTGAAGGGGACATGACAGTCCCCCTAAAAAACTTGAATGGCTCCGAGGTGTGGGTACCCGGGGCCTTCTTAAGACTCAGGGAGGATGGCCCAGGAAGGGGGGGCACATGCCCCTTTTTTTTTAATTAAAATAGGCCAGGGAGATGGGTCCCCAGGATCTTGTTAAGGCTCTGGGAGTGTGGCTGCATGCCCCCTCCTCTATATATTTATCCACCCTAGGGGAATGTGTCCCCGGGGCCTCCAGAAGCCTCAGGAAAGGGGGCTGTTCACCCGCCTCCCTACAAAATAACTTGCTCCCAACCACCGGGCCCTGGCCGTCATGGGTGTCCTATATTTAACATGCATGAAAGGCCATGTTTTTTATAAGCAGGACAGTGAATCCGCAAATCCTCTAGGGATCTGCCATCCTGTCAAAAAAATAGATTTTTTGCCCAATGGTGGAAGATCCCTCTGAGATACCCCCACAAGGTCTAGGGGGCCAGGGTACCCCTAACCAGCCCCCTATATTTTTTCAGGAGAGAAGACAGTGTCTCCGAGACCTAAAATGTCTGCGGTCAAGTCTTTATTTGATGTGTGGTAGCTAATCAGATCTTATATGTAGGTCTGTCGAATCTGTGAATCATTTGAGGCATGAAATATACAATTTATTTACATTTTCATTTCTGTAAAACTACTGAACAGATTTACACCAAATCACAAACACATTTTTGGAGCCCCCACATATTTCTCAGCCCCCGGTTCATGATTCAAGGAAGAAGCTGAGGTGGATGAAATTTTTATTTGGAAAGTTTTGTGAAGATTCGTGAAATGGGGCCAAAGTTATTAGCAAACCAAAAACGCTCTCTCTAAGGAAAAGTAGACCTACAATAAGTACCTAGTAGATACTGTCACTAGGTAATATATATATATGCTGACTATTAACAGTCTTATAAATCAATTAGTACAAAATGTGACAGAGGTCATGCAATACCAGGCGATAATTCACCATTTAAAAATGGTACATTAAAAGTAGGTTCAAAAATAAAGTGTTAGTGCAATATTTGTCAGGAACCTTTCTGGAGTATGTCTTATAATACGTAGTCAATACTACTGTAATACAAACTCAATCCAAAAAATAATGTACAAAACCAATTATTGTTATTGCATCCATGTTCTTCTAACCTCAGAACACAGGTACCAAATATTGTGACTTGCTTATTCCATCAAGCAATATTAATCAGCAGTCGTAATGTGCCTGGAATAAACGTAATAATGCACACAAAATTCATAAATGTACACATATAGAGAAATCCATTATATTGCTCAGTCAAATCAATATGAGGGTCACACTCATGCATTGATTAAAACCAGTCTGTAAAATCGAAATACTGTGATTATGTGCAAAACAAGCAGAAAAATTATAAAACCTTATTTGTAAACTGAGAGCAAAAAGTATAGACATAGTATACAAATAAGTTCACTGATGTGGGAGAGACTCAGAACAATCACTTGAACAACGCATTAAGATGTCATTATCATGATACAAGTGTATGGTGCAAATGACGAAAAGACTAAAAGACTACAGGAAGTTATGCATGTCTTCACTTGTGTTCAAACCATTGGGCATTTTTGTATTGAAGGCCAGAATGAAGTGAGTTTCCCGTTGACGCAAAAAAAATTCTCGATTCCCTCCCCGTCCGGGAATGGGAACAGCACCTAATACAGAATACTCAAAGTCTTTAAGTTTATTCTGATGAACCAATTTAAAGTGCCTGGCAACAGGATAGTTATGGTCGGAGTTCACAATGGCCCTAACATGCTGTAGAATCCGTTTATGCACTGGGAGCTTAGTGCTCCCTATGTACTCAAGGCTGCAGGTACAGCGTAGTTTGTATATTGCATATTCAGTGCGACAGGTAAGATGTTCCGTGATTTCTATTCTTTTATCACTAAATGCAGTTACATAGTGCGTTGCATAAGTCACAAAAGTACACGCGCAACATGAATTGCACTTGTAGAAACCCCTTTTGGTAAGCCATGTGCCTTTGGATTTAATCTCAGGGCTTGATTTAACTAAGGCATCCCTCATGGCGGGTGCCCTCCTGAATGTGATGGCTGGCAACGTAGGTAAAATGGGTCCTAATGTTATGTCCGTCAGTATTATCGGCCATTGAGAATAGATAATTTTGCAGATTCTGTGCTACTGTTGACTAAAGGTAGTGATTAGTCTAACATTACGCTTATCAATATCGGTGTCATCAGAATGAAGAGCCAGAGCAGAAGCACAGTTGTGTTTGGGTGAAAGCAATTCCTCTCTAGGTAAGTCATTAGCTTTTTTCAATGCTTGAACCAGCTGGGACATCTTAAAACCTCAGTCCAGGAACCGACAAAATGCCTCCTGTTGACATACTTGGGAATCAGTATCCAGACTGCAAATTCAGCGGATACGCACAAATTCGCCATAAGGTATACATCTGATCAAATGGCGGGGATGCGAACTGTCCGCATGTAAAATCGAATTACCTGCAGTTTGTTTGCGATGGAGCTTTGTGTGGATTTTGCCCTCACTGATATACAAGAGAACATCTAAAAATTCCATACTCTGATTGTCTATAGTGGCAGTAAATGTAAGATTTTGCTCATTAGAGTTAATAGCTGTAACAAACTCGCTGGCGGCTGCTTTAGTTCCATCCCAAATTAAACAGATATCATCTATGTAGCGCCAGTAATGCTTCACATGCCTATACCAATCCTCATGCTTGGTCATGAGGACACACCTCTCCCACCAGCCAACATGGAGACATGAATAGCTGGGGGAGAAGCATGCCCCCATAGCCACACCTCTAAGCTGTTGGTATACATCCTGATTGAATGCAAAATAGTTATTAAATAGGCACAGTTCTATCATCTCAATTACCATACAGTTGTGTTCCTTCATACTGATATCTCTGTTATCCAAGAAGTACTTAGTTGCAGCTAAACAGTCAGAATGATTAATACTTGTGTACAGAGATTCAATGTCCATAACTACAAGCTAGTAGCTAGGTTGCCATACCACCTCATTGATCTTTCTCAGGAAGGCCGTTGTATCCTTTACATAGGATGGCAAGGAGACGACATGGGGCTGTAAAAAATAGTCCACATATTTGGACACATTTTCCAACATGCTTTTTTGGGCTGAAATAATAGGTCGTCCAGGAATCGGGACTGTCTTCTTATGAACCTTTGGAAGGAAATAAAGAATGGGAGTGACAGGATACTCTACTTTCAAAAAGTTCAATTCGTCTTTGGTAAGAAGCCCCATCCTTTTCCATTGTAAGAGGCATTTATGTACTTTATCTTGGACCAGCCATATTTCCTGTTTTGAAGACTTTCTGTAACACAGGGCATCAGACAGATGGCGCTTAGCTTCAGTCAAATATTGAGTTCTAGGCCATAGAACTACGTTCCCGCCCTTATCAGATTTATTTATGACAATGTCATGACAATGTCATGATTACTTTTCAGTTTGTTGATCAGAGAGTAGTATTGGGCATTCTTATAGTTCCTGCGATGTTGACTTTACATCATGGTCTTATTGAGATGTTTAAGTTCCTCTATGACTCTGTCATTGAAGATGTCCACCGCGTCTTTTGGCATCAGTGGAAAGAATGTCGATACTGTGCGAAACGGATTTGTGGCTGCTTTATTTGTCATGATACCCATTGCAGACATAGCTTGTTGTGTAGATTCATTAGAGCTATCAGTAGATAGTGAATGCAGGATCTGTAAATTTGGTATATATATATATATATATATATATATATATATATATATATATATATATTACCTATTGGCGGTCACCAGTAGGTAGTTATAGTTAGGACCTTGTTTCTATTCAAAAAGTGTTTTTTCTTTTGCCATAATCTTTGGCGCCGTTTGACGAATCTTCGCGAAATTTTCAAAACTAATGGCCCGCTCCGGTCAGCTCCTGTCTTGAAAGTTTAGGGGTGATTTGTCAAGCGGGGGCCGAGAAAAAAGGGGGGTCCCAAAACACGTTTGCCCCATGCTAATTTCCATAGGAAATTTTGGAACAGGCTACAGCCCGAACTGCTGAACGGAATTACACCAAATTTGGCAAAAAGGTAGCTCTTGTTTCAGAAAGCAACCTTTTTTTAAATGGTGTAAATCCGTTCAGTAGTTGCTGAGAAATTCAAAAAATAAAAATATCGATAACTGAGCACCGAGGAGGAGTCGCGACTCCTCCTGAGCACAGCTCAATTCTGATTGGCTGCCAACACTCCAAACCAGAATGTGTTGGTGGCCGGTTACCGAGTCACAAGAAAAAGGAAAAACAAAAAGGTAAAAAACAAGAAAAGGGGACAGGGTAGAAACACCCTGACCCCCTAGGGCTGCTCAGGGGGTCCCACAAGGACCCCCAGGCCCAAAAAAAGCATTTTGTTTTAATAATTTCAGCCGAATTCACGCTGGGTGTGCGAATATGGTCGAAACTATAAAAAAAACGAAGCGTGGGCTCCCGCGCTTCGTTTGTTGAAAAGCCCCGGGGTGGGCCAGGTCCCGGGGGCAATTCTAAATTAAGGTGTGGGGGCCCATGGGGGCCCCCACAGCCCCGGGGACCACCACCTCCCAGGGGCTTTGTTAAAATTGGTTGGTGACAAGCGAGTGCCGAAGCGACCAGCGCCGCGCTAAGTCGTGGGGAAGTCTTCGATGAGCGGAGGCTTGAGGTTCCTGGGTGGTAGAATTGCAAAGAAGGTGGTAGGGTGGCTTCCTCAAACAAAATAAAGTGTCTGAAAAGGAGGTGTGAATAATAAGATCGGCGGGGTACTTGGACCTATCGTCTATGGTTCTTTAAATAAACTGAGCCCATGTTTTTCGGATCCTCTGCAGTGTTTCCACTGTATTCATTATTTGTTAAGGGGTGGTGTGCTTGTCTTTGGTTTAACCGCGTGCAGCTTTGTGTTGGCGCAGGTCGAGGTTTTGTGAGACTGCAGTGTGATAGCTGTTTACACAGTGACTCTCGCCCCTTACATTACAACAGGAGGTACTGGAAAAAGTAAATATTTTATTGCGTGAATATTCTTGTGTTTGCATTTTGTAATTTATGTTCATTAATGGCGTCAACGTACTAGTGTAAATATAACGTGTCAGACGGCTGACTGTAATGTTTCTACAGTTACTTTAGAATGGTTGCATTCGTCGTCCTCCTCCTACCACCAAGCCTGTGAATATCTAGTCGGGAATAGTTACTCTGCCGACGGAACACCTGCTCATGGCTTGGGGATGCTGTCCACCTTTTAGGAGCAATCCATGTTAGTGGCTGCATTGTGCACTAATTGGCTGTATCGTTTTTGAGTCCTCAGACCGTTATCCCGTAATGGGACCGAAAAGGCGGTACTGTACAGTAATTGCCTTTTTAGACAGTGCTGCATCCCAATTCGATTTTTTTTTTCTTTTCTACATATCCGGTCATTTGTCCTATTATCTTTGCCCTAACCCCCCCCCCCCGACCTCTGTCTGCCGGTGTATGTTGTAAGCTGATAGACGATCCTCCACATATATATATATATATGAGAATGGTAACTATAAAACTACATCCTCCAGAATGCAAAGGGGCACTTGTATATCCAAACAGGAAATGATGTAACAACTGTTTGAATACTTGTATGGGGTGGTGACAAGTGGTCGGTTGATCGTGAGCAAGGTATCTGTGAATACCGAAACGCGTAGATCGTTTTATCGCCTATATCCCTGCAAATGAAGGATCAATAAAGAAAATAAACTAAAAATTGCAAAAGTACTACGGGAGTGCGACCCGTTTTTCCTCCTGACCGGGACGATTGTGTGAAAATATATATATATATATATATATAATCTCCTCGCCGACTTGACCCCACCACCGTCCTTCTCGCACTGTTAATATTCATATTCCACATTAGGCAAGAGGGTGGCCGCGCTCTTTGACTCCTATATCTGATGTGTGTGATTTCGGCAGGTTTATATGGGAGTGAAGCCCCTGTGACAAGATCCATTCTCTGTTCTTTTCAAGTTCTCATGCCTCATATATAGCAGCGCCGTTACCACTTTTTCAAACTAATTATATAGTTTCTCTGTGTCTCACATCTTTTACAAGAACAAGCAATGGTGCCATGTTTACATGTACTTTCAATCAATCAATCAATCATGTCACTTATAAAGCGCACTACATACCCGCGAGGGTCTCAAGGCGCTGGGGGAAGAGGGGGGTGGTGCTGCTACTGATCGAAGAGCCAGGTCTTGAGGAGTCTTCTGAAGGCCAGTAGGTCTTGGGTCTGTCGGAGGTTGGTGGGGAGGGTGTTCCAGGTCTTGGCGGCGAGGTGGGAGAAGGATCTGCCGCCGGCGGTCGTTTTCCGGATGCGGGGGACTGTGGCGAGGGCGAGGCTGGTCGAGCGGAGCTGGCGGGTGGGGGTGTAGAAGCTGAGTCGTCTGTTGAGGTAGGCTGGTCCGGAGTTGTGGAGTGCTTTGTGTGCGTGGGTGAGGAGCTTGAAGGTTATCCTCTTGTTGACAGGGAGCCAGTGCAGGTCTCTCAGGTGGGGTGTGATGTGGCTGTGTCGGGGGATGTCGAGGATAAGACGTGCAGAGGCGTTCTGGATGCGTTGCAGCTGTCTCAGGAGCTTAGCCGTCGTTCCTGCGTAGAGGGCGTTTCCGTAGTCCAGCCTGCTGGTGACGAGGGCCTGGGTGACTGTTTTTCTTGTTTCGGTGGGGATCCACTTGAAGATCCTGCGGAGCATTCGGAGGATGTTGAAGCAGGATGAGGAAACGGCGTTGACCTGCTTAGTCATGGAGAGGGTGGGGTCGAGGATGACCCCTAGGTTGCGTACGTGGTCGGTGGGTGGCGGGGCTGTTCCCAGTGATGTTGGCCACCAGGAGTTGTCCCAGGCTGAAGGGTTGGAACCAAGGATGAGGACCTCCGTCTTGTCCGAGTTCAGCTTCAGGCGGCTGGTCCTCATCCATTCGGCGACGGCCTTCATTCCTTCGTGGAGGTGGGCTTTGGCGGTGTGAGGGTCTTTGGTGAGGGAGAGGATCAGCTGGGTGTCGTCGGCGTAGGAGATGATGTTGAGGTTGTGCTGTCGGGCGACGTGGGCGAGGGGTGCCATGTAGATGTTGAACAGCGTTGGGCTGAGGGAGGAGCCTTGGGGTACGCCGCAGATGATCTTGGTGGCCTTGGATCGGAAGGGGGCGAGGCGGACGCTTTGTGTTCTGCCGGAAAGGAAGGATGTGGTCCAGTCCAGGGCCTTCTCTTGGATCCCGGCGTCGTGAAGGCGTGTTCGTAGTGTGTGGTGGCAGACCATGTCGAAGGCGGCTGATAGGTCCAGGAGGATGAGGGCTGCTGTTTCTCCGTTGTCTAGCAGGGTCCTGATGTCATCGGTGGCGGCGATGAGGGCGGTTTCGGTGCTGTGGTTGCTGCGGAAGCCGGACTGGGAAGGGTCCAGGATGTTGTTCTCCTCGAGGTAGCGGGTCAGTTGTTTGTTGACGATTTTCTCGGTGACCTTCGCGGGGAACGGGAGCAGAGAGATGGGTCAGAAGTTCTTGAGGTCCTTGGGGTCTGCCTTGGGTTTCTTGAGTAAGGCGGTGATCTCGGCGTGCTTCCAGCTTTCCGGGAAGGTTGCTGTCTCGAAGGAGATGTTGATTATTTTCCGGAGATGGGGCGCGATGGCTGTACTGGCTTTGTTGAAGATGGTGTGAGGGCACGGGTCTAGCGGTGAACCGGAGTGGATGGTGTTCATGATCTCGCTGGTGTCCTCGTCGTTGATGTTGGTCCAGGAGAGCAGGCGGTTGGTGGTTGTGGGGGCAGTGGTCTCGGTGGTTGCCGGGGCGGTCGTGGTGTTGAAGCTGTCGTGGATGTCGGCGATTTTGCGGTGGAAGGAGGTGGCCAGTGAGTCGCACAGGTCTTGCGACGGCTGGATGTCGTTGGTGTTGGAGAGTTCCTTCACGATGTTGAAGAGCTCTTTGCTGTTGTGTGCGTTGTTGTCTAGGCGGTCTTTGAGTGAGGCCCTTTGGCGGATCTGATGAGGTGATGGTGATTGCGGGTGGCGCTCTTGTGGGCGGCGTAGCTGTCCGCTGTCCGCTGTCCGTTCGTGGAGCCAGATCTTCTCCAGTTTTCGGCATGTTCGTTTGGAGGCCTGGAGGTCTTCGGTGAACCAGGTGGCTTTCTTGCTGGTGTGGCTGTTGGGCGGATTCTTGAGCGGGGCGAGGGTGTTGGCGCAGTCGTCGATCCACTGTCTGAGGTTGCGGGCGGCGGTGTCGGGGTCGGAGGGTTTGGCGGGTGGGCTCAGGGCGAGGGTTGTGGTTAGCTGGTCTTCCGTGACTCTGCTCCAGCAGCGGCGAGGCATTTGTTCGGTGCGGTGGTGCGTGGTGGGCTTCCTGTAGGTGAAGTGGATGCAGTGGTGGTCAGTCCAGTGGGGTTCGGAGGTGTGGTTGAAGGAGACGTGTGGGCTTGCGGAAAAGATGGAGTCTAGCGTGTGGCCGGCGGCGTGGGTGGGTGTAGTCACGAGCTGTCTGAGTCCGAGGGTGGCGAGGTTGTCGATCTGGGTGGTGGAGTTGGTGTCCTTGTTGTTCTCGAGGTGGAAGTTCAGGTCCCCGAGGAGGATGTAGTCCGTGGAGGCGATGGCGTGTGTGCTGACGAAGTCAGCGATGGAATCGCTGAACTGTGGTCGGTGTCCGGGGGGTCTGTAGATGAGGGTTCCTCTGAGGGTGGTGTTGGGATCGGTGTGGATCTGGAAGTGCATGTGTTCGGCGGTGCTGAGGGTGTCATCGGTGTTGGTTGAGACTCTGAGGGTGTTCCTGTGGACGATGGCGATGCCTCCTCCGACTCCGTTGGTGCGGTCCCTGCGTGTGATCTTGTATCCGTCCGGGATGGCAATGGCGATGTCGGGGCTGAAGCGGGATTCAGCCAGGTCTCCGTCAGGAATGCGACGTCTGGGGAGGTTGAGTCGAGAAGGTCCCAGAGTTCGATGGCGTGTTTGCGGGCGGAGCGGGTGTTGAGGAGGATGCATCTGAGGTAGTTGGGTTCTTTCCTGGGCGGTGGTTTGGTGGGGCGGGTGCTGGCGAAGCTGCAGTTCCGGCAGGTGAAGGGCCCTTGGGTGCGCTTCGGGGTGGCCTGGTAGCAGGCGTGATCTTTTCCGGGGTTGAGTGCGTGGAGGGTGCTGGCGTCGTATCGGCGTCTGTTGATGTGGCGGGCGCGGGGATGCCCGGACCAGGGGTCTGGCGCTGGGCGCGGCCACGGCGCGGACGGGCGCAGACGGGCTTGCCTTAGGTGCGCCTTGGCGCGCCAGCGGCGCGGCCGCACAGCGGCCGCCATAAATGGGGAGGTGGGAGGGAGGAGCAGGGAATGGGGCAGCGAATGGGCAGTGAGGGGGCGGGGCCGCAGGCGCAGCAGCGGGAAACAGGCACAGAAAGGAAAAACGATCACAATCAGGGGCAGCAAGGGGGCACAGAAAGGAAAGAACGAGCACAATCAGGGGCAGCAAGGGGGCACAGAAAGGAAAAAACGAGCACAATCAGGGGCAGCAAGGGGGCACAGAAAGGAAAAACGAGCACAATCAGGGGCAGCAAGGGGGCACAGAAAGGAAAAAACGAGCACAATCAGGGGCAGCAAGGGGGCACAGAAAGGAAAAACGAGCACAATAGGGGGCAGCAAAGGGGGCACAGAAAGGAAAAACTAGCACAATCAGGGGCAGCAAGGGGGCACAGAAAGGAAAAACGAGCACAATCAGGGGCAGCAAGGGGGCACAGAAAGGAAAAAACGAGCACAATCAGGGGCAGCAAGGGGGCACAGAAAGGAAAAACGAGCACAATCAGGGGCAGCAAGGGGGCACAGAAAGGAAAAACGAGCACAATCAGGGGCAGCAAGGGGGCACAGAGAGGAAAAAACGATCACAATCAGGGGCAGCAAGGGGGCACAGAGAGGAAAAACGAACACAATCAGGGGCAGCAAGGGGGCACAGAAAGGAAAAACGATCACAATCAGGGGCAGCAAGGGGGCACAGAAAGGAAAAAACGATCACAATCAGGGGCAGCAAGGGGGCACAGAAAGGAAAAACGATCACAATCAGGGGCAGCAAGGGGGCACAGAAAGGAAAAACGATCACAATCAAGGGCAGCAAGGGGGCACAGAAAGGAAAAAACGATCACAATCAGGGGCAGCAAGGGGGCACAGAAAGGAAAAAACGATCACAATCAGGGGCAGCAAGGGGGCACAGAAAGGAAAAAACGATCACAATCAGGGGCAGCAAGGGGGCACAGAAAGGAAAAAAACGAGCACAATCAGGGGCAGCAAGGGGGCACAGAAAGGAAAAACGATCACAATCAGGGGCAGCAAGGGGGCACAGAAAGGAAAAAACGATCACAATCAGGGGCAGCAAGGAGGCACAGAAAGGAAAAACGATCACAATCAGGGGCAGCAAGGGGGCACAGAAAGGAAAAAAACGAGCACAATCAGGGGCAGCAGCAGGGCACACAGACGGAGCAGTGTGGTGGGGGAGCGACCTACCAGTCAAGGTCAGGGGTCTGTTTGATAGCCATGGGCAAGCAATAAAGTTCAGTTGGTTAAGATGGAGATGTTGGAAAATCCCATCTGCTCCACTAAACTAAAAACAAATCCTTGCTAGTAACCTTTTCTTGGTTACACCTTGTTCAGAAACCTCTAGTGTGTTTTTTATTTTATTATTCTTGAATTACATCACCTCATCTCCGATGATCTACTCCTACTGTGATCTTTTCCGTTAATTATTTTGTGTCTATTACCTTCCACTATTACCTTTGATCAGTTAATTCAAGTAATCACAGCTATGCTCCATCTCCTCTATTCCTACAGGGGATAGGATTTGGCATAAGGGCTATAGCTGCAGACTTTAAAACTGGTTAACCAGGTTCGAGTATCTGCATTGGCCCAGCATCCTGTGGTTCTGGGCAAATCACTTAATATCCCTGTGCCATTAAAATATAAAATGAATGTGTAACTGGTGCTCGTGTTGGGTTCTCGCTATGTAAAACTCAAGTCAATACAAATGAGTCTGTACACAGGTCATTCATTTACTGTAGTTTTATTCATAACCCCCCTCCCTCCATTGTACACATACTTTAGTTATACGTTGTGCATCCAAAGTGCATTTAGTTCACTGAGCTCACCCCTTCCATGATTACTCATTCAGGTTCATGTCTGCTTCAGTGCTGTCCCACAGAGGAGTCCTTGTTTCCTCACCTAAACCATAGGGGCTTTTTCACCTGCCCCAGATGTTTTTGGAATTTCTCAGCAGCTGCTTCTATTGTACAACATCCTCTCAGCCTCTATACATCTGCCCATCCCAATTATCGTTTGTTGGCACCAGTTTGCTGGCTCATTCTGGGGCTATGTCTCTTAGCTGTGATAAAGCCTGGCATGTCTTCCATCTGGCCTAGGTACCTCGCCTATGTCGCTCTCAGTTTCTGGAGGCAGTCTGCTTAGTTAATTGGAGTCTTGTGTATTGACAAGATCACCGTTCAGTTCCAGGTTACCCTAGTTGCAAGGGGGGTGTAACCTGCCATGTCTGTCATCCCCAACGTCCCAAACCCAATTTTTTTGTTGCCCTGTCTGGCACTGAGCATGGTCTGGGTTAGTAGCAAGAGATCTCCTTTCTATGTATGCAACTCCATTTGTTCAATTTCCACCCTCAGAGACGAGTCATCTCTCTGTGGATATGCTCAGTTGTTTATGACCTGCTGGTTGGATGCAAGATAATAAGCCCTTGTATGTAGCAATTATATTGACCTACTTAATGTCTGAAGCGCTATTCTGGGTCTACCAACAGTTCATAACAATGGACATTGTTCTCTGCCCAGCCACATTAAAAAGGCCTCCGGTAGTGTGAATGGAGTATTTTGCATGGCCTAAATAATTTTTGGTAGTGTGATCATCTTAACCATTGCTATCCTGAATGACAGTGAGCACCATCTCCACGTGTCTGCCTGCCACGCAGTCATAAATACTTTTACTCTTCTCAACAAATAGCATTTTTCATGCCATTGCTTTTCACTTCCATCTATTGATCTTGTATATGACTAATTTTCCACAGTTTATTTTATGCGGGTGTAGTTTCCCAAGTCGCTTAACAGTGAAAATATCATTGGGATTCATACAGTGGAGTCCACTCCATGAAGGAGGAGGGTGTCAGCATACAATAATCTCTTACCTCGCCTCCATCTGTTGAAAAATGCCTCACCCAATCACATGAACTGACCCAGCAGGCTAACAATTCTTTACACAGTGAACATAATAGTGGGGACAGTGGTCACCCTTGCCTGGTGCGATGTTCTAGTGCAAATAGTTAAGATGTAACCCATTAATTCTAACCACCACTCTTGGCATCTCTTTGCTTTTACTGTGTGAGTATGTTACATCTGTCAGCAATTTCCTACATTTAGTTTGTCATTCTCTCTAATCCGACTCCCCCAGGATATTGCATTTTTGCGAGTAGCAAAAAAAGAGCAAAATTGGCACTTTGGCACAAATCCAGCGATTATTACAAAACTTCCCGCATAATATTGGCATTTAAAAACACCAAGGCTGAGCCTCCTTTTGTTGGCTCTGCACTGAGCTGGGCCAATAAAAGGAGGGTGAACGACATGTGTTCAATTCCTCTGTCACCTGCCTGTGTTAATTAAAAAATCAATGTTTTGCTCAACACTCCACCAGGTCACAGACTGCCTTATCAGACTCTCCTGTAGTGCAGACCAATGATTGAACAGTTTTTTTTATGACAGTCACTTGTTCTGCTTTCCACAAAAGTAATACACGTTTTTCGATAAGTGATGAAAGTCACTGTCGATCCCTCTCTAATAACAAACATCACATCTACGACCTTCTCACAGATGCAAAACCAGACAGACTATTCATAACTGAATCATTTATTCCCAGTTTAGGCAAAAGCTTAAGACCTGGCTGTTCTCTCAAGCTTATCAGTAAAACTATCTCTTTACTCTCTGCACCGCCCCCTCGCCCTGAGCGCCATGAAACCGTTTTCGGTGTACGTGCGCTTAACAAGTACTTTTAACATAACATAACATAACATAACAATCATGGTTGGGAGATGATATGGCTCCAGTCCTGCATGAAGCTGTTCCTCTAGGCTATCAAACGATCACCCAAAATCGTATAGGCAAAAAAGGAGGTGGTCTAGCTGATGTGTTCAGGCAAACATTACATATCACTAAAGTTGACGACATCACCATAAAGAATTGTGAGGCTCTTCTCACCAGATGCAATCCTACACCGGCTTCCTCCTGTAACTTCCGGCCCCTTTACAGACCTCTACGTAGCAAGGCGACATTCCCAGACGCACTTCTAGACACAGTTTCAAACCTGATGACAATGCACTCCAACCTATGCATTTGGGTGACCTCAACATTTGGTTTGAAAAACCCAATATGACCCATCCAAAAACACTAATCACTGGCCTAGACGCACTGAACCTGCATCAGATTGTCCACAAACCCACACACATCACTGGACATATCCTAGATGTCATTTTTGCTAATACCAAACTAGTTACCTTTCAAACTATAACTCCGGTCACATGGTCAGACCACCACTTGCTTGCTTTCCAACATAAAACAACACTAAGCGACTCACCTAAAACTACCTTACATCCATCCACCTATCGGCCGTGGAACAAACTCAATTTGAAACACAACTAACATCCAGTACAAATCTGGAAACAATAAATTCTGTTAAAAAACTATATGAGTGGCTACAGGAAGCTTTTGACATCCTGATACCACTCAAAACCACACAACAGAACAAAAGAAAAAAAGGGCCTTGGAGAAACATAGAGATAAAAGACATAAAACAACAAATTAGAAAGCTGCAATGTACCTGACCCAAAACAAACACCAAACAAGACAAACTTCACCTACAGAAAATTAACAGATTATACAAATCAGCTATCAAAAAATCTAAGAAAAGGTACTATTCAGACAGAATTCAAGATGCTAAATGTGCAAATAAAGAAATCTATAAAATACTCAATGAACTTTGCAAACCATATTGCCTAGAAGGAACTCATCCTGTTACTCAAGATTTCACAGACAAACTGGCAAATCATTACAGTGACAAAGCAGACACATTGGACTCATACTTAAAACAGAAACAAAGTGCCAGCACTAACCCTTGTACAAAACAACAATCCAAGAATACTCCTAACCCAGCCTCTCTGTTCCTTCCAACACATCTCACACGTTGAATTTATGGACCTGGTCAAAGCAAGCAGGCCTGCCGGCAGCCCTTCTGACCCATGTCCACCACAAACTTTCAAGACAATTCTTTTAACAACCTCTGCTGCCACTCCAGTAAGAAGAATCATCAACGATTCCTTAACTACCGGAATATTTCTAGAAGAACTCAAAAAGTCACACATACGCCCTTTACTGAAGAAAACAAACTTGGACCCGCTGAACCCTGACAACTACAGACCCATTTCAAATGGACCTTTCCTGGGCAAACTGATAGAAAGAGCAGCGTTCGGCCAGATGTCACAATTCATTGAAGAGAATGACATACTTTCAGACTTCCAAACAGGATTCCGTCTGGGAAGAGGCACTGAATCTGCCCTCCTTACCATCTGGGATGACCTGAAGAATGCAGTAGACCGCAACGGGGTTGCTGCACTGCTCCTCTTGGACCTCTCGGCTGCCTTTGACACAGTTGACCATGACACTCTGAAACAAAGACTCTATGAAGCCCGCATAGAGGGAACTGCTCTAGACTGGATTGCGTCCTACCTTCAAAACAGAACTAATGTCATCCATACCCCACCTTTCTCGTCCAAACCATACTCCACAAAAGCAGGGGTCCCTCAAGGATCTATCATCTCGCCCATGCTTTTCAACATCTACAAGAAGTCATTACAGGTACTGATCAATCAATTTCACCTCATGTGCTATAACTATGCAGATGACACGCAAATACTCCTTCAGCTGGAATGCCCCAAAGACATTGGAAAATCCCCAATTTTCAGTTGTCTCAGAGCCGTGGGTCAGTGGATGACTTGGAGCCATCTCAAATTGAATGCTTCCAAAATGGAAATACTCACGTGTGGCGATTGGAAACATTATGACCCGCTTGCCGCCTGGCCTGATGAACTGGGATCACCGCCTAAAGTATTTAAGGAAGTAAGAAACCTCGGAATGACCATGGACTCCAAGCTATCAATGAATGCCCAAGTGGACAAACTAGCAAGATCAAGCTTTGTCACTATAAAATTGCTGCGACAAATTTTCCCTCATTTGGGATTTCCACACAAGGTCCAAGCTACCATCTCGCTTGTTCTGTCCAAACTCGATTACGCCAATAGCCTCTAGCACGGATCACCTTTAACAACCATGAAAAGACTTCAACGGATTCAGAACTCGGCTGCCAGACTACTCTTGCTTATCAAACCGCGAGACCACATCTCACCTGCCTTGAAAGCCCTGCATTGGTTACCGGTTGCCAGAAGATCCATGTTGAAGCTGCTTTGTATCACCCACAAAGCAATACATGGAATGGGACTGCTCTTCATCAGGAATAAAATCACCAAACACATTCAACAAAGGAACCTCCGCTCTAAAGGGGCACCTCGCCTCAAAATCCCAAGATACAAGAAAAAAAACATGGATGGCACATCCTTCTCTGTTCAAGCAGCCAAACTATGGAAATCTTTACCCCCCAACATAAGATCCACCGACAGCCACCTTATCTTCAGAAAACTTCTCAAGAATTGGCTTTTCCCCATATAAGCACCATACGCAAACAGAAATTTACTGCATATCCCTCTGTATATAAGCATTTATTTTCACTATAGATATGTACCTATCTTTGTGTATTGCTTTGTATAAACATGTAGAATAATTATGTTGTAAAAAAAAAAAAAATTAAAGTACAATAACACTTGAAAACCGGAGTTTATATGGTGCATCTTTGGTCTACATGTACTTGCTGCCATTGTGCATCTATGTACCTTCCATGTACTTGGATCTGTGTGCTTGTTACTTTTCTCCTGAAAAAGCATATCCAATGCACTACCCTATTTCTCATCCTGTACCTCTATCATTATCTTTAATCTACATATACTTACCTCCTTTATGCATCTATATACTTTCAATGTACTTATGGATCTATATATTTATCACTTTCTTCTAATTTAGCATTCCCAATGCACTACCCTATTTCTCAGCCTATACTTCTCTCAATATATCTTCTAGCCCAACTTTCTGACTCATCTCAAACTTCTTTCTACTACTCTTTCCAATGCACTACCCTATTTCTCAGCCTATACATCTATCAATATATCCTCTACATCCACTCTCTCATTTATCCCAAACCCCATACCACTACTATGATCCCCAAAATAACCCTTGCTAGACTCTCCCCTACTCTACCCCTCCTTGCATCATCTGATACCTCTTTTACTATACCGATCCCCCAAAAATAAACCCTTCTAAACTCTTCCCTCTGACTCTTCTCCTCCAAACCCCTTTTTACTCATCCAAAAGCCTCCTCCTACTGCTATGACCTAAAAAAAAAAATATCCAAATCCTTCACTCTTCTATCCCTCCACTATCCTTTTCAATAAAAATAACAGACTAACATGTTCACTTCCCAAATTTCATATTCCTCTATACTAATTCACCACTAATCCTTTATGGGTTCCAGAGTAGCGTGCTACTCGCCAATAAAGCGTTTCAACACAAGCGCTATATAAATGCAAACCTTTTTCCCTTTCTACCCCTCCCAAACCCTTCTCAATCCAAATAACTGACTAACATATCCACCACTCAAATTACTTTCATGTTTCATCATACTAATTCAACACTAATCCTTATGGGTTCCAGAGTCGCGTGATACTCGACAAAAAAGCGCTTCAAAACCCCATCAGGGGTAGCCAGCACTATATAAATACAAACCGCTTTCCCTCTTCTATCCCGCCGCCTACCCTTCTCTATCCAAATAACTGAATAACGTATCCACCACTCAAATTACTTCATATTTCACTATACTCATTTTCAACACTAATCCTTTATGGGTTCCGGAGTAGCGTGCTACTCGCCAGAAAAGCGCTTCAACACCCATTAGGGGTAACAGGTGCTATATGAATGCAAAACTTTCTTTCCCCTTCTATCCCTCCGCTATCTTTCTCACTCCAAATAACTGACTAATATCCACCACTCAAATTACTTTCATATTTCACCATACTAATTCACCACTAATCCTTTATGGGTTTCCAGAGTAGCGTGCTACTCGCCAAAAAAAAGCGCTTCAACACCCCATCAGGGGTAACAAGCGCTATATAAATACAAACCTTTTTTCCTCCTCTATACTTCTGCTATCCTTCCGAATCCAAATAACTGACTAACCTATCCACCACTTAAAATTACTTTCATATTTCACTATACTAATTCAACACTAATCCTCTATGGGTCCCGGAGTAGCGTGCTGCTTGCCGAAAAAGCGCTTCGACGCCTCGTCAGGGGTAGTAAGCGCTATATAAATGCAATTGCAATTACAATTACAAATACCTCCCCGGGGCTATAAGTAATAAATAGTGTGGGGGGGCTCGAGCCCCCCCACACCGCCCCGGGGTCCACCACCTCCCCAGGGCACTAAATATTCAAATGCGGGAGTCCGTTGTGGACCCCCGGGCCCCAGGGACCACCACTTCCCCGGGGCTTTAAACAGTTGGGAGGGGGGCCGCGCGGCCCCCCTCCTGGAGCCCTTGATGGCCCTGGGGACCGCCACCCCCCAGGCCCGGCTCCTGCAATCTCCCGGGGTGCCCACCCCCGGGACATTGCTGTTTGCTATGGCAGGGCGGGAGCACGGCTCCTGCCCTGCCAAGGCAAACTCTGCTTTGGTTTTTGGACGCGAGATCAGGAAACCTGCTCTCGCTTCCAAAAACCAAAGCAGATTGCTTTTGCACAAGGGGAACTGGATGTCAGCAGCTCCCCTTGTGCAAAAGCAATGCCAACTCCCGCAGGAGGCGGGGAGCCGACTGGGACCGTGGGGGGATTGGGGCTCCCCCACGGTCCCCAACGGTGAGGCCGCGCCCCGGGGGATGGGGTCCCCGGGGCAAGAAGTGGCCCGGGATGGGGGCCACGCGGCCCCCTCCCCTGTAATGAAAAAAAAAACTGAAAGGCCGGCCCAGGGGGATGGGGTCCCTGGGGCCATAAGTGGCACAGGGAAGGGGGGCCACGCAGCCCCCTCCCATAAAATAAGAACAAAAGAAAAAAAAGTAACTGGCAACTCGCCGGAGGCCCCACCCCCTCCCTGCATGCCCCTGCAAACGCGCCCCCTGGCGCGTTTTAAGTTGGGGAATTAAGTCCCCTTGAATACTGAGGGTCCCTGGGGGCCAACTAGCCCACCAGGTACCTTCAGTAAGCGCCATACAGCTGGTTTGCAGAGAGGTGGTCCAAGGCTGCGCCCCTGTTTACACCACTCTGCAAACGCGCCTCTTGGCGCACTGCTGGTGGGGCGATGAGGTCCTCTTGTTTGGTTCTTTCTGCACTGCTCTTGCCTCTTTCTGCATCCCTCTTGCCTCCTTTTGCACCTCTGTTGCTTCTTTCTGTACCTTTGTTGCTTCTTTCTGCACTTCTCTTGCCTCTTTCTGCACCCTTCGTGCCTCTTTCAGCACCTCTGTGGCTTCCTTCTGCACTTCTCTTCCTTCTTTCTGCACCCCTCATGCCTCCTTTTGCACCTCTGTTGCTTCTTTCTGCACTTCTCTTGGTTCATTCTGCACTGCTCTTGCCTCTTTCTGCATCCCTCTTGCCTCTTTGAGCACCCCTTTTGCTTATTTTTGCACTTCTCTCTCCTCTTTCTGCACCCCTCTTGCCTCTTTCTGCACCTCTGTTGCTTCTTTCTGCACTTCTATTGCCTCTTTCTGCACCTCTCTTGCTTCTTTCTGCACCTCACTTGCCTCTTTCAGCATCTCTGTTGCTTTTTTCTGCAGATCTCTTGCCTCTTTCTGCACCTCACTTGCGTCTTTCAGCACCTCTGTTGCTTTTTTCTGCAGATCTCTTGCCTCTTTCTGCACCCCTCTTTTCTCTTTCTGCACCTCTCTTGCCTCTTTCTGCACCTCTGTTCCCTGTTTCTGCACCTTTCCTGCCTGTTTATGCACCTCTCTTGCCTCTTTCTGCACCTCTGAGTTTGAGGCACTTTTAATCCCCCTGCCCTATTATGTACTAAGGCCTTACAGGGGAGGTAATGTCAATCACAGGGATACCCCAACCCATAGTGTACCCTAGTGTATGTAGGTGTTTTCACTGTATTCTAAGTGTCTTTCAGCATAGCACTGGCTCGGGGCCTGGTTAGTCAGAGTCAGTTACCACCAGTACCAGTCAGTAAAAAGTTGGGGGCACAGGATGACTTTGAAACAAGGCCTCTTTCTGCACCTCTGTTGGTTCTTTCTGCATATCTCTTACTTCTTTCTGCACTTTTCTTCGTCTTTCTGGACTTCTGTTGCCTGTTTCTGCATTTCTCTTGCTACTTTCTGTGCCTTTCTTCCTCTTTCTTCACATGTCCTACCTCTGTAGGCATAGTTAGAAATTAGCATTTAAAAACCTTAGACATTCACTGAAAAAACCATAGGTTTCAGGGACGTTATAGTTAGAAATTATCATTTAAAAAACCTCTGAAATTCACTGAAAAAACCATAGGTTTCAGGGACGTTATAGTTAGAAATTATCATTTAAAAACCTTTGAAATTCACTGAAAAAACCATATGTTTCTGGGACGTTATAGTTAGAAATTAGCCTTTAAAAAACCATAGTAATTCACTGAAAAAACCACAGGTTTCAGGGACGTTATAGGTAGTTGGACATTTCACTCGTACAAAACCAGAGAAATTCGGCCGTTATAGTTAGTTGAGCTAACTATAACTCGCGCCCCCGCAATGCACTGCTGATGATGTCACATATTACATCATTCATGACATGGTCAGTGACATCACTGATGACATCTCGAATGACATCACTGATGACATCACTGATGACATCATCCATGTGATAATCTGATGCACCTCCTCACACCCTAATATAACCTTTGATACACCCACTCTAAAATACAGACTACCATTTTCAAACCATAGACACACCAATACCAGTTACTGCATACCCACTCACTGATTCCTAGGTCTACACAAAAGTCCACTCATTCACCCATACAGTTACTCATTCATGCAATCACTCATCAATACAGCACTATCATATGCACTCATACACCTATACAGACACTCACACACCACCACTCACCCATAGAGTTACTCACACATCTAGTCAGTCATGCAAAGAATCAATCACACTCCCATTTACTCACCTATACAGTTATACACACACCACTTCACTTATTCATACAGATACTAACACATACTTACTCTCTTCTACAATCACTGACACAAGCACACACTCATCCATACAGCCACTCTCACAATCACTCACTTTCACATATAGTCATTTATATACTCCAACACTCACATATACTGCCTTTCACATATGTAGTTACTCACACATGTACCACTGAGACATCCATTCACTCACCAACACACCCATACACACACTCACCCACCCATACAGCCCTTTACAGATGCACTCTTGAACCCATACACCCAGTGAATCACCTACTCACACATCTATGCACAGAGTCACACAACCCCCCACCCACCCACAGAGACACTCAGGCACCCATACAGATACTCAGACAACCAATCAATAACTCATATAGACACTCATGTAGCTACTCACCAACCCATGCAGCCGCTTACACACTAACTGACAGACTAATACAGACATTCACACAGTTTAGTCAATAACCCATGCATTCAGTAAGACACGATTAATCACTCACTTATACAGTCAGTCACGCACCTACTAAATCATCCACTCAGACACTTATACACCCACTCATTCTTCAATACACCTTAGCATATATATATATAAAACATATTTAAACTTTACAGAAACACATAGTCACTGGATGATGTCATCAGTGATGTCATCAGTGATGTCATTTGAGATGTCATCAGTGATGTCACTGACCATGTCATGAATGATGTAATATGTGACGTCATCAGCAGTGCATTGCGGGGGCGCGAGATATAGTTAGCTCAACTAACTATAACGGCCGAATTTCTCTGGTTTTGTACGAGTGAAATGTCCAACTAACTATAACGTCCCTGAAACCTGTGGTTTTTTCAGTGAATTTCTATGGTTTTTTAAAGGCTAATTTCTAACTATAGCGTCCCTGAAACCTATGGTTTTTTCAGTGAATATATATATATATGACCCTGTGGAAGGATAACGCCGAAACGCGTAGGTCTATTGTTTTTTTTTGCACCTTATGTAAATTTTAAGAAATTAAAAAAGATTTCTGGTGACAGACAACCCTGTGACGCCTACTTTTCTTTCCCGCTGGAGAGACTGTGACTGATTTATCGATGCAGGAATTATATAAATAAATATATATATATATATATATATATATATTTATATATAATGCAATATATCTATATATATATATCTATATATATATACATATATATAATGCAATATATATATATATATATATATATATATATATATATTATCTACTGGCGGTCGTCAGTAGATAGTTATAGTTAGGACCTATTATCCATAGGAAATCCGCGACATTCTATTTGAAATAACGTTGACGCCGGTTGACGAATCTTCGCGAAAGTTTCCAACTTGTTGGGGCGCTCCGCTCCGCTCCTACCCTGAAAGTCTCATGTTGATTCGTCAAGCGGGGGCCGAGAAAAAAGGGGGGTCCCAAAACGCGTTTTCCCGATTCATTTTTCCATAGGAACCTTTAGTCGCAGCTACAGCCCGAACTGCTGAACGGAATTACACCAAATTTGGCAAAGAGGTAGCCCTTGGTTCAGACTGGTGCCTTTTGCTTAAATGGTGTAAATCCGTTCAGTAGTTCCTGAGAAAATCAAAAATAAAGTCACATATATATCTATGGCCGAGTAGGGTCCGCATACCCTCAGCGCACCCTGCGCGCACCGTCCCGATCACGAGCTGCATGCTAATTGGCTGTCAGCTGGCTGTCAACACTCCAAACCAGGAAGTGTTGGCAGCCATTTTGTCCCTCGGTAGAACCGAGGCACAAAAACAAGTGCGCAAAACGCACAAAGGGGGCAGGGTAGAAACACCCTGACCCCCTAGGCCTGCTCAGGGGGTCCATCAAGGACCCCCTGGGCAGAAAAAAGCATTTTTTTTTTTTTAAATCGGCAGGATGCGCTCAGGGTGCGCGGATCCCGCCGAGAAAAAAAAAGAAACAAGTGCGCAAAACGCACAAAGGGGGCAGGGTAGAAACACCCTGACCCCTAGGTCTGCTCAGGGGTCTCACAAGGACCCCCTGGGCAGAAAAAAGCATTTTTTTTTAAATAAAATCGGCGGGATGCGCTTAGGGTGCGCGAATCCCGCCGAAAATAAAAATCGAAGCGCGGTCTCCCGCGCTCGATAGTTAATTTGCCCCCGGGTGGGCCAAGTCCCGGGGGCATGGTGGGGGGTTAAATTTATGTATGGGGGCCTCTAAGGGCCCCCAAGCTCCGGGGACTGCCACCCCCGGGGCTTTAACAAAAAATGGTGCGGGAGGGCTCTTTGCCCTCCCGCTGCCCCGGGGACCGCCACCTCCCCGGGGCTTCTGTTTAAAAAAAAATTTAACCTGTGTGGGGGGGCTCCAGCCCCCCCACACGCCCCGGGGACCGCCACCTCCCCGGGGCACTAAAAAATTAAAAATGGGGGTCCGTTTTGGACCCCCGAAGCCCCGGGGACCACCACCTCTCCGGGGCTTTGAAAATGTGGGGAGGGGGGCCGCGCGGCCCCCCCTCCTGGAGCAGTGATGGCCCTGGGGACCGCCACCCCCCAGGGCTGGCTCCTGCAGTGTCCCGGGGTGCCTACCCCGGGACACTGCTGTTTGCAATGACAGGACGGGAGCCTCGCGGCTCCCGTCCTGTCATTACAAACTGCTTTGGATATTGGAGCGAGAGCAGGAAACCTGCTCTCGCTTCCAATATCCAAAGCTGATTGCTTTCCACATGGGGAGCAGCATGTTAGCTGCTCCCCATGTGGAAAAGCAATGCCGGCTCCCAAGGGACGCGGGGAGCCGGCGGGACTGTGGGGGATTGGGGACCCCCACAGTCCCCAACCAGAGGCCAGGCCCCGGGGGATGGGGTCCCTGGGGCCATAAGTGGCCAGGGAGGGGGCCACAAAGCCCCCTCCCCAAATTTAAAAAACGAAAAAAAAAGTGCAAGGCCGGCCCCGGGGATGGGGTCCCCGGGGCCTTAAATGAGCCTGAGGAGGGGGCCACGCAGCCCCCTCCAAATAAAAAATAAAAAATCGAGGCCATGTCCCGGGGGATGGGGTCCCCGGGGCCAATACAGGCCCAGGGAAGGGGGCCACGCGGCCCCCTTCCCGTTTTTTTTTTTTTAAATTTAAAAAAAAAAAAATGCTCAGGCCCCGGGGCATGGGGTCCCCGGGGCCAAAGTGGGCAGGGAAGGGGGCCACGCAGCCCCCTCCCATTAAAAAAAATAGAAAAAAAAAAACGACCGGCATCGTGCCGGAGGCCCCTCCCCTCCCTGCAGTACTCTGCAAACGCGCCCCCTGGCGCGTTTGCAGAGGGAGACAATTCCCCTTGAATACTGGGGGTCCCTGGGAGCCAACTAGCCCACCAGGAACCTCCAGTATGCGCCAGGGGCTGCGTTGCAGAGACGTGTACAGAGGCCACGCCCCTTTTACACCTCTCTGCAACGCAGCTCTGTGGTGCTTTTGGAGGTATATGGTGGGCTAGTTGGACTCCAGGGACCCTCAGGATTCAAGGGGACTTAATCCCCCAACTTAAAACGTGCCACGGGCGCGTTTGCACAGTGGTGAAGGGAGGGCGGGGCTTCAGGTGACATGTGTGCAAACAGGCCCCGTGGCGCGTTTTAAGATGGGGAATAAATTCCTTTTCAATCCTGAGGGTCCCTAGGGGCCAACTATCCCACCAGGTACCTCCAGTAAGTGCCACGGAGCTGCGTTGCAGAGTGTTGTAGAAAGGGGCGTGGCCTCTGAACACCTCTCTGCAACGCAGCCCCCTGGCGCATACTGGAGGTACCTGGTGGGCTAGTTGGCCCCTAGGGACCCTCGGGATTGAGGAGGAATTAATTGTCCAACTTAAAACGCGCCACAGGGCGTGTTTGCAGACATGTCACCTTAGGCCCCACCCCCTTCCTTCACCATTTTGCAAATATTCCTCTAAAATCAGCCGAACTACGAATTCCGATTTACTCACCTGTTATCAGGAGAGACCTCAGTGCTGCATCTTTCAGCCCAGTACTGATCCTGAAAAGTAATTCTAACCGTACTTACCAGTAACTTGAATTTCCTTCCATAGGATATCATTGCCTGCTTTTTGCTGAAAAATTTTCTAAGTGTCGATTTTTGAAACATACAAATATTCCTCTAAAATCAGCCGAAATACGAATTTCGATTTACTCACCTGTTATCAGGAGAGACCTCATTGCTGCATCTTTCAGCCCAGTACTGGTCCTGAAAAGTAATTTTAACCGTACTTACCAGTAATTTGAATTTCCTTCCATAGACTAACATTGACTGGTTTCACTTGGAAATTCTTCTAAGTGTGGAGTTTTGGAACTTTATAATATTCCTCTAAAATCAGCCGAAATACGAATTCCGATTTACTCACCTGTTATCAGGAGAGACCTCAGTGCTGCATCTTTCAGCCCAGTACTGATCCTGAAAAGTAATTTTAACCGTACTTACCAGTAACTTGAATTTCCTTCCATAGGATATCATTGCCTGCTTTTTGCTGAAAAAGTTTCTAAGTGTCGATTTTTGAAACATACAAATATTCCTCTAAAATCAGACGAAATACGAATTCCGATTTACTCACCTGTTATCAGGAGAGAACCCAGTGCTGCATCTTTTAGCCCAGCACTGACCCTGAAAAGTAATTCTAACCGTACTTAACAGTAACTTGAATTTTCTTCCATAGGCTAACATTGACTGGTTTCACTTGGAAATTCTTCTAAGTGTGGAGTTTTGGAACTTTATAATATTTCTCTAAAATCAGCCGAACTATGAATTCCGATTTACTCACCTGTTATCAGGAGAGAACCCAGTGCTGCATCTTTTAGCCCAGCACTGACCCTGAAAAGTAATTCTAACCGTACTTACCAGTAACTTGAATTTCCTTCCATAGGAATCCATTGTCTGGTTTTCAGCAGAAAAGTTTCAAAGTGTCGATTTTCACAAACTACAAATATTCCTTAAAAATCGCATGTGTGACTGAAACGCATTCTTTCAACTGTTTACAGGAGATGCACCAGTGCTGGTTCCAGGATCCACCACTGAGTAAGAAAAAGTAACGATAACACTACTTACCTGCTAAGTGAATTTCCGCCCATAGGATAACATTGGTGATTCTATATGAAAAAGTTTCTAAGTGTCAACTTTTAAAGTACAATAATATTCCTTAAAAATCACTACTGTAACCAAAACGCTTTTACTCAACTGTTTACAGGAGATGTCCCAGGACTGAATCTAGGATCCAGTCCTGTGGTTAGAAAAGTAATCCATAAAGTAACTAATTGCATTTAAGTAGAAATTCACATTCAGCTCAATGTTGCTTTGTTTTTGAAATTGTGTTGCCCATTGCAACAACTGTAACTACTGTACTTAAAAGTCTATTGCCTATTTGCAAAGTATTTAAACTAAAGTAATTCATTCTGAGAAAGTATATTTTGTAATGTAATGTATAATGTAATTACAATGTAATTTAAAAATAAAATATCTAAAAATAAATAGTTTAAAAAATGTTGTAAATCAGTATCAAAAAAATAAATATAACAATTAATACATTAAAAAATTTTCATTTACAAAACCTTTGAAATTCACTGAAAAAACCATAGGTTTCAGACACGTTATAGTTAGGAATTAGCATTTAAAAAACCTTTGAAATTCACTGAAAAAACCATAGGTTTCAGACACGTTATAGTTAGGAATTAGCATTTAAAAAACCTTTGAAATTCACTGAAAAAACCATAGGTTTCAGGCACGTTATAGTTAGAAATTAGCATTTAAAAAACCTTAGAAATTCACTGAAAAAACCATAAGGTTTTAGGGACAGTTATAGTTAGTTGGACATTGCACTCGTACAAAACCCATGAAATTCCCCCGTTATAGTTAGTTCAGGTAACTATAACTCGCGCCCCGCAATGCACTGCTGATGACGTCACATATTACATCACTCATGACATGGTCAGTGACATCACTGATGACATCACTGATGACATCTCAAATGACATCACTGATGACATCATCCATGTGAGAATTTAATGCACCTCCTCACACCCTAATATAACCTTTGATACACCCACTCTAAATTACAGACTGCCATTCTCAAAACCATAGACACTCCAACACCAATAACTACATACCCACTCACTGATTCTTAGGTCTACACACACACATCCACTCACTCACCCGTACAGTCACTCATACTTATGGTCACTCAGTACAGGACTATCATATGCACTCATACTCCTATATAGACACTCAAACACCGCCACTCATCCATAGAGGTACTCACACACCTAGTCAGTCATGCAAATAATTAAACACACTGCCATTTACTCACCTATACAGTTATACACACACCAGCTCACTTACTCATACAAATACTAGCACATTCTTACGCTCTTATACAATCACTGATACAAGCACACACTCATCCATACAGTCACTCTCACAATCACACACTCTCGCTTATAGCTATTTATATACTCCAACACACATATATACTGCCTTTCACATATGTAGTTACTCACACATGTACCACTGGGACATACATTCACTCACTAACACACTCTTACACACACTTACCCACCCATACAGTCTATCACAGATGCACTCTTGAAACCATCCACCCAGTGAATCACCCACTCACACATCTATGCACAGAGTCGCACACACCCCACCCACACAAACACTCAGGCACCCATACAGATACTCAGACAACCAATCAATAACTCATATAGACACTCATGTAGCTATTCACAAACCCATGCAGCCACTTACACAGCAACAGACAGACGGATACAGACATTCACCCAGTTTAGTCACTAACCCATGCATTCAGTAAGATACGTTTAATCACTCACTTATCGAGTTAGTCACGCACCTACTAAATCATCCATACAGACACTTATACACCCACTCATTCTTCAATACGCCTTTCCCTATATATATTAAAAATATTTAAACTTTACAGAAACACACAGTCACTGGATGATGTCATCAGTGATGTCATTTGAGATGTCATCAGTGATGTCAACAGTGATGTCACTGACCGTGTCATGAGTGATGTAATATGTGACGTCATCAGCAGTGCATTGCGGGGGCACGAGTTATAGTTACCTGAACTAACTATAACGGGGGAATTTCACGGGTTTTGTACGAGTGCAATGTCCAACTAACTATAACTGTCCCTAAAACCTTATGGTTTTTTCAGTGAATTTCTAAGGTTTTTTAAATGCTAATTTCTAACTATAACGTGCCTGAAACCTATGGTTTTTTCAGTGAATATATATATATATATATATATCAGCTCCACTGCACCATACAGCGGATCACTCGCGGACGGGTGCTTCGTACGTGGTGGTGCCCCAGCGATACATAACTGCTCCAAACTCCTTCAATGAATGTAAGAAAGAGAACAGCACTCACGGGGGCAGTTTACCAATGTTTTATTCACAGCGCAACAAACGCGTTTCGGAAGACTCCTTCTTCAGCACACAAAGAGGCGTCATTCTAAATGCCATTTCATTATAGAGAACAACATTGAGAAAGGACCATTTGCATATTGCCGCATTGCGGGCGCCATGTTGGTGGTATGTAAGTGTTACATTCTTTCTGATGTTATTAGATTATACATCGTATCTTGAACACATCTCCTTTCCATAGCACGGTACGATTTTACATTTCACGTGCAATTGATTCCAACATGACTTATTACGCTGTGTATCGGCACACGCAACTATTATTGCCCATGCTTCAGTGATATTGCCAAATCATGGCTTCTTAATACCATACACCATACGGACATTAGAATAGAAAATGATAACAAGGAACAAAATACAATATTCAAATAATGGCAGGCATTCAGAATTACTCATTGATAAATAATCAGAGGAATTTCTTTTTCTTATTAAGCCGTAAATCGGCATGAGCCCGCCCAGGTTAACCAATCCGTCATATTTTTGTCCCTCCCAAATCAATCATCAAGCCGTGTATCGGCAGCAATGTTGTAGTCATATGTCTATTTAAAAAATAAGAAATCAGTATTTCATGAAACTTGATTATTTACAGAAACGTCATTGACTGCCTCTCTGGGTCATCAAGTGCCCAAATGAACAGCCAATTCTTCCCCACTATTTAGGCCTTTTGGTGCCTTAGTTTGTAGGTCATTGATATATCGAGACTCGAGTCTCCACAGTCTCAAGACTCTATCACCACCTCTACTGTTCATCGGCACATGGTCAATGCTGAAGTACTGCAACAGGTCCCTGTTGCTCTGGTGTTTAATCGCAAAATGCCTGGCGACTGGATAATTCAAATCTTTATTCGTGATTGCACGCATATGTTCTAATATGCGAATCTTCGCGCTATGTATTGTGCTGCCTATGTATTTGAGCCCACATGGGCAGATCAGACAATAAACAGAGTGATTTGTTTGACACGTCATGAACTTGGTTATCATCTTCCGTTTTTTCATTCCTACTATTTCATAGGTTAATACTCTCTTACTGTTTGTGCAAGCCTTGCACTTTCCGCAAGGATAGAAACCTTTCATTTCTCTGAGCGTCCCTTGCTTCAGTGGCGTGGTTTGTAAATGGCTGTGGACCAACTTGTCCCTTAGTGATCTAGGCTTTTTAAACGTTACTAGGGGAACTGGGAGAATATCTGTTCCTATGATCATGTCCATTTTTAGAACATGCCAGTTCCTGCGGAGGATGTTTCTAAGAGAATCAGCGTCCTCCGAATATGTGGTGATTATACAGAGTTTTCCCTCCTCCTTTTTCTTTTTATTTTGTTTCATATCCTTGTCTTTCACTAGCTTTTCTCTCGAGATGCTTTCTACTTTTTTCAAAGTGGTCTCTAGCAGATCGATGTTATACCCTCTGGCTACAAATCTAGCGACACTCTCCCTTGCTGCTGATTTAAAATCACAGTCTCTGGAGCAGTTACGTTTTAATCTAAGGAATTCTCCATAGGGTATGCTGTTTAATAATCTTGGAGGATGGCTACTCTCAGCGTGCAGTGTGGAATTCCCCGCCGTAGGTTTCCTATACAGTGCTGTAACCAATTCACCATCTTGTACAAAGACCCTGAGATCTAGATAGTTCACTGCCACTGAACTAATCTCCCATGTGAAATTTAAATTCACATTATTCTTATTCAGATGTTCTATGAATTCCTCTGCCATATTTTCTGGCCCCTTCCAGACCAGGAAGAGGTCGTCAATATATCTGTGCCAGGCTACAATTTCTTTTACCCATGTCTCATTGGCTGGGGACCAGGCTACCTGCTCCTCCCACCAGCCCACAAATAAATTTACGTAGCTGGGGGCGAAGCATTGCTGCCCCGGAGATCTGTCTATAGTGGTCCCCCTGAAATAAAAAGATATTATTCAACAGGCAAAATTCAATGAGTTCCATGAGCATGATGTTATGTTCTGCGAATTTTAACGGTCTCTTTTTCAAAAAGAAATCAATCGCATTGAGTTCGTTTTCAATACACGTGTACAGGCTTGTGATGTCCAATACAATCAACCTATATGATGGTTCCCACTTCAGGTTCCCAATGTGATTGATAAAATCCTTCGTATCCTTGATGTAGGAGGATAATTGCAGTACAAATTGGAAGAGGAAGTGATCGACAAAGATAGAAAGATTTTCTGTAAGGCTACCTTGCGATGAAACTATTGGCCTGCAAGGCGGATTTATACTGTCTTTATGTATTTTGGGAAGATGGTAAAACGTCGGTGTCACTGGATTTGTATTTCCGAGAAAGAAATATTCCTCTGTATCAAGCATGGATCTTTCATGCCATTTATTGATCAGTAGATAATATTGTCTGATACTATCATTATATCTCTCCCTGGTTGTTTTTTCATAGTATCTACCATCTGATAGTTGTTTCAGAGCTTCTCCGCAATATTGCTCCCTTGTTAATAGGATGATGTTTCCTCCTTTATCTGAGGGCTTGCATATGATAGTGGTGTGCTTCTGTAGATTCTCCTCTTTGTGTGCCGTGTAAACACTGAAGAAGGTGTCTTCCGAAACGCGTTTGTTGCGCTGTGAATAAAACATTGGTAAACTGCCCCCGTGAGTGCTGTTCTCTTTCTTACAATCGTTAAAGGAGTTTGGAGCAGATATATATAAATATATATATATATATATATATATGTGAGTCCCAGCAAAATGAGGGCTTTTATCCTCTGTTTGATAGAAAGGAAAATCTGTTACAATTGAACCCCCTAACGGCAAATTTCAAAAGCTCAAATTCAATAAAAGACCAATTTGGAAGGAGAAATGTATCTAAATACAGAAAATCCTAGAGGAAAGTGGTCACAGAATAAATATTGCACCTTAGAGATAATTGACCTATTTCCCACAGGAAACAAACCTCTGAATCGAGAAAAGATCTTAAATCTCCTTCACAAGGTCTACTCTCTTCATTCTTTAACTTCAGCAGAAATGAAATTGGTGGCATTCCTGAAAATATCTGATCCCACTATGGCAAGAGTAGAATTCGGGTCTACTGTGATACCATATATAATCTTGAAAGAGAGTGACTCCCTACATACAAGTGGGTTCGACGTATTTGGAGTCAATCAAAAAACTCACACAGTAAATAGAACATGGACAATAGAGCCGAGCGAGAGCAGGAAGCATCAATACAGTCAAACAACTCCCGGCACCAAAGATTCATTGTATATCCTAGAAGAAAAATTAACCATCTGCATTAATGACGGGGGAGACGGATCTGGAATCACAACCTAGCCAAACCAAAAATATCACCAAAGGTCAACACTTGGTCTTGGACTGGCAACCTAAATAGCAACAAGCTAGGAAAAGAAAACAAACTCCCTTTTTAGCAGACTATTGACCATTGCTTTATGGAACAACGCTGGTAAGGATCCCCAAAAATGAGTGCTAAACCTGGAAAACTCCCCCTGCAATAGTGTGTCACCAAGAAACATGATCTATAAATAGCTTTAACCAGAAATTTTACTTCGTATTTGAAATCCCGACAGTGGTGGTGTAAAGAGGCCATGTAAAAGGTGGTCTTGAAATCTTACTAAGGGAAGAAATACAGTGGGACTTTGAACTAATCAATCTGTTTTGTAATAATGCCCAATGCATAAATATAAAGTATCTGAAAGAAAGATCCGCTTCAACCCAAGAACTGTTTATTTTCAACATCTATATTCCTCCAGGCCCTGAGTATAATCCACTAATAGCGAGAATATTTGAGAAAATAGAAACCACAACAGAATCAAGTGGGAAATCACAAGCTCTCCTAACAGGCAATTTTAACGGGAAAATCTCTAATGCTCTTCTGAACATGTATAGGAATAAAGATTTAGACGAAACATGGTCTATTCCGGCACCAGTGTTTCAAACCACCATAAAAGCAGATAAGAGTGGGCAAATACTACTCGAATTATCCAACGGAATTAATGGAGTGATACTGAACAGAAAAGTAGAAGGAGATGTCCCAGCTGGATTTACGAGAAAGGGAACTTTTAGTTCTTCCAACCTAGATTACATAATGTGCAGCCAGGACTTATTTGAAAAAGTACTGTACTTAAATTCCCAATTCACTCAGGAAAGGGATCACGCAATACTGCACCTGAACATTGAAGTATCATTGCAGGATGTTCCTCCATGGGCCTTAACGCATGCAATGGTAACACCTTAATGGTGCAAAAAGAAGGGTGGATAAAATGAAGCACCAACATCATCAAAAAAATAAACGCTGCAATAATCTCTTCATTGTTGGAGCAATTTAATCATTTCATCCACCGTATTACAGTTTTTGAAAACACTCTCCTCCATTGTGAGTACACTGCAGAAATTATCATCCTCCTGGGAATCAGATATCAAAAGATCAAATAGAAAGTCATCTAATCAAGCCACAATCAACCTCAATAAATTAATTAGACAACCATTCCTCAATTATTCAGGGGACAGAAAGAAAGAAATCTCTATGCTACAAAAAGAACGTAAGCAAAAGAAGGATAAAACTAGTAAGGAAATAAAAGATACAAATTGGACAGACCTTCAAGTAGCAGCTATGCATAAAAACAGCAAGGCATTCTAGAATATAATTGCTAAAACTCACCCACTAATACAGCCACTGACATATACACTCATACACCCATACATGTTTCATCAGTGATGTTATAGTTAGCTCAGCTATCTATAACTGCTGAATGTTTCTGGTTTTGTATGAGTGAAATATCAGCCTAACTATAATGTCCCTGTAACCTTTGTTTTTTTCAGTGAATTTCTGAGGTTTTTTAAATGCTAATCCCTAACTTTAACGTCCCTGTAACCTTTGTTTTTTTCAATGAATTTCAAAGGTATTTTTAATTTTATTTCCTAACTGTAACCTGTAAACTTTGAGAGTGTGTGTGTGAGTGGCTGTATAGGTCAGTGACTGGGTGTGTGAGTGGCTGTATGGGTCTGTGAGTGAGTGTGTAATGTCTGGGTAATTACGTATGAGTAGTACCTGGTTGATTGTATGAGTGCATAGGGAGTGCCTGTGTGATTCTATGAGTGCAATTGTCAAGGACACAACGCAAATACCAGGTGTTTTTGACAAAGTATTAAACATAAATAGACATATTTTACATAAAGTTTCAGTGTAGCTATTTAGTATGATACTAATTTAACTTTCCCCTTTGTATTCATTTGTTGAAATAACTGCATCAAAAATGCATTTTCCTTCTTCACATCAACACCGTAGGTCACAATGACATCAGCATTCACAAATACAAATGACAAAGTGTAAAACAGATATATAAGCATATTTTATGCAAAGTTTGAGTCTAGCTGCTTAGTAACATATTGGTTTAACTCAATTTTAACAATGCTTTTAACAAAAACAACAGTTCCAAAAAATAACTTTCAACATTGGAACTCATGAATACAACATAACTACCAAACAAAGAAATTGAATTGCTTTGTACAGTTTCCTTTATGAAAGGAAGTACACACTCATTTCTCCCTTCCAGGTACTGGTTAGCTTCTTGTAGGATCTGTCCCAAACTCATTTTGAAAATTGTGCTGGTTTTAAACTTTTTTTGTCTATTTCTACCTCCAGCCCTTGCTCCTGGTGACAAAGTTCCAGCTGAAGTGCAGAGATGATGCAGTTAAATGTCACCAGAACTAAAGCATTTTGCTACCTTCTGCATGAACTATAACAGCGTTGTAACAGCTTGGAAGCAGTCTGTGGATGAAATTTTCCACAATTTTAAAACCATAGTTGTTCATTTTTATTCTTTTTTTATTGCAGCAGTTCAAGCACTGCGAAAAAATGTAAACAAAGAAAAATCGATTAGGATTCCATTTTGAACATTAGGCAACCAAAACAAGTTACAATGGTGAAGTGGAAAAGAGACTTCTTAGACACATTTTAACACTGCTGGTATTATAGTACCTTCATTTAGCTTTTATCTGTAGTAACAGAATGTAGTCCTGTAATGTTATTTAAATTCACTTCCTTCAGTTCAAAACAGTCTTTCATTTCTAACAACATGCTGTAGACAATACCCCTAATAGGCCAAATAATGTCTCTGAAACTCAGAATTCATATACATTTCTACACTATAAAATATTTTGTTATAGTACATTATCCTAAAAACTTTGGTTCTAGAAAGAGCAGATCTAAGTTTATTAGCTTTTTACATAGTCTTTATTTGAATGACAACTCTATGTCATTGCACTCTGTCCATTCTGTTTGACATATTTCATATATTGTGCAGTGTGTAGAGGTTATATTAACTGCTTCATGGAATATGTTTGCTATAGTTGTGAAACTTCTTTTGAAATGGAAATTTGTCCAGCTGCAAATTTTGTAATTTCAGTTTCTAATTTACTACAATCTACTCTGCATCATTGTAGCATGCCTATGACATATTCCCCATATGTTTGTAATAACAACGTACACCTAAGTTCTAATCAGCAGTTTCTACAGGCCATATCTTGATGGGCGTTTTTGGTTAAATTTTCAAAGGCCACAGCTTTACAATCTGGTAACGTCAAATAGAGGAATCGTTCCAAATTAATTTCAGTGCTACAGGTGAATTCACAATGTTCATAATTATTGTTCCATTTTTTACTTAAACCACATAATTCATTGATATTCACATCCTCTTCCTCTAATAGTCCTAGCATTCCCAATAAGAATTCTTGAGCATCCTGCGGAAAAAAGTTTGAGAAAACACTACTAATCCAGTGCAGTACTCTACCTTTTAGACCTTTCTGCAGCTCTGTTGGTGTTAACTTGCCTGTCTTTGGCTCCATACAGACTATAGCCTCAAATGGATGTATACTTTGGATGAGAATTGCCTCATAAACATTTAAAACCTTGAAGTGGTTCTGGAATAGGAACCAATATTGACTTGTAATACAAAGCTCTAGCTGGCATTTTATTATCCTCTAATTTATTGTAACTTACATATAAATTACTGTGTGGACAAGACAAAGTGTTCCTCTACAAATAAGTACACAGCAAACTTTTGCCAGTTCTCATTATTTTCTTTTTCACTTTTTACATACAAGTCAACAGTCTGTGTTTCAATCTGGTAGTGAGTGTGTCGACAACATATACAAACGTACTCTGGTTTTTCAGAGCTCACTGTGTTACATTTTGTAATCTCTTCTTCAAAGCTATCAACTATAATACCTGTGTCCTGTTCTGCAACTCCTCCTGTTATCAACTCTTCATTTTCCATAGAGTCCTGTTCTGGACAAAAGAAATTAAACTGCACATCATCACAAACCTTGTCTACCTCTGCCACAATACCATAGAAAAGTGCTCTATTCATTTCTTCTAAACATAAAGCAGGAATTTTCATATACCAAACTTCGCATTGTTGAGAGGTGTACAGCTTACATCTTGAAATGATAAAAGGTGTTTTCTCACACTATCTTTGATAAACAAGGTACTGAGTGTCCCTCTAAATTTGTATGCTTTCTAACCTTGCAAGAATCCAATCCTTGCAAACTACTTATTTTGTGTTTTAAACTTCACCTTCAAAAGATATGTAGAAATCTTCTTAGAATATCAATGGATTACTGTCAAATACTACAAACACTACTACAATACCATTTGTATACTGGGCTTGACTACGCCTTCCCCGTACCTCTTCTGCAATAGCTTGTTCTACATTTCTAGATACCATCCCCTCTTTCGCTATAGGATTGCCATTCTTCATTTCATAACATCGTCCTCTTTCATCAATAGCATGAACTAATGTGTTATCCTGGAGATAGCCTTCTTCATTAAAGTAAGGCTCAGTAGTAGAAGTATGCATCCATTCCCCACTAAAAACTTTATAAAAGTTACTTCTAGTGACTAATATTTTCTTCTGGATTTGTCTCCTTATGTACAACACTATTTTGCCAAGAGTCTTCATTCTATTTATAATCAAAATGAAAAGCCTCCTCTTCAAAGCAAAGGCCTTATCAATTACTCCCTCAACTTGTTCTTTCTGTTTCAGTGTGTCTGTCCTGCTTCCATACTTCTTTATATTTCTCAATACATTTACAACTACTCTACTTTGAAACATCTTGGCTCTGATTTCCTTAAACAGCTACTGTCTCCTGGTTAAGGTGTGTCCATCTTTGTTTCATTCTTTCCTATTCTTGTAATATTGATTTTGTCCACTCTTATTGTGTCTCATAGTTTGGTTTTTATTTACATTATTTTCAAATCTTTGTAGGTGTCTACATATATTTTTAAGAAATTACTTTGTCCTCCTACCTGTAGCTGTTTTTTCTTTCACCACTTTTTACTGCATTTTTCCCCGCTTGTGTGTCAATTCTGTGGAGATACTGTAGCCAACACACGAACTACTTTACTACTGACTTACACATAATACAAAAACAGTTTTTCTGTTATGTTGCAGTTTTAAATCTACAGTTGAACCTAGCTATATAACTACATGCACTTACTTCAATATACCAAACCCAAAGCAAAACACAAAACCTTAGTTATGTGTTACCCTTTAACATTATAGCACCCTTTCCTACAACACAGCTGCACCATATCTCAGTTCTCATTTATAGATGGTGAAAGACCAGTTTATCCCTTCTTTAGTAAATTTTAAAATGAACATCAACCAAAGTTTAGAAGTATACAGTGTCTCAACATTGTAAATCCAAAAACACAACATAAGACCTTTTTGTTTGCTTTTCTACCACTGTGCCACTGGTGTATTTAGTATCTAAGTACTTTTCTACTTAAATGTATCACATTTACATTTTGGGATACGGTGCATAAAAATATCTGCACAATAATGTCTATCAGAGCATACAGCTCACTAATTCGTCCGAGTAGATGCAAAGAGTATGTAACAGGTTGCATATATAATTCACCAGATGGTTCTATAAATACATGTGTTTATGGTTGAATACATGAATACTCCCTGGATGACTGAATAAGAGCATAGGTAGTACCTAGGTGATTCCATGAGGATACAGGTAATGCCTGGATGATTCTTTGAGTATGTGAGAACTCCATGGGTCGTTCCATATCTGCATAGTTACTGCCTGCATGTTTGCAAGAGTATATCACTGCTATCTGGGTGTTTGGATGAGTGCATGAGTAGTGCCTGAACAATTAGAAAAGTGCATCATAATGCCTCAATAATTCAATACATACATACATTGTGGTTGGATGATTAAATTATGCAACTCTAGTGCCTGGATGATTGTAGGAGTGCATTCATAGTATATAGGTGATTTATAGAGTGCATGGATAGAGCATATATGAATGTTTAATTGCATACATAGCGATAACCTGATCAAAATGATAATGGCTCTCTATCACAACCCATCTGCCAAAGTTAGAGCTGGAGGCGTAGTCTCCTCTACATTTAACCTGAAACAAGGGACAAGGCAACGCTGCCCTCTTTCACCCCCTCTCTTTCTTTTAGCATTGGAACCCTTCCTCCAATACATCAGAGAAAATAAAGACATTACTGGTGTCTCATTCGGAAACACAAACATCAAACTGGCTGCATACGCGGACGACGTACTAATTATCACTGAAAATGCCCCTACAGCCATTCCAGCTCTGATGAATAACATACACCAATTTTCGGAAGTATCAGGATACTCCCTCAATAAAGACAAATCTGAGGTGAAACTCCTCAGCTGTTGTGGCGACAAAAGTATCCTAGGTTCCTCAAGTTTCACTTGGCAACAGGATACTATCAAAAATCTAGGCCTAGAGTTTACTAAAGAACTAATCACGACCTTACATACAAATGAAAGAATACTGTCCAAAAAAATAGATGCCCTTTTAGATACTTGGTCCCCTAAGTTTTTATCGTGGTGGGGTAGAGCTGAGACTCTAAAAATGATGCTCACTGCCAATTTGACTTGCCAATATAACCCCCTTTCCAAGCCTTAAACTCTCTTTTTATTACATATGTCACCACTAAGTAAGGCCCTTGGTAGCCAATAGGGGAGGGTGCACTGTAATTAAAAGCTTGGACATGTACTGTTAAGTTTGACATGTTCTGGTAGTGAGAAACTACTAAATTCATTGTTCACTGCCCTTGATTCCTGCAGCCTGTCTTAGGGCACATGACTGGGTGTAACTAACAGTTAGACTTTGTGAATTCCTCCCAGAAAGCCACACAGTAGAAGGACTAAATGTGCCTGAATTGGCCATCTGCTGGCAGAATGGGGGGGGGGGCGTAGCTGGACACAGCCCCACCTACAACTGAATAGCCTGTGCTCTGCCTTCACTAGAAGGTCTCATCACCTCCAAATTGTCACTGTAGCCAGTTTGGAGCCATGGTAGTGGAGTCAGGAAATAGGTGTAAAAGTAGGACTCCCAGACTGACTCTTCAGTTCCCTTTCTGGACCTGCGGAAGTACTCTCAGAGGACTGCCTGCTGCTTTGACCTGTTGTGCACTCTGCAGGACTGTTTGCTGTACCTGGAAGGACTGCTTTGCTGCCTGGAGCCTGCTTTTAACCTTCAAAGGTCCTCCCTGCTGTGTGAGCCCTGCATCTTCACCTGTATCCAGGACTACTAGAGTGACTCCAGGGGCTAGTTTACCGGCCTCCTGTTCAGAACCAACTGGTACATGAAAGGCTCCCAACATCCTGAACCTGCATCTGGGCCCAGCCGAAGTGAGTCCTGAACCCTCAAGTGGTGTTCCACCAGTCCTGGACCCTTGGTTGTGGTGCTAAAGGCGCCCTGATAGCCAGAATCCAAACTTGGGACTTTTGGCTGAAAACAGCTCTTGCCACCAAGGGAAGAATGGGACAAAACTGATTGCTGATCAGCCCAAGGTGCATCACTGGTCAGCCTGACTTTGCAGCTGCTCACACTACGTTCTTCTCCACAGCAGCCAAATCTGTTCACTGGTCCTTCTCCCTACAGGAATCGAAGCCCCTGGAACTCTCTTCGGCTACAGCCTCCTGCCTCGTCCTGCTGGAGATTTTTGATTTTCAATAAAGAGACTAACAGCCTGATTATGAGTTTGGCAGTCTTGGAGCGGGCCACCACGCCAGAGCTCCGCTCCAAGACCGCCAAACCTGTAGTCAGTCTGCCAACTGGATTACAAGTTGTAACCCTGGTGGGCAGACCTGTCGCAGCTGTCCTATGGCGATGCCTTTCTAAGACTCAAAAGAGAGCCATAGAAAGACAGCACCATGGGAGTGCCGCAGCACTTTCCTGCACAGGTAGATATGCACTATGTCTTGCATTTTTTCCTGTGCTGTAACTGGGTTTGCAAACATGCAGGGGGGAACAACATGTGCCCCCCTGCATGCCCCCATGCACAGAGGCTACAGGGTTGCCTCATCACCACCCTTTTCATGGTGGTGCTCACTGCCATGGAAAGGGTCTTGGTGACCAACTTTTAATATGCTTGGTGGTGCCGCACTGGCACCACCAGCATATTGTGGTCTCTGAATACTGTGCCACTGCGACAGAATCCATGATCCTTGGCGGTTGCAGCTGCCCTGTGGCAGTCCAACCGCCAAACTCAAAATACGGCGGTCAGATCGCCAGTGCGGTGGTTGCCGCAGCACCACCACTGAACTTGGAATCGGGTCCTAAGTCCAAACATAGAAATCGTCAACACGTCTTACATCCAAGGCCCCCTGATGACAATACGACCTCCATGCACACCACTTGAAGCCTAACCCCACTGAACTTTAACTTATCAGATTTTCTTGAAAATGCTTCTAAGTCCGAAGGTAAGCGCAGACTGTGCCCAATCCTCTTCTTGCATCCAACCTAGGCTCAATCGTGGTTGGTCATAATTTTTTACTATGACCCAGTCTGGCATGACTAGATGTTTGCGGTTGGCGCTTAGATCTTTTGGGGACTAGTTTTTTCTAACAACTTTAAAACTCATAAGTCCAGTTCTACTGATTGGATATTTGTTGTTTTGGTGTAAAAGAATTCACTAAAATGTACTCTATTTGCGTAAATTGCTGTGTGATTTTCTTGTGTTGTGTTTTAACTTTATTCCTGTTTGTGTGCTGCATAAAAAATGGACACATTGCCTCTAAGTTATGCCTGACTTTTTTTTTACCAAGCTACTGAAGGTTAAGCGCATTTAATTTAGTGACTTTCATGGTTCACCCTGCCACGGATTGTGGTGGTTCCTTGACCAGGGCTCCCACCTCAGTCAACCAACAACCCAATTTCCCACAATTTCTTTGTGAGACATGGAGCACAGATTATCTACCTCTTTTAGAGGTCAGTTTTTTATGTTAGATTTCAATTTTTCCTGATTTCGAAATTCACAAACATGGCCTTGCATTCATTTAACAAAAGCTGTGTTTAACTTGGACTTATTATTCTGTTTTGCCCATTGGGTTTTGGTGTGTACACTTTGGGCATGGCCATCTTGGGTGTGCAGGAGCACATCCATTTCTTACCGCTGGCTGGCTCTTGGTGCGCTTTCCATATGGCCATAACCATTGCCCTGTTTTGCCAAGACCAATTTGATGGTCTTTGAGGTGCTTTCCTTTCTGCCCGTAACTGTTGCCCTGTGTTGCAAAGACAGAATTTCTCAAAGTAAGTTAATTTTATGTTTTACCTTTAATTGGTTAGGCTTGAATTGATTAGTTTTTTTTTCTAGGCCCAGGAGAAATTTAAATGAAACCGGCATAATTTGTGTATTTTCGGGGTTTGAGAGTTATGCATGTTACATGAATTTGTGCCACTATGCCTCATCACGTAATTATGATACAATGTGCAGCAAAATTATAGCACAGGAGCATGGGAAGAACAAGAACAACCAGAACACTTGCAGCTGTTATTAGCGGTAATGTTTTGTTTTTGCATTCTTTTAGGGCACAATGCACCCTTGCTTGAAAAATGGATGTAAGGATGCATTTCACGCTAAATCATAGTGCTAAATGACACATTTGTGTAATTATATGGAATTGTGTATTTTTTTCCCGAAATTGTACATAATTACTCGAAAACAAATTATGCAAGATTTTCACACCCCTAGTTTATTCTTCCTACCTTGCAGAGCACGTCTCACCACACTTATAAACATATTTACATTTTTCCTATTATAGCATAAGAGCTTTGTTCTTTATAACTTACAACATATCCTCTGTTTTTATTGAAAAACTGATTATACGCACAAATTATTTTCAGTAGTTAAATACATAATAGATGTTCTATGGGCCACTCTTAATAGGTAATCCATCTAGACAAATTCCTTCTACGGTCCTGGGCGTCCTTGGTACCTTTTCATCTTTTTTTTGTTGTTGAATGATTTGCAAATGATTTATTTTATTATTCTTAGTTTAAAATTCCCTCACCTGCACGACTAACGAGCACCATCACCTATATTACTCACCGCAGCACCTCTGTTGAACTGTCTTAGTATATTTAATTGATGGTTTATTGCCTCTAATATTTTCTATATAAACATAATTACCCCATTATACATTGTAATTATTTCAAAATTGTGTTTATTGTACCAAATACCTTATGCTGAGTAGGAATGGACTATTTCCTTACCTTAATTAATGACTTTTTCGCTTAAATATATCTCAATGAAACTTCTGCAATCTTTATTATTTACTGCCCAAGTTCCTAGGCGTACTGGGTTGCCTATTTCTTGTACACAGAGTCAAAGGAAAGTGGAACCGAAATATCAACATATAAATTAAAATGTATTCTTAACTTACCCGTTATCAATTGGCAATAATTTTAAACATGAGTGCAGAAATCCTTTAGGTTGGCTCTAGTTATGAGTCATCAGTTTCCAAGTACTTTGGGGCAGATTTACAAGCCCCTTGCGCCACTTTTGCGTCACTTTTCCCATGTTAAAAATGACGCAAAAGTGGCGCAAGGGGCTTGTAAATAAGCCCCTTTGAGTGTTTGTTACATCACTCGATCACTTCATACTTCCATCTCCTAAGCCTGAACACATTCACCCTTTATAAACGATTGTACGAATTAGTAGTAAAAATACACACCTGGGCCAGTCACCAGAGTCAAGTCCACTAAAATAATTGCATGGTGCCAACTGAAATTGTAGGGTTTTCAGGCTGAGGCAAAATGTCTGCAGCAAGAGAAATTGCAATCAATGCAAAGGATGGCCAGCATTTTCAATTAGTTGTGAATCGAGGCGATGTGTCAGTCCGGTTGGAGCCTTTTTAGCTATAAAGTGCTTTAGCCATATGAGACTTACTGAAGAATGAAGATGAGTTCAACGTCAACACAAAAAAGGGGAGGTAGGGGAGCAAGATGAAGGAGATGAGGTGATGGGTGAGCTCGCGGGTCTGGCAAGAATTAGGTGCCACCTCGTGATGCAGCAACTAAAAGGGGAGTTGGCACAACCACACTAACAGGGCCAAAAACGGAGGGCACGAGTTAAATGTTCAATAAAGCATGCGCTGAAGAGTTGCTTCAATCAAATATTTGGTACTGTGATACTTTCAAGGGTCAACCGAGAGGTAGGAGGGGCTGAAGTGAAGCATAACTTCATAATAAACGCAGTTTCCTAAAAATATTTCTTATTTTAAACTGTGTAATACTGCGGAGAAAAGCACTCAACCTCTTGCACTTAGAAAACTCTACACAGTCGGAATTCTTTTATATTCATTCATTTTAGATGAAGCCTTGTGCTGAATTTTAATAATGTTACAAGGAAATAAAGATTGGAAAACTCATAACTAGTAGCTTGACACATTGTGCTACAATGACTTATGTGGTTTCTTAAGAAGGAAATTTGCATGTGGCAGTCTTGCTCTTTAGTCTCCAGGGTAATTATTCTACACTCCTTCAAGGTCTCTAAGGAATACACGGGATTTTTTTCAAATAAAAAGGTTTCAGGGTTTTTGCTCTCGTGGGAAAACTACAGGTACATGTGTGCGATAGATAATAAGGTCTTCCTCTCAGAAAACTAATAACGCCTTCTTGTTTCTTATAGCAAAAAACGGATTCTTCTAAATTATAGTATTTCAGGAAACAGAAGCATAATGACAATTGTATATGATCACTACTGTAGAAAAACACTTTACAAAAAATTCATAGCATGGTATACTTCTTTTTTTCTTGAACAAATTAATATTTCTTCTCCGAGCACAACATACTAAGCCCAGTTTAAATGCAAATATCTAAATGACAATTATCCAGCTAATCAGAATGTGTTGTTGATGTATTAACCATTTCCATAATCAACGACGCATCAATTATCAGACCACCACAATGCTCCAGGGGTGAGCGAAGTGAAAGCAAGGGGAATGATAGTTAGAGGTCCAAAAATCAAAGAAAGGGAAATTGCCGAGGGGGAAATCTCTGCAATGACAACTACATAAATCATCCGAGTTAATTATAAATATTCTTTCAGAGGTGTGTTCTTATACAGCACTTAAACGCAAAACGCCCTGTTTCTATTGAGATATCAAGAGAGGCTCATTGTTAATTTTTAATGACCATGTGGCTTTCTTTAGTCTTTGGAAAGATAGATATGTACTTGTATTTGTTCAAATCCATTATCTATTCGTCTGTCAGTCAATGTCAAGATGTTTCTCAATGTCTTCACCTACCTGTCTCTCAGTCTATCTGCTGGACGAAATTTCTTTTTAGGTCTAGTTTATAACTACCCCGCAATAGTTTATAATACAAAAGTATAAAGACGGGCAAAGAAGGTCAGCCACATCAGCCATTCCTTGTTGTAACAGTAGATCATTCTTAAATAAGCCCACATTCATTAACTACTGATTGGTTTAATATATAATTTATAACATCTGGGGCCATATTACAGTGCACAGCATTACAAATAATGAACTGTCCCCAGGGCAGACGCAAACTCTTCCCTGCCCTGGGGGCAATGCTTTATTCAAAGGCAGCGTGACTGTATGAGGAAGCCTCTACCTCTTTAGCAGTGCAGACGCCAGCCTAGTCTGCACTTCAAAGGGGGGGGCAGAGATCCCCCTGTAGGTGACTGCATCCACATGCAAGGGGATGTTTGGGTGCTCCATGGAATAGAGTTTAACACATTTCAGAGGGTGCCCCTAGGGGGTGCACTAATTGTGCACCACTGCTTTGTAGTGCACAGTCAGTGCACCTCCTAAGTCCCTTTTTGACTCTGCCCCTGCACATGCAAATGAGGCAAAGTGTTTCTCTCATACCTGATAGAGATTGTACAATGGAAATGCGACATTGACGGTAATCTCAAAACCAAAACATACAAAAAATCAACTGACTGCAACAGCCTTCTTTCCTTCAACTTTCTCACTTTGCCACTGGATTCAAGATAGCCTGGCTGATGACGGCTGTAAGCCAGAAACCGGTCCCAGGATGCTTGTTTCCGGTCCAGAGAAGACATGGCTTGGCAGTTCGGGCTGGACTGTTCCCATGAGGCACAGGGTCAGACTGATTTGCATATGGCCATGTCTGAACTGGGGTGGCGGAGTGAGCTAAAGAATGATGATGGATTAAACCCAGATCAGTTGACTGGGGATGAGTGCTTGCAATGTTCAACACTCCGTCCATCATCCCCTTTGGTTTTGCTATGTTGGCCCTAAGTTGGCAGGGTATGCCCAGACGTGGGTCCCTTGCTCACTTTGCCACTGGATTCAAGATAGCCTGGCTGATGATGGCTGTAAGCCAGAAACCGGTCCCAGGATGCTTGTTTCCGGTCCAGAGAAGACATGGCTTGGCAGTTCGGGCTGGACTGTTCCCATGAGGCACAGGGTCAGACTGATTTGCATATGGCCATGTCTGAACTGGGGTGGCGGAGTGAGCTAAAGAATGATGATGGATTAAACCCAGATCAGTTGACTGGGGGTGAGTGCTTGCAATGTTCAACACTCCGTCCATCATCCCCTTTGGTTTTGCTATGTTCGCCCTAAGTTGGCAGGGTATGCCCAGACGTGGGTCCCTTGCTCACTTTGCCACTGGATTCAAGATAGCCTGGCTGATGACTGCTGTAAGCCAGAAACCGGTCCCAGGATGCTTGTTTCCGGTCCAGAGAAGACATGGCTTGGCAGTTCGGGCTGGACTGTTCCCATGAGGCACAGGGTCAGACTGATTTGCATATGGCCATGTCTGAACTGGGGTGGCGGAGTGAGCTAAAGAATGATGATGGATTAAACCCAGATCAGTTGACTGGGGGTGAGTGCTTGCAATGTTCAACACTCCGTCCATCATCCCCTTTGGTTTTGCTATGTTCGCCCTAAGTTGGCAGGGTATGCCCAGACGTGGGTCCCTTGCTCACTTTGCCACTGGATTCAAGATAGCCTGGCTGATGACGGCTGTAAGCCAGAAACCGGTCCCAGGATGCTTGTTTCCGGTCCAGAAGAAGACATGGCTTGGCAGTTCGGGCTGGACTGTTCCCATGAGGCACAGGGTCAGACTGATTTGCATATGGCCATGTCTGAACTGGGGTGGCGGAGTGAGCTAAAGAATGATGATGGATTAAACCCAGATCAGTTGACTGGGGGTGAGTGCTTGCAATGTTCAACACTCCGTCCATCATCCCCTTTGGTTTTGCTATGTTCGCCCTAAGTTGGCAGGGTATGCCCAGACGTGGGTCCCTTGCTCACTTTGCCACTGGATTCAAGATAGCCTGGCTGATGACGGCTGTAAGCCAGAAACCGGTCCCAGGATGCTTGTTTCCGGTCCAGAGAAGACATGGCTTGGCAGTTCGGGCTGGACTGTTCCCATGAGGCACAGGGTCAGACTGATTTGCATATGGCCATGTCTGAACTGGGGTGGCGGAGTGAGCTAAAGAATGATGATGGATTAAACCCAGATCAGTTGACTGGGGGTGAGTGCTTGCAATGTTCAACACTCCGTCCATCATCCCCTTTGGTTTTGCTTCTTTCCTTCAACAGTCATCATTCCAAGGCACTCCGTGAGAATTTACCATACGGACAATTCTTGACACTGAGAAGGTACTGCAGTAGCACTAGTGGCTATGAGGTACAAGCAGACACTCTCAGTAACAATCTCTAGAAGAAGAGCTACCCCAAAAAAGTCATTAAAAATGCAAGGAAGAGAGCTCGGAATAACCTGCGTGAAGCACTCCTGGAAACCACCACGAAAACACCAAAAGACACCATGACCTGTGTCACAACATTCACCCCCACTTCCAATCAAGTAAAGAACATTATTCTTAAGCATTGGAATATTGTCAACAAAGAGGATCTGCAATTAGAACGTCCCAGATTTGCCTTCAAGAGAACTCAAAATCTCAAAGACATGCTGGTCCACACTCGACCTCCGACAAGAAAACTAACTAACCAGACCACTCTATGGGACCTCCCCTCTGTCAAGGGTCATTACCCATGTGGTAATTGCAACGCATGTGCCTCCACTAGCCACACCAAGGACCTCAAGATAGGCGACCTGACCTGCACCCAACGTCAACATACTAATTGCAACACAAAGAATTGTGTCTACCTTATCAGATGCCCATGTAACCTGAACTACGTTGGAATGACCACCAGACAAGTAAAAATTCGAATCAATGAACACAAAAGCAATATACGCTGCGGCCGCAGCACGACAAAGATGAGCAGTATTTTGATTGAACAATGCCACACCATAGACCAACTCACGTGGACTATCCAGGAGGCCAATACCGCTTGGAACACCACCACTCTGTTCTGCAAAGAACAACGTTGGGTGTTCAGACTATGTTCAAACATCAATGGTTTGAACAATGAGATGCACTGGATAGAACTACAGAGCTGATCCCTCCACCCTATCCTTCCCAGTGACATCCTTCCCAACAAACGCTGTGACCGACCTTAACCATCCTACTGACTATGATTAATATTCATACTTTTTACCATAACCGTATTACAACCCCCATCTTCTTTATGGCAGCGATCTTATAAATCTTCACATGCCCTTATGGTCTCATTCATACAATTATCACTGTTCCTGCATCCTTACACCTATTGCAACCACATACACAACGTGGTAACTTTTCAAAGGTTCTGAAGCTAGACGGTAGTTTTCAATGATAACAAACTGTTCTTTTCCGATAGATACACTTTGATTCGCACACCATTCCAAGATGGCGCTACCATGTTGAGCCACTTTCCCCACACACACCTGACTACCGCATCACGACCAGTGCGCGCTCAGCCATGCCCACCCTGCCTCACCAGGCGCTGATCACAAATACCGAAGGAGCCGCACTGAACACCTTCCAAGGCGGCGAGAGGTCGGGTAGGTTCAAGCGCCTGCATACACCGACGCAATTGTAAGTACCGCTTCATTGCTGCACCCCGCATGCACCTGCAACACCTCGATCTTTATGTCTTGACTAATGCTGACTTCTCCACACAGATTGCAACAGCATACCCTCAGCCAAACCTTATGGGACATTGCGCTCACATTGAATAGGTAAGCGGCAATTTCCCCTCTCAACCTTAGTCAGCACAGTGTGTTTGGAGGTTTTGCCATCAATGGGTAACCATATGCGTAACTTCACCCTCGATACCTTCACTAGCCTTATATGGCATTTCGGGCACTATAACGCCCTCTCGTTAGCTACCATGCAACGTTCTAAGAGTAATATGCTACATCTTTCGCGATATGTGTCTTATGATACCATTACTCATTTACATTACCAATTGTGATTTACCTATGTGTTTTGTTTGTACTTCTCTCACCTTTTTACCATACCAGTCCACACCTCTCACCCGGCAACAGAATGATTGGGTGCGATGAGTAGTTGGCTGCTCTGTGAGCTTACGGTCGACCGATGGGGGACCACCGCTCCACACAGAGATAATGTCACATGATTGGGTTTCGTTACATTTACCGTATGTTTTTCTCTTTATTTCATTGTCGTTCTAGATAAAATCATTCTACAAATCCTATGAGTGGCACTACTACAATTTACTAGGTGACTATACCACACTAGCATTCACTTCACTCCCTTTCTGGTCCTGAAGAAGCGCAATGTCTCTCCTCCTGAGACCACAACACTGCACGAAACATGTCGACCCTATGCCTGCCCTAAACGGATTTCACACTCATCTAGCTACTGAGGGCCATTATCACCCTCGAGCAGCACACAACCTTCTGGTTTTTTAATGATGACAGAGGGACTTTTTCCTATTAAACTGTCCTACCCTGACTTCTCTCTAGCCATCTTTAAACAATGCACTTGACACCACTTTATATTCAGACCCGCACACACCCATACGGCTAGATCATTCAAAAGATCTCCAACAAAGTGACCCTTCGGGGGACCCATAGGGCATTGCAGCACCGCCCGACGAGGAGCACCACCCCATGATGAAGCATGACATCCTTTGGGGTGTGTGAGGGCATCAAGAAAAGGACACACTGTCCCTTGCCACTATTTTAAAAGAACGGCACTCATCTTTCTCTTCCTTACTCCAACTTAGGAACTGTGACTCCCCTCAGTGACAACACCATTATTAGTAATCAGACCTTTGTGTAAAAAAGCCACAGTTGGTTGCATGGGAACACCCTTGCACCACCCATGGAATGCTCCCTTGATGCAAAGTAAGATCTGCTGTCCATTACATTCAGGCATCCAAAATAAGCATTTCTTGCTGGTTTGTGTAACTTTTGTGAAGCAAACTAGCACAATATGTTACCAATCTGTCCCCTAATATTGCCAGGGATGCATATGGCATAACCTCAAGGAGGGCGCCCTCGAACTGACCGCCAGAGTGGCCCTACTGGGCATGGTTGATGATCTTGGTGGCCCCTGGGCAGACCGTATGTTCAATAGGGATTGCCTCATTAATTGCTAAGCGAGACATTCATTGCCCAATGGTGAAACTCCCTGAACATCCCCTCCCTGAAGAATGGAGGGCAGGGGTGGACTGGTGTGCCCAACTGGAAAAGCCTATATATGCGTCACAGGGTTGCCCACAAAAACATGATGAGATATGGGGGAAATAGGGAGCTTACTATGGATTGGGGATGTCATTTCTTATGCTAACATTTGTAATTTAGTGGTGTTGTGCGGATGAAGCTGTGCTCTTAATTCTGGATTCAAAAGCTCAATAAAGTTTGTTACAAAAAACAAAACTTAAGGAGGACAGAGTGGAAAACGAATGTTAGTAAACTGCTAGAGAGAATGCAAGGGAAAATATGCCCTAATAGTATGGGGAAAAATAATGATAGAGAGGTTCAAGAAAGGTTTTGAGGAATGATATCACAGGTCTTCAAATTTTAGTGCATCTCTGTTAAAATTAATAAGGTGTCCAGATTTTGTCACATATTACCATTTGAGCATTTTATTTATCTGTGAGTTTGTCATGTGTCGTAATTTCAGGTATCCATCCTAGGGTTGATGCGTCGGCCAATTACCTATGCCAAAGGATGCACACTTTATCTGTTGCCACTGCAGATGGAATCAGGCATCTCTACCTGTGGGGTTGCTCCTATTATGACTGTTGTATTGTGCAATTTAGCCAATGTGCTTGTGGCAGTAAAGGTGATGTTGCTCAAAATAGAGGACAAGTGAGAAGTTGTGTTGGGGCATTTTGAAAGTGGCATAGTGCCATGCTGACAAAATCTCCAGTAACTTTTGTATTAGCCAGGTATCACCCTAAAGAGCCTTGAGGGAATTTAATACTAGCATTTCAGAATTAAGTAAGAACTAAATTTGAGTCTTGCATCTCTGAGACACTTATCACCTATCAAGGTCAAGGTCAAGGTCAAAGGTACTTTATTCGGCCACTGAAAGCCATAAAAGCAAACAATTTAAAAAAAGACATTTATTCAAAGATACAATCAATTAATAAAAACAATATCACACAGATAAATATACTAAAAACAACTGTACAAATCAATAAAACGGCCAACATTATTGTTTCCAGGGCCAAGTTTGTAAACAGCAAGGGATACAGTATATAAGGTGCTGCAGTGCTGAAATATAAAACCAGTTACTATGATCGATATAACATAAAGAACATGTGATGACACATAATGATCCCTAGGCGCAACCTGCAAAAACAGGATAGCTACTTCAAGGACAGCTTCTTTCTGTGTCTAATTATCCTATTAACAAGCTTGCAACCCCAAAACAAACCATGGGAGAAGATAACATTTGAAGATATAATAGTGCAGGCCTGACTTGGGAAAATTGACAGTTTCTGAGCAGCGGAAGTATAAACTTTCTACACAGGGGGTCATAATAGTCGCAGAAAAAAAAAATGTAGGGTGTCCTGCTCTGAGAAGTCGTCACATGGACAAGGTTTTAATGTGCCAGGTTCGCATATCCTTTAGGGAAAGCCAATAGCCAGGGGACCAGATACAAACAGAATCTAGTTAGCACAGAGCGATGATCTGCATTGGTAACGAGGAGTAAATACAGTTGTACCTGTTGGCTCAAACTCAATGTGGCAAACCTTCTCACGGAGGGCTTGGCTAACTCCTTCTCCTCCCTGAACCCCTGCCATTTATCCAGGAACTGCTGTTTGATATCTCTAATGGCTACTTGTATCAAGGGCCTGGGGTTCAGGTACAGGTCAGGGCAGCCAAGCCATTTTGTCTCTTCCATTATATATTTTAGCCAAGGGATATTTAAGGCCGCCTCGAGCACGGTACAATCCATGATTAGAAGTTGATTTAGAGTAGGGGTAGGACAGGCCCAGGTTCTCAACCAGCGCAACAATGGGGCTACTGCTGCCAAGTCTGAGATATACCCCGCCCCCAATTCCTCGTGTAACATGAACGCCGGAGTGGCAGCTGGGACTGCCAGGAGCTTGCGCATAAATTTATTCTCAGCCCCCTGGATGTCCAACGCATCCTTGTAGCCCCAGACATCACAATAGTATATGGCCATAGGGATACATTTTTCTTTATAGATCTTCAACAGGGCTGGGATAGGTTTTGACCCCAGTCTTTTTGCAAAATCCAGTGTGGCCCCAACCACTCTGGCTAAAACGTTCTTTTTGTGAATTAATTTGTGCACACCAAGACCTTAGATCATCAAATAGCACCCCTAAATATGGGAAAGTTGGCACTTTAGCTAATTCAGCCCCCTTGCAAAAAAACTTAGACTTGGCAGCCTTCCGGGGCCTATTGACATGGTGTGTGATTTGGTAAAATTAGTGGTCAAGTCGAGTGAATCCATAAAAACTATAAAAACCATTTAAAAGTTGTTGGAGACCCACAGCGGTTCTGGCAATTAGGACCACGTCGTCTGCATACAGGACTGCAGGGATCATCTTAGACCCAGCTCTAGGGATGTCTTTGCAGCTGGATAATAAAAAGTCCCCTAACTTGCTGATATACAGCGTGAACAACAAGGGGGCCAAAATGCACCCCTGTCGAACCCCTCTCTTAACCGCCCAAGAATCCGTCAGGCCGCCATCTTCGTTATATCTAACCGCGGCCGTAGTGTTTTCATGGGCAGTATGTAAAAATGCCACCAATTCTATGTCCAATCCCAGATCACGTAGGATCAACCATAATTTGGACCTGTTTACACGGTCAAATGCCGATGTTAGATCCATAAAAGCCATATGTAAAATTCTCTTCTTAGCAATAGCGTACTTCCAAATCTCTAGATGCAGGTTAAGGCATTGATCCAACGTCCCTTTACCCTGCCTAAAGCCATATTGCAGGTCTGAGATGACATTAAAATGATCAAGCCACACTGTTAAGCGATCCAATATCACTTTCCTCATGATTTTGGCTGCCGAATCTGAAAATGAGATTGGTCTATAACAGGCGGGGTCATCCCTTGCTCCCTTTTTAAAAATGAGGATAATAATTAAGCCTGGGCGTAGTTCGCGAAGTAGCGCTACGCAAAGCTACGCAAAGTGCAGTTTGCACTACGCGAGCTACGCGTAGCACTACGCGAACTGCGTAGTGCACTGTTCGCAATGATTGCACAGTGCCGGATGCTTGTCCGCACTGTGCAATCATTGAAAACGGCATCTTGCACAGTGCGAGCTGTCTTTTACTGCCGCTCGAGTAGATTTTTACTCGAGCGGCAGCTTCTCAACGCGGACTGGTAGTTTCTCATCGCGAGCGGTCGTGAGCATACGCGACCACTCGCAATGAGAAACCTGACCTCCCGCGTTGAGAATCTCGCCGGGAGGTTTATTTTCCACGCTCGCGATCGGCAACTTGATGTTGCTGATCGCGAACGAGAAAAAGTCTCGCCGGGATGTCATTTTGCTTGCTCGCGGTCGCCAACTTGACGTTGAGGACCGCGAGCAAGCAAAATGACCGCTGCACTACGCTACGCGTGTTTGCACTGTGCTACGTGCAATTCGCGTTGTGCGAAGTAGCGCAAACTTCGCAAACTACGCGAGCGTAGCGTAGTGCTTTGCCCAGGGTTAATAATAATAGCCATTGCCCTTATCACCTATCATTCTGAGCTCGATAGTCAGACTGTTCAGCATCAGTATAGAAGTTTGGAACAGTATGCTGCCAATTAAGACATAGGTTTCCTTCCAAAGGTGGTGATAATAAGCAGAGTGTAATATTTTGCTAAAATTCCTGATATCAAGCCTCAATGTGGCAGCATGTCTCGATATAGGACTGAATCAAAGATATTTGCAGCGTGATTAGATCTGGGCCTAGCCTTGCTGTCAAATAGTGTATTAATTATCAGCATTTGCATTGGTTTGTTAGGGGTAGATGATGACCCTTACTAAGCTTTTGGAATTAACTTATTTGACATTCCCACATGATGTGTTCTAAGTTATGCATGCCTGAGTTTATCCAAGATACCCAACAAAGGGCCCGATTCACAAAGGTAAACTGAGATGTTTGGTCTAAACTTAGACAAAACGTCTAAGTTTACGACTTTGGGAATTCACAAAGGACATTTCGGAGTACTATCTTTATGTCTGCACTCGGGCTGGATCTTTGCCCCGAGTGCCAATATAAAGATAATACTCATAAATCCCCTTTGTGAATTACCAAAGTAGTAAACTTAGATGTTTGGTCTAAGTTTAGACCAAACGTCTAAGTTTACCTTTGTGAATCAGATCCAAAGTTTACAGCTACCAATGGTGAGGCCTGGATTGTTCTAAATAGAGCTGAGACATGTATCAGTCTTTACACTCTTGTGCACTGTCTTCTATGTTAGAAGGGTATGTTGAACAATTGGCAAGTCTATTTGATGTCTTGAATGAATCTCAGTGGCCGCCCGCTCCCACACCACCAAACTCGTAATCGGTAATCTGAGGACAGCATGGCACATTAATGCTCCTGACCGCTGCATGTGTGCAATGAACCTAAAAGTACTTGACCAAACGACTAGAGAAATGGCAAGTAGAATTTCTTCAGGAGTGCAAATATCCTTTCATGATATGGTCCTTTCAAATATTCTTCCATACTGAAATGAAAATCACTAACAACTTGATTTGGAGGCAGGAGAATAAAAAAAGTAGCAGTGACATTGTTAAGCTAGTGAAAACAATACAAATATCTCCAAAACAAATCTTTCTTACACAGTCATAAAGCAGATAGTAAGAAAGATATGTGTAAATGCTCTAAACATGGAGTAATTTAGTAGGATCAGCAATGCCAGGGCATGTAAATAGCAAGGAGCTATTGAGCTCTATGACCATTAGAGTACAATATTCTTTTCTTGTTGTCGATGTATTTCTATATTCACACCCCTTCCCTACTATTGTCTCTTTCTCTCATGCCCACTTCATGCCTCTCCATCTTTCTTCTTCCAGCCAAGGCTCCTTACTTCACTTCTATGCCTGTTGAAAGGATATTAAAATTGCATCAGGATTCTGCAAACTTTCTTTGGGATACAGCTGGAGCCCTGCTTTCTAAGACAAACCAATTAATCAACTTACTGTGGCTACTCAATATATGTAGATGTGTCATTTTGGGATTTTTGCTAGGTTTTCATGCTCCCTGGTTAACTATTTCCACATTATGTATTTTTTTTTTTTTTTTTTTAAAACAATGCAATGGGATGTGTGATTGTAGTGTCCTGGCATCACTCTCTGCATGTTGAAAGGGCCGGGCCCATAAATTCTAGACCTGCTCAAGAGTCTCACTCCGATGGTTCTTTTTAACAGCATGAAAGTGTGAAGGGGAGAAAAGTCATAAACAAGTAGTCAATAAGCTAGTACTTCTCTCTTTTATACATAATAACCCACGGACAACTACATAAGTTTAGTTCGTTTATTACAAGGCCAAAAACAACTGGACATAAAGACACCTCAACACCAGAGTATAAAATGCAAAGGAATTAGCATGAAGCCAAATCTGCGCATCCAATTTAGATGGTGCAGCATGAACAAAACAATCAATTCAAGAAGTCGAATACAGAAAATCAGGAAGCATGATTCCAAATTTCCCAGCATCGAGAGTTGATGATAAAAAAGCATTAATTCTATCCCTACTCTAACACTAAGATGACATCCCTACATAAGCATTCCCAAGGAAGCCCAATAAAAGGTGTCAGTGTGTGTAGTCTTCGTAGGAAGTCTCTCCACCATCAATGGGTCAAGTAGCATAAAGCCACCATCGTAAGAGTTCGCTCTTTGATACTTCCTCTCTAAAGGCAAGAAAGAAGTGGGCACTTTCCCTAGCTTCAACAACCAGTTATCCACAGGTAGCATTCCCATCATGCACTTTGGTCATGCCATCCGCTCTGGGGACAGTCGTGCATGTACTTTTCCACCATGTCGCCCATATACCTTTCTCGCAACAGTTTGCCCTTGGTTCCCAGACCTTCTCCTGTGTGAATCGTAACGTCCATGACTTACTGGCCAAAGTCACAGGAATGTAACTTCTTCCCTCCTTGCCTAGCTAGTAAAACAAAGACATTATCCTGCCTAAAAAGGGTGCTTCTTCACCTGCAATGCAACACATGAGAAAGAACAGATTCCCCCATACACATGAAATTTCAACAATTAATTCTAAAGCAGAGTTGTCAGGGACTTGCATATCAGGCCTACAATTTCAGCTAACATGAGGAAGAAAACACCATGTAAGAATTATGATTCCACATAAACATTAATGCAACTTCAACTAATGCATTTACCTACATGGAAATGTCAAAGTTAATAAGCACTTTTAATTCATGAATAATTGTCAGTTTCACAACACGAGTTCCTCATGTTAATGCTTTCTGCTAGTTACATTCCTTTTCTACATTAATTTTCCTCAATGGCCTAAAATGCGTCCCATATCCATGTTAATACTTTTCGCATTTCTAGCGCTTTATGTTAATACGAGGGATGATTAAATGCGGGTGCACACATAATATTAATTCACCCCTACGATTGAAATGAGATTTCGGCTCTATCAATGTGATGTTGATGAATTGGTGTATATTTTACAGTGATTCGTTTCCCATTAGCTTCACTATCATTTGTGTCCAGCAGCAAGCTCAAGAAGACACGCAAAAGATTTTTAGAGCATGTGGTATGATTCATAAAGTTTTGTGGAAGTGCTCATGTGGGCAATGCAATGCAAAGCGAAAGACTCACGGTCCCCAAGTGTGGTACCCTACAAATATGACGAAATATACCCGAAAAATACTTTGGTGGTTCTACTTTAGTGGTATATCAACTTATTGAATGATTTACAAAAAGATCACAAGCAAATGAAAATAGACCTGACAGATTCAGCTGGTGTACCAATATTGATTGTCCAGCTAAATAAACGTACCCACTTGAAGGATTAGGTAGCTATTAGTATAGTGTTTATAGACGCCAAATGTCTAATTCTTTTCATAAAAGCATTTCTGATTATAATATAAGGTGATCTTGTGACACATAACTTATGTAAATTATATCTTCTAAAAATATTGCTAAAATGTGCAAAGTCCCTTCGTAATCTGTCATTTATTAATTAACAGCCTCTCTTTATACAATCTAACATATATCATATTTTTCAGATTTGCAGCGTTGCATTTTAAAATGTTATTAAAATATAGTCAATATAATTTTCAAGTGTAGCGTTACCGTGAAATGGGAGCTCAAAGACACTGATGAAGACTGACATTTCTTGTTATACACTTTCACATGCCGGTGGTTAATAAAGCTCATAATAACATATTACACTTTCAAAGTCCCGCTCTAAATGCGTCTGCTCACTAAATTATCTTGACATCTCTCTATTTTATCTTCTGTTAATGTAGAGTTACTGCACAACGTATGACAGTTTGTTTGCATAACAAATGCTCTCATCAGGCCCCTATACCGGATAGCTCCGTTGGATTAATGTACATGGGTGGATAGGGAATTTCAAAATCTGTCTTCAGTGATGTGTATCAATCATTCACTCTGCTTACTTCTAGGCTGGAAAAAACAATCCCAGCAGCTTCCTGTTCCCTCATACTTTAGAAATGCAATATCTGCAGTGCCTTGTTTCTATATCTCCATGTAGTAACCAGCTAAGCATGCTATATCATATGAAATACCATAAAAGTATCTGCACAGCTGTTCAAACACATACTGAAATCCATAAAACTGCGCGCATATCACACACACTTTTCATCCACCACTCTGCTAAGCGTTGCGACCCATAACATGATTACCACATCTCGGTGTCTGGCAAGCATGACATGGATACACTTCTCACATGGAATCGAAGCATAGACAACATCCTTTCAAGCACACACCCTACATGGTGTAGAGTGCTACCCATGTAGGCAATCACTTCAGTGACCCACATAGGGGTAGTAAATGCTATATAAATGCTGCAATAAAATATACTATGGGCCTCATTTATGGGGTTTTGGCGTAGAGCTGCAGTAAGTCACCTTGCTGCGCGACCCTACATCACAGTGAAAGGGCAGGAATTTATTCAATAAGGTGCATTCCTGCCCTTTCTTCCTGTGCTGGCACTGTTTCAGCATCCTAGTGCCAATGCAGGCACCCTTGCACCATGCTGCAAGCGAGTCTGTGTTGTTGGCAAGATTTTTTATGTGCAGGAAGAGGAACCTTCCTGCACCAAAACAATCCTGGGAGTCTTTTTCCTCCTGCAGCACACATGGAAAAGGAAAAACGAGGAGAAATAAAGTTGTTTCTCCTTGTTGTTCCTACCCTGGGGAGGCCGAAGGTTTTGGTGCATCCCCAGGTTTACATGGTTTTGTAAATCTGTGAAAGCATCAAAGTCCATGGGTGTTGCGTGGAAAGACCCATCACAATGCCCATGGAATGCCTCCCTAGCGCAGAGTAAGGTAACACAGCAATTTGCACTGCCTTGCCTTACTCCATATCCATGAGGCCATTCAAAGCCACGCAGAGTGGCTTTGCGTGACCTAATAAATGTGATTTTGTAGTTTGCGCCACCAGAGCTTCACAAAAGGTGATGCTTCAATGGCACAATGGGCTCATAAATATGCCCCAGAGTTCTTAAAATTGACTCTCCCCTGTTCGTAAGCTTCTATGCCAAACCCAACCCCCATTGCTCCCTTCATACAGTTATTACGAAAAAACTGAAATGGGCCTTTGTAATTTCGAATAGGATACCTCAGGAGAAATATGTAAACAGCATAGAACAGCCAATTAAAGAAAACATCCTGATTCGGCTGTATTTTAAATGCAACCACAATGACACAGAGTTGCAGAGGCATTGGACTTCTTGACATTTATTGTTCTGACTCAGCAAATTTAAGTCAGTTTACCTACGACCAATAAAATGCTTAATAATAAAATGACATAACATTAAAGGAAAATAAATATATTGATTTTGACAGCACACTTAATATGCTAACCTGTTTTTATTTAAATTACGCAGGGCACGATTGATTGACTCGAGCTTTGGTGCACGGGGGATATAATTAAATGCTGTTCCTTATTTTCATACAGCCCTTACACGCAAATTGTTTTTCCAGTTTCGCCAGTTAGAATTTTTAATGTAGTGAAATCCTGGTGAGATTTGATTAGCAGGAACAATCATTACCTCTGTCTCACTACTCGATTTTCACTTTCCTTCCAGGTCACAAATGCAAAGGCAAGGGACCAGATCACTAAACATTTTTGACTGGCGGTACCTATTTCATGTCCTTGGAGGTAAGTTTTGGCATTGCTTGTTTCAAACACATTTCACCACTGTGTTACAAAGTAATACTCTGAAAATGGTAAGGTGGGAAGAGAAAGTATGTGCAAATTTCTGTGTAGGAATTTGTTGTGATGGTAATGAGTTCTGTTGTTTTTTGGTCTGCTGTGTACTTGTGCCGAGTTATTAAAATGTGATTTTGTTGCGTTGTACTTCGGTTATTGTGTTAGTTGCTGTTTTGACTGTGTCTCTGTGATGAGCCCTGTTATGTTTTGATTGATTTATGTTGCTTTGTCATGTGCTGTTGTTTATTTCAGACATGCCAACAAATGTTGCTAATGCTGTGTCAGTTTCTGTGGTTTGTATTATATATGACTACAAATGTTGTTACATTTCCAGACTAAAGCACCATTTGTCTTAAAGGTTCTTTAGACCAGCAACCATATAATATGATCTAAGGTGATAAAATAGTGCTAATACCGCTGACAGAGACGGTGTCCTACAGCTATCATTGCTCACTTTATGTGATACCGCCCCAGGTCCTCTTTGTGAATATCTTGTACCGAGAGATGTAAATAGCGGAAGGCCGGGAAATAAACCATGAATTTTTAAACCTACATCTTTACCACTGTTCACAGTTCTTAAACAGGGTGATAGGTGATGAACGGTTCAAACGGTTTTTTCAAACACAACCTAAAGAGGACAAAACCAGAACAGAAAAAAATCATGTATGATAACTTGGTCACTTGTTTACAATATTTTTAGCAAAATTGTCCATTTCTGTCATTGGCAGGTCTTCCTTTCCTTTCTACTCAAAATGTAGCCGAATGCAGACCCATTATACAAATGCAAAACACCCTTACATAGGATTGTAGAAATTCTCGGAACACCTGAAAAAAAGTTGAATTATTGCAAAACTTTGCTGCAGAATGAATTGCTAATTAAGAGCCATATGACCAGGAGGATGTAGATATGCAGGCCATTAACTGGGTTCTAGTCAAATGACAATGAAATTACATGTATAGGTGTTGATGCACAAAGCACTCCTAAAGGAAACAATATATTTTATCTGCATGTGGACTCTAGTGTCATCTATCCAAAAAGTCCCTGATCCCTAACAATTCAAATCTTCATCCTTTGATGGATAAATACATTCCACGATGAGTAATGATTATCTGGATCCTTACTAGATCACAAGGAAATACAGCTGTGAAGTACTTCCTTTCTGAAAACAAATAGCTGCCTCTTTACACGGGGCTTTACCTGTTGCACTATTTATGCAATGCTCCTGGCATCTTGTTCAATCATCTTTAGAGTTTTGTGATATGTGCATTCTAAAACCCCCCCACCTATTGTAGAGTATTGGCCTGCTTTCTCAATCCTGTTTCAGTTTACCCTGCATCAAGTTGAAAATCCGTGGACTTACTCAACCGGATCACATTTCTGTCCCATAATACATTCATACCTTGGAAGTAATAAAGCAGACATGATGTGATGTCAAATTATCATCCACTTAACTTTACCTGGTCTAACTATGTACCAATTGTGTTTAAGATCACTCTCCACTGATTATTATTATTATTATTATTATCCGCTTAACCACGGCACGAATTCCGCCGCGGTGCGGCGGTTTAAACGAGTGGGCGGGGCCGCGTCGGCCAACGGACGTGCACAGCAATACCGAGGTAGTGCTCGCGACGGCCGTTGGCCGACGCACGCAGCGAAGGGGTTAATATTATTATTATTATTGTTATTATTATTGTTATTGTTATTATTATTATTATTATTACCCAGTGGGATTATTGAATGAATACTAAAAATTGATTCCACCTCAATTTTTGTTTTTCTCTCTTTATTCTAAAATGTATATATAGTTGAATTCTGCGACCAAAGGATGCTATAGAATGACATGGACATTATGGAAGAGAGTAAGATGACAAGTGGAGGGAAATGATCACGCATGAACACCTGGAGAAAGGAATGGGTATTAATTTCTTTCCTGCACAATTTCATGTTGTGTCCATTGCAGAAATGCAAAGATAAGAGTTCCAGAGGTATAAGCCTTGTTGTCAAAGGGGTTTTCCCCTAAATCATTTCTGTCTTGATGGGTGCAATGCCTGTCTGTGACTGGAATGTGAACCTCAGCATCTGGGTGAGCAACAGGTAAAGAATAATTTAAAGAGAAAGATTAGGGCTGTGCCTAGTATTGATTTGTGCAACAAGCACAGGGTTTTGAAACCACTCCTTTGTTTGATAGACAGTCAGTGAGATAATTATAAACCCTGAGTGATGTGGTCCATGCATTTCAGTGCAAACGCATAAAAAATACATCTCTCTTGGTTTCACAGCAGGTACACATAGCCTGCATTACTGATCAGGGTGACCAGGCACTTGTCCTCATCAATAGATATCCAGAAGGGTTGTCCCCTATCTCCCATCCTTTTCCTTTGACCATACAGATTCTGGCAATATGAGCACTGCGATGGGTGGGGATGCTCATACTGTTAGGATGTAGGCAGATGATGTCATTGTAGTGGTGACTAACCCAGCATGCTCCGTTTCAGAAATGATGAATGAATTGAAAGGATATTAGTAGGTCTTGGGCTAGAAGATTAATGCAATCAAGTCCCAGATTTTGAATGTATTCACTCCCCCAATCAGATAGCTGACTTGAAAACGAGATTTCCATTTCAAAGAGCTGTGTACATACCTGGGGACACAGGTTGTTCCAGCATTAGAGACAATCGTTAAGATAAAGGTATCCAGCATGATACAGTGCAAGGAAACGACTGGTGCATTGTGGATGTATTTTAAAAAAGTTAGTGTGCGCCGCTTTAAGACCACAATTTGTTTGAACAAGTATTGAGAAGTGGCGGCGCCCGGTGTTTGGAGACAGTGTGGAGACAGTGAGGGAATACTATGCCCCTGCGTGGGTACCTTACCTTAGAAGACGATGGACACTTGTAGAACTTCTAATATGCCATGCACGACTTCCAGTAAAAGGACACGCTCGTCACAATGGTGAACAGATGTCCTTTCATGTTTGATGACATCGATGCAGCCTGTGTCTGTGTGGAAAGGGTCTGGAGGCGAGCATAATACAGTGCAAGGAAATGACTGGTGCATTGTGGATTTATTATTAAAAAGTTGCACTGAGCATTAAATGTTGACAACAACAATACTACAATTCCCACAATGCTTTGAAAAGGTACTTAAGACTGGGTAATTGAATTAACCAATGATCACCACCTGAAAAAGACAAACTTGTCGAAACGCGCCGTGGTGTGCCCTGCTGGTCAAGTGCTGTGTTAATAAATGCAGATTTCGAGCCTCTGGGAGTGCAGTGTCCTTGTTGGAGAAAATATATATATCAGATTGAGAAAGGCAGTGAGACAGCCGAAACGCGTATCTGAATGTTCTTTTAACTTGCCGGGTCTTGGGAGGGCCAATGCATTAAAGAAAAGTGAACACTTTAGTCTTTGTGTGCGAGCTCTGTGTAGAGATACGGGAGATGGTTTTTGTATATGTATATATATATATATATATATATATATATATATATATATATATATATATATCTATATATATATATATATATATTACATACTGGTGGTAGCTAGTAGACAGAGTTAAAACCTAGTTTCCGTAGGAAAAGCATTTTTTTACTTGCCTATGACTTTGGCGTCGATTGACCAATCTTCATGAAATTTCCCCCAAAAAGTGTCAAAGTAGATTCTGTGTGTCATGGAACGTTTGGGGGTGATCTGTGCAGTGGGGTCTGAGAAATAGGGGTATGAGATAAGGTTGCATTTGTAATGTTAATTCCAATAGTAACGCGTTGTCAAATCTACAACCCTAACTGCTGGACTGAATTATACCAATTGTGGCAGAAAGGTAGATGTTGTCACGCAGATTGTGCTTTTTGTTATTTGGTGCAAATCCATTCCGCAGTTTTTGAGAAATTTAAGAAGAAAAAGAGAGATATATCCTTGGTCTCGAAGTCTTTGCGAAAAAAGATGAGCTCGTGCAGGGAAATGCACAGCTCTGATTGGCTACCATCACCTCAACCAGGAAGTGTTGGCAGACATCTTGGGACTCGCCTTCACCGAGTCCCCCAAAAAAGTGAAACTAAAGAAAAGGGGGCAGGGTAGAAATACCCTGACCCCCAAGCCATGGTGTTGGGGTCCCCCTGGGCCCCCACCATGGCATAAAAGCATTTAAAAAAATGACACGAGATCACGCTAATCGCAAATTCGCATCAACATTTGTTTTAAAAATGCATGCGTGGGCCCCTGCACTTGCTTTACAATAACCCCCAGATGGGCTAGGTCCCGACGGCATATGATGAATAAAGGAGGGGGATGCACAGGGCCCCCCTCCTTGGGCTTAACTAAGCCCCGGGGACCGCCACCTCCCCGAGGCACTTTTAATTATGAATGCGGGCAGCCCTGGGGACCACCACCTCCCTGGGGCTAATTAAAATTATGTGGTGGGGCATCACGGACCCCCTGTCCTGGGGACCGCCACCTCCCCGGGGCACACTTTAAAACATTTTATCTGGGGATTGTCGTAGGGCCTCCCCTGCTGCCCAAGGGACTGCCACCACCCCAGGGCATACACTTTATTAAAAAAAAAAGCAGGGAAGGCCCTATGTCCTCCCCCGCAGCCCCAGGAACCTCCTCAGGGCTAAAATACAATAATTAAGGGTGTCTGTTGCAGACCCCTGGCCTCAGGGACCAACACCTAGGCAGGGCAAATTTGAACAAAGTAGGGGGCTGCGCGGTCCCCATCCTGGACCCCTAGATGGCCCTGAGGAGCACCACCCCCCAGGGCCGGCTCCTGCAATGTCCCGGGGTGCCCACCTTTGGGACATTGCAGTTTGCTGTGGCTTGGTGGGAGCACTACACCACAAACCGGCTCTGCTTTCAACGCACACGCTCATGGGTACTCAAGTGGCAGGATGACTCAGTCCCTGCCATCTAAGGTTCTATGATTCCAAGCATATTTCTGTGATTCCGCAGGATCCCTGCAACAGTGTCAATGGTTTGGAGAATGGTAGTGTGGAAGTTGGAGTGGGTTTATGAAAGGTTATACTGGAGTGTGAGTGGTTGCGTTACAGATTCTGTGGATGATGTCATCAGTGATGTCATTTGAGATGACATCAGTGATGTCACCGACCATGTCATGAGTGATGTAATATGTGAGGTCATTAGCAGTGCATTGGGGTGCAAGTTATAATTAGCTCAGCTAACTATGACTGCTGAATTTCTCTGGTTTTGTATGAGTGAAATGTCAGCCTAAGTATAACATCTCTGTAACCTTTGGTTTTTGGGTGAATATATGTATATATATATATATATATGCCCGACCAGATTCCAGGAATATCCAGCACTTTATTTCCACAGAGCAACAGCCTTTCTAGTCCTTACGCGTTTCAGCTATATCGGTAGCCTTGATCACAGGTGAGCTGTATGGGTGAATTTGCGGCATCTCAACGTGCTTTATACGCCTCTTTCAGACTACAACATTATCTACGTACTCCTCGCATCCTACACTTCCCAAAATGCACTTGGAATGTAAGTCTCTGTGTATTCTGTTCAAAACACACTGTTATTCATTTTCCCGTTTTCATCATGTTACTGGGTATTTTCACAGTGCAATGTAAAACATAAAGAGTCCATTCGAAGTGAAGGCCTGCTCAGGGGGTCCCACAAGGACCCCCTGGGCAAAAAAAAGCATTTTTTTTTTTTTTAAATCGGCAGGATGCGCTCAGGGTGCGCGGATCCTGCAAAAAATAAAAAATCAAGCGCGGTCTCCCGCGCTCGATGTAAATTTGCCCCCGGGTGGGCCAAGTCCCGGGGGCATGCTGGGGGTGGTTTATTTTATGTATGGGGGCCTCTAGGGCCCCCAAGCCCCGGGACCACCACCACCCCCGGGGCTTTATCATAAATGGTGCGGGAGGGCTCTGAGCCCTCCCGCAGCCCCGGGACCGCCACCTCCCGGGGATTTTTATTTTTGTAAACCTGTGTGGGGGGCTCCAGCCCCACACACCCCGGGACCACCACCTCCCCGGGGCACTAAGAAAATTGAAAATGGGGGTCCGTTTTGGACCCCAAGCCCCAGGGACCACCACCTCCCGGGGCTTTCAAAATGTAGGGAGGGGGCCGCGCGGCCCCCTCCTGGAGCCCTTGATGGCCCTGGGGACCGCCACCCCCAGGGCCGGCTCCTGCAGTGTCCCGGGGTGCCTACCCCGGGACACTGCTGTTTGCTATGACAGGACGGGAGCCTCGCGGCTCCCGTCCTGTCATAGCAAACTTGGTTTGCATTTTGAAAGAGAGAGCAGGAAACCTGCTCTCTCTTTCAAAATGCAAACCAATTGCTTTCCACACGGGGAGCAGCATGTTAGCTGCTCCCCATGTGGAAAAAGCAATGCCGGCTCGCGCAGGAGGCGGGGAGCCGGCTGGGACTGTGGGGGACTGGTGACCCCCACAGTCCCCAACCAGAGGCCAGGCCCGGGGATGGGGTCCCCGGGGCCATAAGTGGCCCGGGAGGGGGCCACGCAGCCCCCTCCCAAATAAAATGTTTAAAAAAATAAAATAAATAAGGGCAAGGCCGGCCCCGGGGATGGGGTCCCCGGGGCCTTAAATGGCCTGAGGAGGGGGCCACGCAGCCCCCTCCATATTTTTATTTAAAAGAGGGCATGCCCCGGGGATGGGGTCCCGGGGCCAATAGAGCCCAGGGAAGGGGGCCACGCGGCCCCCTTCCCGTTTTAAAAAAATAAATAAATACAAAAATAAAAAAAAATGCTCAGGCCTCGGGGGATGGGGTCCCCGGGGCCAAAAGTGGCCGAGGGAAGGGGGGCCATGCAGCCCCCCTCCCATAAATTTTTTTTTTTTTTAACAACGGCATCGTGCCGGAAGCCCCGCCCCCTCCCTGCAGTACTCTGCAAACGCGCCCCTGGCGCGTTTTAAGAAGGAAGTAATTCCCCTTCAATACTGGGGGTCCCTGGGGCCAACTAGCCCACCAGGAACCTCCAGTATGCGCCAGGGGCTGCCTTGCAGAGAGGTGTACAGAGGCCACGCCCCTTTTACGCCTCTCTGCAACGCAGCTCTGTGGCGCTTAATGGAGGTAGCTGGTGGGCTAGTTGCACCCCAGGGACCCTCAGGATTCAAGGGAGTTAATCCCCCGACTTAAAACGCGCCACGGGCGCATTTGCACAGTGGTGAAGGGAGGGCGGGGCCTGAGGTGACATGTGTGCAAACAGGCCCCGTGGCGCGTTTTAAGATGGGGAATTAAATCCCCTTCAATCCTGAGGGTCCCTGGGGCCAACTAGCCCAACAGGTACATCCAGAAAGCGCCACAGAGCTGCGTTGCAGAGAGGTGTAAAGGGGTGTGGCCTCTCTACACGTCTCTGCAACGCAGCCCCTGGCGCATACTGGAGGTTCCTGGTGGGCTAGTTGGCCCCTAGGGACCCTCATGATTCAAGGGGACTTAATCCCCCAACTTAAAACGCGCCACGGGCGCGTTTGCACAGATGTCACCTCAGGCCCCGCCCCCACCCTTCACCACTGTGCAAATATTCCTCTAAAATCTGCCGAACTACGAATTCTGATTTACTCACCTGTTATCAGGAGAGACCTCAGTGCTGCATCTTTCAGCCCAGTACTAATCCTGAAAAGTAATTTTAACCGTACTTACCAGTAACTTGAATTTCCTTCCATAGGATATCATTGCCTGCTTTTTGCTGAAAAAGTTTCTAAGTGTTGATTTTTGAAACATCCAAATATTCCTCTAAAATCAGCCGAAATACAAATTCCGATTTACTCACCTGTTATCAGGAGAGACCTCAGTGCTGTATCTTTCAGCCCAGTACTGGTCCTGAAAAGTAATTTTAACCGTACTTACCAGTAACTTGAATTTCCTTCCATAGGCTAACATTGACTGGTTTCACTTGGAAATTCTTCTAAGTGTGGAGTTTTGGAACTTTATAATATTCCTCTAAAATCAGCCGAACTACGAATTCCGATTTACTCACCTGTTATCAGGAGAGAACCCAGTGCTGCATCTTTTAGCCCAGCACTGACCCTGAAAAGTAATTTTAACCGTACTTACCAGTAACTTGTATTTCCTTCCATAGGAATCCATTGTCTGGTTTTCAGCAGAAAAGTTTCAAAGTGTCGATTTTCACAAACTACAAATATTCCTTAAAAATCGCCTGTATGACTTAAACGCATTCTTTCAACTGTTTACAGGAGATGCACCAGTGCTGGATCTAGGATCCACCACTGAGTAAGAAAAAGTAACGATAACACTACTTACCTGCTAAGTGAATTTCCTCCCATAGGATAACATTGGTGATTCTATGTGAAAAAGTTTCTAAGTGTCAACTTTTAAAATACAATAATATTCCTTAAAAATCACTACTGTAACCAAAACGCTTTAACTCAACTGTTTACAGGAGATGTCCCAGGACTGAATCTAGGATCCAGTCCTGTGGTTAGAAAAAGTAATCCATAAAGTAACTAATTGCATTTAGCTAGAAATTCACATTGAGCTCAATGTTGCATTGTGTTTGAAATTGTGTTGCCCATTGCAACAACTGTAACTACTGTACTTAAAAGTCTATTTCCTATTTGCAAAGTATTTAAAGTAAATTAATTCATTCTGAGAAACTATATTTTGTAATGTAATGTATAATGTAATTACAATGTAATTTAAAAAATAAAATATCTAAAAATAAATAGTTTAAAAAAATGTAGTAAATCAGTATGAAAAAAATAAAAATAACAATTAATATATTTAAAAATTGGCATTTACAAAACCTTTGTTATTCACTGAAAAAAACCATAGGTTTCAGATATGTTATAGTTAGGAATTAGCATTTAAAAAACCTTTGAAATTCACTGAAAAAACCATAGGTTTCAGACATGTTATAGTTAGAAATTAGCATTTAAAAAACCTTTGAAATTCACTGAAAAAACCATAGGTTTCAGGCACGTTATAGTTAGAAATTAGCATTTAAAAAACCTTACAAATTCACTGAAAAAACCATAGGTTTTAGGGACAGTTATAGTTACTTGGACATTGCACTCGTACATAACCCGTGAAATTCCCCGTTATAGTTAGTTCAGCTAACTATAACTCGCGCCTCGCAATGCACTGCTGATGACGTCACATATTACATCACTCATGACATGGTCAGTGACATCACTGATGACATCACTGATGACATCTCAAATGACATCACTGATGACATCATCCATGTGATAATTTCATGCATCTTCTCACACCCTAATATAACTTTTGATACACCCACTCTAAATTACAGACTGCCATTCTCAAAACCATAGACACTCCAATACCAATAACTACATACCAACTCACTGATTTTTAGGTCTACACACACATCCACTCACTCACCCGTACAGTCACTCATACTTACAGTCACTCAGTACAGGACTATCATATGCACTCATACACCTATATAAACACTGACACACCGCCACTCATCCATAGAGGTACTCACACACCTAGTCAGTCATGCAAAAAATTAATCACACACCCATTTACTCACCTATAGAGTTATACACACACCAGCTCAATAACTCATACAAATACTAGCACATTCATACGCTCTTATACAATAACTGATACAAGCACACACGCATCCATACAGCCACTCTCACAATCACACACTCTCACGTATAGCCTTTTAAATACTCTAACACACATATATACTTCCTTTTACATATGTAGTTACTCGCACATGTACCACTGAGATATACATTCACTCACTAACACACCCATACACACACTCACCCACCCAAGCAGTCCATCACAGACGCACTCTTCAAATCATGCACCCAGTGAATCACCCACTCACACATCTATGTACAGAGTCGCACACACCCCACCCACACAAACACTCAGGCACCCATACAGATACTCAGACAACCAATCAATAACTCATATAGACACTCATGTAGCTATTCACAAACCCATGCAGCCACTTACACAGCAACAGACAGACGGATACAGACATTCACCCAGTTTAGTCACTAACCCATGCATTCAGTAAGATACGTTTAATCACTCACTTATACAGTTAGTCACGCACCTACTAAATCATCCATTCAGACACTTATACACCCACTCACTCTTCAATACGCCTTTCCCTATATATATTAAACATATTTAAACTTTACAGAAACACACAGTCACTGGATGATGTCATCAGTGATGTCATCAGTGATGTCATTTGAGATGTCATCAGTGATGTCATCAGTGATGTCACTGACCATGTCATGAGTGATGTAATATGTGGCGTCATCAGCAGTGCATTGCGGGGCGCGAGTTATAGATAGCTGAACTAACTATAACGGGGAATTTCACGGGTTTTGTACGAGTGCAATGTCCAAGTAACTATAACTGTCCCTAAAACCTATGGTTTTTTCAGTGAATTTGTAAGGTTTTTTAAATGCTAATTTCTAACTATAACGTGCCTGAAACCTATGGTTTTTTCAGTGAATATATATATATATATTCCAAAAGCACTCCATTTTACTGGGGGCCCCCGACCCTGCAGGGCGGGCTCTGAAAGCAGGAATGGAGAATCCTGTTACTATACAAACAAAAGAACTGCAGAGCCCAACTGCGGCTTACTTGCAAGTTGACCTTTATTTGTCTGAAACGCGGCAGCATGATAGACACTCATTTATTCCTTACGCGTTTCGGCGTGAGTCGCCTTGAATACAGGTGAGTGAATTTTTCATATCCCAGCGGTCACATGGCCCATAGATTCAACTACAGGCCCCAGGATGCACCATTGATTCAATTTTTGCAGCGTGACATGGCGCTCAGTTCAATTATGCTCAAATAGCGTATTTCCATAGCCAATGTCCCAATCCGTTGCTGACATAATATTTACACAGTGCATTTTGTTCTGTTGCCACATTCAAAATAATTACTTGCTTTGCGAAGTTGCACAAGAGAGGATGTCACCTCTCTCATCTCCCTTTCTTGCTGTCATCACCAAATCGCCGTGGAAATCCATTTGGCTGGTGTGATTACAAGCGGGTCATGCCCCCTCCGTTAAATGTTCCAAAAGCACTCCATTTTACTGGGGGCCCCTGACCCTTCAGGGCGGGCTCTGAAAGCAGGAATGGAGAATCCTGTTACTGTACAAACAAAAGAACTGCAGATCCCAACTGCGGCTTACTTGCAAGTTGACCTTTATTCATCTGAAACGCGGCAGCATGATAGACACTCATTTATTCCTTACGCGATATATATATATATATACACACACATATATACATTTATATATAAAATATGTTTTTTCCAGTGAATTTCTAAGCTTTTTTTATTTCTTTTTCCTAACTATAACGTCCCTTCAACCCTTGTTTTTTTCAGTGAATTTCTAAGTTTTTAAAATTTGTATTCCCTACTTGTAGCCTATAACGTTGTTTGTTTGTGTGACTGTCTGTATAAGTTGGAGACTGGGTATGTGAGTGGCTGTATGGGTCTGTGGGTAGGTGTGTATGTGGTTTTTTGGGTGTGAGTGGATGTATGGGTCTGTGAGTCAGTGTGTGAGTGTGTGAGTGACTCTATGGGTCTGTGAGTGGGTTTTGAGTGGCTGTCTGGGTTGGTGACTGGCATGGTAAGTGGGATATGGATGTGTGAGAAGTGTGTGAGTGGTTGTATGAGTGTGTGAGTGGGTATGTGAGTGGCTGAATGGGTATGTGAGTTGTATACTACTAAGGTGGAGAGTGGAGCTTGAACTGAGACACCTGCTATGTTCATATTTGTAAGTGCTTCCAGTTGAGGTTTATATTTTGTCAAATGAGCATCAGGGCCAGAAAGGAACATCACCTACACATTTATCCGACAAGAGTCCACAGTTTTGCGCAAAATGTCTATGCATCTGGAGTAGTTTATACTGGTAAATTAGTAACTGCTACCTCATTTAGTAAATGTCAGGTGTGTATTCTACACTATAAATGTATAATGGATCACAAGAAAATGTCCCCAGCAATCTTCTGTGAGTTTTTGAAATGTGATTGTTCCTCGTGTGTCTTCATCCAGAAGTCTGTGAAAAACTTGAAATCCTTCTATAGAGAAGACGACCACGCTACAAAGAGGGAAATCTCTACCAAACATGGGGACTTTCTCCTCACTACATGAAGCAAGGGCTTCTTTGTTTGGTGGAGATGGCCTCATTCAGCAGGGATGCGCTAGGTAAGATGCGTCACGCAAGTTTACCCTTGCGCCACCACAGATGCACCGCATTTACAATGCGGCGCATCGTGGCGCAAGGATAAACAGATGCGTGACGCATCTCCTGTCAGAAGGGTGGCGCATTGCTGGAGTCGTGTCGCAAGCACGACGCAGCTCCAGCAATGCTCGTGGCCTGCCCATACATAACGTGGTGCGTCACACCTTACGCCTGTTACAAGCAGGCGCAAGGTTTTGACGCAGCGGCGTCGGAAAAGTGACTGAGTGGAATCTTGTAGATTTCACTCAAGTACTTTTCCGAGGCTTTACTGCGCTGGAACGACCCCCCTGCACCGGAACGCCCACATGAAACCTGACGCAGGTTTCATGTGGCGCAGGGCTTTACAACGTGACGCATCTCTCTAGATGCGTCACGTTGTAAATAGGGCGCAACGTGGAGCATGGTTTACACTGCCGCTGCATCACAGAAGTGACGCAACGGTGGCGCAAAAGTGGCGCAAGGGGCTCGTAAATCTGCCCCCAAGAACTCAGCATCATTTTCTTCTGCATCAAGAAACATATGTATCCAGGGGGATTTTCTATTTTTTTGTATTCCCGAATTGGTCACCTAAAGTTGCAATACGTATATTCCCCTACAGCGGAAAATTCGTGAAAATGTCATGATTTTCTTTGAAAGTCTAAAAAACATATATACACGCATTGTAATTAAAGTTTGTGATCAGTCGTTTACTAATATAACATATAAAGTGAGATTTTCAGAAGTAAATATTTGGTTCAACACTGTTTTATGCTATTTCTTGTAAATGCAAATATTTGGGCGCTCTCAAATACCTCTGGATTTGTGAATATCACATGACTATAGAAAGAAAAGATTTCATTTGACAAACACTTTTCATTATTATCTAACGGGAATTTTTGTGCGAGTAATTTCCAATATCATTAGGTGGGCGTTCAACCTATTACATGCAGTGCCAGACACATTAAGGCATCTGTTAAAACTGGAGACCTTTAGAGAGGAAGCGTCCGGGTATACTTTTAATAAGAATATGTTAAAAGCCTTTGAGGTTTCACAATGCACTGTTGCACTTTTACAGGAGTGGTCTCCAGCGCACTTGAAACTGTTTTTAAAACACTTGGCCCCTAGAATTAGCTATGAAATGGATAAAGAGCATTGCATTCAATTGAAGCATTATAAAGCGTTCAAGATAACACAGAATTTAAAACCTATGCCCCCTATTTACGACTTCAACTAGAGCACGGGGTAAGGCGCTGTATTCTGCTCTTACGTTTGGGTATACTCCCATTAGCAACATTCTTAGCTAGCTGGGACGGCACAAATAACCCCAAAGGCATATGTGAATTGTGCAAAGGTGGTTGACAAGATTTGTTTCATGTTTTATTAATCTGTCCTAATGCGAGTATAGTAGAGGCTCGACGACGATATATAACTCCAATTCAATTAAAGTATAATGCTATCTTGGCACAAGATTTAATTATGTTGTGTAATTCTCCAGCCAATGAATTTGTGTGCCATAACTTGTTTAAGTTTTTAAAAAGTTTTCTGAAGCTGTTCTAAAGGTAAAATGTACAATCTTAAGAGTTTATTTTATTCTAATGAATGATGTATAAATAGACGATAAAACACCATTACTTTCCATTTTATAGTGTGTTTTAAAACTATTACCTTTTTAATCATTTTAAATTCAATAATAATAATTTTATATCTGCATTTGTTGATCTCAGTTGAGGTCTGAATCAAATAAAAATAAAATTAAAATTAAATTAGAAAGGAAGTCCCCGTCTATTTTCTTTCTTTAGACTTCAAGTGCTGAGATTGGAGGTTCACAATTCAGCACCTGCTCTTTTCAATTTGAAAATTATTTCTGAATAAAATGGCATCTGGTGGTACAGAAGATCAGCAGCCGTATGCTGATAAAGACAGTTCTATGAAGGAGGAACCCCCGGCAAAGCAGCAATCTATTGTACAGGAAATATTTACCATCATCTCTTTGTGTGAAAAGACCCTCTCCAGGGGTACATCAAAGAAATATTAGTGTGTCAAAACGAGTATGTCGACCCGCCCGAAGATGTGCCATTACAACCACTTGGCAAGAGCCCATACGGAGCGCAGTGCAGCAGATACATCAAAGCCAGGTGAGACACCCATTGCACCAGGGAACCCTATACCTTCTGAGTTTCTGCAACATCTCCCTGAGAAGTCCCTGGAGCTGCTAAGAATAGGAAATTTTTGTTTGGACTGCAAAAAAGTCCTCACTGTAGGGGAACAATCGGTTGCTGCAGTTTCATTTTTTCAGGCAATAATTTACCCAGTTGCCATTTTCTTTGTAAAAAAAAAAGCAAAAAAATACAAAATGTAAAAGCAGTAAAAAAAGTCAGAAAAATCACAAAAAAAGTTCTTGTTAGAACAACCTTTCTTGGTTTAAAAAAACGATAAGCTATATTTGTGTGTATGTGTAAGGAGTATGAGTGAGTGAGTTTACATGTAAGTGAGAGAGTGGCTGCATGAGTGATTATCTAGATGTGTAAGTGTTTGAGTGAGGGGGTGTGTGGGTAAGTGAGTGGGTGTGACAGTGGCTGTATGGGTTGATGAATGAGTGTGTAATTATTTGTATGGGTAAGTGAGTGGATGCATGAGTGGCTGTATTTGTGAGTGAGTGGGTGTTTGGGTGCATCAATACCTGAGTGACTGGCTGTACAGATGAATGAGTGGAAGCATGACTGGCTGTATGGGTGATGGAGTAGGTATGTGAGTGGATGTATATGTGTGAATGGGTATGTGAGTGTCTTTATGGGTCTGTGAATGAGTGTGTGAGCATTTGTATAGATAGGTGAGTGGGTGTGTGAGTGGCTGTAAATGTTGTATGAGAGGGTGCATGAATGGATGTATGGGTGAGTGAATGGGTGTGTGAGTATCTGTAAGGGTGAGTGGTTGGGTGTGTCTGTGGTTAGATAGGAGAGTGACTGGGTGTGTTAGTGATTGCATGGGTGAATGAGTGGGTGTATGGGTGGCTGTATGGATGAGTGAGTGGGTGTGTTAAGAGCTGTATGGGTGAGGGATTGGGTGTGTCAGTTGTTACAAGGAAGAGTGACCAAGCATTTTCTCGATTGTATGGGTGACTGAGTAGATGTATGAGTGACTGTATGGGTAAGTGAGTGGGTGTGTGAGTGCCTGTATGGGTGAGTCAGTGGGTTTGTGGGTGTATGTATGGGTGAGTGAGTGACTATGTCAGTGACTGTTTGAGAGAGTGAGTGTGTGTTAATAGCTATATGGGTGAGTGACTGGTTGTGTTACCAACTGTATGTTTGACCGTTTGGGTGTGAGAGTGGATGTGTTTGAAGCTGTTTAGGTGAGTGATTGTATGTGTTAGTGATTGAATATGTATGTGTGGATGTCTCTATGGCTGTATCAGACTCTCCCTTGGTGTGTACCTTGAGAAAGTAAGTTTGTTGAATTACACAGTATGGTGACTCACTGAAAAGAGTAGCCTTCGCCAAGAATCTGAAATTTGCACAAGATTTGAAAGTGGCAAGCACCCCCCAGATTCCAACATATGTGGGCCCTGCATCTGCATCGACTATTGACCACATCTTAATTAATGAAGAACTATCACAATCCTGTAAGGGCTGCATAGTTAAGGCAAGTTGTGTGAGTGATCATAATCCCATTGTTCTTACTCTAATCTATCTGTGAACACAAAAAGGTTATAAGAAAACAAAGACTAGGGTAGAATATAATAGAAATAAGGGAATTAACATCAAATGGGAAAAGGTTGACAAAAGGTCTTTTCTAATAGACCTCATGAAAAACAATAAACCCGACATTGAGACAGTGCTCTCAGACTCTGCTTCACCCGAAAATATTATAGGGGCTTTTACGAATTTAAATATCACTATGTCATATAAATTAACCAAACCCAGTAAAAAAGCTCCTGAGAACCCAAGATGGTTTAACAAGAATTGCTCTGAAGCCCACAGGATCCTATGGTCTGTCTTAAAAAAGACCCCGAAGAAGAAAGAGGAAATAGCAAAAGCCAAGGAAGATTATAAGAGGGTTATCGGGGAAAGGAAAAAGTTTTTGAAGGACAAGGCCTGGGAAGACTTAAAAATTGCCTCAAGCCTCAAAGACTCACGTGTATTTTGGGAGGTGGTAAATTCATCCCCCATGACTGGTGACGAAATGACTAAGTTAGAAACTGTAGTCCCAGATGAAGCCTGGGTTAATCATTTCTCGGATATTTTTTCACCATAGCTAGGATTATCAAAGGACCCATCTGCACCAAAAATCATCTATGATGGGAGATCTGCTAAGGCTTTAAGCGACTTAATAGAGTTGGGGGATGTTAAGTTGGCAATAGAGAATAGTCGCCCAGAGAAAGCCCCGGGTCCAGATAGGATTCCCGTGGATTTATATAAGTATTTACCAGACTTCTAGGCCCCGCTGATAACAAATGTCCTTAAGGCAGCAATAGTGGGCCCATTAGTTAAGACCTGGCTGGAAGCTATCATAGTTCCAATTTTTATAAAGGGGGACAAATCCCTGCCTCACTGTTACCACCCAATTTCTTTGCTAGATAGCTCAGTCAAGATCTTGGGCAGGGTAATCTTGGCCAAATTGGAACTATGGGCGCTCGAACACCAAGCATATACCAGTTCTGGTTTCGGCCTGGGTTAAGTACAGTGGAACAAACATTAAATTTGGCACTAATTGTCCAAAAGTACATGAAAGTCCAAAGGGGCAGTATTCATTTAGCACTTATGGACCTAACCTGTGCATTTGACACAGTAAACCACTGCAAATTATGGTCCAAAATGTCAAAAATGGGGATTGATGGAGCAATTATCACCTTGTTAAGCAGGCTCCACGAATGCACCTCAGCCTGAGTACGCTACAGTAGCGGAGGAGATTTAACAGAAGAATTCCCCGTTGACATAGGGGTAAGGCAGGGGTGTGTTCTGGTCCCTTTCCTCTTTGTATTATACATAAATGGACTGGGAGAATGACCTTGTGCAGTGGGGAAGGTTATTCCAAGACTAAATATGTGTCAAATCCCCATATTATTATACGCTGACGATGCTGTCCTGATAGCCAGGACAGCAAATGGCCTTCAAACACTGCTTGACTCTTTTAATGCTTTTATGAATGACTTGGGGCTAAAAGTTAATCGTACTAAACCTTTTATAGTGAAATGTGGACCAAAAAAGTCTAAAACAAGGACATTTTTACTGAGGGGTGAAGAAATTAAAAAAGTTCAGTATTTTACATATCTGGGGGTACCATTTGATGCTGATTTTAATTGGAAACATTAGAATGATGCAATTCCAGAACTCCAATTATGCTATTTTTAGATTCGCTAAAAGACTGGGTCACAAACCGGCTAAGGAGATTTTATGTATCTATAAGAGCAAGAGCCTCTCAGTGGTAACCTTTGGGGCTGGGGTCTGGGGACATGTAAATTGCAAATCATTACAAATAATGGAAAATAACTTTTAAGGAGACTTCTATCAGTGCCCCAGAGCTCCCTGTTACTTTTTGCCATGATGAAGTAAGAATGAGTTACCTGAAAGATAACCTTGCATTGGAACCGCTGTTGCTTTGGTTAAAATTTTGGAAAAACCCTGAGGCTACCATTTGTAGGACAATATTGACTGATTGAATGGGGCTGGATAAGAGCCTAGATATACCTTGGTTAAGATATGTCAAAATGAATTTCACTAAAATGGGTGTCTCAGAATATTACACAAATCCTTACACCCTAAAGAATGTTTCACCCGCATCTATTAAATCTCTTTTCTACCAAAGTCATCAGCGGACAGATATTACTCGTAAGATGCCTGATCATCTAGAGCCTTTCACCCGGCTACAAAGAGAACCCGCTCTTTATTTACAAACTGACCTAAATGAAAGGCGGACATTTCTGCTGACTAGGTTGCGGTTAAAAATAATTAATTACCTAGTCGCTTTCCCTACTCGAGGCACATGGTTTGCATCATTTCCAGTATGCCCTTGTGGTAGTCGTTCATGCCAAAGCACTATGCACTTTATTTTATTCTGTAGTTTTTATACCCCCCAGAGGAAGCGATTTATTCGCCCACTCTTACTTGCTGTTGGGATCAGAAACCATAAATTTACTCTCATTAGAAACAACTGAAATAATATACTGTCTTTTAAACTATCTTTTTACCGCTTTTAGGATCTGTAGAAAATGTTAACTACTGTTTATAAATGTATAATCTCTGTGTATGCTGACCTGTTGGCTTTTAAAGTTTTAAAATGTAAACATGTATGTGCAATCTTTTATGGCTCTTTCAAGAGTCAAATAAAGTATTTTCTGATCTGAATTACACAGAAAGAAGTAATTTGGAAATTGCTTTACTCCAATAGATGGTGTTTTCATCTGTTTAAAAGCAACATAAATATACATGAGTATTACTTTTTACAAATTTCCGCAATAAAATGTAAGTTCTGCAATTCATAAGTTCATATTATCAACAAAACAGTAGAATTTTTTATGCAGTAGTAGTATTTCACAATATTTTAAAGCATTTTATTTTCCTTGTGCACTGTTCTCAGCTTTTGTACTTGTACATCATAAATAATGTACTGTATAAAGATTCATCCTTGAACAGTGGGGAAAACACAATCAGAAAGATTGTCAGAAAGAAACCCTGTTCTAAATTCAGAAACTGCTGCTTTCTTCTTCTAAATTGAATATGGTGTTGTTTTTTAAAAATCATTTAGAAAACAAATGGGATCTGTTGGCAGAGAGGATCAGCAGCCACACCCTGTTGAACACGGTTCTTTGGAGGAGAAACCCCTGGCTAAGTGGCAATCAAAAGCATGGGAGTTTTTCATCATCCCCACCGGACAAAAAAAATGTTTTGGCAAAGCATATGAAGTGCTCTTTATGCATCAAGACCCTCTCCAGGGGTATGTCTTAGAAATATTCGTGTGGCACTACAAGTATGTTGACTCATCTAAAGATGTAGAACTCCTACCACATTAATGGAAGTTAGTAGTACATGTATAAAATTCCAGAAACAAAACAGTACACATTGCTTATGCTGTAATAGTATATCAACTTATAGTAAAACATTCCATTTTTTTCTGTTCTCAGCTTTCATAATGGTACACCCATAAACGATGTATTGTATAAAGATTAATCTTTGAACAGCGGGAAAGAAATCAATTGCATAGATAGTAGAAAAAAAAACTGCACATTATATCACTACAAATAAGTGACACTATACATTGCACTCCTGTCAATTATTTAATCAATTGTTTACCTACAGCTACTGAACTAATTTAATCAGAATATGTTAAAAATCACTGTTTTATTGTTATAACTGTTTTTAAAATCTGTTGCATTCTCAAGTGTAGGAAGGCAAGCATTAAGTTTGAGACCATGCTCACCTCATCGATGATTAAAAAAGCTTCAGCTTCATTAGTACTCTTCAGACTTCATGGCAAGCTTCATCGAATAACTGCTAGTATTCCAGTTTATTGTCATATTCCACTGGGAGCATAAGTAGTGGATGTAAAGTCATTCCTTTAACATTGTGTGCAGCTAATCCAGTTGGTGCTGTAAATACACACAATAAATTTGATTCTGTAATCCTCTTTAGGTAAGTAATGGGAACTTTAATTAAAAAGCTTTTCCCTGGGCCAGACTGACCACTAATATATAATATTTTTTGGCTTAAATAACCCCGTGATTCAAACCATTTTAATCCATTTTAATTTAAATGGGTGTAAAATTAGATGGTTGAGGGAGGCCATTGCTAGGCAAAATGGGGTGAAACATTTTGAAAGGTAGACTGGACCTGTGTCATGTAGAGAAATGTGCACCAGACCCCAGGTTTTCAAATCAGAGGAACATCTCTTAAACCTTGCAGATGTGCTGAGAAATAATTCAGCACTGGAAATACTGCAGGGTCCATTAACAAATTGAATGTATCAACTTATATATGTACATGTTGTCAGACCAGCTATTGCTCGCAGCGTCATCTGCGCCTTCACATTGCACTATTGTTCATTCTTGCCACCACCTAAACAGTTTTCTTGTAAATGAGTTATTGCAGATGAACTTGCAAAATGTATAAATCACACTAAAGTAGGACTTCATTATTACATAAGGCTCTCTGAGCATTCATTGGATAGATCACTCTTGTTCCCACACAGTGCTCTTACATGGTTTCTCAAAAAGTTAGTGAATGCTCCACTATGAGTGCGTACTAGCGTGAGGCTTGAGAAGATGATCGAGTGGCGCATGTTGGGCACTCCTGCGAACACTTAAAGGTGCAGGAGCTTCCTGGAAGTGCTAAAGCCAGGGAGCAGTACGACCATGTTAGTGCAGCATAGGACCCTAGTGTGATGTGTAGGCCTGGGTGGTGAACTCCGCTCCGTTCGCGGAGTTTGCAGAGTTTTCTGCACTCCGCTCTCCGCGTAGTGCAGCGGAGTTTTTTACCCGCTCGCGCTCGCGAACGGTAAGTTCGCGATCGCGAGCTGCAGCTCGGGTAGAATTTTTACCCGAGCGGCAGGAAGACCAGTGTGAACAGCAGTTCGCACTACACTCTGCCACTTGCGGAACTTCGCTGAGTTTTTTGTAACTTCACGGAGTTCTGCGTAGCAAAACTCTGCGAACTACGCCCAGGCTTAGTGATGTGAAAGCCGTGGAGATGTGCAGTGTAACAGTTTAAGCAGTGCTGAAGCTTAGGAGCAGAGCAACCCCTACAACGGGTGATGGAACCAGGAACAGGCCCAGGATAGCGCCGGTGTTAGGGGAAGTGCTGGATTCCAGGCGCCGTTCAGGTTTGGCTCGTTTAGAAATGCTAATCCCGGCTGCAGCACATAGTTTGTGTTTACCGTTTAGGCACTAATTTGGTGTGGGAGCTTGGGTAGCCTCAGTGCTTCTAGACCACACAGAGTAGTCAATGCTCAGACAAGCAGCGCAGGCGCTTTGGATGAGCACTGAGCCGGAGCAGCGTAGGCGCTTTATACACAGTGCAACAACTCCCATGAAGCACGAACATTAACTTACTTTGCAGCATCGCCTCCAGCATCTTCCTGTCTACCCTGAAGCGCTCCTCCTCCAGCAGCAGGTGCCCGGCGGGAGGATCTGAGTCCAGGCAGAGGGGGGTCGGAGGGCTGCCTCGCCCATTGCCGCTGACCCCTGTGCCATGAGGTGCTTCCTCTGCACTCATTTCGCCGCTGCCTCCAGCGGTCTCTCTGGGATGCTGGGTTCCTCTGCCGTCCTCCAGAGCGCCAACCGGAGCTCTCATTGTGCCTGAGCTGGGCTCCCACTCTCACGACCGAGCCGTGGCTCATTAGCATGAGCACTCTCTGCCTGTGCACACACACACTTATCTGCGGCCTCTGGCGTACACCTCTCTCTGAGAACTTGGCACCTGCCTGCAGGTGCTGCTTTTGCACCCCCTCGGCCTCCTCGCCATTGGACAGCTGCTTCACACTTGCCTACTCGCGCTTCCTTGAAGGTTGTATTAGCACATTGTTCAGATTTTCTCCAGTCTCCATTAACTCCCCCTCACCAAACTAGTGCGTTAGACAGATTAAACCTTTGCCACCCTTTTCACCATTTTGGATAACTCAGATCTGAACACCTGTTGTTTCTGGGTGGCTGAGTGTGTGCTCTCTGCATACCATCTGCCCCCGGGACCTGGCCCACCCGGGGGCTCACAGAAAGGAAGCGCGGGAGCCTGTGTTCAAGCCATGGCTCCTGATGTAAAATATTTAAAAAAGAAGCACCGGCTCCTGCACTTCTTTTCTAATAGGCCCCTGGGGGGGGCCAGGTCACGGGAGCATCAGCACTTATATAGAGGAGGGGAGCACACAAGGTGTCAAGGAAAGCGTTCCTTGGGAGCAGTACCCTCAAAATGTCCACCTTCTGGCAGCACATTTGTTGAATGTACCAGAAGATCGGAGTGGCCAGATGAGGGGAAGGGAATTAGGGAGGGTACTGCGGGGATGGAGACCTGGAACAAGAGATATAGACGCTTTACTTGTAGTCAATATGAATTATGATTAGTCACTCAAATATTATAGAACAGAAAGGATGTGACAGAACGTAATAGCCTCTTACCTGTGGGACTAAGATAAATCTGGTCTATGATTACACACTCTTGAAACACAGAATGATTTCACAAGGAAAGCTCGATATCCTCAGACTCGATATGTATAGAAATAGCAGTGATTAATTCAACACACTTAACTCCAGAGTGTTTCCATCCATAGTTACATTATTGTTCCAGTTTAATGCTCAGAGTCATATCCTCTTTCTGCAGAAGAAACTATTCACTGCTTGATATTGACACTGCTTCAGGCAATATGCTATAGATGCAACCTTTATCGTAATGTCCAAACAATTAGTCCGTACTTCTGTACGTATTCTGTAATTATGCTCTTTTCTACACAACTGTTACTGCCACATAATTATTAGTTTTCAGGCTCTTTACTGTTATTGTAACATAATTGTTGGTTTTCAGGTTCTGTATTCAGTACATATGTCTTTTCTCTCTTTGATTATGAAATCCTACCTTGCTGATCTTTACTGGTCTCTATTTGACAGGGATCTCCATTCGTATTCAAGAGTAATCAATGGGGGGGTCAAAGTATCACGGCGAACAAATGCAATGCGACGTCCTTACTGGTGAGACTATGATCTGGCTCCGAACACAAGAGAAATACTCCTACCTTATCTTCCTGAATGCACGAACTCTGGAAAAACAGCATAGAGACACGAACTTGCCTGTTTCCTCTGACCAACGGCAGGAACTCCTTCTCCTACGACGATCCGCAATCACAAGCAGTGGGCGTTGGGTGCGGCTGGTATTTATAATAGTGCCACACCCAAGATGGCGCCCGCAACGAGGAACACATACCGGCATAAACAAAACAGAAGATGCCGGTTCACACAGGTAACAGCAGGTGTCTATGGCATAAGAAAACAAGGCTAACGGTGCAAGAGGACCTTTACCAAAGAATGCGAGTGGCAATAAGGACATGTGTGTCAATCACAAAAAACTACTAATGGGCACCCAGTACTAGTAAACACACTACAAGCTATCAGTGACTATGAAGGCACTAATGGGCACACAATACTCAATACAAGGTATACAGTAGTTAGCAGTCACAGTAGTTAGCAGTCATGACACAAGGTCCCCCCTCCTATGGCTTATCATAAGCCCTGGGGAACGTCACCTCCCCAGGGCACGATCAAATGTGTGTGCCGGAGGGCCCTATGGGCTTGTCCAGTGCCACTGGGACCATCACCTCCCTGAGACGAATGAAGTAAAGTTAATGTGGGGGGTTCGCACAGCCCCCCATGAGCCACATGGACCACAGCCTCCCCTAGGCATTATGAAATTTTTTTGCGGGCAGGCTTACGTGCCCTAAATGGGGGGTACAATGCAACTCCCACCTCCATGGGGCAATTTATTGAATTTAATGGGGCAATGCAGCCCCTCTGCAGGACCGGGGACCACCATGAGACAAGTGTAGTTAAGTTAATGTGGGGTCCCGCATAGACCCCCGCAGCGCCGGGGACCGCCGCCTCCATGGGGCAAATTATTGTTAAGGGGGCCTTGTAGTACCCCCTACAGCTCTGGGGACCACCACCTCCCAGGGCTGACAAAAATGTATGTAGGGGATCTGTCGCGGACACCCGGTGACCACCACTGCCTCAGGGCAAAGATTTAGGATAGGGGGTGCCGTGCGGCCCCTCCTTGTGGGGCTATTTAAAGCCCTAGGGACTTCCACCCCCCAGGGCCGACTCCTACTGCCTCCCGAGGTGCCCACCTTTGGGAGGTAGCTGTTTGCTTTTGCTTGGTGGGTGTTGACAGCTCCCACCAAGCAAAGGCAAACATAACTCTTTCTGCATATATATATATACAGCTCCAGCTTGCAGAAAGTGCAAATATGTGTGCAGAGAAATAGATGGAAACATTGTTCTGACAGACATTGTGCTGCCTTTCAGCAGCCCCTTGTCTATCCCAGCAATGCCGGCTCCCATAGGAGGCGGGAAGACATTTGGCACTGTGGGGTCTTTGAGGCTCCCCTATGGTCCCCAACACAGGTTTCTGGGTGCTCCTAAGAGGCCGGCCCCCGGGGAATGGGGTCCCTGGTCCAAAATCAGCCCGGGGAGAGGGGGTGCATGGCCCCCCTGCCCCATTGCAAAATTTCTAGGCCCATGGGGGATAGGGTCCATGGGGCCAAAATTAGCCTGGGGAGAGGGGTTGCTCAGCCCCCCTCACATAATAAAGAAAAGAATGGCCCCTGAGGAAATCGCTAGAGGCCTTTTCCCCTGTCTCAACCACTCTAAAAAGGGGCCTACTGGCACACAACATGGTGGAGGATGAAGTTCCCTTAGATGCTAAGGGTCCTTGGGGGCCAACAACCCCTCCTGTTAACTCCAGTAAGTCCCACACAGCGGGATTGCTGAGACCTCGTTAGATGTCCTGCCCCATTTCTCCACCACTCTGCAAACATGCCTCCTGGTGCACTGCTAGTTGGGAGATAAAGTCCCTTGGCTGCTGAGGGTCCTTAGAGGCCAACAACCCTCCCTATTATCTCCAGTAAGTCCAACAACGTTGGATTGTTGAGAGTTCATCTGAGGTCCCGCCCCTTTCTCCAACACTCTGCAAACATCCCTCCTGGTGCACTACTGGTTGGGGGATGATGTTTCATTAGATGCTGAGGGTTGTTGGGGGCCAACAACCCCTCCTGTTACCTCCAGTAAGTTCCACACAGCTGGATTGCTGAGAGCTCATCTGAGGCCTCACCCCCTTTCTCCACCACTCTGCAAACGCATCTCCTGGTGCAGGACACTACTGGTTGGTGGGTGAAAGCCCCTTGGGTACTGAGGGTCCTTGTGGGACAAGAACCCCTCCTTTTACCTCCAGTAAGTCTCACATTTGAGGATTGCTGAGAGATCATCGGAGGCCTGACCCCTTTCTCCACCACTCCACAACCACATCTCCTGGTGCACTACTTGTTGGCGGATGAAGTCCCTTTGAATGCTGAGATTACTTGGGGGCCAAGAAGCCTTCCTGTTACAAGCAGTAAGTCCCAGACAGCAGGATTGCTGGGAGCTGGTCGGAGGCCCTGTCCCTTTCTCCACCACTCTGCAAACGTGCCTAGTAGTTGAAAAACAAAGAAATGAACTTAAACAAAGGAAGGTTACAGGGACATTATAATTAGGAAATTGAATTTAAAAACCTTAGAAATTCACTTAAAAACAACAAAGGTTACAGGGACATTATAGTTAGGAAACAGATTTTTTTAAACTATATACATTTACTGAAAAAACCAAAGGTTACAGGGCCATTATAGTTAGGCTCAGATTTCACTCATACAAAACCATTGAAATCTAGCAGTTATAGTTACCTGAGCTAACTATAAATTACAACCTTGCAAAGCACTGCTTTTAGCCTCACATATTACATCACTAATAACATGGTCAATGACATCACTGATGACATCTCAAATGATATCACTGATGATATCATCACACACCCACTCACATCCCATGCAAACTCTCATACACCCACTCAAACACCCACACAATCACTCACATACCCAGTTACAGTACCATACCCATACTCACACCCCTTTCAATTTTCCATAGAGCTACTCACATACCCACTCACTCACTCATGCAGTCACTCACACAACCATTCACTCACCCATACAGCCACTCATACAGCTAGTCACTCACCCACACAGCCACTCACACCGCCATACACTCACCCATTCAGCTACTCACACAGACTCACCTATACTCCCACTTACATACTCACTCACATACCATACATTATCTCAACACAGCCACTCGCTCACCCATACAAGTACTCACACACTCACTCACACATCCACTAAACCTCATATACCTTTTCACACATCTGTTCAAGCTCTCCCATATCTACTCACTCACCCATACAGTCATTCACTCAGATACTCACTATCCAATAGAACTACTCACACATAAACTCACTTAACCAAACATTCACTCAAATAGCCACTCACCCATACAGCCATTTATACACCCAGTCACTCACTCATGCAGCGATTCAGATACCCACTCACTCACCCATTTAGTCACTCACACAGCCACTCACTCTCCCATACAGCCACTGCCATACCAACTCATTCACCAACAGTCACTCACACACCCACACTGCTACTCACATACCTACTTATATACCCATACAGCCTCTCACACACCCATACAGCAAACAAACCACATACAAAACTACTCACGCACTCACTCACACACCCATACAACCACTCAGATACCCACTCCCACACCAATACAAACCACTGACAAAACATCTCACACACCTACAGAAGTAGTCAGAAATTCACTCATTCACTAATGCAGTCACTCATGCATGCACTCACACACCTAAACAGCCACTCACACACTCACTCATACACTGATAGAGACAGTCACACACTCACTCAGATCACACATGTTAGAGACATTGTCCCTCATTTGTAGTACAACTAGTTTACTAATCTAACTTTTATATTTGGATAGAATATATGTTTAACACCCATAAACTCTTAAAAACACACTCACTTGATAATGTCCTCAGTGATGTCATCAGTGATGTCACTGACCATGTCATGAGTGAAATAATAAGCAGTGCATTGCAGGGGCGTAAGTTATAGTTAGCTCAGGTAACTATAACTGCTGAATTTCAATGGTTTTGTATGAGTGAATTCTAAATCTAACTATAACGTCCCCGTAACCTTTGTTTTTTTCAGTGAATTTCTATGTTTTTTTAATTCAGTTTTTTAACTATAACGTCCCTGTAACCTTTGTTTTTTACAGTGAATTTTTATGGCTTTTTAAAAACTATCTCCTGCCTATAACGTCCCTGTAACCTTTCTTTTTTTAAGTGAATTTCTAAGGTTCTTAAAATAAGCCTTCCTAACTATAACGTCCCTGTTACCTTTGTTTTCTTAAGTATATAGGCATGTATATATTCATATATATATGTATATATATATATATATATAGATATATAGATAGTTGAAAGGCGGATTACTGGGTGCAGGTAGAACATACCTACATCTATTAAAAATCTCAAAATGACAAATGTGGCCTAGTCAAGTTTCAAAAAATTAATCCTTGGTCAACCATTGAAAACTTGGCTCATGAGCAGACAGGCTTAACTTAGGAGGCAGGTGTGTAAGACATTTAAAAACATACACAACAGTAAATAAGTAAGACACAACTCACATTAAAAATCCAACACCTATTTAGTAAAATAGGAATACCTTTATGATTAAAGTGACACTAAAATGAAAAAAATCGAATGTAGTGAAGTAGAGATATGATTTTTTAAAGAATGAATACTTTTAGTGCCTAAAAGCCAAAAGCTCCAACCTGGGATATCTGGTCGCGCTTGACTGGTACAAAGTCAAAATTTCTGGCCAACCACGATGGAGGGTGGGTAGGATAGGATGAGTGGTAGGGCCCAGTCAAGTTTTTACCTTCTGACTTAGTCATTTTTTAGAGATTTTTCTCTCAACATCTCCTTATCAAGCCTACTTGGGAGTCAAAGACAGCAGTTTGCTTCAGTTCAAGATGTCAGTGAAGTCCTGGAGGTCTTGGAGCTTTCAGCAGGATGAACCTGAATTTCAGGCATGGTCACGGTTCAAAGTCGGTGGCTCTTTACCAAAAATTCTCACATTTCTGGATCTTCTTCCAGAAGGTCCTTTTTGGGTCTTGAAGTGTCCACAACACCAATATAAGATTCCAGAAGCTCTGAGTTGCTCCTTGGGAAGTTGGGACTACAAGACCCACAATGCACTTGACCAATCATTCAAAGTCCAGGTGAAGCTGGTCAGCTGGGTCTTTCTTGGTAGAGGTGATGTAGCTGGAGCTCTATTAACCTGTTACTTTCAGGGAGTCCACTACTGAAACTTTCAGAGCAAGGCAAATTTCTTCTTTTGGTGAAGCCCAAAATGTGCAGCAGGTGAAGTCCTTATGAGTGCAGTCCTCTTGGTGCAGGCCAGGGGTTCAGCAGGGCAGTCCTTCTTCTTGTTTCTTTCACGCAGGGATCTGAGTTGCTGGGCAGCTCTCCCATATTTATCCAGGTTTCTATGAAGGAGGTAACCGGGTACCACCCTCTGTGATGACCACTTCCCATGAAGTGTGGCATTTTATTGTCCCAGAAAGCAATGTTCCAAAAAAATAAAAAATGAGAAAATGTCATGGTTCCAGTCACTGACCTATCCCTTGAACTGCTGCTCCTAGCGCTTTGGTGTAGATGTAGCAATGATATGCACATTCTCACCTTTCTAGTAATATGATGTGGGGTTAGCGGTGCATCCTTTTTTGGTTCCGTTATCCTTATCCTTGGGAGGTCAGCAGCACAGGATTGAACTTCCTGGTTACTGAACATTTAAACCCTCATTCTTCTTCCTGACACTGCTTCGTATTTTGAATTGGTTTCGAGAGTCGTGACAATACTGTTCTGACACATGCAGCGTGTTGAAGCCACATTCCTTGTTTCCGTGCCTGAAGTTGTTCTGTCTACTATTCCAACGTGCACAGTGAGTAATGCCCTGACTTTTACAGCCACATGTGCTCTGCTACATGCCTGGTGAGCATGCATTGATTTGGGTGAAGCTTGTTGGCCATTAACGCTGGAGTTCTTCACATTGAAACAGTCTAAAATAATCACTGGACCACTTATAGGTATTTAGCACCATTCACTGGAAGCACTTTTTCAGGTAATTAATACTGCGAGCAGGAGCACTTTTCTTTATGTTGGGAAGAAGGGCTGGAGCACTTTCATTTATATTGGCAAGAAGTGCTGGAGGGCTTACATTCGTGTTGGCAATAAGCCCTGGCGCGCTTTCATTTAAATTGTCCAGAAGCGCTGGAGTGGTTACATTTGTGTTGACAATAAGTGATTTCATTTATGTTGGCAATAAGCGCTGGTGCACTTTGTATGTACTTTGCAAATATATGCTGGAGCCTTTTCATTGGTGCAACTCAATCAAGGCCTGTAGAGTTGATTTTTATTTATTGGAAATGCACATGGAGTGCAAATCTTTGATTTATTCACTCCGTGACATTGTAACTGAGTATTCCTTAAAGGAGTTCCTTAACTGGAATCTGCTAAACAATTCCAAGATAAATATAAATGAGAAAATGTCTCCTCCTATGTCGGAGGGGGAGCATGTGTGTATGTCAAAGAGAGTCGTGTGCATAGCCTTAAACATTTCCTTGTCATTTTAGGACCCATGCCCTTCTCTCCTGTCTGCACCTACCCTATCAACATACTCCTCAAAGGTAGATATAGTGACCAGGGGTGGGTATGGTACACACATATGCATTTAAGACAAAAACTCTCCCCAAAGACCTATATTTCTTTGCAAAAGATTCAATCTTATATGGGTTGAAATACAGGTGCAATAACAAAAAAATCTAATACTCAATTGAATTTAGACATCTTTTTTATATCAAAATTACTTTTATTTTCCATATATATGATTTTCTCATTTGTTATAAACAGTATACATCAATTGTCTACTAAGTTCATTTATTAAAAATTACATGACAGAAATAATGATATCAAATTAATGATCCCTCAACCAAAATACCCATCTAACAAAAGAATGAAAATTGAAAACACATTCACTCTTACCAATCGCTCACAATCGTACAAGACACATATACACATGTTGGTATAAAGAACACATAGATATAATACGATTCCAATGGGCAAAATTAATGATCAAGGCCAAACGGTCTGGGCGCATGTTGTCAATGTGTTTTCAATTTTCATTCTTTTGTTAGATGGGTATTTTGGTTGGGGGATCATTAATTTGATATCATTATTTCTGTCATGTAATTTTTAATAAATGAACTTAGTAGACAATTGATGTATACTGTTTATAACAAATGAGAAAATCATATATATGGAAAATAAAAGTAATTTTGATATAAAAAAGATGTCTAAATTCAATTGAGTATTAGATTTTTTTGTTATTGCACCTGTATTTCAACCCATATAAGATTGAATCTTTTGCAAAGAAATATAGGTCTTTGGGGAGAGTTTTTGTCTTAGTTGTTTATATTCCCCTCTTTCTCCCTGACCTCCAAGTAACATATAGAGGGGGTCCCTTAATTTACTAGTACACACATATGCATTTTACATCTTCTTGGTCCTAACCCTCTTCTTTTGTTGAAGGTGGAGCCACAGAGAAATACTCCAAATACTCCAAATCCTCCAGGACCTCCTCTCCCAAGCCACAGCCTTCTTCCTTGTTTTTATTAGCACACATATGCAGGTAGGAGGCGAGGGATGATGAAGTTGTTTCATGTCATCTCTGCAGGAACACTTTGCAGGCTTGAAGGTAAGGCTCCTAGAGTTTCAGGTCTGGCTAACCCAACCCAGAGTTGTGGCTAATTTTCCCTAACACTCCCCTTCCAGCTCCTCTGCTAATTGAATTGCAGGGGCTCCTATCTGGCTGGAGGTACAGGAAGTGGGGTTGGTCCTAGTTCCTGTTCTCACTGTCTTTCTCCCTTTGAAGACCAGTTTGGCTACCCAGCCCCCTTCCTGCAGCAGCAGATCTCCTCCCACTGGATGTCTCCTTGGTTTCAGCTCATGCCACTTCATTCCTAATCAAGAAGTGCTTGGCTAAGCCTGTCAAAGGTCGACCAGCATAACAGGCTGCTAAAGCGCTGAAATGGGTAACTTTAGGAAAGCAGTTCTATAATTTCTTTCTTACAATAGCTATCTTAAATACAACTTTGGCAAGTTGCTAGATTTATTGCAACAATTAATTTGACACTTTGAAATATTTTTTCAGCTCACTCCTGTCTAAAGGTAGACTTTATTAATGTTAAATAAAGCCTTCCCATTTTAGACTATGGAGCTAATGTACTACAATGGGGAAAAATGAAATCAGCAGTCTTTCCCTCACCAGGGCTTACAAAACATCTTTTTTAATGTCCTTGCTTATTTTAAATTGGCACCCAACCCTTAGGGCACCTAGGGTACACCTTAGGGGTTACTTATATGTACAAATATGGTAGTTTAAGACTTTGGAAGTACCTTTAATTCCAAAGTCAAATTAGGACATACCAGGGCGGCTTTTAAAATGACAGCAGGAACCACAGTAGTGCACACTTAAGTGCATTATATCTACTGGTCCTCTAAACCTACATGCCCCATAATATACTAGGGACTTACGGGCAGGCCTGGGCAGAGTTCGTGGAGCTCCGCGAAGAGACAAAGAAACTCCGCCAAGCTATGCAGAGTTCCGCAAGCGGGGGAGTGCATTACCTTGCACTGTTCACGCTGATTTTTAGCACCGGGTGTTTGTCCCATGCTGTTACAGTGCAAACTGCATCACACGCAGCGCAAGAGGGCGCTGCTTCTTTCTGGTGCTCGAGTAGAAGTTCAACTCGAGTGACAGCTTCCTCAAGGCAAATGGAAGGTTTCTCAACGTGAGTTGTACCGACCAACTGTGACCGCCCGTGTTGAGAAATCTCGCTGGCAGCAGTTTAGCATTGGATTTTCCTCGCTTGCCCATGCCAACTTACCGGTGGTGAGTGCGGGCAAGGAAAAAACTCTGCTATGCTACATGGAGTGGAAGCAGAGTTCACCGCCCAGGCCTACTTAAAGGTAGGCTGTCAGGAGCAATGTTAATTATACCTAATTACCATATATCTTTTAACAGAGCACTGGTCTTGGGCCTGGTTAGCAGGGCCCAGGGCACAATCAGAGTCAGTATAAACCAATAACATTCAAAGTCAAAACTCTTTTTATTCGTCGAAGACAGTCAAAAAAGATAAACATAAAAAGTATAAAAACATACCTTACAATCAGTAATAGCAATATAAGAGTACATTGATTATAAATCAAGGCTTTTCCAGTAAAACACAGCTGCCTTAGGAAAACTGCTTACTGTAAAACACACATCACTATTTGCTACTTGGCAACAGTTGTACAAACCTGAGGGCAACTCTATATTGTTTAAAATTGTGAGATTTAAAAAATGGCAGTAAATAACGTACCCTAAAAGATTTATACATTGTGCAAAATATCCTCAAGTGCAATAAGTATTGGGTGGGGACACTGTCAAAGGCACATTTCTTATCTGTTGAACTCCCATAATGAAAAAGAAATGGTGGCGAAAAGTGCGGGGACACTGCAAACAGCACTGGTTTCTCATTATGTTACTGTGTCAACAAAAACTGAACAAGACAACACAGATAAGTGGCAAGAATTTACAGCTTATTTATTTCTAGGGGAACACTTTGATTGTTCCACACAACAAATTATATGTAAGTACTGTTATAATAAGTTGGAGGGAAATAAAATGCCAGCTAGAGCAGTCTACAACAAGTTACAATTAGTTCCAGTCCCTCAAGAACTACAAGATTTGAATGTTTATGAATCAATTCTAATACAGTCTGCACATCCATTCCAAGCAGAAGCACTTCTTATTCTAGTCAATGGTGTCCCTACAAAGAGTAAAAATATATGGCAAGAGCTAGTAGATGTTGGTAAAGTTAAAAAAAGCAACATTATATCTGGCACAAAACAATATTTATTATAAAGATGTAGACGTTCTTCAAAATGTAGCACATATGGAGGATGACACATCAACATCAAGAGGTCAGATTGAAAAGGTGGATCGATCGAAATCAAAAGAAATGAACACTACAGTATCCACCTTCTGCATTCTAAAGAGTTTATTTTTGATGCAATTGATCTCTTTCAAATGAAAGAAGCATGAGTAGCTCCTTTGAGTGTCTTGGAGAAATGTTTAGAAGCTCTATGTTTTCTGCATCCCTTCCCCACAGTATGATGACTGGCCAGCACAGATACCAGCAGCTGAGTACAGATCAACTAGACTATACTCGGAGGATCCTAGATTTCGCCAGTGTATTTTCTGTATATTTCACCTTTTATTTGAGAGCAACTTGTCAGGCCTATCTTTTGCATTAAACCACATTCTCAAGACAGGAGTGAATCTGCAAAATATCACTGCAACGGAAGTCATGGACAAACTTGAAAGAAATCATGAGAACCTGGAATACAGCTTGATTCATTTGATGGCATGCCAATGTGGCAGCAATGAATATTGTTTTCGTTGTCATGGTGAGCTCAAATGCATGTTGAGAAAGCTAGGCACACTGACTTAGTTTCTAACACAGAGTTGTGCTGAATATGCATAGTATGACCTCCTTGAATGTGAGAAGCAAACTCAAACCAAAAAGAAATCAATCTGAAGACACCAGGAAAACTTTGCTCTCTGGATCCTGCAAAAGTTTGCAGATATTTTAATCACAGTTTTGAAGTGATGATGGCTTTCATCTACAACAAAGCTAATCCTCCTCTTGGTCAATTAACTGATTTATTTTGGTGTTCCACATATTCACATGCTGTTATGGGTGAAATATGTCTGGAAATTTGGTACAGACAATGATGAGTCTGTCTTCCCTTTCATACAACAGTATGTGACATGTGACATTCCTGAAGATGTTGGTGAGGAGGGTTTGAGACAACAAGGTCTATGGTTTCAAACTCATAGATGTGGGAAGGTCTGTTGACAAAAATATAGCTGTAAAAGTACATTTTACACAAGATGTTGTTTTGTATTCCCACAACCTGTCATCTCATATGGAAGAGTCAATAGCTTTTTGTATGCAGTCAGTCCTACCCCGACACGGAAATCTCATACATATACATGCAACCTGAGAAGAACAGAAGCTTCCAAGTATATCAATGATTGCAACCCTGTGAGTGTGAAGTTGTGGAATGCAAATATGGATCTACAATTTGTTGCAGGCAACTCCATAGTTGTTGCTGACTACGTGACTTCATATATAACAAAATCAGAGAAGAAAGAGAGGAAAGAGATGTGGGAGGAGAATTCTGTAGAAAAGAGTCTTACCAAGATATTGTACAGCTTCAGCTTGAAAATGCTTTCCCACATAGAAATAGAATTCTATGAATGCTCGAGCAGGTTGAGCTTGGCGAGTTTGTTCTCCAAGTCAAGAGGAATTCTATGGGTAAGCCTAGGCCTTGCAAGCAGTCAAAATAGAGTACTAAAGTCTTCCCCAGAAACACAGCATCTCGGAGAATTTGATTAAGAATGTAGAGATATTCTGATAACTAACATGCTACATACATCATACCCAAGAAGGAGTGTTCATCTTCAAAACATGTGTCTCTATGAAGTACTTCAGCACTATACATATAGAAGTGGGGAGAGGATGTGGCCTAATGGCTAGGGCGGTCAACCTCATATCTGGGGAACGGGGTTCAAGTCTCAGCAACGACGCTCAACATCCTATGATTCTGGGCAAATCATTTAATCTCCCCGTGCCTAACAAAAATGAACGTGCCCTTGTGAAACGCAACTGGTGCTCATGTAAATCGCTCTGATACCCGATACCTTCAGGTCAAGCTTGCACTATATAAAGCCCAGCCAAAAAAGCAATGGAACTAAAAACATAGAAGAAGGAAGACATAGAGTACTTGGATGTGACGGTTGTTTGGTCAGACACAACAAAGGGATTCTAATTAACCACTGAAAGCTTAGTTGACAAACCCCCCCAAAAAATAATGTTTTTCTACTTGGCACTTTTGCAGTTGTTCAATCCATGGCATGCAGAATCAGAATTACTTGAACACTATGACTGTTACAAAGACTCTTTCAGCGCTGTGAAAGACACCATTGAGTGCTCAGTCTTTCCAACATACCTGCAAATGTTGAAAAATTAGATTGAACAGGAAGGCAGCATCACTGCTGAGCTAGCCAAGGAGAGTTCACAAAGCAGCCAAAGTTCTGCACCAGTGAGTCAAGATCCTCTTGGAGAACCAATTATTCAAAATGGAGCAGCTATAGCTATGAATGAGGTGGAGACTGCACTGCAGCAAGCAAGAGAGGAAACTGTGGATTTTGAACACCTGGTTGAACAATCGAACAATGAATCAAAAGAAATTTACAACAAAGTTAAAGATAAAATAGAGCATGGATTTCTCCATGAGAAGAAACAGTGTGATTGTTCTTCGTACAAACCAATATTACCATACATCTGTGGTTAAGCTGACACTGGAAAAAGCTTCCTAATTAAAGTTTTCACTGGTTATCTACAGAAGACTACAGAATGCAATTTGTCTTGTGTAGCAACAGCACCAACAAGAATAGCTGCACATAACATTAAAGGTATTACTTTACATTGCCTACTAATGCCACCTGTTGAATATACCAATAAACTTGAATACCAGAACCTATCTAGTGAAACTTGCCATGAGGTTTCAAGAGAATTGAAGAAACTGACGTTTTTAATCATTGATGAGGTCAGCATGATATTCAACTTAATACTTGCTTTCATACCCATAAGAATACAGCAGATTTTGAGAACAAACTATGATGTGCTCTTTGGAGGAAAGCATTTAATTATATTTGGTGACCTACTGCATCTCACTCCTATAAAACGACAACCTGTTTTCAAAACACTTGTGCATAATGAAACAAGAAATTCCCTGGGGAGTATTGGCAATGTCAATATTTGGTTAAACTTTGAATGCAAGGAACTAGTGGGAAATATGCATCAAGCATCTGATGTAAATTATATACAATAGGAGCTCTAACAAAAGAGAGTAAACATGATTTGGAAAGTCGTCTTATCAAGAAACTATTTCCATCTAATATTACAGCAGTAGAACTACTGAACAATGTCATTGAAGAACAGAAGTCTATAGTTTGTTTAATGCAAGCACTTCAAGAATGCTCCAACTTTAATGAACAATTACTACAACTGGAGAAAGAAGATATTTTGGAACCTACAGCATTTGATAAAATGCAACATATAGGAGTCACAAAACTACTCACAGATAAACTACAAGCAAAATAGATGCTCTGGAGAAGTCTGGCTCAAAAACAGCAGGATTAAAAAAGATTGTACATGTCAGCAAAAACCTTCGAGTAATTTTGCGCCGTGCTTTAAATGTTGAGGGAGGGTTAGTAAATGGCGCAATGGGTAAAGTACTTGATTTTATTAATTTCCCAAATAGATGAGGTTGAATACTTGGCCATAAATTTTGATCAGATTGATGGTGTGAAGCAGTTTGGCCATTGTGTTGTACGTCTTTTGCTAGTGAAAGACTTATATGTGCTCCGCCAGCTGTTCCCACTGTCTAGAGCGTATGCTGCAATTGTCCATATATCACAAGGTTTAAGTGTAGATGCAGCTTTTATTAATATCAGAAGTACTGTATTTAAAGAAGGAATGTCACATGTAGCATTGTTGCGAGTTAGAACATTGTCTGGTTTGTTTTTGATTGATTTTGATGAGAAGAAAGTTAGTGCTCATGCACGCTGTGTAAGAGAGTACAATCTGTTAAGAAGTCTATACGCTCCTCATTTAAGCCAATACCCAGTTTATCAGAAACGGATAAGCTGTTGAAAAATGGAAGATTTCAAAAGAGTGTACAGATACTGAAAAAAAGGACACATGGGCAATTTAGAAGCTATTAAGAAGAGAAAACTGGAAAATTACTGAGATATTGTAGATTACCAGTTGGAAAACAGTTCGGTGTCAACTGCTATGCTAATGCTGTTCTCAATGTACTGTTTTGGTTACCACATCTAGTCAGCCAAATACAACAAAAAACATATAAGAGATTGTGTTCTGCACTGTATCACTTGTTCAAACTTTTACTGACTGACAGAACTGTGACCCTTGACCTTGCCAGGTAGGTCGCTCCCCCGCCACACAGCTCTGCCTGTGGTGTCCTGCCCGCTGCTGCTGCTGGTAAGCTCGCCCCTCTGCCTGTGGCCTCGGTGCCCGGTTTCCTTCTGTTTCCCCTCGCTGCCCCCGTTTCACTGTGTCCATTTTCCTTCTGTACCCCTCGCTGCCCCCATTTTCACTGTGTCCTTTTTACCTTCTGTACCCCTCGCTGCCCCCATTTTCACTGTGTCCATTTTCCTTCTGTTTCCCCTCGCTGCCCCCATTTTCACTGTGTCCATTTTCCTTCTGTACCCCTCGCTGCCCCCATTTTCACTGTGTCCATTTTCCTTCTGTACCCCTCGCTGCCCCCATTGAATTGTGTCCTTTTCTCCTTCTGTACCCCTCGCTGCCCCCATTTTCACTGTGTCCATTTTCCTTCTGTACCCCTCGCTGCCCCCATTTTCACTGTGTCCATTTTCCTTCTGTACCCCTCGCTGCCCACATTGAATTGTGTCCTTTTTTCCTTCTGTACCCCTCGCTGCCCCCATTGAATTGTGTCCTTTTCTCCTTCTGTACCCCTCGCTGCCCCCATTTTCACTGTGTCCATTTTCCTTCTGTACCCCTCGCTGCCCCCATTGAATTGTGGCCTTTTTTCCTTCTGTACCCCTCGCTGCCCCCATTTTCACTGTGTCCATTTTCCTTCTGTACCCCTCGCTGCCCCCATTTTCACTGTGTCCATTTTCCTTCTGTACCCCTCGCTGCCCCCATTGAATTGTGTCCTTTTTTCCTTCTGTACCCCTCGCTGCCCCCATTGAATTGTGTCCTTTTTTCCTTCTGTACCCCTCGCTGCCCCATTTTCACTGTGTCCATTTTCCTTCTGTACCCCTCGCTGCCCCCATTTTCACTGTGTCCACTTTCCTTCTGTACCCCTCGCTGCCCCCATTGAATTGTGTCCTTTTTTCCTTCTGTACCCCTCGCTGCCCCCATTTTCACTGTGTCCATTTTCCTTCTGTACCCCTCGCTGCCCCCATTTTCACTGTGTCCATTTTCCTTCTGTACCCCTCGCTGCCCCCATTGAATTGTGTCCTTTTTCCTTCTGTACCCTCGCTGCCCCCATTGAATTGTGTCCTTTTTTCCTTCTGTACCCCTCGCTGCCCCCATTGAATTGTGTCCTTTACTCCTTCTGTACCCCTCGCTGCCCCCATTTTCACTGTGTCCATTTTCCTTCTGTACCCCTCGCTGCCCCCATTTTCACTGTGTCCACTTTCCTTCTGTACCCCTCGCTGCCCCCATTGAATTGTGTCCTTTTTTCCTTCTGTACCCCTCGCTGCCCCCATTGAATTGTGTCCTTTACTCCTTCTGTACCCCTCGCTGCCCCCATTTTCACTGTGTCCATTTTCCTTCTGTACCCCTCGCTGCCTTCTCCACTCCCGCCGCTGTGTCCCCTGTGGCCCCGCCCCCCTTACTGCCCATTCGCTGCCCCTGCCTCCCGCCTCCCAGCTGCTATTCCCTCCCACCTCCCCATATATGGCGGCCGCTTTGCGGCCGCGCCGCTGGCGCGCCGAAGGCGCGCCTAAGGCAAGCCCGTCTGCGCCCGTCCGCGCCTGGACCGCGCCCAGCGCCAGAACCCCTGGGCCGTGCGCCCCCCGCACCAGCCTCGAGGACCGACGCCGCTACGATGCCACCACACTCCACGCTCTCAACCCTGGACGGATGCACAACTGCTTCAAGGCCGCCCCGAAACGCACCCATGGTCCCTTCACCTGCCGGAACTGCAGCTACACCAGCCTCAGAGCCACCGAAACGCCCGCCAAGAAGGACCTCAACCCCCCCCGATGCATCCTACTGAACACCCGCTCCGCACGCAAACACGCCGTCGAGCTCTGGGACCTGCTCGACACATCATCACCAGACGTCGCCTTCCTGACAGAGACCTGGATGAACGACTCCTCCGCCCCCGACATCGCCATAGCCATCCCAGACGGCTATAAGATCACCCGCAGAGACCGCGTCAATGCAGTAGGAGGAGGAATCGCCATCGTCCACAAGAACACCATCAGGGTCTCGACCAGCACCGACGACACTCTCAGCACCGCTGAACACATGCACTTCCAGATCCACACGGACCCCTACACCACCCTTAGAGGCACCCTTGTCTACAGACCCCCTGGGCCCGACCCCAGTTCAGCGACTCCATCGCCGACTTCATCAGCACGCACGCCCTGACCTCTACCGACTACATCCTCCTCGGAGACCTGAACTTTCACCTGGAGAACAACAATGACAGCAACTCCACCACCCTGATCGACAACCTCGCCAACCTTGGTCTGAGCCAGCTCGTCACAACACCGACCCATTCCGCCGGCCACACGCTTGACCCCATCTTCTCCTCAAGCTCCCACGTCTCCTTCAGCCACACCACGGAACTCCTCTGGACCGACCACCGCTGCATCCATTTCACCTTCCAGAAACCCACCACACACCACCGCACCCAACAGATCCCACGCCGCTGCTGGAGCAAAGTCACCGAAGACCAACTACGGGCAACCCTCGCTCTCAGCCCTCCCTCCGACCCATCCAACACCGACGACGCCGCCTGCAACCTCAGACGATGGATGGACGACTGTGCCAACACCCTCGCCCCGCTGAAAAAACTCACCTACAGTGACACCACCAAAAGAGCCAGCTGGTTCACCTCGGAACTCCGAGCCTCCAAGCGCACCTGCCGGAAACTAGAGAAGAAATGGCACAGTGATAAGACACCGGACAGCCACGCAGCCCACAAAGACGCCATCCGTAACCACCACCACCTCATCAAGTCCGCCAAGAGAATCTCCTTCAAAGACCGCCTCGACAACAACGCACACAACAGCAAGGAGCTTTTCAACATCGTGAAGGAACTCTCCAACCCCAGCTCCAACACCAACGACATCCCGCCGTCGCAACCCCTGTGCGATTCCCTCGCCACCTTCTTCCACCGCAAGATCGCCGACATCCACGACAGCTTCAACACCCAGACAGCCCCAACTAAGATCGATGCACCAGACCCGCCGCACACCATCGACCACGACCCCCTGCCAGCCTGGGCCAGCGTGAACATTGAGGACACCATCAAGACCATGAGCACAATACACTCCGGCTCCCCGTCAGACCCTTTCCCGCACCACATCTTCAACAAAGCCAGCAGCTCCATCGCACCCCACCTGTGCAACATCATCAATCTCTCCTTCGAGACCGCGATCTTCCCAGAGAGCTGGAAACACGCAGAGATCAACGCCCTACTCAAAAACCCAAGGCGGACCCGAGAGACCTCAAGAACTTCCGGCCCATCTCCCTGCTTCCGTTCCCAGCCAAGGTCATCGAGAAGATCGTCAACAAAGAGCTAACCCGATACCTCGAAGAAAACAGCATCCTGGACCCATCCCAATCGGGGTTCCGCAGCAACCACAGCACTGAGACTGCCCTCATCGCCGCCACCGACGACATCAGGATCCTGCTGGACAACGGTGAGACCGCAGCCCTCATCCTGCTGGACCTCTCCGCCACCTTCGACACTGTCTGCCACCGCACTCTACGCGCACGCCTCCACGACGCAGGGATCCGAGACAAGGCCCTGGAATGGGCCACCTCCTTCCTCACCGGCAGAACCCAGAGAGTCCGCCTCCCACCATTCCGATCCGAAGCCTCCGAGATCATCTGCGGCGTACCCCAGGGATCGTCCCTCAGCCCAACACTGTTCAATATCTACATGGCCCCGCTCGCACGCATCGCCAGACAGCACGACCTCAATATAATCTCCTACGCCGACGACACTCAACTGATCCTCTCCCTCACCAAGGACCCCCTCGCCGCCAAATCCAACCTCCATGAAGGAATGAAGGCCATCGCCGATTGGATGAAGATCAGCCGACTAAAGCTGAACACGGAGAAGACAGAGGTCCTCATCCTCGGCTCCAACCCCTCAGCCTGGGACGACTCCTGGTGGCCAACGACGCTGGGAGCAGCCCCGACACCCACCGACCATGCACGCAACCTGGGAGTCATCCTCGACTCAACGCTCTCCATGGCCAGGCAAGTCAACGCAGTCTCATCCTCCTGCTTCAACACCCTCCGCATGCTTCGCAAGATCTACAGGTGGATCCCGACAGACACAAGAAGAACAGACACCCAGGCCCTCGTCAGTAGCAGACTTGACTATGGGAAAGCCCTCTACGCAGGAGCCCCGGCCAAGCTCATCAAGCGACTGCAACGCATACAAAACGCCTCCGCACGCCTGATCCTCGATGTACCACGCCACAGCCACATCACCCCCCACCTGAGGAACCTGCACTGGCTCCCCGTCGACAGGAGAATCTCCTTCAAACTCCTCATCCACGCACACAAGGCACTCCACAAGACTGGCCCAGCCTACCTCAACAGACGACTCCTCTTCTACGTCCCCAACCGCCAACTCCGCTCCGCCGACCTCTCCCTCGCCACCGTCCCTCGCATTCGAAGAACTACCACCGGCGGCAGATCCTTCTCCCACCTCGCCACCAAGACCTGGAACACCCTTCCACTAAGCCTACGACAGACCCAAGACCTGCTGACCTTCAGGAGGCTACTCAAGACCTGGTTGTTCGACCAGTAGCAGCACCCCCCCCCTTTTCTCTCCCCAGCGCCTTGAGAACCTCGCGGGTAAGTAGCGCGCTTTAGAAATTCTGTGATTGATTGATTGATTGATTGATTGACACATTGTGCTTCACATATTCAAGATCTTTAGATGTATGTAGTGGATCAGTAATGTTTACTCTCAACGGTCAACAAGATGCACAAGAATTTATGGTCATGTTTGGAGTTTTAGAAGAAGATGTAAATATTGATGATTTATTTGGAGTTAGTTACACATGGAACACTGATTGTGAAGATTGTGATTATTCATCTACCAATAAAATACATTGTGAGCGTTTTCTCTATTTAACATTACGAGATTTAAAGAGTGCCTTTTGACAGATTGTTTAAAAATGATAATCAAAATACGACCTGCACAAACTGCAGAAAAGACGTTATGTCTAATTTAATCTTAACAAGAATTGGGAAATACCTGATAGTAATGCTACAATGCCGAGCCGATGGTCCCAAATAGGAAACTCAAATTACAAACTTCAAAGCTGGACAAATATCAATTTCGGGAAGAACTTTTTCTATCTCAGCTATCATCTTTCATAAAGGAATTAATACAACCTCTGGGCATAACACTCTCTATTTAGAGAGTGAAACTGGATGGAGGAATGTAATGACATCAACCTAAAATTAAAACCAAAACTTCCTTTCAAATTACCAAACTCTTATCTCTTCTTTCTTCAACCAAAGTTCTAAAGAGGAATTATGGATAAGAAAGTGGTGTATGGTGTTTCTTCTATGTGGTTCAACAGTCTTATAGACATTATTCTGCCTATTGGGGGTAATGTCTTTAAAGTCATCTACAAAATTTAACAGTTCTTTTATCTTCCACAAGTTAATACTACACAATACAATTCAAGTGAGAAACTGGATGGACATAATCCAATTACAGCAGCTTCAAGTTGAAACCAAAAACTGGCTTTGTAACTAAAACATTACCCCTTTTGTTTCATCAACCAAACTGCTACATACTATTTGTGGAATAAAATTACACTTTGGGATGTTGTCTATATGGATCACCATCATTTAAGCTTCATTTTGCCTACCAGGGGTAATGTTTTCAAAAGGATCTCTAAAATTGAAGAGTACATTGTATTTATTTGTGATATTGTACCAGATATAATAATTTAGGAAATATTTTTAACAAAGGTTTGTTTACACTGCTGAAGTAAGTCCAGAAAAAGCAATTAATTAAAGGATTATAGTGAGTGCAATGCACAGTGTCACTTAATTAGAGTGAAGTACTATGCACCAATTGGATTATCTACAATACAGATTGTTTCCCCCTGCTGTTTGAAGATGATGTTTTATACAGACCACTGTTTATGGTGAAGAAGTATGAAAGCTGATAACAGTAACAAAGGGAAAATGATATTTTCACTACGCTGTAATACAGTGTTACTGTGTAAGTAATGCATGTTGGGATGATTCTGTAATTGTGAAGACCAAATACTAACATATCTTTATGTCCTTTTTCTTTTTCCACAGCAGCTGCAGTTGAATGTCATTAGATGTCTCCAAACACTTTCTCTACCACAGTAATATTGATTAGACATAACCATGAAAAGTGTTTTAATCATAAAGTGCTCTTGCAATAACTTCCTATTAGTTAATTTTGCCTATTTCATAATTAGAACTTTCAGTATAATAGAGCAGATTTATAGTCAGTCACACAGCAACTCACTCTATCATTCAGGCATATATTCATGCAGACACTTACACAACCAGTCACTTAACCATGCAGCCTCCCACACAAGCAGTCACTCACCCACACATCCACTCACATACCTATTATTTCATTTGTATAGAGAAGCTCACACCCCCACTCAATTACTCAAAACAGCCACTGATATATCCGTTCATTCATCCAAACACCCCGTTAAACTAGCATTTGCTCACCCATACAGCTATTTACATACCCTCTCACTCACCCATACAATCAGAAAAACAGACACTCACCCATACAGCCACTGACAATAGGGGTCACTCATCAATAAGGTCACTCATACAGCTACTCACTCACCCATATAGTCACCCATACAGTCACTAACACTACCACTCACTCACCCATACAGCTACGAACACACCCTCTAACAAACCCATACAGCCACTCATATTAGCAGTCACTGACCCATACAGCCACTCACAGTAGTGGTGAGTCACCCATAAGGCCACTCACACAGCTATTCACTGACCCATACAGCCACTGACACTAGCGGTCAGTCACCCATACAGCTACTCATATACCCACTCACTCACTTATACAGCCACTCACACCCCATTCACTCAGCTATACAGTCACTCACAAAGTCACTCACTTGCCCATACAGCTACTCACACATTCTCTTATTCAGCCAAACAGCCACACGTATTCAGCCATACAGCCAGTCACACACCCACTCACTCACCCATGCAGCTTCTCAACAAAGCCACTCACTCACCCAATCAATCACTTATATACCCATTCAGGCACCCATAGAAGCACTCCCACATCCACTCACTCACCCATACAGGCATTCACACAGACACTCACTGTCCAAAACAGCCACTCATACCCCAATTCACTTAACCAAACACCCACTCAAAACACCTACTCACTCACTCATGCAAGCTCTCACACACCCATTCCCTCACACATACAGCCACTTACACAGTCACTCACTCACCCACAGAGGCAGCCATGCATTCATTCACTCACCCACTGATACATCTTCTGATGCAACATCTCATTCACTCATACAAACACACACACTCACTCATACTACCACTTACACACTCACTGTGTCACTCACACAGCTACAAATACACCCATTAGTTCACTCTTAAACCACTCATACACTCACTCACTCATACAGTAACTTACACACTAGTACAGGCACTCATCCATCCAGTCACTCACTCGTAGAGCCAGTCACTCACCTGTATAGACATTTAAATCCACTAACACACTCAGTCACACACTTATCCAACCACTCCTCTTTATATATACACACACACAGGCATACAGTTTATTTTTTTAACCATCAATGGTGGGTCTGACAAGAAGCTTTTTTTTCTTTTTTTTTGGAACTGTGTTTTGTATTTTTTTTCTAACATTTTGTTATTTTTTGTATTTTTCTTCAAACAAAATGGCAACGAGGGGATAAAAAAAGTCTGACCACAAACACAAAAACTATACAAATACTGGAGTAATTAAAAAAAATATTAGTAAGTGTGTTTCCTTTCTGTCTCCAGAATAACTTTGATATACTGCTCACCAGCTGTGAGAGTAGTACTACAGTCTAGACAATATGTGCCAACATGCTTTGATTCAGGAGACATTTCTGGGTGTCTTCTCTCCACTTCTGTTTGCACTCTCTCCCCGGGAGCAGGGGGTGGAGGTCTGGAGGTAGATGGTCCCTCTCAAGCGCTATCCTTCTGTGCCCTCTTGAGATCTGTCCTGTGATACGTTTTTAGGTGGTATAACATACTTCTTGTCCCACATGGATACGTTTTGGCAGTGCCCCTTGAAAGGGTCTTATCACGTAAGCTGTATTTGATGAATTCCACCACTGTTTTGGATTCCCCAGATGGAACCGTAAAGAAATCACATACAATGCTTTGTTTTTTAGGGGGTGGTCCTTCATCGCCAGAGTCTTCTTGATGCAGCTCTGCCTCCTGCTCCTCTGTTTGCTGTGGCACCCCACTTGGTCACTTCTTCCTGTTGCCATTTTGATTTTAGAAAATGACAAAAAAAATGTCCTGAGCAAAGTTCAGCACAAACAGTACCGCACACCTCTAAGAAACAAGTAAAATCCCACTGGAACCTTCAAGAAAAAAAGAAACAGGTGGGATCTTCCTATACAGGTTTTAGAAAAGTGTCTCCTCCAGTCATATGTCTTTGTTTCTAGGTCACATGATTTTCGCGAATACCGATGTTATTGTGAAGACCAACGTCATCATTATGACGCAAAAACAATTTAAAAGTGCTGTACATTGATATTAATAACATAAATACAAGTTCAAGCACTATATAAATAAACAGCTGTTCTCAAACAATAATTTCGAAAGGTGTATGTATGTGTTTTGCAATTTATCACAAACACATGATCTTCACGACTTTTCCAAGAAACCAAAACATACGTATCATGATAATTCGTGACAATGTTGCGACAAAAAAAATTTGAATAAAAAGATATAGCTATTATACCCATTGAGACAAATGGCATAAAGAGACAGAGAAATATGTAAACAAGTGGTCCATTACACAACTGTAATGTACAATAAAAAGTGGTCATTTACACAATGAGAAAACCTTTATTAATTTGCCAGTACAAAGTACTCCACTTCAGTAGACATATTTTTCCAAAACTGTACTCTTCTTCAAAAAAATAATGTTACATTATAACACTGTTGCTTATTTCAGATCAATTAGACATGAATGTGAAGCACTTAAAAGTAAAAAAATAGCAGGTGCCCCAGGTAAAACTTCAGTTGGGTGTAATCAAAATGATCCTAGGTACTTGGGGTTGATTAATGCAAACAAATACGTTTCCTCTACTATTCTAAGTTGAAATATTATCTCTAATCTTTAGTAGAACTTATTGCATTGTTAATCTATTGGAGCACACTCTCAACTTGGATGACTGTGATGAGTGATTTCTTTATAGATGTTCCCTCGTAAAATCAGAGTGCATAGTTCTCCATTTTAAATAGCCTAAATATGCACATATCCAAAAACATTCACCCACTGTCATGTTTTATCTAACATTTACGTTAAAGGAGGGCTGCCAAGATTACTTAACTTATACTTCTAACTTAATGCACCGTTTTGTATTAGTCAGATTTAGATTGGGAATTGCTCATCATTTAGCTGCCTTCCCTGTTATGAAAACTTGTCCCTCAGATATGACCCCTTGCCCATGTGACGGCCAGAGCAAGCAAACCACTATGCACTTTATATTGTTCTGTGACTTTTATTAAAGTTTTAGACGTTATTTTTTAAAACCACTTTTGGTTGCACAAGGTATCAGATCACATATTGCTCCTTTAAAATATATGTTTGAGCTAAATCATATTAAGGTCTGTCTTAATGTTGCACTTTTTATTATAAATGCAATCAATATACGTAAAAGTATTGTTGCACTGACATAGTGATGACCTTGTGGAATTTAGATGGACACCTTATCTTTTTAAATACTTTTTATACGCCTTTGGCATGATTAATTGTGGTATCATGATGTATATATACTGGGTGTTGTTTTATTTTACCTTTCTTAATTTTCTACATTAATTATGTGTAATGTAATTCATTTTTTATCTTCTGAATACTTTTATGGTTGTTTGATACATACCGAATAAAGTTTCTTGAACTGAACTGAACTGAACATTCAACCACTCAATTACACACACTCACGGATCGATAGCAGCACTCACACACTCAAACACCCATTCACAGATATGCACAGGCACTGACAAAACCACTCACAGACACACAAACCCACTTACACACCCATAGCACCATTCAGAATCCCATACATAGACCCACAAAGAGATTCACACACCCACTCACAGACCCACTCAGCCACTGAAACACCCACTCTCAAACCCATAGCGGCACACACAGATCCACACACAGACTCATAAAGCCTCTCATACGCCCACTCCCATATTTTTTTTTTTTTTTAGAAAGGAAGACTTTTGCTGAAAGAAAAAAGAGATTACAGGGACGTTTTATTTAGGAAATAGAAAAAACTTTAGAAATTCGCTGAAAAAAAATAAAGCTTGCAGGAATGTTTTAGTTAGGAAATAGAATGGAAAAACCTTAGAAATTCACTGAAAAACCAAAAGTTACAGGGACGTTATAGTTAGGCTCATATTTCACTCATACAAAACCAGAGAAATGTCAGTAGTTATAATTACCTGAGCTAACTAACACTTACGCCTCGCATTGCAATGCTTATGACCTCACATATCACATCACTCATGACATGGTCAGTGACATCATTGAAGACATCACTGAGCACATCTCAAATGACATCATCCACAGAACAACTCACACACCAACTCACATCCCCATAGAACCTCTCATACGTCCAGTCCCACACCCACACAACTACTCACATAACAATTCACAGACCCATACAGGTATTCACACAACTGCTCACTCATCCATAGAGCCACTCACACATCCAGTCATACAGACATATAGACACTTCTACACCCACTCATATACCCATACAGCCACTCACACACTGAGTCGGTCACCCATACAGCTACTCACACACCTAATCAGTCACCAATATAGTCACTCACATAGCCCCTCACTCACCCATACAGTTACTTGCACACCCACTCACTTACTCATACAGATACTAACACATGTACACACTCACCTATACAGTCACTGACAGAAGCACACACTCACCCATACAGCCACTCCCACATCAACTCACTCAACCATACCGTCATTCACACACCCACTCACTCGCCCATATACCACTTTTGCACCCAAGTGGATGGCACTGTGCTAATCCTATGCTTAAAGACTTTGATAGATAAGCAGACATTTGAGGTGAGCAGATCTAGAGTGTCGTTGGTGTTGAGAGTGCTCTAAACAGGAGCTGCTTTCCACCTAAACTTGAGAACTTCCCAGAGTTCTTCTTTTTTGCATAATTTATGCGTCACTCTATGCCTGGAAGGGTATTGTTTTGAGAGAGACAGAGATATGTATTCACTGAAAAGAAACAAAGGTTAAAGTAACATTATAGCTAGCTAGCTGAATATGTCAGATGCAACATTAATATTTTGCACTCAAAAAACCACAGAAATCGACCAGTTATAGTTAGCAGAGCAAAGTATAACTTGCAGCCCTGTCATGCACTGCTTATTACCTCACATATTAAACCACTCATGACATGTTATGTGACATAATTTATTACATCACTGATGACATCTCAAACGACATCAATATGACAATAAAATGGCAAGCTTTTCAAAAGTATGCCTGTATGCAATTTGTTAAATGTGGCAACAGGGTTGTAACTCAGACCCCTGAGACCCCTTCAGTGCCTAAAGCCCCCCACCTATCCGGGGGCCCCCATTCAGCCCTAGGCCTATGAATATTTATGTGAAATTGTACATTGAAGGGCCCCTCACCACTTTCTGCAGGGGGCGCGCTTAATTTTGTGTTACACACCTGTGTAGCTCTGTCTGAAAGCAGTATTTTTGTGGGCAGAAGAAGTATCAGGAGCCTGTATTCAGCGCAGTGCGGGTCAGAAGGGATTGGTGTGTTACTTTTTCATATTTTCAGCACATAAATTAATACAAAAAATGTCCGAGTTAGCTCATGTTTTGCAGACAGCACAGCTGGGGAACATAAAGACGCAATTACTGCCCCGTGTTTCCGAGCTCTTCTGCCTGCAGCAGTGCACTAACTCACAGATCTTTGAGTCAATGTATGCGCAGGAAAAGAAACACACTGACTCCTTCTGAGCAGGTATATCGCACTCAATTAGATCATGATAAGCCACCATATTTGTATTTGTTTCATTTAGGGCTTTTGTCAAAGTATTATATAAATATTTTTGCCACAAAATTAGCAATTTTAAAAGCATTTTATCTAGAATAGAATGTATCATTTGCTGCCATTCGTGTTCTGTTCGGGAAGCTTGTTATTTTCCTGGGTAATATTTTTTGTTAGTAACGACTTGTCATCCAGAAGTATAGTCATCTCCCTTCTCAGGGAATAATTGCTCTAAATTGTTCTCTCTATATATTTTCTATATACAGTGCACGAACAGGCATGCCTGTGTTTGCATGTATGCTTATACATTACATGGAAATTTAGCCATGCAAATTTGTGCACTAATTATTTGTGACATTCTATGGGCAACCAGTCGCTTTCTAGGCCTCTTTTATTTCTGTCCTGTTTATATGCCGCCAGGCTTACAGTGAACAGCTGCACCACACGCTAGGAAAACTAAAAGAAATAGGGCGCATATTTTCCAGGGACAGCACAAGGACAGAAAATCCAATGCACATCTGTGTTTGCATTCTTTAGCACATTAAAACTGGTGTATTGGCTTCGCTGATGCTTGTTATATATTGTCATGATTCCCTCCCCTTATAATGTGTTTTGGACTATATTGGATTTAAGGGCAAAATTAATTGCTCATAATATATAGGGGGTCAGAATACTTCGTTCAGCTGTAAAGAAATTCGCTAGGATTCTGTCTAGCCCTCCTGCCTCATCAGTACTATGTGATATTACAGATTGTATTACCTTTTCTGGGTTACGAAGAGATGATTTAGCAAAGTATTTCCTCATCTAGTGTCGCAATAGAGGTATAACATCTAGTTGGAACCTCAAGCAATTTATATTATGGTGATAAATAGTCAAACCACTTGTTTGCATATATTCACGTAAGGGGTCAATCCTTAAACCTTGTAGTGTTTCAAAAGGACCAGCCTGAAATTATTTTGATCCCTACCACCCTCTACAAGTGCCTCAAAATTTGTACGCACAATTGCTTTCTTTTTTTGTACTAAAAGCTTCTCTTATATTTTATGATTTTTCAGAAGTCATCATACATGCCTTCACTGTTTATCTGCATCTGATTTTTGTCATTTTAAACTGTGTCAATCAAAATACATTCATTTGTAATGTTTTCATTTCCTTTCTTTGCTTGTTTAGTTAGGTGAACATTTCCTGTCATAATTTAAAGTCATGAAGAGGAAGAACTATGTCAATCCACAGATGGGTGCAAAATGTCTGTTTCCCCTAATGAAATGTTCACATTTGGCTTTTAGACAGGGGAAGGGAGGAGAGAGGTGCACAAACATAACTTTACATCTGTGGACGTATGAAAAATATTTGATTCACAGATTTTAGGATGAAATTATATTATCATACATTTATAATCATAATCCTATTTTTGACTGCAATACCAGTATCTACAAGAACACTTGATTGGAAAACAAAGAGCATTGGCAGAAGCCATGTCCTGCCAAGACTGCCAGTTTTCACATGTACCAGTATGTACTGATAAATCCTGGTTGTGAGAAATTGGGTTGTTAGTTGAGTGGGGTGGAAGTCCTGCTCAAGAAAGAGCCACAATCCATGTCAGGGTGAACCACTAAGGAGACTAAATTAACCTGTGCTTAACCCTCTGGTAACTTAGCACAAAAGCTGGCAGGCTTAACTTAGAAACAATGTGTAAAGTTTTTATGTTTCTGGTTTTGAGAAATTGGGTTGTCGGTTGAGTGGCGTGGAAGCCCTGTGTGGCGTAGTGGCATAGTGGTCACCCTTGGCCAGCTGTCTGCTTCTCCCTGGCAACCTCGAATGTGCCTAGGTCACAGAAAGAATGCAAGCGTGTGGGTGGTGCAGTTACAGTTACAGAAGACAGTTGGTGCTGACCGGGCTTGGATGGGGTGCAAATAAAGACTTACACTTACCTTCTCTCTTGTGATCATTTTTGTACATTCAACACCACATTTTGGCAACGCAGGACGGGACACAGTGGAGAGATTACACCCCAACAAGACGGAGGTTACAGCAGGTCAATGTCCGACCATCAAGTCAGGAAGCGGTAACAAGTGTTGTCAGTCTGTGGCTGATCCAGTGCGCTGTCAGAGGCGTGAGGAGAAACCAATCTGGCTTCTTTGAGTATTGTGAGTCTCTCCGCTCTCAGCTGTTGTGCGGTAAACTGCCCAGGATTTAAATTTCCAGTTTATAGACAGTTTCGGGCTGCAACTCGTAATCGGCACAGACCTCTGCGCTTCATAGGGTATTACGAGCTGGTCTTCGCTTGTACTGCTGTTTTAGTAGCTGGTCTGTGTTCGTATTCCCGGACAGTGTGGGGCCATAATTCTTTTCAGCACGGGCCAGTGTGCATGCTTGACCTTCGAATTTGCTTTAGCGACATTCGGGTGTTGGAGTTGAAAGATGAAGCGCAAGTTCTGGGAGGAAGCTCCTATACCCAGTGCTTTAAATGGGAAATTAGAAGTGCCGGTACCCACTAATTAGACTGGGTGGGTAGTTAGGGGCGTGTCTAGGGGCGTGTCTGGGGGCGTGGCTGTGAGCCCAGGAATTTAACAATAGCCACATAAGTAAGCTTTAATGCAAATGCTCTGATTGTCATGTAAAGCGCTTAAATGCCCATGGGCCAAATTCGCGCAAAATCAAACTGCCTCCTTACATAAGAGACATGGCAAGCCTCAGCTTCTATGTCATAGGTGCAGGGCCTTATTTTTGGCAGTTTGATATTGCGCGAATTTGGGCCATGGGCATTTAAGCACTTTACATGACAATCAGAACATTTGCATTAAAGCTTACTTTTTTTAAGACCCCTGGTTAAAGGAGTTGTCCAGAATCACAGGACGATGAGCCCTGACGTCGGGATTCGACCCTGGTTCTTCAGTTCAACTCTCGGCACCTCTGACCATATCCTCATTCTTGTTGCGATGCCAATGAGAACCAGAGGCGCAACTAGAGTCAAATTTCGGGGGGGTGTTGGGGCTGATTCTTCCAGCAGTATGCAGAGTGGAGCTGCAGGGGATCTAAGAAGGGGTGAGAAACAACAAAGCCTCGTTAAAAAGCAATTGGTCTTTTAAAGACCTGTGAAGTACTCGGGTGCGGCTGTGTGTGCTCCCGGGAAGCTGTCTCAGCCGGGCTGACACACATGATGGGGGAGTGGGGTGTCTGAAGCCCTTTGATCCCAATGGGCGTTGCGCGCCTGATGAGAACCTAACACTGCAGGAGCAACGCAGCGCAGAAATACACAGGCTGTTGCCAGCCAGAGCAGCACATAAACACGCACCATCTGAAAGGGTAATTTTCAGTTTTTACGTTGCACGTACCCGTACTTCAGGGCCTGAGCCCTGCTGCTTCATGGAGTACCGGTACTCTCCTTGCCCGAAAATAAGTTCCGGTACTCAGGGGGAGAAAACTGAGAAGTGCCGGTACTCAGTACCGGTGAGTACCGGCCCATTTAAAGCACTGCCTATCCCCATCTGCTAACGAGTGCGGGGGAACGTCTCTTCGCCACCTTGTGTTGGTAGAAGGTACCAACAGAGCAGAGGAACGTCTCGTAGCCCTCTGATTGGTCGTTTTGTAGTTCTGGGAGGAAGTTCCTATTCCCAGTGTGGCAAGCTGCCAATGAGTGCAGGAAAAAGTCTCTTCGCCCCTTGTGTTGGTACAAGGTACTGACAGAGCAGAGGAATGTCTCTTTGCCCTCTGGTCGGTCGTTTAGTTGCCGGTTTCAGTCGTTGATGACTGTGCAAGTGTGCGGGCGATTTTCCATTCCTCATGTGTGGAGCCTTTACAACGCATGCGTAATGTTTGCCTAAGTAAATCCAGGAGGGCAAGTTACGTGCAAGTTTTCTTACGACGTGCATATTGACTAGCACATTTAATCTACCAATCTATCTTTTTGTGTTTCCTGTGGCTATGTTGGGAATTGGTTACAGGTGATTGGACATTATTCATCTGCTGACATTGAGGAATTGTAGGATCTTCAAACTAATTATTTTACGTTATGTTTTTTCATATTGTTGAGGTGAAGATTTCTGCATAGCAAATGTCACAACTTAGTGCATTTATTATTATGACCATCTAAAAAAACAAAAACATTTTTAGGTTTGTGTGAACACTTTCTGTATTATTTTCATCAATTATAACAAGTAAGGGGTTGTGGTGAACATTGAACGTAGTGCAAGAAACATGCAGAATTTTACAACAGTTCCTTTATTCTTGCCCACACCTGGTGAATCTGTCATCATATGGTCCAAATGGAAGAAAGTTTTCTTGAATAATGCCAGGGTGTGCCGGACTCATCTGAATGCTGAAAGGAAGCATACTTTACTTCCTCATTGTTTAGGTGTGGAAGGACAAGAAGTACTAGATGATTTGCCTGAATTTCCTCATGCTGAAGCACGTGATTTGATTGAATTTGAGATAGCAATAGCTAAACTTGATCGTCATTATTTACCTCGCATCAGTATGATATTAGAGAGGTACCATTTTGGCGTGTGAGTTCAAGGTCAAGATGAGTCTGTGGAGGAGTATGTTCCTAGTTTGAGGAAGTTAGCCTCTAATTGTAAGTTTGGAGGTTCCACCGAAGAAAGAATTAGAGATCAATTTGTGTTGCAATGTAATAATGACAAAGTTTGTGAAGAACATTGGATGAATGATGAACCACCTTTGGAGAAGGTGTTGATAGTTGCAAAATGAGTGGAGCACATGTTGAAGTGTGTTGGTGAACTTAGTGTGGATATAAGTTTTAAGACGACAGACAAAGAAAGTGTTACAGAAGGAGGTGAAGTTAAAGTTTAGAAATCTGTTAAGAAAATTGAACCAGAAGTTAGAATACAGAAGAAGACTGAAGTTAATTTCAAAAGTGCGTGTTTCAGGTGTGGGTATGATGGGCACAGAGCAAATGACAAATCCTGTCCAGCTTTGTCACAAGTGTGCAACTCATGTGGTATCAGAGGACATTTCAGCAGGTGTTGTAGAAATAAGAATAGGAGGGTAGGAAGGTAGGAAGGAACAAGAATTTGGAGACTTGTCAAGAAATAATTCTACAAGTTGGAGAGGCCAACAACTTGTTTCCACCAGAAGTAGTGAACGTTGATGGACACAAAATTTCATTAAGATTTGATTTGTGCTCTCGCATTACCATCATTTCTAATGAGTCTTTTGAGAAACTATTTGGTGGTGAGAAGAAGCTTGAGGCGATGGACATACAGCCAGGTGGTTATGGGGGGTCTAAAATTGAGATGCTAGGTTACTTTGAAGCAGTGTTGAGCATTAGCAGAATGTCCAAGTCAGGCAAGGTGTATGTGTCTTGTCATGGTGATGATTTATTGGGATGGGCTCATCAGAAGGAAATAGGGGTGAGCCAGCATCCCAACAAAATTCCACAAGTAAGGGTGGATACAGTCAACAGTGAGATGAACAGATTTGTGAAGGAGTTTAGTAGTCTGTTTCAGAATAACTTGGGAAGGTTACTTGGGTACAAACACAAAATCAAATTAAGGGAGGGTGCCAGACCTTTTGTTGCCAAGGTCAGGAGAATTCCGTTACAGATGCAATCTGCAGTAGCTGACGAATTAGAAAGATTATGCAAGTGTGGGGTCATTTAGTCAGTGGAAGCAACTGAATGGTTGGCCCCCATTGTTGTCGCATGCAAAGGGAATGGGGACATACGCCTTTGTGTGGACCTTAGGGCATTGAACAAGGAAGTGATTGTGGACAAATTTCCCCTTCCAAACATTGAAGAAATGATCACAATGTTTTCGGGGGCTAAAATATTCAGTACTCTTGATCTAGTCTCGGCCTAACACTAGATAGAACTTGATGAGAATTCTCAGGGCCTTATGGCATTCACTACACCATTTGGTTTCTAGCGTTTCAAGAGGATGCCATTTGGTCTCATCTCAGCAGCGGCCGTTTTACAAAGAACTGTGGCTAAGATCCTGAAGGGTGTACCTGGTGTAAAGTGCTACCAGGATGACATTCTGATTTTTGGACCCAACAAATCAGAGCATGACCAGCATGTAAGAGATGTGCTCTGCAGATTACAGGAGGTTGGGCTCACACTTAAAGCCAAAAAGTGCAAGTTTGGTGTGGGAGTAGTCAGCTACCTTGCTTATCTGATCTCAGGTGCAGGAATTAAGCCAAGGAAAGAACTGGTAGGAACCATAAAATCTCTACAAGAACCTAAAACAAAGGAAGAATTATCTTCTTTTCTCAGCATGGTAGAATACTACAGCAGGTTCATCAAATACTTTGCCTGCAAAACATGCAGCATGAGGAAACTGTTAAAAAAGAAAACAGATTTTGTATGGGATAGTTCGTGCAAAGAGGAATTTGATAATGTTAAACAGGAACTGAACAATGCACCTTCACAACAGGCATATGATCCAATGAACTACACCAAAGTGGTATGTGATGCAAGCATGAAGGGTTTAGGAGCTCTGCTAATACAAAACAGAGGTGTGAAAGAAGAATTAGTTGCTTGTGTGTCACGCTGCCTCAGGGATGCGGGATACAACTATTCCGTCATTGAAAGGGAATCTCTTGCTGTGCATTGGGCTATTAACAGATTTAGGCATTTTTTGTGGGGAATCAAATTCACTGTTCAGATGGATCATAAGCCATTAGTAGAAGTTTTTACAAAAAAAGGTTTAGATGCTATTTCTTCATGTATAAGGAGATGTGTCGTAAACTTACAAGAATATTGTTTCTATGTACAATATGTTCCTGGGGTGAGCAATTTCTAGGCAGATTGTCTATCCAGACTAGTGAATGTTGATGAGATAGATGCAAGCATTAAAGAGGAACAGGATGAAGAAGAAGTGGTGAAGGTGTGCGAAGTCATGGAAGGCAACATCAGTGAGTGTGAATGGTTGTCTGAACTTCAACACGATGTTGAACTGAACTGTGTGATGCAAGTTGTAAGTTTAGGCAAGTTGAACAAAGCTGGATTTGGTGAATACAAGGATCATTGGAGAAAGATTCTACAGGAATTAGCGATAGACAAAGGAATCCTTTTGAGATGCACTAGGCTCATACCACATAAGAAATTAAGGCAGAGAGTTTTACAGTTGGCTCACGAGGGTCACATGGGCATTGTGAAATCTAAGTGTAGGCTCAGGAGAGATTTTTGGTAGCATGCTCTTGATCATGATGTAGAGCATATGGTGAGGGATTGTGTTGAGTGTATTAATTCTGACAAAGGATTGAAAACTACTCGAACTCCTACGGTGTGTAGAGATTTATCTAAATATCCATGTGAGGAAGTAGCAATGGATTTTCTGGGCCCTGTAAGAGGTGAACATGCAACACCCTATGTGCTAGTTTTGATGGACTTAATCTCTAGATGGGTTTAAGTGTTGTGTGTACAGGACATATCTTTTGGGGCAATCATTAAATTTTTGGAGAACATATTTAAACGGGAGAGCTTTCCACGTTTTCTCCTCACAGACAATGGTGTGCAGTTTTGTTCGAAAGAGATAGAATTGTGGGATAACACACAAGAAATCAGCTTTGTATTATCCAGAAACTAATGGTGCAATTGAAAGAGTCATCAAAACGTTAAAAGAAGGCATACAGTTAGCTAGGGCGAATGGAACTGACTGGAAATTAGAATTGTGTAATAGGTTATCTGGCTATCGTGTTGCACCACATACGAGCACTGGTAAATCCCCTTTTGAGTTGTTTAAAGGGAGATCTCCTTCAACTAAGATGTGTCCTGGTTGGATGCATTGGAATAAGTCCTGTGTGGACAATTCAGTAGGAGAGTGGAGAGAGAGAGAGATTTCAGCGCAAATCAAGAGGAAAGAGTTATTTGATAAGGATGTGAAAGTAAAAGAGGTAGAAGTTAAAGTAGGAGATTTTGTAAAAATGAGAGACCCCAAGGGGTGTGCTGATAGGTCAAAGTTCATGAAGAGATTGAAAGTGATCAGGTGATACAAGAATGCTGTTAAAACACATGATGGATGGGTGTGGAACAAAAGCAGAATAGTTGTTCTGGATCAAATGCAAAACTCACACCTTACAAGTAGCACGGTTCCTGTACGTGTTGGTGGTAATGTACGGAGTTCAGGTATGCATGAGTCGCACAGCAGAGGGCTGGCTTCACAAAGAAGGAGTGTCAGAGAAACTAGGAGACCAGCTTATCTCAAAGATTTTGTGGTGTAAAGATTTAGGAGAAAGCAGATTATGTGCATGTTAATTTTGGTACTTCTTCATGTGTTTACCTTGCATGTATTTCTCCCCCACAGTTATTCATTCTTCTTCCTTGCTCAAATACATATTATGTGGGACAGTTTCATTATTTCTGAACTGTTTTGTGGGAGGGAGAAGTGTGGCGTAGTGACATAGTGGTCACCCTTGCCCAGGTGTCTGCTTCTCCCTGGCAACCTAGAATGTGCCTAGGTCACAGAGAGAATGCCAGCACATGGGAGGTCCTGTGACAGTTACAGAAGACAGTTGGTGCTGACCAAGCTTGGATGGGGTGTAAATTAAGACTTACACTTACCTTCTCTCTTGTGATCATTTTTGTACATTCAACACCACACCCTGCTTGAGAAAGAGCCACAATCCCTGGCAGAGTGAACCATTAAAGAGACTGAATTAACCTCTGCTTAACCCTCTGGTAACTTAGCACTAAAGCTGGCAGGCTTAACTTAGAGGCAATGTGAACCGTTTTGTGCAGCACACAAACAGTGAAAAAGTGAAAACACAAAGCAAGAAAAATCCCAAACCAACTTTAAAAAATATGGTACATTTTAATAAATTATTTGACAGAAAAACAACCAAAAATAACTAGAATTATGAATTTTTAAAGTTTAAGGTAAAAACTAGCGGCTAAAAGATCAAAGCGTTGCAGCCTAATCTGCAAATCTGCAGTTATAATTCAAGAAAGAAAATAAAAAAGACAAAGAAGAGTAAAAAAAGGGGGCAGAAGGGAAGATAAGAGAAGAAGTACATCCTAAAACAAGGGTGCTATTTAGAAGTATTGTGGGGAGTTGCCCCTTTCCACCGACTCAGAGCCTGCATAGCGTCTGCTTCTGAATAACATATCTGAGTCCATCCATTCTTTATAATTTTAAGGTAAGCTGGCTCCTGCTAAAAGACTTGGGCCCCAATAGCCTTAAGAGGGTCAATAAGGTGGAGCAATATCCATTGGCGATCCATTGTAGATTTGAAGAGGTCTGACCGTGCAGCAATTGCCATCTGATCAATCATGACTGGTGCAGTTGGACGTGCCTTAAGAGAGATCACCTGCCTGAGAAGGAAGTTTCCAATATATATAAGGATTAGGCGAGATTGCAATGATCTAGTATTGGAGGCATTCAGATTGTATTTGTGAGTCCCAATCCAAGTCTATCAGATATGGAATGCCTTTTTGAATAATTGAACAATATATTGCCGAGGATCAGACCCCTCCTTGCCCTCTGGAATTCAAGAAATCCTCAAATTATTTTTGGCCATTTGGAACACGCAGATCCACCATTCAGCTTTTAAGAAATTAGTGTGGAAATCCTTGAAAAAGCTGGCTTTGGTGGAAGACAAAGCAGCTTTCTCAGTAAGATCGCATGCCTGGATGACTGTGAACAACTATAAAGTCTTGGCCCCTCAAAAATATTTTAATCTGGGCTATCCGAAACCGCAGAAACTAAAATTCTTAAAACTTCGCCTTGGCTTGATCCCGTGCACTCAGAACCTTCCTCCATGGAAGAGGGAGCCATCTCGAACATCTTGTAGTCTGTGCAAAAATGGCCAGGGCGACATTACCCATTTACTATGCTCCTGTAAGGAGCTGACACAGGAAAGGAGACAGCTGCTAAGAGTCCCCTTAAACCAAAGGAATATTCGCTCAAGGAGACAAGCAGTCTTGGCATGTTTTGACCCAGCAACACCTCAATTAAACTGCAGACTTGTGAGATTCCTAGATGCAGCCGAGAAAAAATGCCATCGAACGCTTAAACTCCACCTAGTCTAAGGGGAAGCCGCGACTACTGTGCACACTCTTAACTATGACACGAGACTGCCACCATTAAGGTCGACCTGGGAAACCTCCATATAAGCACTTGGACCGGGTTCTCAATAACGTCTCCTTTGGACAATAGCATTGCCCAGACAGAGTAATGAAGCCGGGCAGAACGCATAATTCACATTGAGAACTATGTGTATGAAGAACAAAGCCATTTTTATCTAATAGCAATTTAACTCTTTTAACCTTTTTAAGGAGCCATGAATTTTGAATATATGTAATTATTGTCTTATCATGATTTTATTGTATTATCTGAAACTCGCATTGCAATGGTTTTTAAGTAACTATGCAAATGTAATAAAATTCAATTCAATTCAATTCAAATTATTTCTCCTCTGACGTTTATCCGTATCCTCGATCTTAGTCTGGAGATACTCTAGCTGACCTTCGTGATTCCCGAATGCCTTGACTGTTGCCAATCCCACTTCCTTGACTTGGGCTACTCTTTGCTGGAATTCAGTCATTTCTGCTGTGAGACTGGTGATTTGTCCTGATACTTCATATAGTGATTGCTGCATTCTTAGATTATCTGTCCTGGCCTTCGTGTAGTATGCACAGGCCTCTGACCATTGTACCTGAAGGAGCTGCAGCATTGGTACCAATGATAGCTCCTGTGAGTCAGCCTCTGAATGGGACAGTGGGGGCGAGTGATCAAATAATGTACCAGAGGATATATCAGAGGTGGAGAGAGGATTAGGAGTTGAACACTTAGAAGGGGAGTGATGTCCTGAGGGCTGTTTATCCTCATCCACCCCAGGAAGAGCAGCAGATAATCGTGAGATGAGAGCTTGAACCTCACCTTTGAATTGACCCACTTTCTTAACAGGCTACTGTTAGCAGCCAGGTTTCTAGTTTTAGCAGTTTTGCTAGGCTAGCCTGCCATTGTTTTCCAGTATTGTGGGTATGAGTCAGAGTCTGCCCCATGAACTTCCTTCTTGTAGTTCTCTGATTGAACTGCACCAGCTGCCCATCACCCTCCTGAGCATGTATGGAGTTGTCACTTAATATGGTGCCATTTGTCTGCTCATCTGAAACAAGTATTGCAGAGTTGGTGGATGGTAGATTGGTGGTGCAGATAGAACTTGGGCCAAAAGTGAAGCAACCAGCCGGCTACGTAGTCAAATCTGCATTATCCACCACTGCATAGTCTGTAACCTCAGTAGCCACTTCCAAGTCCAATCTCTGGCCCCTAATACTGTTTAAAGTGGTACTCACATTTACTGCATGCTGCAACTCTATCTGAGGATACAGATTCCCATTAGATTCCAAAAGAGGCATAGTGGATGCACCAGAAAAAAACTCGGCTGGTCACTGGTGGCACAGCTGCCATCTTTGAATAGGAAGCTCCTGGGCTGAAATACTTTTTATTAAGTGATCCTGCCATGAATCAACCACCCTACCTTGCGTACTACTGACTGAGTGGTTGTTGCAGGCCATCTTTACTCTTGAACATTGTTTAAGGTGCTGTATGCTCTTTCGATGGATACCTCTGTGGTAATGCAGTCTTTCAATATTCTCTCCAAAGTGCTTACCAGTTTGGCAGTGTACCCAATATTGAGAAACATAATTTTCTTATACTGATTCTCAATTCCATTGGTACCTTTAATTTTGAACACCTTCCTGATGTCAGAGGCCAAACACATGAAGCAGCTCTCATTTTCAGAAGCTGTAGCACACTTTTAATACACAAACACCACACTGTCAACCATGGTGACTACTCTCAATATCACTGATTCAGCCCTAATAACTCTTATGAAGGAGCTGGCAGATATTAAATGCTCCATCAATACCATCAATACCGCGGTAGTCTTGATCAATATGGAAGTTCAATCCCTATGCAACAACATCAACAAAGTTCCAGACGGGACTAGTCACAATGGAAGGATGGATCTCAGAAGTGGTATCATGTCTGGACAAACAGCCATTCTGAGGTCAAGAGATGGGCACCCTGCACCTGACTCTGCTGAATGTCACCTTCACACCTCCTTGAGAGTTCATGGGGCACACCGAGTATGTACCTGCTTGACAGCCTGCAGCCCACACCCATGGCATATACTGGTGTACTGCTTGATACATCAACAGGCATGACAGATTCTCTTAGAATGAAAGAACATGGTCCTTATAAATGCAAAAACAGCCAAGTCATCATTGTTGCAGACTTCTTGGGAGCCATCAAAGTCTTGCAGAAGCAATTCCTTACATTACAACCACAGCAGCAGAAGAGAGGCATTACATTTGGTCTTCTGGAACCAGGTAGCATGATAACCAAGTTTCAAGTCCGCACAACAGAATATAGCAAGCCAGGAGAGCTGGAAGCATTTTTGGACAACCTAGAAAACATAACCATGGATACTGAACAAGAAAGAACAGGGACCTTGCCTGCACCGTCAGAGTAGTCCAATCAAACCAAACCACAGATCAAAAGGTATGCGGATGCTGGGAATCAGTGATGCAGAAATTGTCCCAAGGTAACTAACCCAAATCATGGAAGCCTATGATGCTAAAATTCTTTTATCAAGAGCTGACTGGGGCACAAACCTGCCCCCATCCCACATGCCCATAAATTATGTGTGTTAACTCCTTTCTATTGCATGTTTGATGGATGCAGAGCCTTCTGAGTCACTGGGATAGAGGCTTAAACATAGGTGGCAGCCACACGTGATATTTGGCGTGGCCCCTAGGTCTGCCAAAACACGTTATTAACTGCTTGGCGCACATGATTACTGGATCCCCCACATCTTACTGCTCCCTTCTCTTTCTAATCATTGCTTAATAACCACCCATCTGCACACTATCAGAATGGGACCACGTGGTCTGGTAGGTTGTGGCCCACTGTACCCTAACTCACATAAAGACTGAGCCCAGTTGGAAACGCCACTTGCACTTACAGTTTTCCCCCTTTCAGTGACTAACAACCATCACCAACTTCTACCCCTTGTTAGTGGTACTACGTGAGTGACCCAAAACCTCTTAGGTCACTTTACTGCTGCTGCCAGTTTCTACCCACCAGCAGTGAGCGGGATAATCTGAACCTTCCAAATGCGACCTCTCTCTAGCCCCCAAGAACGGATGTATTCACAGGTGCAGAGACAGTTGAAAGTCATCTCCCTCAATGTTAATGAACAGACCCATTTCTTTAAGCAAAATCAAATGATTATTAATTTTGGCCGTACAACACCAGGTGTGGATCTCCTACAGGAGATCCACCTTACTCTTGCAGAGAGCAAAAACTCAAGAGGGATTGGGTGGGTTGGCTCAACCATGCCAACATTTCATATACATCAATGGGGACAGTTGAGTAGATGTCAAATCCTAGAAAACAGGGTGTTGAAATCCTGCTGCATAAGAGTTTTCTCTTTGTCTTACTGCATACCTGGTAAGAAGTAGAAGGGAGGTACATCTTTGCTAAACTCAAACTTCAAGACACAAGCACTACTGCTGGCTCTATCTTCACTCCAAGAGTCAGCAGATTACTCACATTCTTTGTCTATACAAGGGTGCTGATAGGAGTGGACTGAATTGCAGCACTTTCCATGGAATTCCCGGAGTCAAATTCCATGTGTACCACCCACCCCTAATCATAACGAGAGTGTGAGGAGCTAATATTGCTGTACTGGAGCATGTAGGGATGTGCCACCACTTGTGCGACAACACATCACATGCACACCTATAATTGATTATAGGCTTCTTTCATTTTAGGCTGTAGACTGTGTTAACACAAGGAGATGATGGAAGGAGCACTGAAACTTTTCAGACACTCACCCCCAGTCACAGATCTGGGTTGAATCCATCATCGTTCTTTAGCTCACTTTGCCACCCCAGTCAGACCGAGCCATAGGTAGACTGTGTTAAACATACTGTCAGCATGCACACAGGCTGTACGTCAGTACATATGGAAATCCAGCTGGAAAACCAATGCAGGAAACACTTACAAAGCCATTCTCAGTAGATACTGTGCCCAAATCAAAGAAGTCAGAAAAGCAGCTCTGGCACTAAGATTAGAAACCAGCTCCAACAAAAGTAAAGAACTCTTCACTATCATCAAATAATTCTGCAACCCCTCAGTGGCCTCCAACACCATCACTCCATCACAGGAACTCTGCAGAAACTTTTCATACTTTTTTCACTACAGAATTTTGAAGATATGCAACAACTTTGACCCACAGCACACTACAGACAGATATAACTGGCCAAATTCCTACCACCACTAAAGAGGACAATCACTTGACAGACGGGAACCTCCTCTCCACAGAGGACACTACAGTCAGTTCACTTATGCAAACTTACAGTGTTTATTCATAAATTTCTGCAGAGGAGCCCTGTCAGAGCCTCACCCAAAGGAGTGCGTCGAGAGGACTGACGTCCCAACATTTGCTAATGGATGATAAACCTTTCAGGAGACTTCGGCCACGCCCACAGTGGAAAGTTACGAGCCGGACACAAACAAAGGAGGCACAGAGAGATGAGCTAGCACCTGCCAGTGGGATGTGTTATCAGCGGCCCAAGGCCGCTGTGCCGAATCTCAACGTCTCCCAATGTGGGAACATAATTAAGTGTGTACAATGGACTGTGAAACAATCTCGTTCTCATTAGCGAGTCGGGCTGCAACCTTGAACAAGAACAGAAATTATAACGAAATGCAATGTTCTGCTGAAGCATGCAATTTCAGTTCTGGACCTAACATAAACGCAAAGCAGACAGTCTAACAAGGATTGCGAAATCCAATATGGAGGTACATTAGCCAACAAGGCCTTTATATTGCAGGCGTAACTTAGCAGGCCACAGAATGCGAGCATCAGTGCATGTTATTTAGCCACACACTGCTAACCTAAAACAACATGGCGGATGCGTCAAAGGGAAGGGAATTTCAAATCTAACACCCACCGACCCCTGCCCCCACCATATCAACAACCGAGGAGGAACCCTGATCAGCTCTATGCTCACCGTCATCATGAATACCTCCATCCAAAGCCTGACATTCCCAGACAACTGGAAACATGCATATGTCAAAGCTCCCCTGAAAAAACCTTTGGCAGACCCTGAAGAACTCAGCAACTACCGACCCATCTCACTTCTAGCCTTCCCTGCCAAAGTCATTGAGAAAGCCATCAACAGACAACTCTCCAACCATCTAGAAGATCCATATCTCCTGGACAGCACTCAGTCAGGATTCCTCTCTCTCACTGACAATGCCAACACCATCAGGACCAACTTCAACTCCTATATGTACAAGAAGGTGAACTGGATGAAAAAGAACTGCCTAAATCTCAACACCAACAAAAGGTAGCCCTGATCGTCTGGAACAATGGCTCTCCCTGACACTCCTACTGGTGGTCAGCTGAACTGGGACCCACTCTCACCCCTGCAGGCCATGCCAGGATCCTCAGACTTGTGCTGGACAATAAACATATGATGACCCAACAGGTGAACTTCGTAACCTCTTCCTGCTTCCACATCCTACGCATGTTCCACAGGTTCTTCAAATGGCTTCCTCAAAACACTAGATGCACTGTCACCAAAGCCCTCATCACCAGCAGACTGGACTACAGCAGCGCACTCCATGCTGGCATCCCTACTAACTTCATACAGAAAATCCAGACCACCCAGAATGCCACTGCCAGACTCATCTTCAACATTACCCCAGGGCCCACATCACCCCTCACCTCAGAAATCTACACTTGCTCCCCATCCAGAAGCAATGCCAATACAAGCTGCTCATTCATGTTTACAAAGCTCTCCATAATGCTGCACCTGCGTACTTAAACCACCACCTTCGTGTCTACCATCCAGGAACACAACTGCACTGAGCCACACTCTCCCTCTCACAGATCCCATGTATCTGCGGAAGTAAGGCAGTAGGCTACTCGTTCTCCTACATCACCACCAAAACCTGGAACTACCTTCACTTACACATCAGGACTTCTCCTTCCCTACTCAACTTCCACAAGAAACCAGAGACCTGGCCCTCCAACTAGTTCCTCTTCCTCCCTGCAGTACACTGCTGAACTCCTGATCAGTCTATACATCTGCTCTAGTGCCTGGTTACTATCATGAGTGATGTGTGCACTCTACAAATCTACATAATATAATGGCTACGTCCCAGCATATTATGCCTATGCCCCTGAGATATCATGGCAGTACACTAGTTATTATATAGTAATTACACAGGTAGTAACAACAATAGACATGTATACTCTGCCACTTGTTAATTTGATTTCTGTGATGTGACTTCCTGTGATGTCATCATGGTTAAAGGTCACATCATTTTTTGTGATGTCATCATGCTAAAAGAAACATCTGACGTCACTTCCTGTCATGTTAAAGGACAGAAATGCCACTTCCACTACCCTTGACATTGTGGTGGATTTACGCTCATGCCCTAATGTGAATATATAATTTATTATCTTATTCAAATTGTCGTTTTCTGCACAATGGATACATGGACCCTAAATATGACTTGACTGGCAATTGTTGTGATATATGTCACCTGATAAATTTCAAATCTGATTGTTTATAATTTAACAGGAGTAATAATTTCCAGAGGGGGCGCTAGAGGGCGCACGCCAAGATGGTTGCGCATTAGTGCAGCTCCGCCAGTCGAGCCAGCAATCCGTTTATTATCCTGCACCCTGACGAGGCAAAGTGACCCATCCGGTGAGGAAAAGTGCTGCAAACTGATCCGGCACTAATCGGGACTAGCTTGAGCACTGTGGAGCGTGCAAAGAGTGTGAAATAAGTGGCAGGCCGCAGAGAAAGCGGAAGAGTTAAAATGGGGGCCGCGACTCTCCGTTGAGCCCTTCGGCAGCGAATGCTGATATCGTGGCACCCCTGAAACTGAAGGTTGAGTAGCGAGCGTGTGGAGGGGGGCAGCCACGCCGACAACGGAGATCCAAGGAAAGGCATTCGGTGATTGTGTGACCGTGACCGGAGCTGCCGGACCGCACGAGGACCTACAGGTAAAGCCAGGGGGAACAAGGAAACAAGATCAGACCGTCGTGGCTCTTTGGGAAGAGGAGCCATCGGAGGTGAAAAAATAGTCTGCGGATGTTGCCACGCTGCCGCTGACTCGCTGAGGCTGCACTGATGATGACGACTTAGGGGGAAGCGGTCGGCAATTGTGTGACCGAGGCCGGAGCCTCTGGAGTGTACGAAGGCCTAAAGCTGTAGCCAGGGGGAGAATAAAAGGAAACAAAAACAGAACGCTGATCCTCACTGGTGAGACGGATTGCTCGGGAAAATCGGCTGCGGACACTGCCGCGCTGCCGCTGAACCCCTGAGGCCACCTCTGGGACCATAAATTTTGGTGTGAAGGGAAAGGCTTGATTGAAAACAGAAGACTGATGAGTGGAAGTACGCTCTGTGACTCCAGCTCCTGGCAGTGATAAAGGCCTGCCTAGTGGGACGGGGGTGTAGCGGAGGCCCAATACTGGGTTCACTGTCACACAGGGACAAGCAGCAGCCCAAGTGCGGTAGGATGTGACAACGCGGGTCAGCTGTGGTAGTAGTGAGATGTGAGACTGATGCCTCGAGCGCGAGAATCCTGAAACGTCAGTGCTAATCTGGTAGTTGCACAGCTGCGTAACAGTTGTGAGTTGGATGTACAAGATATAAGACTGGGGGACATTACAGTGTAACGAGGTTGGTAATAAATTGCGCACCTCTTCATCAAATTGCAAGGAAACAAGAGCAGATGGAGTGTGACTGCTGTAGATTGATCACGAAAGTGAGATAGGACGGATAGCACAGCAGAGGATTGTGCATTATGGGCAAGCCGGATAAGTCTCAGCCGCGCCTCACATTTAAAGCTAACAGGACACAGCAAAAAGTAACATCAGATTCGGAGGTGGAGGCCCCATCTGAGTCCACCCCCACGCTGGAGTCCACACTACTTGCGATGCAGCACAGTCTGCAATCCATCAATGGGAAATTTGATGCGTTGAACCTGCGGATGGACAGTATAACTGCAAAATTAGACAAGCAGGGTGCCAGGCTGGGAGAGGTGGAACAACGAGTTTCTGTGGTGGAAGATGGGATGCAAACGGTATCAGATAAAACGCTAAACATGGAAAAGGTGCTTGCAGTTATCCAGGCCAAGAATGAGGACCTAGAGGCGAGGTCCAGGAGGAATAATGTAAGGATAATTGGACTACCGGAGTCAACAAACGTGGGCAAAATGGAACTGTTTGTGGAGGGGCTGCTCAAAGAGATTTTTGGATCTGATAATCTCTCTCCAATGCTGGTAGTGGAGCGCACTCACCATTCCCTAGCAGTACGTCCGAACCTGGGAGCGCCGCCACGCCCTATTATTATAAGACTATTAAACTATCGAGATCAGAATGCGATCCTTTGATTAGCTCGAGAGAAGGGGCAGATAGCGTACCAAGGAAACAATTTGGCGTTTCCCCAGATTTCACCACTGCAGTACAAGCTGCCAGGAGATAATTTATCCCGACAAAAAAACTACTGCAAGCAGAAGACATTCCATACGCCATGCTTTATCCAGCGTGAATGAAAATTGGACCGGAGGGTGCTTCCAAAATATTAACGAATCCGCGAGCAGCCATGAAACATGCAAAAAACCTAAAGAAACGCCGATGGGAATCCTCTGCAGGACCAGGCGAAGAGGAACAATGAAGTCTGAACTGTGATCATGGACTGTAAGTACAGTGACGGGCCGATGAGTGATGGCTGTGTCGCCCTGGGTTGTATGAACTATATTTTGCATGAAGGCAAACTGGTTAGCTAAAATATTAACGTGTTACTGTATGTAATGCCATAGAGATAGATGGCACTCCGGAGAGAGAAGACGAACTGTAAGTTGGCGAAAGGATGTTGGTATATACTATTCATCTGGTTGATGAAGATGCCTTATTGGGTGTTAGATTAGTTCGACCACCTCCCACTTACAACGGGAGCCAGATAGCACTCTTGTGTCCCCTAATGCGTGTACCACAATTGTTCTTTTGGGTTAAGTGGGTATCAGGCGGTTCAGTTAACACTAAGTGGGATGCCTTTAGCAAGTTGGGGGTGCTACAGTGGGTGGGGGGGTTGAGGGTGTGGGGGGATAAATGGCGGACTTTGGGGGGATCAATGCGATGTGTCTTCTTTCAATGATTTGGTTGCATCAGAATATCACACGGAATGTACTGTACAAGTGTATAGGATTGCACGGTGCAGGGTGATTGCCTTAAGTTAGTAACATGGAATGTACGTGGGCTAAATAACCCCAAGAAAATCCGAAATGTGTTGGCATTTTTAGATAGACAAGATGTTCAGATTGCATGGCTTCAGTAGGCACATCTTACCAAACATAACGAATTAAAGGTTGGTGCTTGCTGGGCCACGGTTAGGATCATCTTTTTCCTCATATTCAAGGGGAACACTGCTTTTGGTTAAGAAAGGAACTCCATATACTTTTATTAAGTCTCAGGTGGATGAGCAAGGGGGTACTTTTAGTACTGGGTAAGCTTGGTGATACGTTGGTGCTCTTTGTCAATACGTATGGGCCCAATATAGATGACCCTGCATTTTTTAATAATGTTTGGAGGCGTATTGCAACCTACCTACCATCGGTGATAATATGGGGCGGGGACATGAATGTGTGCTTAGATCCCAGAATGGACCGCTCCATTAATGCAGATGGGTGGGGAAAGCAGTCTGCTATGGCATTAGGGGAACTGATTGATGCAGAAGGACTAGTGGATATATGGAGGGCCCGTAACCCAGGTGTGAAGGAGGGCACATTTGTATCAACAGTGCATGGCTCGTGGTCCAGGCTGGATTACTGGCTGGTGTCCAGAGAGGCGGCTTCTTGGACACTCTCAGTTAAGCGCCTGGCTAGGACACTATCGGATCACTCCCCAGTGATATTGGTCTTGAAGGTGCCGGCGTGTAGTAGGCCTCCATTTCAGTGGCAGCTGCAGCCATCGTCCCTAACGAATATAGTGTTTTGGGCTAAAATAAGGGAGGCAATCTGCAACTATTTCTCAGAAAATGAGGGCTCAGTGGACAGTGTAGGCACACTTTGGGAAGCATTTAGGGGCACCATAAGGGGGGAGTCCATGGGTGCCCAGGCGAGAGTACTAAAAGATTTAAGGAACAAGATGCGGGTACTAGCGGATAGAATTGGTAAGCTAGAGCGAGAATATGAAAAGCACCCCAAGACTGACACATTGGCCCACATACGGGAGCTGGTTACTGAACACAATCAAACGGCGGACCAGGAGATACTACATAAATCCAGGATATCCAGGGCACGGTATTATGGTGAGGGATGGAGGCCCAGTCGCTCATTAGCACATAAACTAACATTACCCAAAAGACAGGAGTATATCACGGAATTGCTAGATGAAAATGAGGTCGCCCAGCATAGTACCCCTGAGATAGGCAAAATTCTAACTGAGTTCTACTCTAAACTGAATGGAACCAGGCAGAGAGCTCCTGACGATGAAGTTAAGAACTATCTAGAAGATATTGCTCTGGGGTGGTTATCGAATGGGCAACGAGAATATCTGACCCAGCCGTTTGATGTAGAGGATGTTAAGGAGGCTATAATGTCCCTACCCACATGCAAGGCAGCGGGAATTGATGGGTTACCCAGTGAATTCTGTAAGGTTTATATTGAAGAGCTGGCCCCACAATTATTAAAGGTATTCGCCGAGGCTTATGAGACAGGAGTTTTGCCCCCCTCCCTAAGAGAAGATTTGTTGGTTACGCTTTTAAAACTGGATAAGGTTGCTAACAAATGTGATTCGTATAGGCCGCTATCACTTATAAATATAGATAGCAAAATGTTGGCAAAAATGATCGCATGTAAGCTGCAACCATTGATCCCCAAATTGGTTCTCCCTAACCAGTCGGGGTTCGTCCCCAAGCGCTCCACAGTACACAATCTCCGTACAATTTTTGCGGTGATGCACCACCTAGACCCTGATACCCAAGCGGTGGCGGTATTGCTGGATGCCGCAAAGGCTTTTGACTCGCTGCAATGGGGATATATGTTTGTAGTGTTACAAAGAATGGGAATGCCTCCATTCTTTTTGAAGTGGATAAGTGTATTGTATACCGACCCCTGTGCTCGGTTACGAGTCAATGGGTGGGTGACTGATGCATTCCCAATTTGCAGGGGCACACGGCAGGGATGCCCACTGTCGCCGATGCTATTCTCCCTAGCATTGGAATCATTGGCATGTAAAATCCGCCAGAAACACGCAGATGCTGCACTAGGGTTCAGGCAACGCCCGTTAGTTATTTCGATATGTTACTGTATGTGCAGGACCCGACTACCCATTTAGCATCTTTGCTATGCGAATATGTCCTGTTTGAGCGGCAATCTGGGTTGGGGATAAACTGGGCGAAATCCACCATTCTTCCATTAACAGATAGTATGCAACAAATCCCGATGGATTATCCGTTATCCTGGGCTGTGGACCCAGTGAAGTATTTGGGTGTGTGGGTGCACAGAGATCCAGAGATGGTACTAAAAATGAATTATGGGCGGGCGGTGACAGTGATTACAGAGTAAATAACACGCTGGATTCGTTTGCCACTGTCACTGGCAGACAGAATAGCTGTGATAAAAATGACTGTACTTCCTAAGCTTCTCTACTTATTTGTTAATGTTCCAATAAAACTCAACGTAGCATTTTTTAAAACACTGCAGTCTTGTTTGCTGTCGCTGGTATGGGCTGGTAAGCAACCAAGATGTAGCTGAAACACGCTGTCCCTACCATTCAGACGTGGGGGGTTTGAAGCACCAGATCTACGTCTTTATTACCTGTGTGCTGAGGCACAGTTCGCACACTACTGGTTTTTCCCACAAAACTATATGCCACATTTAGCGGTAGAGGCGGATACGGCGCATCCAATGCCACTGTCGACCAGAATATTATATAAAAGCGAGGGAAGCAATAGTTGCACTGTCTGGGCGTGGAGTGCACTTGCCACTCCTGCTGGGAGAGACCTCATATATGCATCTGACATGCCAATTGCTGCTCACCCGGGAATCTCGGTGGCGCGGGAGCGCGGGCCCTGGAGATACTGCAGAATGTCGGGATTACCAAGCTAAGGGATATGTACAGGAATTTTATCTTTAAATGATTTTCAAGCAGGACGGCCATACAAAGCAATGCATGGTTTTATATACGCCAGATTATGTGCGGCGGTACACTCATTAAGCCCGAACTTCCCCCAGGAACCAAGTGGGCTGAAGGCGTTACAGGAGGTGTTGGGGGGTGGTGAAAGTAGGGGGTTAATCACCAAAATATATAATTTTTCTCAACGGGAGAATGAGTGGTCAGATACCTCTGCATTAGACAAATGGAACTCGGTATTGGCGCTGCCTATGTCCCGGGAAAACCGGGAGGTCTGTTGCTAGTTGACTGGGCGGCTGACCGCTGATTGGAATGTTTTTATTATCCATTTTAAATATCTACATCAGATTTACTGCACCCCAGTACAATTGAGGAAGTTTGGGTTGTGAGAGGATGCTAGATGTCCCAGATGTGGGTAGGATGGTGCGGATTTTATACACCTGGCATGGGAGTGTGCAGTGATAGCGAATTTTTGGCAGAGAGTGGTGCAGATACTAACTGATATGATATCAGAAAATATTAACTGTACGCCGGAGATATGTCTATTGGGATCGCTAAAGGGACTTAAGCCGAGCAACGGGCGCTTAGTAGCTATTGCCACCTTGTTTGCTAAGCGAGCTGTGGCCATGCATTGGAATACTAGGGCCACCCCAACACTGGTTAAATGGATTAGAGATCTCGTTTTCTGTAAGGAACAACTGAATGCGTATGCCGAGGAGCTACCCGAGGGCTCTAGGCCTAAAAAATTTCTGGGCACCATTTACTAAGTACCTGTTAGACCACCCGGATATGATATAAGTGAATGTACGTAAAAATGTCTATTACGTTTACAAGTGATGATGTGAACTGATACTGTAGTGCGGTAAACCATTGAACATGTATTGTGCTGCATCTTCTTCCAATCTGTCTGCCATGTGGGAGTTGGGTTCAGGGTGGGAGGAGGAGGGCTGGAGTTCAATATAACAAAAATGTAGACATATAATAGATGATTGTTGTATATTGATGTTACAGTATGAGCGTATTAATGTCATTGATTGTAAACTATGACTCAAATTTAAAAAAAATCTAGAGTTTTTTTCTTGGTAATGGGGAATGACCTGGATTTTGGTGCTTACCACACCAACATGCTCATTTCTCAGTATACATTAAGCATCTTTCCCCAAATAAATAGTGGCAGGTTTGACCCATGGAAATTTATCCAGGGGGCTCTATATTTATTGCAATACCCATAATTCTGATATGTCTAATAACAGGTTTAACTCCACATATATGAATTCAACAGACAATTTCTAATGCGAGACATAGCCTACTGAGAATATTCATGAAAACATTTGTAACTGGCTTGTTGTTTATCTTTACATTTTAACACCAACAACATAAAATTATTTTAGATACCATAGTTTAGTTTTGCTCAGTGCATAATCACAAATTCACATTTTGCAGTTGAGACCCAATGGTTCTTTTCTAAAATTAAATACATAAAAGGTGATGTAAGGAATGCTTGCAATAAGTCTAACCACTGGCAATCGCTCGGGGTAACATTCCAGCCAATGATTCTTTTGCCCACCATGCCGCCTCAGTTTGGACCCAGCGATATGCACAAAAGAATTTACTCTGCTCAAATAGGAACAGTCCAGCCCGAAATGCCAGGCCATATCCTCCTTGAACCAGAACACAAGCAACACATGACCCGGTCTGCCCTGACTGGGGCTCTTCAAATGGGTGTATGTTGGTTCCAATAGCACAGTGAGCAAAAGACCTATGTCTGGGCATGTGCTGGGTCGCATAGGGCATTACATCAAATACACAAAAGAAGATGGGAGGAATCCTTGCAATAAATCAAACGTCTATCAATCATCTGGGTTAGCATTCCAGCCCATCATTATTTTGCCCACCATGCCATCTCATCTTGGACCCAGACATATGCAAATCTGTCTTGATTGTGCTCTCCAATAGGAACAGTCCAGCACTATCTGACAGACCAGGTCCTCCTTGAACTGGAACACAAGCAACCCAACACTGGTTTACCCTGTTGGGACTTTTCAGTAGGGTGTAGCTGGGTTCCACTGCTAAAATGACCAAGGGACCCATGTCTGGGCATAATCTTGGCCACTTAAGGCATTACAACACAAAAGGTGGTGGGAGGAATGCTTGCAATATGTCTAACCACTGGCAATTGATTGGGGTATCATTCCAGCCCATCATCTTTTGCCCACCATGCCATCTCAGTTTGGAACCAGACATATGCAAATCATTCTTGACCAATAGGAACAGTCCAGCCTGAACTGTCATGCGTTGTCCTCAATGAACCAGAGCATAGACAGCCGAACAACGTTCACACCCCCTATAAAGAAAGCCTTCTGAAGGTGGTAGAGACACTGAATAAAGGCACAGGTAAACATAGATGGCTGGAGCACAGGAAAGGTCATTGTAAGAGACAGAACGTCAGATGGAAAAAAGACTCTAGAAAATATGATTCTCATCATGAGATATATATTATACCATATATAGTAGATACAGTCATTCAGTCATTGCTATGATTATTGAAAAGAGAGTAGATCTCTGCTTACAAACTTTGGGGTGGCTCTTACCTCTCCCATGACCCCTTAAGAAGGCACTACATGATCTTAATACTCACTATCCTTTTCCAAGAAAACCAAATTCTTAAATGTACGCAGAAGGGCATAATTCAAATGTCTCTTATATTAAGCATTGCATTAATACAGTGTAAGTGATACTTTTAGCATCAATAAGATGCTATAGGTTGATGTGGTTGTGATGTCAGTACCCTGAGGCCGGTAGGCTGCCTCCAAAGTGCAAGGCATGCCACAGGGCCGGTGGCCACCTGGCAGATTCAGAGTCGGAGTTCCGCCCACTGAAAAATATCCCTACAGAGTCCCTTTAAGACAACAAAGCAGAACACCGTGGGTCGGCCCAGAGGTCCAACAGCGACACAACCCATAAAACCCGCTGCCCTTAGGTCCCAGAGAGTGCTACTCCTACTTCCCTACTCCCACTTAACATAATCACACTTAAAATGAAAGGTGTAAAAAGAAAACGGCTTTACAAAGCCAGTCCATGAAAATGACGGAACTTCCTCTCTTGCTTGAAACTGATGTAACGCCGAAAGAAGCAGACAAACTAAAAAGAGACTCGTCAGTCCAGCCCTGGTAAGTAGCTACGAAAAATCAGGTACCACACTGGTCCATACCTCTAGTACTTCTAAATCACGGGAGTAGCTATCTCATTTGGGGGCATATCAGCAAGGGCTGGCGATAATTATCGCTCAGCGCTCTTAGCATGAGGATAATTATCGCCGGCCAACTCTGAATTTTATCGCGGAGATAGCGTGCTATCAGCAACGCTTATCTCCAAAGCGATAAAATTCAGAGCACATGCTGCCAACTGTGCGATTATCGCTGGAAATCCAGCGATAATCGCACAACTTCTGGCGATAGCTTGCTGATAGGGCTACACATACTTAGCCATGATATCCACCTTCCATAGGATATCATGGCGAAGTCAGTTTCAAAGCAGGCGTAAGGAAAGTAGCGATAACTGAGGTTATCGCTACTTTTCTTGTCGCTATGCTTCTTTGCGTGAGGCTTGATAATAGGAGAAATGTCGCTTAGCGACATTTCTCCCGTTATTCTGGGGAGGAACGCCCACTTTGCATCTCATTAGAGATGCAAAGCTGGGCGATAAGAGAAAGGGCGAGAAGCATGGATTCACGCGTTAGCATGTCCTTGCTAATAGGGCGTTAAAATTATCGCCGCTTTTCGTCCAAAAACGGACGCTAAAGCGGCGATAATTTTAACTCCGGCCCTTGCTGATATGCCCCTTGGAAAGTCCATTCCACTTTAAATTTCGAAAACACGGCAAGATATATAATGGGGATACATATTTGGCAAGATAAAAATACAAGTCGAGACACACATTACTGGTTAGATATACAAACCTAATAATGCTTGTCACTCTTTTACACTAAACTGGGCCATCTTTTAACAGAATTTGTACGTACACAAGTAGTCATCCGAGGGTACAGGATTCTGACACTGGACCCAGTTATTGATAGGCCTGGCCCCTAAGTGAAAGGGGCCGTTCCAGACGGAGCCATCCTCTCGGGTGTAGCATCTGATCATTGCCTCGCAGATGTCTGGCATCTCTTAAATCCCAGTTATCGAGAGTACACATTTCTATTGTGTGTCTGTGCCTCCAGGCTAGACTATTTTCTGACCTTGGGCTTAATGTTATCCAAATTTCAAAACCTCATTCTGTGGTATACTGGACAGTGATATATCTGACCATGCATCGCTCTTGTTAGCCTCCTTGACACAGGCAGAGCCCACCACAATCCAAGTCATGGAGGAGGAATTCCTCTAATATTAGGATGCCTGAGGAGAAGGTGCAGCTTCAAGCCCATCGTCAAACTTATAATAGCGATAACAATGACTCAGCCCCTTTAGCGCAGACTGTGTGGGCAGCAGGAAAGGCCACTTTAAGAGGTCAACTAATATGTGACTGTGGCCTGAAGTGTAAGAATGATGTAGCTAATCAGCATACTCTGGAGGAATTGGTAGGGCCCCTCACAACACAATAAAACATCACTCCAAATAAGCACACTCTAGGCTTACTGGAAAAAGATTTTCTTTCTTTTTTTTTTACTCCATTCACTATTTACCTACAAAGCCGAAAGCACTGTGCATCATATTTGCTATTTTAACACTGCAAACAGGAAGAGAAGGTGGCCCCCTACTGGACAATAATTGAAACAATAGGAAACCCAAATGATGGTTCACACCCTTCAGAATGAAAACAGTAGTCTCCAAACACACCAGCACGATTTTGAAAATACATTTTCCCAATTTCTGAAGAAACTCTATGCCTGAAACAACATAGATGTACTAGTAGCAGAAGAGGGATTCTGTAGGAAATATCTACTACCCAAATTGCCAAATTTTCTAACGCAGGGAGGAAGCTTTTTAGATGGGCAAATCTCACTCCAGGAAATAGAAAAGGGCGTAGCATATCTCCCTAACAACAAAGCTCCTGGAGAAGATGGGTTCACAGCAGTATTGTGCAAAATCGGAGGTTCCCAAGCGGCAGATTTAGAGTGTTATTATGATGTTGGGTGGAATTACTTTCGCCCCAGACCGACTCGGTCATGGGACCAACCAACACCCATTCGGCGGTCCCAACAACCTCATTAGGATGCGACCGAACACTGTTCGGTCGCATTCCTACATTTTACTATGGGAGCATGCATTCCGGCTGTAAACCGGCCGTAATGCATGCTCCCATATTGAAATGGGAGGTGCGGTTTATCACTGCACCCCGTGGCAGGCACCTCATGGTGCCTGCCGCTAGGTGCAGGGATCAACAGGGGGGCACGGCCTCCAACCAGAGGCTGTGCACCAAAGGGGGCCCTGCTGGGGGCCCCAAAAATGCTTTCCAACATGGCTTCCATGTCGGACAGACCGGCATGGAAACCATGTCGGAAACTGTCATCGTAATCTCAAGGGCGGAAAGGCTCGCCCTTGAGATTACTGGCCGCATTCCGACTGGCGGAGGGCTCTCCAAGCCCGTCAGAAGCCAGCTAGAATGACCGGCAGTATTCCTTTCCGACCACCTGCAACGTAATGAGGCGGTCGGAAAGGAAACCGAGCAGCCCATTACGATGCGGCCGTAAAGGCTCCGAACATAGGTTGGAGCCTTTTTTGAGCCACATCGCAATTGGCCCCTAAGTGTGTTAAGCCTTAACTGAAGAGGAACAGAAAAGTTCCTTATCTGCCTTCTCGAATAGAGCTACCATTACCATGATACCAAATCCAAACAGGTATCATACTTTATTCATCAAATTCAGACTGACAGTGTTGCTGAATACAGATATAAAAAGGTTTGTGAAAATTCTAGCAAATATGCTGCGTAAGGTGATACCATGCTGTATTAATGAATCGTAGAAGGGATTTGTCCCAAGCAGATTCTCTAGGCATCTTTTTCGAACAATCTCTCACTTGCTGTGGTCCTCTAGGGATTTTACTGACCACACAGTAGCCCTCTCCCTTGATGTGTGAAAAGCCTTTGATTGAGGAGTGTGAGGCTACATGTTATGACCTCTGGATAGGTTTCACCTGGGTAGCTCAATTTTCCCTAAAGTGAGATGGATTTATAATGCTCCTAGTGCTCAAGCTACATGTGAAGAACGTGTCTCAGATTCATTCTTTATCTTAAGTGGCACAAGGCAAGGCTGCCTCCTATCATCACAAGTGTTTCTCCTAGCCCTTGAACCCTTGACTATCGTGATTAGACAAACCCCAATGATAACAGGGATTACATCTCCAATGGAAGAAACAAAAGCTCTGCAATATGCATCCGACATCATGACACCCATACCTCTATTCCCACCCTTAAGACTCCTATACAGGACTTTTATCTTTATTTCAGTTACACGATTTATTGGTCAAAATGTGAGGCGTTACCAATGTCACCTGCAACTACCAGACAAACTGGAGCTGATTCACAAACATAAACTTATAACTTTTGTGTAAGTTTACGATTTTTTTTTATATTCACAAACTACAAGTTTAATTTTACAAAGAGAAATGTTACAACTGTGGAGACTCCTCAGCCGGGGAAGACAACTCCGTACAGGACAGGTCTATCTTTTTAGGTGTGAAGTCTCGGCCACACATAAGGTTATCTCGCATTTGTAAAATTACTATTAGTAAAATCAAACTTGTAGTTTGTGAATACCAAACAAATAGTAAACTTACACAAAAGTGTACAATTGCGAATTAGGCCCACTGTTTCTGGATATGTATGATTGTAAATGGGTGACAAAAAAATCGCAAGTATCTGGGGATTTTGCTGACTGCTGGACTGATCAACATGGGTATGGACAATCTAACTCCTTTAATACAATAAATGTCACTAAAGTTGAAGCGCTAGAAGGCACTACAAACATACCTTTGGAGGAGCACAGAAATTGTCAGAATGGTACCAGCTCCATGATTTATTAGCACACTGGGAATTCTCACCATGCTAGTTCCCTGCATACTTGGCACGCATAGACTGAGATTTAACATTGTTTGTTTGGAAAAATAAATATAAATGTTTGCGGACCTAGAAGCTATATGCACGCACTGTGGCATGAGGTTTTAGTTTACTGAATATACAAAATTACTGTATGACACTATACTTATCTCAAATGACATTACTGTGAGACGATGTAGATGGCTCCCATGCTGGACCAAATTGGAATGAGTGGTCCCTAAAGCTCGCTTAAGGGTATCAGATATTCATGTAATAGATGCACAAAAACTGAGTCACATAGACCTGGTCATCTATGCATAAATGTCTGACACTTTACCTCTACCTTAATGCAAACACCCCAATCTGGCACAGCACATAGATTAAACTTAGCAGACAATCAATATCCTGGAACAATGGGCAAATAAAGGCATACAGACGACTCAGCACCTATTCTAAGACACAATGCTCCTTAGCCTTGGAGAGCCAATACAACAATATGTGTTCGAGAGGGGTCAACTATGGTGCTTTTAACAATTAAAGCATTTCGTTACCTGTGCCATGGAACCTCCCTCCTCCCCTTGAGATGTCCATCTGAGTTACCCATACATGATTACTGGCCACACTGGAGAAACTCCAAGTGTGCATTATCTGGATTATATATAGGACAAAGTGTCCCTGCTGTACATTAGAAGGATATATTGAAAGTTGCATAAGAGTTTCATGACCATACAGAGGATAGAGGCCAAAGGCCGAGCTCCTTTATACAGTTATGGAACTCTGAGATGACTTGCAATATCCTAATCATGTATGGCAGGGGGTACTTTATTCCTTATGGAACATGGTCACACCTTCACCATCACCTTTCCCACAAACCACTTACATTCTTGGTACATAGCTCTTTCTTATGAAAGAGAGAGCATATTTGCACACATGAAATATAAAATAGAATCTCTAGTGAAAAAATAAACATATTCAAAGAAGATGTTAGATTTTTGTTGCGAAAAGATATTAGAATCGGTTTAGTACAAGTCGTTTTTGTAAAAAAAAAAAAAAAAAAAGGTGCAACAGAACATGCAGAAGAATTCTCACTTTTCTATAATAGAAAAAAATAAACATTTTGCCATAATATCTCCCTGCTTCTTGTCTATGTACAGCTACAAAAACAGAGCTGAAAGAAAAGCATCCTTTCGTTTTTCACTCTATAACCAGCTGCTTTAAGAATGCTCCTTGACCTGACATGCTTTTCCCTTTGGCTGCTGACTCTAGCAGCAGAAACTGTGACAGCAGAACTCATCTGTAATAAGTTGTTACAGTTGAGCTCTGGCGATATTTCTTTCTAATCGGCGACTGGGTGTGTCACTAATCGCTGATTATAAAGAAATTATAGACGGGTTTTTATACAGGGTTTGCCGAATCCCATATATTATCTAATACTATTAACACCGAAATGTATTCCAACATGACTCACGTCACACTTGAAAATAAATGGCAAAGACAGTTTGAGATTAAATATGGGGATGCTGATTTGAAATCGGTGCTGGAGTTCCATGACTGAGGTCCACGAGAGGTATGACTTAAGTTCACCACATACAAAACACTATATTGCATGAGTGGTACTGGTCCCCTTCCGCCTGGTCCGAGCAAGTATGTGTCTATATACATCTTACTGGAGATGAGGGCAATCCATTAATATTCCCTGTCACAAATCACGGTCCTGCCCATCCATTGTCTTCTACTGGGTGAACGTATGGTCAACTTTTACTTCTTACCGTGCATTCCCATTTCAATCAGCAGTGAAATATGCACTCATCCATGACCGTTCTGATGTGTTTATCAGTCCAACCTCTTGGCGCAGGTGGATGTCAACAACTCTAACAGTGACAAAGGTCTGTATCCTTCGCCATTGCAAATCCTCTAACCACCCTACTCATGATGAATGGCTGAAAGAGTGTTTTTAGGCCAGATTTATATTAAAAGAAACTCATGTATAGAGTACAAGATGCCGTAGACATGTTTAACAGAATCTGGGAGCCGTTGGTGAACTGCAGTTGATACCCACTATTGGTTCCCGTACTCACAATGTAAGCTACCTTTTACCATCTTGGGGGCTTATTTACAAGTCCCTTGCGCCACTTTTGCATCATTTTTAACATGGGAAATGTAAATAAGCCCCTTGGTCTTTATGAGGGTGGCCCTTTGGCTTACGTTCGTACAGACGGATAATCATCATGTTAAGGATTGGAATATAACAATTGTGGCATGCCATACTTCATTGTGCATGTGTGCCATTGTGCCCATCTCCCCCAATCCCCCCAGTCCCTGGTGGTTACTCACCCTGTTGCTGTTGTGTCAGGTCATGTTGAGCAGTGTCCGGTCCCCCGACTCCTGCCACCGTCTCCACACTGATGACTGTGGACACCATTTCCTCCATCTCATCCAGCTCCTCCTGTGGCGCAGGGCTCCCACCCCCAGTCTCCATTGCTGCTTTGCGGTTGTTTGCGCGTTTCTGCTTGGTTTTGCGCTTCACATCATTCCAGCGCCTCTTGACCTCGTCCATTGTCCTCCTCAGCACTCCGACTGCATTCACCTTGTCCACGATGGACTGCCATGTTCCATTTTTTGTTGCCAATGACACAGTGGAGGTGACGAACAGTTGTTGATGGTGTTCTGTCACCTCCGTGATCAGGATCCTGTTTTCCTGCGGACTGAACCACGTCTTCCTCTTCTTCTTCTCCTTGCCCTTCCCTGACCCCGAGGTCCCAGGCTGGTCCTCCGTGGGGCTTGTGGGGTTCGGGTTGTCCTCTGTACTTGCTCTGGCTGCCTCCACTGTGCTTCGATGTTATGTGTTTTGTTTTTTTTTTGCTGCCTTTATGGTGATTTTTCCCTCCCTGACATGGGAATTGCAAGCCTGGCGCTGCTTGTCACCGATTTTTCTATCGCGGTTGGGCCCATCGCAACTTTTTTCGCGTTTGTGTTTCCTTTTTTATCGCCGTCGCAGTAGTTGTATCGCGGACATTTGCGGCGTTATCGGGAAACTATCGCATGTTACCGCCGTGTTGTGAATACGACGTTGACACAGGGTTATTTCCCCGCGATAGACGGCGATATGAAAAATTGCGTTAGCCCATTTTGGCGATGCTTATCGCACGTTCTTGTGATATCCCCCTGAAGGTTCTCATCTTGCAGCATCACTTAAACAATGCACATATGCTGTAGCTGATGGACCCCAGCTGGTACTCTCTTTTTCCTTCCTGAATCTCCTGCCTCAAATCCATCGTATATTCCTGCATTTTGTGTAGCACTCCATTGCTTTGTAGCTAGATACACACTGTTTGAACACATCTACACATTTCAACACAGACATTAGATATTTGTACCATCTTTATTTTCATTTAATTTATTAAAAACATTTATGAAACACGTCTCCCACCTTGGAGGGAAGAAAAGCACTGTTCCTTTTCGTAAATGCAAAAATGAAGACTATTAGACATTTCATTAGTACAAATTAAATAGTAAATAAAATACTGGACTATACTAAATACAAGAGAACTATACATAATTATGTAGAATGTTAGAAAAATAATGCTTTGTTAAAAAAAAACATTCTGTCTGTAGAAGGGAGAGTCTGTTGAAGCTGGTCCGTTTAAGGTGCAGCTATCAATGGACTTGGATTGTAACTGCACTATTTAAGTTTTAGTTACCGTTCATAAATAGATAGTTGACAAAATAATGGACTATGGCCAGGGTCAGTGAAATTATGTAATTCTGTGGCTGGAGTGGGGGGCGCTAGGTGGCACACGAGCGGAATGGCCGCCCAGACGTGAGGCTCCCGCAGCCTGGCGCCGTTATCCTGTCAGTTATCCTGCCCAGACGGCAGAAAATCGCCAAATAATCAGCGGAATCATGAGCCTGCAACCTGAGGAACTAGCGACGCAAGTTTGATGCGTGTCCGTTGCTGGGTGCCGAAGTAGTAGAGGAGAGGAAAAACCCCGCTGTGCAGCTCCGAGCGGTACGGAACAGCCGCTGGGCGTGGACGATTACGCAAGAACCAGGGCTCCCACGTGGCGCGTAGGCCTGAGCGCCGAGGTGCCGGAATATCAGCAGCGGTGAGTGTCTAAGTGCCCCATTGTGCGCCCTGTATTGGCGGAAAGGCTATAGCGGAGTGAAAGCGCTAACATGCCCTAAACCAGCAGAGGTCCAGTTATTACTGTGCGGTGCGATGCCACTGTGAGAACGCCGTGCGGATGGCGGCTCGGCCATTAGCGGCTGTGTCATATGAATGCTAATCTGCGAGATCGATTGCACAGGCTGTAACGCGAGGCCAAAAGGCCATTTATGGAAGCAATTCCTGCAGAGAGTAATGATTCCAGCATCCAGTAAAAAGGTGGACATTTTTGTTCCATATTAACGACATAGACTCTCAGCCAATACCTGTGGAATGGGGACGAGGGAGTTCCTGCGGTGCTAGGGACGTACGGAGAAGTGGGGAAACCTGTCTGCCATTCGCGAAGGACCTATAGATAACTAAGGTTCGCGCGCAACCTCAGGTGGACATTAACGCAACTGAACCGATGTTGCTCTGGAACTCGCCCCTCTAACAGCATTGGCAAGCTACATCCTGGTCTACACTATCATTCTGCTGGGATTTGGGGATAGCTTCAAGGCGGACGTCACAGGGACCACGCCATTCTTGGGACAGTCCCAGGGAATCTCCCTGCGTGCTCCACATCCCATATAAGGCCAGCAGGTGCTCAAAATGGGGAAACCTGATGCGTGCCAGCCGCGCCTTACCTTTGACGCAAAGAAGAGTGCCCGTCTGCAGACGGTAGAGGTGGACAACGGTGCGGACATGCCATGGCACGACTCACAATCTTCCCAAGGTGAAGATATGAAAGCTCTGCTACTGGAAGTTCGACAGGGCTTTGCAAGCATCGCTGGTAAAATGGATACCCTAACTACGCGAATGGATGCAGTCATCCACAAAATAGAGGGCCATGAAGTGCGCATAAAGGAAACGGAACAGCGCATATCGGATGCCGAAGATGCAACATCCCACATCCAAGCTTCCGTCTCACAGATGGATAAATTGTTAAAACTCATCGCTGCAAAGAATGAGGACATTGAAGCGAGGAGTCGGAGGAATAACATCTGCGTGATGGGCATACAAGAAAGTGCAAACACGGGCAAAATGGAGGAATATATCGAGAAGCTGCTGCTGGAGGTGGTGGGGGTTGACACTCTTTCCCCACATTTCATAGTTGAGCGGGCACATCGCTCTCTAGGCCCGAAGCCTCCCCCAGGCAGCACGCCCAGACCCATTATTGCGTGTCTCCTGAATTATAGAGACAGAGACACTGCCCTCAGAGTGGCGAGGGAGAAGAAGCAATTGTGATTTGAGGGTGTACCCTTCACTATGTACCCTGATTTTACTGCTACTGTGCAGGAGGAAAGGCGCAAGTTTCTCCCGGTGAAACAAAAATTACGACAGGCCCAAATAGACTATGCTCTACTTTATCCTGCACGCCTCAGGGTCACGTACCAAGGGAAGCAAACATTCTATACGAAGCCCCAACACGTTGAAGAATTTCTAAAACGCCTTAAAAACCAAAGGGCTGATGCGGCTGGGCCAGACGGTTCTCCGATGCCGCGCTCGCCGCACATAGACTGATGGATGATTTGGGACATGGCTGGCTGCTCTCCACTAATGAACACAGGGACTGCACAGGTATGCCGCAACTGACAAATACATCAGCTGATCTCAAACTAGTGGGCTAAGCGAATAAGTTGGCGAGATATGCCAAGGGATGGGACGCAAGGACCAAATGCTGCCAGGCACCCTAGTGGCTAACAGGGGGAATTGTTGTTCTCTCACTACCCCTGAACGGCAAGAGGTACCCGTGCGCCATCCAGCAGTGTTCCCCCTAAGGGTGATCCCCATATCAGATTTCTTCTGGTTACTGACTAGACAAGTTGAACGTAATGTTCGGTTTTTCTGTGGGTACAAGGGAGGGGGGAGGGACAGACACAACTGGCATGTTTGGGATGTTTCAGTGGGAGGGGGTGGTAGGGATGTGGGTTAATGAACGTTTTGGCATGCACACTTTACAGCTCTTCACTGATGATTGTGACTATCTCTGTATCCGAATACTACTAAGTACAGCATCGCAATGTTGCAGATATTGCACCAAAGGGAGTTATGGGTGACACGAGGGATGTAGCTCAGCTAAGACTTATGTCCTGGAATGTCAGAGGATTGGGGGACCCCCGGAAGCGTAGACAGATACTGGCCTATTTAGATCGTCAACAGATTGACATCGCCATGCTCCAAGAGACTCACATCAACCCAAACCTCCCCATTACCTTTGCGAGCAAATGGGCGATATGCAGACTATTCTCTTCATACTCCTCCTATGCCCGCGGCACGGCAATACTAATCAAAAGACAGACACCTTTTGTGCTGGCTGGAACAATGGCGGATCCACAGGGGCGATATGCGGTGGTTTGGGGGCATCTGGGTATAGACTCAGTCACATTGGTGTGCTGTTACGGCCCTAATGTTGACACTCCTGAATTCTTTACTACCCTCTGGGGAAAAATTGTAAACATAGGCTCTACCCATATAATCTGGGGGGAGTGACTTTAATGTAGCCCTTGACCCGGTCCTTGATAGATCCAATTCCGCACCACATCATTATAATAACTCACAGGCGGCCCTACAGGGGATAATTGCCGAGGGGCGACTGATCGATACATGGCGCCATACTCACCCACAGGCCAGAGAGGGCACGCATTTCACAACATATGCTGCAACATGGGCTAGATTGGATTACTGTCTCATCACGAGAGGCTTGGGACCTGCAATTCGAGACATCACGCACCCTGCCAGAACATTTTCTGATCATTGTCCTGTGAAACTCACGATCACCCCACCGGGGTATGATAAACCTAGGCCTAGCTGGAGGCTACAGCCCGCGGCGTTACTAGACACGGTTTTCAATACTGAGTTGGGGGAGGAAATTCGTGACTTCTTCCAGAGAAATAAGGGATCAGTGGATAATGTGGAAACGATATGGGAGGCCTTTAAGGTCACAATCAGAGGGTACTGTATTTCTAAGAGTTTTGGGGTACTCAGGGATATACAGGGAACATTAAGGACCCTGGAGAAAGACCTGCAGGCGCTAGAACTCCGAATGGCAGTGGGGGAATTGGGACAAGTGCAGACAGACTTCCGAGTGAAATTGTCGGACTATACGGATGCTGCAGCGCGAGAGACGAAGTTCAGAGGGAGATATTGGGTGGCTCGCAGGTATGGTGAGGGCGAACGACCTGGAAAGGCATTAGCTGAAGTGACCAGGCGATCGCGTTTTTCTAATTATATACTGGAAATTAAGGGGCCTGGGGAGGTAGTGCATCGGGACACCACTGACATACTAGGCACATTCACTGCACATTATAATACGCTATATACCACACAACGCAGCGGTGTGCTTGATCTAGATGGCTTCCTGGGTGATGTGGCACTTGGTTGGTTAGGTGACACACAAAGGGAGTTCTTATGCGCTCCTTTCGAACTTGACGAAGTTCGGGAGGCGATAATGCAGATGAAGTCGGGCAGAACACCGGGCCTCGACGGTATCCCTGCTTAATTTTACAAAAATTATATAGATATTATGGCTCCCGTTCTTAAAGAAGTATATGAGGAATCCTTCGAAGCTGGCACACTCCCCCCTTCGATGAGGGAAGCACTTATCACTTCCCTTTTAACGCCCGATAAGCCCCCGGACTCCTGCGACTCATATAGACCACTGTCGCTTATAAATTGTGACACGAAAATACTGGCCAAGATCATTGCTAACCGGTTGGCTCTATTGATGGACAAACTTGTCCTCCCGGACCAGTCGGGCTTTGTCCCCGGACGTGCTACCACCCATAACCTCCGCACCCTCTTTTCCCTTCTCCAGAATGTAGCCCCCGAAATTCCATTAGCTGCAGTATTCCTCGACGCCACTAAAGCGTTCGATTCCGTGGAATGGGACTATCTCTTCGGCGTGGTGCGGCGGATGGGCTTCCCCCCTCTGTTCATTTCCTGGATACAATTGCTATATCAACAGCCCATGGCTAAAGTGCTGATCAATGGTCATCTTTCCTCCGCGTTTTCTATCTCGAGAGGTACTCGGCAGGGATGCCCACTGTCTCCCCTTTTATTTGCCATTGGGATTGAGCCATTGGCATCCAAGTTGCGTCAACACCATCAAGACAAAGCGTTCCGTTGTTATTTACGCCAAATCCTGTTATCTCTCTATGCAGACGATATTACCCTGTATATACGAGATCCCCAACAGAACATCAATCCTTTGCTGCGGGAATTTATTGTATTCGGACGGCTTTCAGGGGTGAGTATTAACTGGGGGAAGTCGCAGGTGTTTCCTCTAACACCTGCAGTCACGGCCTTTGCCTTGGACTACCCACTGGAGTGGTGCGATACCGACTTCCGTTATCTAGGGATACAAATTTCTAGGGACAGAGAGGAACTGCTACGACTCAACTATGGTACAGCCATTAACCGCCTTGCTAGTAATGTTACTCGCTGGATCTCTCTGCCTCTCTCACTTGCCGGCCGCACCTCCCTGATTAAAATGGTGGTACTCCCGCAGTTTTTATACCTGTTCATGAACATACCATATCATCCCGGTCAGTATTTTCTTAAAACTCTTCGCTCAGAATTGCTCCGATTGCTCTGGGGAGGTAAACAACCAAGGTTAAAATGGTCTACGCTCACGAGGCCATATGTGCAGGGTGGATTTGATATCCCAGACTTTGAAGTTTATTTTTTATGTGCGCAGGCTCATTATGCCTATTATTGGATCAACCCCCCCAGGTACATGCCACAGGTGGCTGCGGAGCACTGGCTCGCTAACCCCATCCCTTTGGATGGACTAATACAGGCACCTAGTCGTACTCGTACTATGCCGCCCACCACTACTACGGGCACAGTGGACGCATGGCATCGTATTTCTGATCTTCTTGACTCCCCCCTGTTGTATTCATCGAGACTTCCTTTGACCTATCATCCCTGTATGCCTCTCCTGCAGGAGCGTGGTTTTCAACAACTATGCACGCGCACCAATGTTACTAAATGGGGGGATCTCTTTCAAGATGGTATATTCCGCTCTTCAGATCAATTATTTCGTGGGACTCAACCTACACCCCTCGATACCTTTCTCTATGTCCGACTTCGACAGGGAATGCGAGCTGTTATCCCAGAATTCCCACAGGACCCCACAAATCTCGCCCCTTTGCATCAAATGCTGGGATCCTCAGATGGAAAACACCTAGTATCTCGGCTCTATCATAGTATACGCGCACAACAAACAGAGGCCCCCAGTAAAGCCCGTACACATTGGAATGCTGAACTAGGGAGAGAGGTAACGGATGAGCAATGGACATACTGCTGTCTCCAAACTTCACAGATTTCTGCTAGTTGTAGATTACGTGTGATTCACTACAAATTTTTGCACCGCCTCTATTATACGCTCGCTAAAAAATTCCGATTCAAACTGACAGATAGTGACAGTTGTGAAAGATGTAAAAGACCTGGGGCTGGGTTCCTACATTTGGCATGGGAATGCCCGAAGATACAGGAGTACTGGGTACAGATCTTTGAAGCTATTAGGCAGATGACAGATGTCACATTGGATGTTGATCCCTTACTAGCACTGTTAGGCTATACCGTGCAAATCCCCAAGATGTTTCGTAGGTTCATAGCCATATTGTTCCTGTTGGCCAAACGTAGGGTGGCGTGTAGATGGGGGAGGGGGAGAGCCCCGAAATTCAAGGAGTGGCTCGATGATTTACTTTATTGTCAGGGGCAGTTGACAACATATGCAGAAACACTTCCACGTGCCTCTAGGCCTAAGGATATATGGGGCCCTCTCCAAAGCTATCTCTTAATGCAGGACACAGACGGATCGGACACCCCCCCTCTGGGACATGATGTTTGATAGATGCACAATTTCTCCCTCCTCTTGTCTTCTGAGATCCCTACTCCAATACTTATGACATGAGTAATGCTCCCCAATGCAAACGTGTTATGTTCTATGGTTCCTCCTATTACCACCGATGTTTGATCCCCTAGGGCATACGAACTAACGGTTATGTGAATAATATGTTATTGATTGACTGTTGAAGCCGTCCATCTGGCGCATTGCTCACTACTAGATTGTACCAGAGTCACAACATTTAACCTTGCTATAGTGGTGCAACATCAAGGACTTGTTCATCTGCTGTACTCAATGTAAGTTATTTACCCTCTTCCCTCTTCGGGACAGGAGGGTTACATGTGCAAAATTACCACATGTCTGTACAATGATTCTCAGAAGCTGTAGTGTATGATACATGTGATGAAAATTGTTAAATAAAATATTTTAAAAAAACACACAAAAAAACAATTCTGTGGCTGGAGTGTTTACCGTATTGTAATGGATTTAGTCCACTTGCCACACAATTTGTCGCATAATTTGGAGAGTTGAAACAAAATGTGTTTCAAAATGGATCAAAGTAATACTGTGAGAGAATGAGCCACATAAGGCAGAATAATTTGCTTTTTGTTGCTGTATAATTTAGATATCACTGCTGCATAATTTGGTTGTTTGTTGCCGCATAACCTTAGTGTCCCTGAGAGTGGTAAAGCTCTGCATAGTGGTTTGGGGGAAGTTACTGTGAAAACGAAATCTGTATTTTAGAAATGATCTTCCAAATATTTTCCATATTTCAATGATTCTTCAGAAATATGAGTTTTATACCACTGCATTTTGTGAAATAAAAAGCAGGCAAGCATGTAATACATGGTGGTACGAGAAAGGAAAAATCAGTGATGACAGTTTCTCACTAAATAGAGCAGGGCTGCCAATACTGTGACTTGTTGACACTCTAGTGGATTGGCTCCAAGGTCAAGGAATTAGGGGCATATTTATGAGCCCCTTGCGCTGCCAGAGCGTCACTATTTGTGACGCTCTGGTGGCATAAACCTTGAAATCATATCTATGAGGCCAGGGGGATTAGTCTTGTCTTTGTGAACCTTGGGGAGCAAGTACAAGATTGGAATCTCAGGCTGTTTACATACTAAAAACCTGTACTCATCCCACTTAATGAGACCTCAATCTCTCCATGCACACAACATTTCAGTGTAAGTGTGGTTCGCTTCTAGAATCACATTGTTGTGCACATTTTCATAACACTAATTTACACCCAATTGCTTATAACCTTCATTGAGATACATTTCTTTTGACAAGTTCACAACATTGCCCCCTTATCTGACTCTCTGATGACAATACTACTGTCTGACTACAAGTTTCTAATGGCACCCCTTTTTTTCAATTTTAGATAGTCACCTTGCCATTTGTTCCTCCTAAAAAATGTTTTGCCAGTTTTGTCAACTGCTGTATAGTTATAGTTTCAAAGGTGCCCATGGCATCATAGGGCATAGTGGGGCAAAAAACAGCTGAGTTCCAGTTCAAGATTGGTATCAGCCAGATCCGGGAATTTGTTACCAGTGTTCTCAGTATTGAGATCAAGTTCTGCTAGGGTATGGAGCACATCAATGTCACTGATAGTAAGATTACTGAGCCTCAGCCTAGTGGCACCCCTGATGGTAGATTGTCTTTTCAGAAAGTACCATTTACAGAACTTCAGTTTCCTAGTAAACTTATAAAGATCTAGGTGACTCTGGGCATATTTGAAAGGATTAGTGGGCTGGACAGATTGAGAGACATACCTTAAGGACCCTGAGCTAACCATTAGAAAGGGAATGGCTTGAGAGATTTACCACATTGATGTTCAGTTCATTGATGGTCCCATCTTCTGACCCCTCGTCATGGTTCCCATGGGGTTTGCAGCCTTTGTTGTGCTCTCCTCTCCTTGTATCTTTCTGCCTCGTCCTCATCTTCTTCCTCTCCCTCAATCTTTCTGCCAGTTCTGCTGTGATCTTTCTTGGTTGATAAGTTGTAGTTCCTGCCAAATATTTCCTGGTCTGCTTGTACTTGGTCCAGGTGTATCACAACCCCCATCTTTTGAGATGTCACTCTCGCTGGGTTCATTCTGAGATTCATTATCAATAGTTTGGTGTTGCACATTTTCATTGTCTACTGTTTGTGCAGGATGGATCTTAGTCAGATTGTCATATTTTTTCCTGAAGGTCAGATCTCTCCCAGCTTCACAATCTCTTTGGTCTCTAAGGAATTTGCATTGCTTTTTTTTACCTTAGTGTCCTCCTCCAGTTTCTGAATCCTATAATCAATTTCCTTCATATACTTCTCAAAGAACTCAGAATCCTCTAGATCTTTAATTTCCTGTGAGAGAGTGCCAATTTGTGCCATTAATTGTTCTCGATCTTACTACGCATATTTGACCAAGATCATCATCATTATACAGAACAGATGTCTGTGTTTTCAGCCCACGCTTGAGCATCTCTGGAATAGGTCTTTCAGAATTTAGAACAGTCAGAATTCTAAGACCACTTGGGACTCTGCCGCACTCCAAATATTTCTCTAAAATGGTAGCTTACCACCACTTTCTGGTCTCCTTTCTGGATATTTTTTCCAATTTGTTGTACTTCTGTTTTAAAGTGAGAGCATCTCCCGCTTTGCCTGGTTTTGGGGCTATATTCCACCCAATAGTTGCTCTGCAGCTTGTTTCCTCCTGTCATCAAGCTGTGCCTTACCTGTATTTCTGTCTGCCATGGTAACAAATAGTTGTCTATCCTCTTGTACGAAAAATACTTAACAAAGAAAAAGCTGCCTGCCCCTTAATGCATGAGCAAAGTCCAATACAAACATAAATATCCTCCTTCCTTCAGGGACATGTACTTACTGTGAGCAATGTAGATCACAGTAGCCAGTCCTCAGACTCAGGGCCTCAGTTACAGACACCCCCAGCTTTCCGTGACCTGGAAATCAGGTCAAATACAATAGTGTAGATGTGCGAAATGACATCACTGATGACATCATCCAGTGACTCTTAGTGTTTTAAAATGTTTATGAGCGTTAATTATATATGCCAAGGTGTATTGGTGAATCAGTGGGTGTATTAGTGCCTGTATGCATGATTCAGTGGGTGCGTGACTAACTGTATAAGTGAGTGATTAGATGTTTCAGTGAATGTATGGGTGAGTGGCTAGTTTGTGCAAATGTCTGTATTAGTCTGTCAGTTGGTGTCTAAGTGGCTGTATGGGTTGGTGAGTGGGTATGTGAGTGGCTGTATTGGTGATTGTTTGGCTGTCTGAGTATCTGTATGAGTGTCTGTGTGGGTGGGTGAGGGGGTGTATGACTGTCTGCATGGACGAGTGAGTGGGTTAGTCAGTGGCTGTATGGGTTAGCGATTGTGTCTGTGAGGGGCTGTATGGGTGGTTGAGTGTGAGTATGGATGTGTCAGTGAGTAAATGGATGTGTCAGTGGTATATGGGTGAATATGACTCATTACAATGCGTGCTAACGCGTTGTCAATTACAACGACCTACCATTACATCACATACTTTTATCACGAATATGCCTTTACCACGCATGCCATTACAACGCAAAGGCATGCGTTGTAAAGGTATACTCATGGTAAAAGTATGAAAGGTAAGTTACACTACCCTGCCCTACCCTAAACCCTAATTTAGTACCCTGCATGACCCTCCCCAACCCCCAGTCCTCTCCCTACACTTAAACACTACCCTGCACGACCCCCCAACACTACCCTAAACCCTAAAACACTACCCCCAGCATGACCCTTCCCCGACCCCCAGTCCTCTCCCTACACTTAAACACGACCCTGCACGACCCCCTGACACTACCCTAAAGCCTAAAACACTACCCCCTGCACGACCCTCCCCCGACCCCCAGTCCTCTCCCTACACTTAAACACTACCCTGCATGACCCCCCCGACACTACCTAAAACCCTAAAACACTACACCCTGCACGACCCTCCCCCGACCCCCAGTCCTCTCCCTACACTTAAACACCACCCTGCATGACCCCCCAACACTACCCTAAACCCTAAAACACTACCACCAGCATGACCCTACTCTGACCCCCAGTCCTCACCCTACACTAAAACACTACCCTGCACGACCCCCGATATTATCCTAAACCCTAAAACACTACACCCTGCATGACCCTCCCCAGCCCCCAGTCCTCGCCCTACACATAAACACTACCCTGCATGACCCCCGACACTGCCCTAAACCCTAAAACACTACACCCTGCACAACCCTCCCCGACCCCTAGTCCTCTCCCTACACTTAAACACTACCCTGCATGACCCCCCGGCACTACCCTAAACCCTAAAACACTACCCTGCACTACACACACACCCCACCCGACCCCCTTTTTTCCTAAAAACGTAACCCCCACCCCAGGCCCTATCCCCCTTACCTCTCTCTCCTCCTGGTTCCTCTCTCCTCCTGGTTCCTGCTTCACGTCGGCTCTAAGGGGCAGTGCACGTCGTTGTGAGGAAACGGAAGAGCCTCTGTTTCCTCACAACGAGGTGGAGCGCCATATTTATTTTTACATCGCATGTATTGTAAAAGCACATGCGATGTAAAAAAATGCGTAGTAATGGCTATGCATTGTTACATCGCATGCGTTGTAACGCTTGCGATGTAACGGCATGCAGGGAAACAGCCGCGTTGTAATGGCTGGTTCCCATAAGGGTGAGTAACTGCATATGTGAAAGGCAGTATAGGTGAGTGTTGGAGTACTGTATGTGTGACTGAGTGATTGCGAGAGAGGCCGTATGGGTGAGTGTGTGCTTGTGTCAGTGACTTTATAGGTGAGTGAGTAGGTATTAGTATCTGTATAAATAAGTGAGTGGGTGTGTGTATAACTGTATATGTGAGTAAGTGGCTGTGTAATTGACTCTATGGGTGAGTGAGTAGGTATGTGAGTAGCTCTATGGGTGACTGACAGTGTGTGAGTGGCTGTATGGGTGTATGAGTGGATGTATCAGTGGCTGTATTAGTAGGTGAGTTGGTGTATATGTGGCTGCATGGGTGACTGAGTGGATATGTGTCTAGTCCTATGAATCAGTGAGTGGGTGTGTAAGTACAGGTATGGGTCTGTCAATGGTTTTGAGAATGGTAGTGTGAACGTTGGAGTGGGTGTATGAAAGCTTATATTGGGGTGTGAGTAAGTGCATTAGAGATTCTGTGGATGATGTCATCAGGGATGTCATCATTGATGTAATTTGAGATGTCATCAGTGATGTCACTGACCATGTCATGAGTAATGGAATATGTGAGGTCATAAGCAGTGCATTGCGGGGGCACGAGTTATAGTTAGCTCAGCTAAATATAACTGCTGAATTTCTCTGGTCTTGTATAAGTGAAATGTCAGCCTAACTATAACATCCCTGTAACCTTTGTTTTTTCAGTGAATTTCTAAGTCTTTTTAAATTCTATTTCCTAACTGTAATGTCCCTGCAACCTTTGGTTTTGTTAGTGAATTTCAAATGTTTCTTAAATTATTTTTCCTAACTATAACGTCCCTGTAACATTTGTGTTTTTGTAGTGAATTTCAAAGTCGGGTCACTCAGGCTTGCACAATATGTACTGCAACCCTGGTACCACTTTTACACTCCTGCCCTGGGTACCATTGGTACCATATTCTAGGGCCTTATAGGAGTGTAAAACTACTTGATCAAGTCCTTGATTTGAAAGTAATTTCAGATCAATTACCACAGCATCTAGCAGCAACAAATTGACATCTGCAAAAAGTCCAGTTTACTACAATATATACAAATTTAAAATCAACATACAATTCAGACATCAAAAAGACAAAAGCACAAATCTACCTACACAGTTCATTATTTACAGTATTCTCTGTTAGCCCAAGTCCATTTCATTTGGACTAAATTCACTATACATTATGCAGCATTTGTTAATACATAGATTTACCATATCACATGTGCTCTTAACACCAGAACCTTATAGTGTACATTGGGGGTATATCATCCTATATATATAGGATGATGTACCCCCTGCTGTATGATGTAAGGTTATAAAAATATTGCAAGTCACCAAGGAGTTCCATAGCCATATAGAGGACCAAGGCTGAAGGCTGAGTTCCCTTATGTTATGGAACTCTGAGGTGACTTAAAATATCCTTCTAAGATATGCCATGGGGTACTTTTCCCATATAATACAGGGTCACAATCAATCAATCAATCAATCATGTCACTTATAAAGCGCACTACATACCCGCGAGGGTCTCTAGGCGCTGGGGGAAGAGGGGGGTGGTGCTGCTACTGATCGAAGAGCCAGGTCTTGAGGAGTCTTCTGAAGGCCAGTAGGTCTTGGGTCTGTCGGAGGTTGGTGGGGAGGGTGTTCCAGGTCTTGGCGGCGAGGTGGGAGAAGGATCTGCCGCCGGCGGTCGTTTTCCGGATGCGGGGGACTGTGGCGAGGGCGAGGCTGGTCGAGCGGAGCTGGCGGGTGGGGGTGTAGAAGCTGAGTCGTCTGTTGAGGTAGGCTGGTCCGGAGTTGTGGAGTGCTTTGTGTGCGTGGGTGAGGAGCTTGAAGGTTATCCTCTAGTTGACAGGGAGCCAGTGCAGGTCTCTCAGGTGGGGTGTGATGTGGCTGCGTCGGGGGATGTCGAGGATAAGACGTGCAGAGGCGTTCTGGATGCGTTGCAGCCGTCTCAGGAGCTTAGCCGTCGTTCCTGCGTAGAGGGCGTTTCCGTAGTCCAGCCTGCTGGTGACGAGGGCCTGGGTGACTGTTTTTCTTGTTTCGGTGGGGATCCACTTGAAGATCCTGCGGAGCATTCGGAGGATGTTGAAGCAGGATGAGGAAACGGCGTTGACCCTCTTAGTCATGGAGAGGGTGGGGTCGAGGATGACCCCTAGGTTGCGTACGTGGTCGGTGGGTGGCGGGGCTGTTCCCAGTGATGTTGGCCACCAGGAGTCGTCCCAGGCTGAAGGGTTGGAACCAAGGATGAGGACCTCCGTCTTGTCCGAGTTCAGCTTCAGGCGGCTGGTCCTCATCCATTCGGCGACGGCCTTCATTCCTTCGTGGAGGTGGGCTTTGGCGGTGTGAGGGTCTTTGGTGAGGGAGAGGATCAGCTGGGTGTCGTCGGCGTAGGAGATGATGTTGAGGTTGTGCTGTCGGGCGACGTGGGCGAGGGGTGCCATGTAGATGTTGAACAGCGTTGGGCTGAGGGAGGAGCCTTGGGGTATGCCGCAGATGATCTTGGTGGCCTTGGATCGGAAGGGGGCGAGGCGGACGCTTTGTGTTCTGCCGGAAAGGAAGGATGTGGTCCAGTCCAGGGCCTTCTCTTGGATCCCGGCGTCGTGAAGGCGTGTTCGTAGTGTGTGGTGGCAGACCGTGTCGAAGGCGGCTGATAGGTCCAGGAGGATGAGGGCTGCTGTTTCTCCGTTGTCTAGCAGGGTCCTGATGTCATCGGTGGCGGCGATGAGGGCGGTTTCGGTGCTGTGGTTGCTGCGGAAGCCGGACTGGGAAGGGTCCAGGATGTTGTTCTCCTCGAGGTAGCGGGTCAGTTGTTTGTTGACGATTTTCTCGGTGACCTTCGCGGGGAACGGGAGCAGAGAGATGGGTCGGAAGTTCTTGAGGTCCTTGGGGTCTGCCTTGGGTTTCTTGAGTAAGGCGGTGATCTCGGCGTGCTTCCAGCTTTCCGGGAAGGTTGCTGTCTCGAAGGAGATGTTGATTATTTTCCGGAGATGGGGCGCGATGGCTGTACTGGCTTTGTTGAAGATGTGGTGAGGGCACGGGTCTAGCGGTGAACCGGAGTGGATGGTGTTCATGATCTCGCTGGTGTCCTCGTCATTGATGTTGGTCCAGGAGAGCAGGCGGTTGGTGGTTGTAGGGGCAGTGGTCTCGGTGGTTGCCGGGGCGGTCGTGGTGTTGAAGCTGTCGTGGATGTTGGCGATTTTGCGGTGGAAGAAGGTGGCCAGTGAGTCGCACAGGTCTCGCAACGCCTGGATGTCGTTGGTGTTGGAGCTGGGGTTGGAGAGTTCCTTCACGATGTTGAAGAGCTCTTTGCTGTTGTGTGCGTTGTTGTCTAGGCGGTCTTTGAGTGAGGCCCTTTTGGCGGATCTGATGAGGTGATGGTGACTGCGGGTGGCGCTCTTGTGGGCGGCGTAGCTGTCCGCTGTCCGTTCGTGGAGCCAGATCTTCTCCAGTTTTCGGCATGTTCGTTTGGAGGCCTGGAGGTCTTCGGTGAACCAGGTGGCTTTCTTGCTGGTGTGGCTGTTGGGCGGATTCTTGAGCGGGGCGAGGGTGTTGGCGCAGTCGTCGATCCACTGTCTGAGGTTGCGGGCGGCGGTGTCGGGGTCGGAGGGTTCGGCGGGTGGGCTCAGGGCGAGGGTTGTGGTTAGCTGGTCTTCCGTGACTCTGCTCCAGCAGTGGCGAGGCATTTGTTCGGTGCGGTGGTGCGTGGTGGGCTTCCTGTAGGTGAAGTGGATGCAGTGGTGGTCAGTCCAGTGGGGTTCGGAGGTGTGGTTGAAGGAGACGTGTGGGCTTGCGGAAAAGATGGAGTCGAGCGTGTGGCCGGCGGCGTGGGTGGGTGTAGTCACGAGCTGTCTGAGTCCGAGGGTGGCGAGGTTGTCGATCAGGGTGGTGGAGTTGGTGTCCTTGTTGTTCTCGAGGTGGAAGTTCAGGTCCCCGAGGAGGATGTAGTCCGTGGAGGCGATGGCGTGTGTGCTGACGAAGTCAGCGATGGAATCGCTGAACTGTGGTCGGGGTCCGGGGGGTCTGAAGATGAGGGTTCCTCTGAGGGTGGTGTTGGGATCGGTGTGGATCTTGAAGTGCATGTGTTCGGCGGTGCTGAGGGTGTCGTCGGTGTTGGTTGAGACTCTGAGGGTGTTCCTGTGGACGATGGCGATGCCTCCTCCGACTCCGTTGGTGAGGTCCCTGCGGGTGATCTTGTATCCGTCCGGGATGGCAATGGCGATGTCGGGGGCTGAAGCGGGATTCAGCCAGGTCTCCGTCAGGAATGCGACGTCTGGGGAGGTTGAGTCGAGAAGGTCCCAGAGTTCGATGGCGTGTTTGCGGGCGGAGCGGGTGTTGAGGAGGATGCATCTGAGGTAGTTGGGTTCTTTCCTGGGCGGTGGTTTGGCGGGGCGGGTGCTGGCGAAGCTGCAGTTCCGGCAGGTGAAGGGCCCTTGGGTGCGCTTCGGGGTGGCCTGGTAGCAGGCGTGATCTTTTCCGGGGTTGATTGCGTCACACCATCACCTTTTCCACAAACCACTTAAAAAGTTGGTGCGCAGCCCTTTCATATGAAAGAGCGAGCATGTGTGCAAACATGAAGAATAAAATTAAAGCCTCTAGTGCAAAATTAAACCTTTTAGATTTTAGTTGCAAATAGTTTAACGAAAAGCTACTAGCAGTATCTTGGAATGTGTAGGAACTTGCTGAAAGAGTCTAGCATTTCCCTTACTATCTAAGGAGTGCAAACAAATAAACAAAATCTTTAGTAAGTGGTAACCCTGGTACCTAGGCTTTGGGTACTGAAGAGGGTCCTCTGGGGCTGCAGCAAAGGTTGTGAAACCCCAGGGACCCCTCACCAAGGCTATGCACTCTACCAATGCATGCTGCATGTCTTGGTGCTGAGAAATCTTAAGACTCGACATGGCACACAGACCTGTGTGCCATGCCACCTATACACTGTATAAGATATAGGTAAGTCACCCCTACTGCAATCCTTTAGCCCTAAGGCAGGGTGCACTATATCCTATGTGTGGGCATATCAGCATGAGCAGATATGCCCCTACAATGTCCAGTCTATTTTGAGATATTGTAAGTGCACAGGTAAGCCATAAAGAGTACATGGGCTAGAAACTTGTCAACATGAGTTTCATAGTTCCATGATGGCTTCATTGATTCCTGAGGTGTTTGGTACCAAACATCTTTTCTTAATAAATCCTCACTTATGCCAGTGTGGGATTTATTAATAAATTCACACAGGAGACCCTTTTAGAGGGTCCCCTGAAAAACTGCCAAGCACTGGTGTGGTTCCTAACTTGTTTTCGCCAGTCTACCACTACCAGACATGTTTCTGATCTTATGGGGTGAGAGCTAGCGCTCTCAGAGGACAGAGATAAAGCCTGCTCTGAGTGGAGGTGCTTCACACCTCCTCAAGGGCAGGATGGCCTTCCTGGGTGGGAAGCTTCAAAGGCAATGCCGCCTTTGAAATCCAACCCAGGAACCCCCAGATAGTGGGGGAAGCCAAGCCCCCTTTCCTGCTCCACTTTTGGTTGGAGGAAAGGCAGGAAAATAAGCTCGATGAGGAGGAAGGTCCTCACTTAGCTTACACCACCCCTAGGGCAGGGCAGGGGATGTGAACCCCTCTCCTGAAATTCCACCATCTTGAGATGGTGAGAGAACCTCCTATCAGGGCTAGGATAGTTTGTCTTCCCAAGGGAAGTGGTCATTAGAGGGTGTAGACACTCTAAAAGGTAAGTATCCCATTGGCTACTACCTGTCTCCCTTTGTGACACCCCTAAATTGAGTATTTAGGTGGCATCCCGAGACCTGAATATCAGATTCAATGGACAAGAGAAGACCAGGACAAAGAAGACCCGCTGTACGAGAACTGAAGCCCTGCTGCAGAAGAAAAAGGCGCCAAACCCTGCCTGCTGCTCCCAGGACTCAACAATCGCTGCTGCTGTGTCATCTTGAGACCTGAAAGGACACCAAGAACCCAGGAGAACGTCCAGCCTTCAAGAAATCACTGAGAAGCTCTCTTGGAGTGAAGGTATCATTCCCCTGGACACCGCAGGCACCGATCCCGTGAAGTCTGGTTTGTCAACATGCTGCTCCCTGATGACCTCGGCGCAGCACCAAAGCAAGAAAAGGTACAACAGCTCCAGAGGGTCAGATATGTCTCCCCACCACATTTAGAGACACCAGGACCTACCAGAACCACGGCGTACCATTACCCGGGGTACCATACCACCAATGGCAAACACTGAGAAGAAGAGTCCACTGCAGACTCCCAAAGCACCAGAAGCAAGCACCCTTTGAGGGATGTTGAGACACCCAAGACCAACTTCCTGAGTGACCCAGCTGTCCCGAGATTGCCTCACCAATTTGCCCTGTCCTGACAGTAAGGAACTCATAATGCACTACGCTCGGCTGACCTGTTCCCGCTGCACCTGGCCCCACCAGCCTCAGCACTGACCAACCAGCCCAGCTCCCGTGGTTCCCAGGCCCTTGCAACCTCCTCCCTCTAAGGAGACCCACTGGACATACCTGTAAGTCTCTCTGTGCAGTGCTTATTCTAGTGACCCCCTTTGTCTTTGCGCACCAGCTTCCAAGAGCTCAGCACCTCTGCTCCCGGCCGTTCCTGGATGCTCCCGAACTTCTTCAGCTGGAACTTTGGACCTGGTCCTAACATTGACCTAAAACAAGAAGGTGAAGTTCGTGAAAGTATTGCCTAAATTTCTATGCATTTTTCTGCTATTTCCCCATTGTTTCCTATGGTGCATAATTGCGCTAGAAGTGATATATTCATCGCACTTTGCAAAAAAGTACTTACCTTAGAACTGTGTTATGGTCTTAAAAATTATATAAAAAACAATATTATTTTTAGAAATTGATCTCAGATTTATTCTTGAGTTTGTGTCTCATTTATTACCTTTGTGAGTATAACAAATGCTTAACACTATCTTCTGATAAGCCTAACTGCTCGCCCACACTACCACGGAAAGAGAGTTAATATTATCTACTTATACCTTTGCCTACCCATTTGGGATTTCTTGAACTCTCTACATAGTGTACTTGATTTTAGTACATTGTACAGAGAGTCGGTTTCCTACAACTTGTCATTCTAAACTTGAAAAATGGAGCAGAAGAAAGAAATGCAATGTTATGTATTGTTGATTTAAACAGCTGCTTTAATTATGCTCCTTGACCTCACCTGCCTTTCACCTAGGCTGCTGGATCTGGCTGCAAGCTTTGTGACATCAGAACTCAACTGTAATAACTTATAATTGTCGAGTTCTGAAGACTTTTCTTTATATTCACCGACTGGATGCGTCACAAGTCGCCAATTATGAAGAAGTTTGAGACTGTTTTTCATACAGGGATGATAAAATCCCATATGTTATATATTTATTACAGAGTGGCACATTTAGAAAAAGCTTTTACATTTGTGCCACTATTTAAGTGCAGTCACGACACAAAATGCATTTGGAGATTTACTAAGCCATGTAAATCAAGATTTGCAAGGCTTAGAGTAGGATTTAACCCAAAACTAATGCAATGCGGTTCCTTGCGCTGCATTGAGGTATGCAGTGTTGCATTACCCTGTGTTGCTTAGTTGTTACAAGGCTGGAGCATGGGGGTTCCCATGCATCCACCTCTGTATTTTGATAAAACCCAGATTTGTTTAAGTCTAGAAACCTGGGTTTGCAAAAAAAAATTATGCACCTGCCTGAAGCTGGCATAAGAAGAACAAACATATTTATTTCACCTCGTTACTTTAACTTTGTGCATTCTGCAGCACAAATACAAAGTGGAATAAGCCTCTAAGAATAGTTGTTGAAAATAATTCTGACTACAAAATAGGCACCCTTGCATTGTGGCGCAAGGGTGCCAGCATTAGTGCTATACTGTCACAAGTGTGCCAGCTCAAGAAGGGAGCATAAGTGTGTCGTATCATAGTAAATGGAGCATTTCTGCTATCGCCCTTTCACGCAACACAGCACGGCTCACTCCCCTACTGTGTTGTGTTGCATGAGAGTTTAGTAAATCTGGGCCATCCTGTCTACAAATCAGTCTGGAGTGATCACTGGAAATAGATGGATGAAGGAAAGAAAACATTAGAGTGCCCACATAGGACTAAGACTGTGAGGGAAAGTGGGATGCAATCCTATGAAAATGAGAGAAGAGAAAGACAAAAGTGTACAGAAAGCATAGGAGGCAGAGGCGATTGATTTGCTAAACCAGAGAGAGACACAGGCATAAGAAATTGAGCAGCCAGACTACGGAACCTCAAGATAAAGCTCGACGAAGTGCACTTGTATTCTCTCTGCAACGCCAGAGTAATGGTCATGCACATCTTAGGTTAGTAATTAGTAAATACGAGAGTGCTGGATCTGCGTCTTGGGTTCCGCATTTCTTAAGTTCCAAGGTTAGGTTTTTCACTATTCTAAGATCCCTGTTGTTTTCCCTGGGTATCTTGGGAGAGGTATAAAGGTATACAGGCTGCAGCAGATGCAGTGCTTTATATGCTAATCAGGCGAACGTAAATTTAAGACTCGCATCACACCATGTCCGATCCATAGCTCTTTAATTGGCAGAATAAATCAGAGTCATGAGTAGTGACTGCATTACCCCCTCATGGGTCCTCCCCGTCCCAGTCCTTACAACGTGAGGCAGTCCTGCCTCCACCCAGCCAATCACAACGCCAGTATTCAAAAGCTTACATAAGCCCCTCCCACCTACCGCCATGCCTGTTTTTTTTCTGCTCCGACGGCGGTCGGAACGCTGGTGCTCCCGGTTCCTGTTTCTGTTTCGGATTTTCTTCGGGACGGTGCCGTGAGTGTTTCAATTGCAGTTTTATGCTTCTGCATTTTTACTGTATGTTTTTCACGTGGGTATTTCATTTGCAGTTTTATACTTCTGCATTGTTTGCTGTGTGATTTTCTCTCGGCGCGGCCGCTCCGGTCCCCCGGTCGGCCGCGCTCCTGTTCTGGGGTCAGGGACGCTCCCCGTTCATGTGCTGGGCTGGGGCGGGGAGTTTTCGTGGTGTCCTGGCCCCGGGTCATTCCGGCGCTGTGGCTCTAGTGCAGCGTCCGGCCCCTCGGCCTTGGTCTTTTGACCTGCGGCTGTGGGTGGAGACTACAGGGCTGCCCTTTTTATCTTTCATTTCACCGGTCTCACGTTGCGTGATTTGGTGATTGGGGGCAGTGTTACTTGGAGGTTGCTGGGCTCTTCCTTTGTTGTGTGGTGAGTTCCTGTTTGGTTTGCTCGGGTTCGCTCACCATGTGTGAAGGGGCTTCTTCACCTGTGGCTGCTTGGGCTATTTTCCATGCGGCATAATTTCCTGGTTCTGCTGGTGGATGACGTTTTGCGGATTCTGGGGCTGCGCTGTATGCTGTTAAGGGGTTCGAACCCTGCCCATGCTGTCATATTGCCCTGAGGTGGTGATGTTTCATTCTGTGCTTTTACGCAGTTGCTCATTTCGGCTGTCCAGTCTGCGCTGCCGGAGCCTGCGGTGCGTTGTCCTGAGGATGATGTTGGGGACTTGGTCGATTCCCCTTTTGGGATGGTACATCCCTGGCCGATGTCCTGTTGGATATCCTGACTTATGCATGGCTTACGGCAGTTGCGCAGGGTATTCCGCGTTTTCTGGGTTAGCGGTTTTCGCCTGGCGGACTTTGTCTCAGACTTTCCTGCTCATATACTGCTTCTCCTTTTGGGGTGCATACTGGCTCTTGTTCGGCCTGTGCTTCGCTGGTCGTTCTCATGGGTTGTGTGGAGTTGTTTGGCTGTTTACGGGTTCTGGGGGACGCTCCTTCCTGTCTTGACTCGGTGGGTTGCGTCTTCTCCTCGGCTGTCGTGGCACTGGCGCCTTGGTCCATTGTCTGTTTTTCTGTGGCTCCTTGGCTTTTTGGCTCCCTCTACTGACAGTCTGTGTGGTGGTGCCCTGTCTTCCTCTCGGCCCTTTCATGGTCGGGTGGGGGGCTGTGTTCCATTTGGTTCCCGGCCTCTGATGTGCCTGCGGCTGCCCCTGGGTGTTGATCGCCCGGGGTTTTTGGTATTGTTGTGCCCTGGAGGGGTCTCCGTGACCTGGTGGTTGCGGTTGCGTCTCTTCTTCTTTGGGTCTTTGTTCCACTCCTGGTGTTCGTCTGGTAGTGGGTTCCCTGTCTCCGTTGCTGTTGTGGTTTTGGGGCCTCGGATCCATTGTTCCTGGCTTGTTGGTCCGGTCTGCTTTCCGACTGGTGGGTCCTGTCGGTCTTCGCTCTTGGTTGCCGGATTCTTTTCCAGGGCCGTCCCCTTTTTGGGCTGTTTTCACGGTTGCTCCATTGTCCTTTGGCCCGTGTTGCGTTTTTCCTCCTTCTTTGGGCGTTGGCCTGTTTTTGTCTCTGGGCACTGTTGTGCTGGTTCCGGTGGCGGAGCGGGGCCAGGGTTCCTCTTCCTCTCTGATCCTGGCCGTGGCGCCCATTGGTTCCTTTCAGCACGGTTCTGTGTCCCGGGGTTTTGTACGGGTTGGTGCCGCTGGGCGGTTGTTCCCCTTGCGGTCTGTCGTTCCCCTCTTCCTGGTGGGTGTTTTTTTTGGCTTCCCTGGATTTGGGAGTTGGCTGTTTTTCACGTTCCATCCTTCCGGCTGGTCCGCGGTTCCTGCGGTCTTTGGATGGGTTCCTTTACCTGTTTTCGTGTGTTGACTTTCGGCCTCTCTCCTGCTCCCCGGGTTTTCCGCGGTGCTGGCTCCTGCTGTGCAGGTTTTTGCTGTATGGCAATTCCACCCTGCAGGCACCTGTTCTTCTGTTCTTAGAAGTTGTACAGGGTCCGGCCTGGTCCATCCCTGGATGGGAGGCCGCTTGGGATGGCCAGGTGTTGTAGGTTTTTCCCTATGTGGATTTTGTCCGGTTTCTGCTTCCACCCTCCTTGTGGCTATTCTGGCGATATTGGCGTTGTTGGCCTTGTTCCGGTTTCTGGGGTTTGTTTTGGTTCTGGCCATTTCTCATCTGGTTCCTGTTCTGGGCCTTCAGTTTCTCCGGGCCTGTTTGTCACTTTGCAGGGGTTGTGTTCTCCCTCCGGCTCGGTTCTCTTCCCTGTTGACTCTTTATGGGTCCTGCTGGGTCACCCTTCTGGCCCGGTTCGGGGTTGGTTGCGGATCCGGGGGTGGTGGCTGCCTCCACGGCTGTGGTTCCTTGGGCTTGCCTGCTCCTTTTGTCCTTGGTGTTTCTTCTGTTTTACTCCTTGGGTCCTTTTCCATGCAGGTTCCGTGGCTCTGGTTCCTCTCTCCCCTGTTCTGGTTCCTGTTTTGGCCTGGTGGTTTTGCTCTCCCAACCTGGTGTATGGGGTGCGTTTTCAGCTCCCTTCTCTCCTCTTGTTGTCCTCGGACGCCTGTCCTTGGGGACCACGTTGGGTTCCTTGGTGGCCGAGTCTGTTGATTCGTGCTGGCATTCCGGTGGCTCATTGTTGCTTGGGCCTTCTTGGGGGGACCAGTTGCATGTCTCTGTTCTTGCTGGCTTCCGTGTTTTGTTCCCACGAAGCTATGGCTCATTGGTTTGTCTTGTGCCTCTGGTGGCACTGGCTCCCACGGCTCTCTCTGGACGGTGTCTCCTCTGTTGGCTTTGCGTTTCTGTTCGGGAACATCTGCGTTTTCGTTCGTGGACGCGGCTTGGGCCGTTTCCTCCCGTCCTCTGTTTTGTGCCACCTGGTGCTCGCTTAGGCGGCGCATTTTCTTTGTTTGATTCGATTTGGTGTGGATTTGCATGGCCCCTGCGCATTTCCTTGGCCTTCGGGATTTCTGTGTGCCTTCTCTCCTGTTTTCTCCTCCCGTATACTCGGGGGATGTGGGGAGGTGTGTAGGTGTCTGTATCGTTGGCCTCGCTGTCTTTGTTTTCCGCTCCTGCTGCTGCTGGCGGGGGACGGGTTTGGCCGGCCTCCCTTGACTCCGGCTCCGCTTTTGGGTCTGCAGCTGGTTTTTGCCCTGTCTTTGTCGCTTGCTTCTGACGGCCTGGCTCTTGTGCGGCTGTCGTTGGCGTCTTTGGGCTGTTCCTCTGTGGTGGCTCGTGACATCCGGTTGTCGCGTCGGCCTTCGACCCTTGGGTGCTATGGTCGTCATTGGGGTTCTTTTGTCTCTTGGTGTTCTTCCCATTGGGTGGATCCTGTGCTGGGGGATCTTGCTTCTCTGTTGGAGGGATGTTTTTTTTTACAGGGCCTTGCCCCTTCCGCTTGGTCTGCTCAGTGGGCGGTGGTTCGTGCTTGTCGGGGTCCTGGGGCCTCCTTGGTGATTTTGCCCCTTTGGTGAGTCTGTTTCTTCAGAGCTTTCGGCTTCCTCGGCCGGTCTCTCCTTTGCTCGTGCCTTCTTCGGTTTTGCCTGCTGTTTTGGGGGGTCTGCTGTTGCCCCCTTTAAGCCATTGCTGGTAGCGGACTTGTTATGGTTGTCCGCTACGGTGGCTTTTTTGCTGGCCCTCACCTCCGCTCGTCGGTTGGGTGTGTTGGGTGCATTGCTCGTTTCTTTTCCCTATTGGATGTTCCTGCCGGATCGGTTTGTTTTGAGGCTTGTTCCGGCCTTTCTGCTTGTGGTTTCTTCCTGTTTCCTTTGGCAGCTGGAGGTGTTTCTTCTTGGTTTGCCTGCTGGGGTTCCCTTGTTCCCCCTTCCTTGGTTGTTCGCTGGACTCTCCAGTTTTCCCTCTCTCGTTCCCTGGAGTTTTCAGTTTTCTCCTGCCCTTTTTGTCTCCTGTGGGGGTGTGACTCGGGAGATGTGGGTTTTCGTTTCTACGGTTGGTCGGTGGGTGCGTTTGGCGGTCTGCCTGCCTTTTCGGTCCTTTGGATCTGGCTTCCCCGTCTCTGGTGCTGGGTCGTTCGGTGCGTTCTGTGTCTGTTTCCTGGGCTGGGACGGCGGGGTTTCTATCCAGGAGTTTGTTGGGCGGCCACCTGGCTGTCCCTTCACGTATTTGTGCTGCTTTATCGGCTTGATATTTTACATGCCTCTGCTGGCTGTTTTTCTGTTGGCGTCTTGAGTGCTGCTGTTCCTTGATATTTAAGGATTTGCCTTTGCATGGATCCCTGGTGTAGTCCGTTTTTATTGGTTCTCTGCTTGTGAGTTCCTCACGTTGTAGGGACTGGGACGGGGAGGACCCATGAGGGGGTAATGTCTTGTTACTTACCGGTAATCTTCATTACCCCGATTAGGGTCCTCCCCGTCCCAGTCTCTACCCTCCCGCCCTCCCGCTGTGTTTGTGTCGGAGTCTTGTTGATAACAGGCATGGCGGTAGGTGGGAGGGGCTTATGTAAGCTTTTGAATACTGGCGTTGTGATTGGCTGGGTGGAGGCAGGACTGCCTCACGTTGTAAGGACTGGGACGGGGAGGACCCTAATCGGGGTAATGAAGATTACCGGTAAGTAACAAGACATTAACTCTTACTACCCAGGAATTGTCATAAATGAAAACGAGATGTTACCATCCCTAAGAAATGTGATAATCAAAAGAAAAGATGTTATATCGAAATACAAAAATAAAAACCATCATGTCCCATTTACTAGAATCGGTTAAGTTTTCCTGTAAGATGATGAAACGGTGGGTCTATTTTGAGAAAAGGCCCAGTTTAAGGAATTTCAACACAGATCCAACTGTGTTGACCTTCCAAGGAGAATATGCAAACACAAAAGTTATAATAATATCTCAATGAAATATATGTTTGAAATCAAAACAATGACTTTCCCTCAACATGTTTTCTGGCTAAACAAAACGTAAAATGCTTTAGGCCTTTAAGTTATGATCATAATACCCACTCAGAGACTCTAGTGCATTTCATTACAGCTCTATACAGTTGAAGGATCATAAGAAGCATAACCACATAAGACTAATTTTTGCATCTATCAAGGGACATATGTATATCAAGGATTCTTTGTCTGCAAGCATGGGTGGTAACTACTGAAAATCAATTGTGGGGAGTCAAAATGAAAATAAAGCACACTTTCAGACATTGAAATACTAGTATTATTTTTAGTGTGTGTATCTAAGTGTGAACGTTTCTGCAGGCCCCTGCCCTCGACTTACTTGAACCGGTCCTCTGACCAGTCCAGGCCCTCACGGACCTGGCTCCAGGACCTTTAGGCTCCCGCCTCCTCTCCCACTTTCCCTTGTGCCTGTGCCTCCTCTTGCTCTATCTGTCTCTCACTCATGCCATTTTTTGGCCTTTACCTTATTTTGCCTTCCTTGCTTACTTTTCTGTTGCCGTATTGCTCTTTTGTTTCACACTTGTTCTTACTCTTCTGTTGCCTTTTTGCTGTTTTCTCACACTCTCAATCTCTTTCTCACCCTTCTGCTGCCTTTTTGCATTTTTACTTGTGCTCTCTCGCACCCTTCTGTTGCCTTCCATGTCTTCTAGCTCATTTCTCACTCTTTCTAATACCTTTTGTACCTCTTTGCTAATTTATCACACTTTCGCACCCTTCAGTGGCCTTTTTGTTCCTTTTTGCTCTTTTTTACCCTCCTTCTGCCTATTCTCCCTCCCTATGCTCCGTTTCCCACCTCCCACTTCCCAAGCCCCCTCATCCTTCCCCCACTCCTTACCTGTTCCTCCCGCACCACCTCTCCTTCCTGTGCTCCTGACTAGTCCTGCCCACCACCCACTGAGGTCCTCCTCCCTCACAGGGCCTACTTAATGGTGGAGTTAGAACAGAACAGCCATTACATAGGTGCTCAGAACCCTGCCCACTGACTTACCTGGTCCAGTCCTCCAACTGGTCCAGGCCCTCACTGACCCAACTCCAGTGCCTTGAGGCTTCCGCCTCCTCTCACATTCTCCCTTGTGCCACCTCTTGCTCTCTGTTTCTCATTTGTGCCATTCTTTGACATTTACCTTATTTTGGCTTACCTGCTCACCCTTCTGTTGCATTTTTTCTCTTTTCTTGCACTCTTGCACTCCTTTTGGCATTTCTGCTCACTCATGCCCTCTCCCACCCTTCTGTTCCCTTTTGCACCTTCTTGCTGTTTTTTCTTTCTCACTGTTCTGTTGCCTTTTTGTGCTTTATTTTATCCTTCTTCTGCCATTTTGCTCCTTTCTACTCTCCTGCTGCCTTTACTGCCTTCCCCCGTGCTCTGCTTCTCACCCCACCCTCCTCCCCCTGTTCCTTACATGTTCCTCCTGCACCACCAGCTCCTTTCCGTGCTCCTTACTAGAATCTCCCACCACCCCTGCACGCCTCCCCCTCCATGGGCCTACTTGATAACAGCAACAGCGCGGACCTGCTACTGATGTGCTGAAGGCAAGACAAAGTCAAACATGTCTGCGCCCACCCGACTATGCCCAGCACCACAAACCCTGGTCCATCCACCCTGTAAGCTACTCTGCAGAGCTTCACATAGAGCCACCTTTGCTGACAGCATCGCTGTCTTCATCGCCCCCTTATCTTCAAATCCAGCAATTACATCCTACTAAGAGACTTCAACTTTCAAGACCAAAGTGACCCCAACACAAACGGACTCCTCAAGAGCCTAGAAAACCTGAGCCTGACACTATGCGTCACTGGACCCACACACTCCACAACATTAAAATCACAGCAACCAAGCTGCTCACCTAGACTGACCACACCATCATCCAATTCCAAATCAGCATCGCCCACCTAACAAGGCCCGCCACCACTGACAGGACCAAGCAATGCTGAAGCAGTATCCAGGTTTACAGCTGATTGGGCACACTGTGCCTGGGTGAACCAACACCAGAAAATTACATAAACAGATACATGAAAGATCTGGATTAGTGAATCACAAAATGTGTAGACTCCCTGAATCCCCATAAATCCAACCAGGCCAGCTGGTACACTAAGGAACTCCTCCCAACAAAACAACACTGCAAGCAACTGGAAAGAAGATGGAGAGCAAGCCACCTAGAAAACAACAAAAAGACATATAAGACAGTCCTGAGACTCTACCACCAACAAATTAAAGACACAAAGAAGAAAGCACTAGTAGAGTGCATACACAAAAGCTTCATCAGTTGAAAAGAAATCTTCGTGATCATTAAAGATTTCAATTCAACAACCACCACTACCAACTGCATTACCCCCGCACAAGAGCTATGTCACAGCCTCTCAGAGTTCTTCAGCGACAAAATCAAAGCCATTTACTGCAACTTCAATCTCCAACCAAACAATGCACCCTCAGCCCTAGCCTACCCTCAAATATCCACAGAATAAGCCTGACTATCTAGGAACCACTCACCACAGATGAAACATCCTGCATCATGAGAATCATCCACCCCTGCCCCCACCACATCTACAATACGGAAGCCGCCCCTATCAGCAACGACCTCACCTGCATAATGAAGAACTCCAAGACTTCTGAGATGTTCCTTCTTGTCTGAAAACACGCAATAGTCAACACGCTGCTAAAGAAACCCTTGGCAGACCCCACACAACTAAAAACTACTGCCCAAATGCCCTGCTACCCTACCTGGACAAGGTCATTCAAAACGCCATAAAAACAATGCTCTCAGTATGTCAATGCACACCAGGGCCTAGACACCACACAATCAGGTTTCCGACCCAACCACATCACTGAGACTGACACCGACATCAGGCTAATCCTCGACCATGGAGACACTGTGGTCCTTATACTACTTGACATCTCTGCAGCTTTTGATGTGGTCTCCCACTCCACCCTGATCAGAAGACTACACAAAACAGGCATACAAGTACCCGCCCTCAAATGTATTTGTTCCTTCCTCACAGGAAGAACTCAAAAAGTGAACTTGCCACCCTACACGACGATGGAGTCCCACAAGGATCATTCCTCAGTCCAACTTTATTTAACATATTCATGACTCCACTAGTGGACCTCATCAGATCATACAACATCAAAATACTCTTCTTTGTAGATGATACACAACCGATATTCTCCCTGTCAGACAAGACCCCCATTACAAAAACACAATGTTGTCAAATGCATGACCGTAGTAACCACGTGGATGAAAACCTACTGCCTCAAACTAAATACAGACAAAACTTAAGAGATGATTTTCAGAAGAAAAGCCTTTGCTTGAGACTTCACCTGGTGGCGAACTAACCTTGGATATTCACCCACCCCCACCACCCATCCTTGATGACACGCTCAACATGACATCACAAGGTGATGCAGTGACTTCTATCCACTTCCTCATCTCTAGGATGCCACAAAAGATCTTCAAATGGCTACCACAGATCATCAGAAAATGGCTACACAGGCCTGGATCACCAGCAGACTCAAATACTGCAACACATTCTACCCAGGAATCACTACGAAGCTCCTAGACGGGCTCCAGACCACTTAAAATGAATCAGCAAGGCTCATACTTAACAGACACTGTCACACTCAGATTAACCCAAATCACAGAGAACTATACTGGCTTCCAATCCACAAATGCACCCAGTTCAATTTGCTCACACACACATACAAAGTATTACACAACACCAGCCTTGCATACCTTAATAGCTGCATACACTTCTACACACCTCCCAGGCACCTTCACTCAGCTAGACTCTCACTTGCACACATGTGCCGCATCTGCAAAGCCTCAATCAGAGGCTGCGATTTCTCATATCTCTCCCCAAAAGCATGGAACTACCTCCTTTACCACATCAGAGCCTCTTCATCACTTCTTGAGTTCCGCAAGAAGCTGAAGACCTGGCTTAATAACAAACCTCAGCTAAGTGACAGTTGGCTCCCCACCTGCTAAGCACCTGGATACCCTCATGGGTGATTAGTGCACTTTACAAATGCACATAAGATAACATAATAAACAATGATGGCAGATGCTTTCTGAAAATGTAGAACCAATTGATGTTTCTGTCAATATTTTATTTTAACTTCCTCGCCGCCATTATTTCGAAAGGACGTGCCAAAACACAAGACAGGAGGACTATTGCAGGGGTGCAGCAGTGCATGTTAGACTGGCAGTGAGTTGAGAACATTTGTATGTAAGCCTCAGTGTAATATCTGTACATTGGGTCATGCATATGACATTAAATATTATATCTAGCCACAAGCAACCTGATGCCCCTCTATCCTTATAATCAAATGCATTAGAAAGAAAGGGTAAAACGTCCTTCATTGTCTTCCAAACTATTAAATGTCAGTTATTCGTTCTCAATATTTTTCATTCTGGTACTTGGACAAGTCAAATAATGCAAAGAAATAATTGGACTGGATTGAGCTACATACTCCCAACATGAAACAAGCACACAATGTGCCTTACATGAACATGTGCCAATATATGTAACATCATGTTACCACTACTGTACATCACCATGTACATCCAGTGTACAACACTGTGAGAGAACAGGTCTTTTTGCAGTGTCCCCCCACTTTTTGGCCCCATTTGGATTACTCGATGCTGTTTTTCTGACTCTGAATGTGCCCTGTGCTCTGCTAACCAGTCCCAGTGCCAGTACTCTGTTTAAAAGGTACATGGTAATTAGGTGTAATTACAATTGGTACCGACAACCTACCTATAAGTCCCTAGTATGTGATAGAGCATGTAGGTTTAGAGGTCCAGTGGTTTTAATACACTTAAGTGTGCACTGCAGTGGTGCCTGCTGTCATTTTAAAGACAGCCCTGCTTTGCAGTCTTCTTTCAAAATAAAACTATGTCCAAATTTGACTTTGGAATTAAAAGTACTTGCAAAGTCTTAAACCAACTTATTTTTTACATATAGGTCACCCATAAGGTCCGTCCTAGGTGCACCAAAGTTAGGGTGCATTATAAAAATAAGCAGGTACATTATAATAGATGTTTTATATACCCTGAAGAGGGAAAATAGCCAATTAAGTTTTTCCCAATTGCAGTACATTAGCTCTATAGGGTAACATAGGAAGGCTTTATTAAACTTTAATAAAGCCTAACATTTGACAGCAGTGAGCTAAAATAATAATATAATGTATGAAAATAGTTGTTACAATAAATTCAGCAACTTGCCAAGGTTTGATTTATTGCAACTATTGCAGGAAAGTAGTTTTTGGACTTGTTTCCTAAAGCTGCCTGAACTCAACCCTGTAGCAGCCTCTTCTGATTGGCCAAGCTATGACAGGCCGAGCCAAGCTGCCTTAATGAGGTGTGTAGTGGCCTGTGCTGAGACAAAGGAGACATCTGGTGGGAGGAGATCTGCATCAGCAGAGGCCAGGATAGGAAGGGGGCTGGGTAGCCAAACCAGTCTTTAAAGGAGAAAGACAGTGAGGGCAGGAACAAGGCCCACCCCCACTCCCTGCACCCCCAGCCAGATGGGAGTCCCTGTTATTGAATTAGGAGAGGGACTGGAAGGGAAGTGTAGGGAAACGTTATCCACACCTGTGGGTTGGGTTAGCCAAACCTGAATGGAACTCCTGGAGAGAATTTCTCCATTTTGATTTATATTGAGAAGTGCTTTATGGGACAAAGCTATGACACACTTCTAAGGAACTTGTCATCACAGAGGGTGGCACTCTGCACCCCATTGGTCAAGGGTACCCCCCCTTCTTGACAGCCCATAAACCTGGAAAAATATGGGAGAACTGCCTAGCAACTCAGATCCCTGCCAGGAAACATCAAGAGAAGATGGACTGCCTTACTGAATCCATGGTCTTCACCAAATAGGACTTTGCCTTGCTTCAAATGATTAAGGAGTGGACTCCCTGAAAGCAACAGGTACAAAAGAGCTTCACCTGCATCAACTCCACCAAAAGGATCCCAGCTAATCAGCATCCTCTGGACTTTTAAGGATTTGACCATGTGCACTGTGGGAATTGTAGTCCCAAACCTCTAAGAGGCAAATCAGAGCTTTTGGGACCTTGGCTGGTGTTGTCAACCCCTCAGGGCCCCAAAGGAACCTTCTGGAAGGTGATCCAGAAGTTTGAGAACATTTGGCACATATTTGGTTAAAAAAGGTCCATAAGGTGACTGACCTGTCAAAGAGAGTAAAGCCGGCGACGTTGAACCATGACTCGGCCTGAAATCCAGGTTTGGCCTGCTGAAAGCTCTGGAGCTCTTCGCTGTGAACGATGAGACCCAAGACCTCCAGGGACTACTGAGGCATCGCGCTGAAGGAGTCCGCCATCATCAAACTGCAACCGGGCTTGCCGAAGCGACTTGCTAGACATAGAGAGAAAAAATAACTAAAAAAGTGACTAAGTGCAAAGGTAAAATTTGACCGGTCTCAACTACCCCATCGTATCCAACACACGCTCCATCATGGTTGGCCTGAAATTTTGACTGGAACCTGGTCAAGCACGACCAGATGTCCCCGGTTGGTGATTCATGCTTTTAAGCACTAGACAGCACATTTTTTACATTTAATCTTCAAAAATTCATGTCTCCTGTTCCCTACATTGGATTTTTGTCATTCCGTTGTCATTTTAAAGATACAAATATTTCCTTTGTTTATAAATTAGTGTTAGATTTTTATTTTGTGTTGTATTTTACTTATTTGCTGCTTTGATAATATTAAATGCTTTACACAACTGTCTCCTAAGTTAAGCCTGATTGCTTGTGTGCCAAGCTACCAAGGATTGAGCAAAGATTAATTTATTGAGATTTGACTGGACCTTATTGTGGTGTTATTACTAGCTGTAGGTACGTACCTGCCCCTACTAATAAACCACCTTCCAACAAACTCACTGTGACCCCTTTTGTGCCTCACACTGTGTCAATGATGTACTCAATCTCCAACATTTCCCACTGCTCCCATGATGCACAATACCAAGTGGCAGCCCATGCACGTAAGCGCGGTGAGGCAGGGTGGGGATGGGGGGTGGAAGTCGATAACAATCGGATAGTGAAAATTAAATAAATAAATAAATAAAACCACTTACCTTGTGCTCTCTGCATCGCCGACTCGGTGATGCGGCTAGCGCAAGGGAAGTGGTTTTATTTATTTGATTTTCCCTATCTCGCCGTATGTCAACTTCCACCTCCCCCCCCAGTCCCTTCCCTGCCTCACCCCACCGCGCTTACCTGCATGGGCCGCCACTGACAAAACTCATTGCTCACTTCACAAAGAACAGCCTGTACTCCCTTGGTGCACAGCACAAGTGTTCTCATGTGAAATAACACGCAGTGCCCCTTTGAGTAACATCCTCCTGTGGTTGCCTAGCCACATCACCAAGACTTTTAATGAGGCAAATCATCCATTGGGTGTCATCCGCCTGCCATTTCAACAACATTGCCCCGTGTCGCTTTAAGGAGTGGCACCCAGTGTTTTCCTGTGGTACAACACCAGGAATTCCTAGTTCTCTTCTAGTTCACACCCATGTGACGTCCTCTTGTTTTCACCATTCTTTGCCCATAACGTTGTGACTCTTGCGTCCCCTGCTGCACAACATTTTGACTTCTGTTGATCCACTCTTCCATGTGCCGTCTGCAGAAGAGAGTTATTTAGGAATGTTTGTGTGCAGCTATTCTTATACGTTAATTGACCTGTGTGCATGGGTGCCTGCACATATGTTGGTCGATTTGAAAATATGTGTCTGTGGATTGGTCTCAGGACCTTTATGCATGCTCTGCATGCACATGTATGTTGTGCATCTCAGTCGCTGTGCAATAGACAAAAATAAAATACGTTGCCTTTCGTAATGGTTGTTCTATTTTATTGCTAAGGAGCTGTTTCAGGATTTACAACATAACAGACTTTACTTTACTTAACCAGTGTTTGAAAGGAAATGCATTTGAAATGCAGAGATTAACATGATGAACAGCTTGAATACCAGCTCATCGGCTTTTAGAACTTTTAAAATTATGTATTTAAGATTTATTTTAATCCAAAAGGGACATTACCGTTTTATCTGCTTTACGTAAATGAGTTTTGATTCAAACCTGTAATGCATTCAGCAAGCAGACAATGCTAGATCTGATACTCTAAAGCATCTGTGCTGCAGCTGTAAACTAGGTTTATGTGGAATGTGCAATCACATTTTCAATCAGTTTTATGCTATTTCTGCCTCCCCTGAAATAATTCACATGAATGGAAAAGAATGCACTTTAATGTATGAAAGAGACTCAAAATCATATGATCGACCCACCAAAATGCATGTTTAATTATACATTTTAATATAACATTTTCTTTTGAAGAAAACAAATACGGTTACTAAAATCAACTTTATGAGTCGTATGCCGTTTTGTTTATTTGGGACAAAAAATATATTTGTGCAGCATTAGAAAAAACCCAAAAAGTACGGTTACACCTGCTCGCTTCAAATGCTAACTCGTCCATTTTATAAAGAGTTATTGCAAAATAGAATCCCAGTGCCTGCCTTGAGACAGCACTCCGATCAATTCGATCTGATGTTTACCTTGAGCCTTACTCTCTTTTTATTCTCTCATTTAGTTATGGGGCTTGTGTTTGTATAATTCACAGTTCATATATTACAGAGCTGCGTTGCTTCCAAGGAAGACAGAAAAAAGGGCCATATCTCCTACATATTTCAATTGGATGGTGGCATGAGTCCTTATAATGGTTCGTAGTACAATACATTTTGTCAATATTAAGGGTAGGATTTGTACTTTCACTCTATGATGTCAGGAACAAATTATTGCAAATATATAGCCCAAAGGGACATTTGATCTCATATGGAAGTTAACAGGTAGGTCAATCACTAAGCATCCCATATATATAGGTTAAGTGCATTTGCTCTTTTAATCACCACCTGGTAATCAGTCCATACGTTAGTTGTTAATTGTATAGCCCAATACTAGTCCCGTGGTGCTCGCAGTGAATTCATACTCTGATTACAAATCACCCCAACACACACATAACCACACACAAACCACATACACACAACTCCCCACTCACACAAATATATATAATATGTAACAAGCTAGTGAAATCAGTATTCTTTAAAGAACAGCTAATAATGGACAATGCTTAGAATTAAAATGATTAGTTTTACATTCATGAATATTTTTATTGTTGAAAACCAATGTGCAATTTTAAAGGCCAATGAATTTTAGCGATTTTGTGACTGCAACCTTTATTGCATAGTTATGGATTCAGGATGTTTGCCACATAATTTGCAGATTTAACACACAACGTTGATTCTAGCTCTAATTAATAAAAATAATACTGTAAGAGAATGTGGGGGATATTAGCAACAACTTACGATAATTATCGCAAACCGCGCTTAGCGCGTTTTTTATCGCCGCCTTTCGCTGGATATTATCGCGGAGATAACACGCTATTAGCAACGTTTATCTCCAATGCGATAAAATATCCAGCGATAAGCGGTGAATGCGTGAATATCGCTGGAAATCCAGCGATATTCACGCATTAACGCCATGGTGGACTTAGCCTGACAATCCACCTCCCATTCAACAAACAGGTAAGTCATGTTTTTAGCAGGTGTTAAATTCTAGAGATATTCGCGCTTAGCGCAACTTTTTTTATCGCTTCGCCTGCGTTGCTAATAGGGGGAAGTTGTGTTAGCGACTGTTTTCAGTCGTTTTTAGTTGGGAACGCCTACCCTGCATGTCATTAGCGATAATTATCGCTGGCATGCAAGGCGATGGGAAAACCGGCCGCTATCGCCAGAAAGCTGTTGCTAACGCCTGTTAGCGACAGCTTGCTGATAGGGCGATAAAAAAATCGCCGCTAAATGCTAATATGCCCCGTGTCTCTTAATTTGCAATTGTTGTCGCATAATTTAGATAACCTTTTTGCATAATTTAGATAACTTTTCCACAAAGCCCTTGTGGCATTGACAATAGTATTTGGGGGCTCTCCTTATGTTGATGAAACCTGTATTTTACAGTGGACCACGAAATATTTCCTATATTTCCTTGTGAAGTATGGGTTTTCATACCACAACATTTTGTGCAATAAAATAGCCCAGACATGCAACAGATGCAAACATACATGTGTATATCTCCGAAGATGCCCACCATAGATGAATCAATCCATAATATTTCAGTATTCCTATACAATATTGCTATGTTTCTGTCTTTGAAAGAGATGTCACACAAAAATGGTGTCTCATAAGCAACATTCAAGTTTCGGTCACGGCTCAGTTTAAGGTCTTTTCAATCTCATTCTTATGTCCTTGGTCCAGCCTTTTCTACCTTAGTAGCCATTTTGTTGTTCAATGTATCCTTGAGCAAGTAGTCTCTTGACAAAATGTCTGACATTGACAGGAAATGCCACTGGAGGTTAAGGGAGTCTGACCACTGACTAATTGTCAGTGAAATTGCTCCCCCACCCTCGCAGCTCCACCATTGAGTGAGGCCCTCCCCGAGCCCCGGCACTCTTGAGTGTTGCTGGTGTTCGAGGCCCTCCTCCTCCCACAGGATCACCTGCGCCTCATCCCTGGTGGTCCAGTGGACCCCTGTTCTCCTTTGCCTCGCTCCGCTCTCCTCTCCGTTCTTTTCACTCGTTTTTTGCTTCTCTCGCTGTCTTTTCTGTTCTGCACTTTTTCTGCCTTTTCTCATTTTTCCACTTATTTTACCACTTATTTCCTTAGCCTCCCTGGTGGTCTAGTGGACCTCTGTTCTCCTTTGTCTCGCTCCGCTGTCCGCTCCGTTTTTCACTTGTTTTTCACCCTTTTTTAGATCGTTTCAGCACTTTTCTGCTTTCTGTGCTTTTCCTGCTCTCTGCCTTATTTCACTCTTTTTCTCCTTTTTTCCCCCCTTATTCCTCCTTTCCCGCCTCGTTTTCCCCACCGCTGCTGCCCCCGCAGCCCCTCCCCCCAGCACGACCAGCGCAACCAATCCTGCTCCCCTCCCCGCTCCCGCCTCCCAGCTGTCCAGCCCTCCCCGACCCCTACTTAATTGCGGCCACTGCGGGGACAGGCGAGCAAGACCACTGACTAATTGTCGGTGAAATTGCTCTCCCACCCTCGCAGCTCCACCATTGAGTGAGGCCCTCCCCGAGCCCCGGCACTCTTGAGTGTTGTTGGTGTTCGAGGCCCTCCTCCACCCGCAGGATCACCTGCGCCTCATCCCTGGTGGTCCAGTGGACCCCTGTTCTCCTTTGCCTCGCTCCGCTCTCCTCTCTGTTTTTTCCACTCGTTTTTTTGCTTCTCCCTCTGTCTTTTCTGGATCTGCACTTTTTCTGCCTTTTCTCATTTTTCCACTTATTTTACCACTTATTTCCTTATTTCCTTAGCCTCCCTGGTGGTCCAGTGGACCTCTGTTCTCCTTTGTCTCGCTCCGCTGTCCGCTCTGTTTTTCACTCGTTTTTCACCCTTTTTTAGATTGTTTCTGCACTTTTCTGCTTTCTGTGCTTTTCCTGCTTTCTGCCTTATTTCACTCTTTTTCTCCTTTTTTCCCCCCTTATTCCTCCTTTTCCGCCCGTTTTTCTTCAACGCTGCTGCCCCCGGGGCCCCTCCCCCCCAGCACGACCAGCGTGACCAATCCTGCTCCCCTCCCCGCTCCCACCTCCCAGCTGTCCAGCCCTCCCCGACCCCTACTTAATGGCGGCCGCACACAGCAGGTGCGCCAAAGGCAAGCCCGTCTGCGCTTGTCCGTGACCCGACCGCGACCAGCACCAGGAACCCTGGATCTCTGCACCGCCAACGCTACGACCCGGTGGCACTCCATGCACTCAACCCAGGCCACAACAACAACTGCAAGCTAGCGTCACCGGCAGACACCCACGGACCTTTCAGCTGTCATCGCTGCCGGCACACCTGCAGCACCACCAAGACCACGGACCCAGTGCAACCCAACCGCAAGAACACAACCGAACCGAAGACCCTGCATTGCATCCTCCTCAAAGTCCGATCCCTCCACAAAAACGCCCCCGAAATCCGGGACCTCCTCGACAGCACCACCCCGGACGTAGCGTTCCCCACCGAAACATCCTGGTCTCCGAACTCAAAATGGACCGCCAGATCAATGCTGTCTCGTCCTCCTGCTTCCACACCCTCTGCCTCCTACGTAAGACCTTCAAATGGATCCCCCTTGAACACAGAAAGACCGTCACTCACGCCCTGGTCACCAGCAGACTCGACTACGGCAACGCACTCTACGCCGGAATAAACAAAAACCTCACACGCAAGCTACAGAACATCCAGAACGCCGCCGCAAGACTGGTCTTCAACCTGCCAAGACACTGCCACATCTCCCAGCACCTGGGCACACTCCACTGACTCCCCATCGAAGCTAGAGTCACCTTCAAGATGCTCACCCACGCTCACAAGGCCCTCCACGACACCGGACCAGCATCCCTGAACAGCCGACTCAAATTCCACGCACCCCAAAGGACCCTACGATCAGCCCAGCTCTCCTACGCCGTGGTCTCCCACACCAGAAAGACCAGATCAGGCGGCCGCTCCTTCTCCTTCCTCGCGGCCAGATCCTGGAACGCCCTCCCACTCCACCTCAGACAGACAACATCTCTCCCCATCTTCACAAGAAACCTCAAAACCTGGCTCTTTGACAAACCCCCTCCTTGATGGACTGGAATCTGCGAAACCCCCCTCCCCCAGCGCCTTGAGACCCTTACGGGTGAGTAGTTGCGCTTAACAAACACGTGATTGATTGATTGAATGATTTGCAATTAATTGTCCAGTAAGGAAAGGAGCAGTGCCACAGTTTCCACTTCCTTACAGCCCATGGTCAACCCTTTCTATATAAAGGAGGAGGGAGACAAGAGGTATTTACAGAGGAGGGCTCATCCTCCTTATTTGCAAGTACATCAAAAAACTGGAGCCCTACTCAGACATGTGGGTCAATTCTACTATTTGGAAAAAAGCGCAAGGCATTTTGTTGTATAACCCTCATTCACCCACCGGGGTTACCCCTTGGTGGCATTAAGTCACAGGTAGCAGCACGCACCATTCCGCAGCAGAACAAGAAGAGTTCAATGATGAAGCATGCCACCAAGTGGTAACTCTGATGGTTAAGGGTTATAAAACAGAAAGCCTGGGGCTTTTTTTCCGAATAGGAGAATTGGCCTACATGCCTGAGTAGGGCTCCAGTTTGATGTACAACCCTTTCTAGCCAACAGTTAGAGGGCTGGGTCATAGTGAGTGGGACAAGTCTGTGTATTAAAAAGCAGGATACACTGGGTTAAAAACACAAATCAGGGAAATGTCTCTGAGTTGATGTAAAAAAATGTATTCGAAAAAGTATTTCTAATCTTCAGGATCAATATGTCTGCTTGAACAAAAGCAGTGGTAATTTTCAAAGGCAATCATTTTACATACACCCCCTACTAAATTACTTTCTACTTCCAAATATAGTCACAACGCTACTTTAAAGTTTATTTTCAAAGGATCGTACCACACTAATCAAAGTAACCTCCCTTGACTTCATCCAGAACAAATAAGGTCTGTCTCTAACTGGACCCACATTCGAAATCAGTTATCTGACTGTAACACAAGTTGTTACGCCAACAAAAGTCACACTAATTACGATCTAAGTTAAACACTGATAGCTAATAATGTTTTATTTTCAAGTAGAAAATGAAGGCAACAACTATTTATGTAAAACGTGTAATCAGAACTGTCTTAGACAAAAAATAAATATCACCCATCCCTACAGTTAAAAGATTCAGGATACTCTGCCTCATATTAACTGTTCGATCATGTTGACATGAAGCCAATTCATTAGATAAGACTGCCTTCTTTCTACTTCTTCTGGAGCCCCTACAGAGAAAAAAAAGAAATAGAGAAACAGACAGACAAACAGAGGGAGAGAAATAAACATATAGAGAGTGTGTATGTTTTTGTCTGTGAAGACAATGAGACTGCATACATAGATAAAGGCATTTTATTATTTTCGAAAGTGGAAGAATTGTTCTCTGCCCTTCTATCCTTTATCCATTTATCCAAGATTTTTTCACTCAGGTTACATGGTTAGCCTGCACTAGTTGCATATTGGAATTTTTTACATGTGTAAATTACTCCAAACTCAAAACAGGTGGTAACCAGGTACAACATATATAAAAAGCCCCAGAAAGCATCAGCGTTTTCAGCAATGGCTGCTTTGTACGTGATGGCGAGGAGGATGAGGATACTGGCTGGTTTACAGAGAAGGTAATGGAAACAGGAGGGCATATTTAGAATCAGAGTTACTCTTTTTTCATCAGACAGAGGAGGAAATATTTGACTAATACAGGCTAAGCAGTGCACTTAAATTAGATCGTATAGCTGAAATTAAGCCTCAGCAAGAGAGGAACACTCTGAGGCAGAATTCAAAGTGCATGTATTATGGTTGCTGCACCTCTTAGTCTCTGGGAACTACCAAGGTGTGATTGCTGCAGCAGGTGGTGTATTACAAAGTGCATTCTCCTGGTTTTTCAGAGTTCTTCTTCATGTAATGTTATTGAAAATACATTATTATATTAAATTTCCAACAACAGCACAGGAATTGCATTTAAGCAAGTTCAAACGTTATCAAACAGAGCAATTTTCACATGTCACCGGATGTATTGATAAACCCATGATACAATATGCCCACCATCTGCCAATGAATTTATTTTTAGAAATATAAAGGATACACATACTCTAAAGCATCCAGGTGTTTTGCAATGCACCAAACTTAATTGCGCATATAGTAGCAAGATTCCCTGGAAGTACCAATGATTCCTTTATGCTTAGACTTAATGTGGTTTATGCATGCCTTCTTAAAGGAGAATTTGGAGATGGAGATTTCCTTGGTAATTCTTAACAATCAATCAATTCAGCTTTATTTCGGATAAAAAACATAAAAGCACATAAGAGCACATATATAATGCAGGTGAAAATAACATGTGCGGACACCACTGTACTTTAGACACAAATATATATGATATTTACAGCCGCCACAGGACTTTGTGTAAAAATACATAAAGTACATTCCTTAGCTACATTACATTACCTGGGCGTAGTTCACGAAATCTTTCTACGCGGAACTCCGCAAAGTGACAAAAAACCTCCGCAGAGTTCCGCAAGTGGCTGGTCTTCCTGCTGCTGGGGTAGAAATTCTACCTGAGCGGCAGCTCGCGCTTGCGAACTTACCGATCGTGAGTGTGAGAAGGGAAAAAACTCAGCTGCACTACGTGAAGCGGAGTTGTCTGCACTCCGCGAGCCCCGCGAAGCGCGGAGTGCAGAAAACTCCGCAAACTCCGCGAACGGAGCGGAGTTCACTGCCCAGGTCTATATTACAGCTTCAATGTATAAAATGCTAGTAATAGATAGCGTCTCAATTGTTTTTATTTGCCCCCAAGTTTGCAAACTAGCTGGTTTCACCCAATAAAAGACTCCATACTACTAGATGTACAGTACAAAAAATAAAATACTTGATTTGGTAATAATAACATAAAAACGATTGAAACATGGTAAGATCATTGGTAATGTATGAAGGCACATTGTACCAATGTTTATAGCAAAGACTGATCAAGCTATGGAGACTGGAGGGACAGAGGGAGAATCTCCATATAATTCTATCAATCAATCAATCAATCATGTCACTTATAAAGCGCACTACATACCTGCGAGGGTCTCAAGGCGCTGGGGGAAGAGGGGGGTGGTGCTGCTACTGATCGAAGAGCCAGGTCTTGAGGAGTCTTCTGAAGGCCAGTAGGTCTTGGGTCTGTCGGAGGTTGGTGGGGAGGGTGTTCCAGGTCTTGGCGGCGAGGTGGGAGAAGGATATGCCGCCGGCGGTCGTTTTCCGGATGCGGGGGACTGTGGCGAGGGCGAGGCTGGTCTGTAGCAGCCAGGAAATAGGGGCTGGCATCAAAGCCTTTTCTTAGGGTGAGCACACACAACTATCACCTTCACAGTCCACCATGTTAGGCAATTGCCCCCTACATGGCATACATAGGCATTCCAGAAATGACACTCGCCCCCCCCTGTGGGTAGAATTAATCAGCTCCTACATTGTACTCTGAAATCACAGCTCTTATCTGGGCTAATAGTTGACAGGAGTCTGGCCATAATCCACCATGCGCACACAAGATATTTCACCATAGTGCACATAATGGTGCTACCAGTGTCCGATTTTAAGATTCTCAAGGTTTCTGTGTGCCCTTTTACTCCCAGATTGTGGCAGGTTGGTGTTACCCACCTCCGTCTAGCTCCAGCATAAATTGAGCAGAAGAACAGTAACTGTGAAATAGATTCCTCTCATGTGAGACAGAACGGGCAGCTAGAATCAAGGATAGATGACAAATTCCATCTAGAACAAAAGGTATTTAAGGGCAGGGAACCCAACCTAAACTGAATAAAAAGCTTCCTGTGAGATGAACTGCTAATCATATCCAAGTTTGGTTCATAGGATTAGTTGGCTTTATGTTCAAGGCGAACGTCTGTGCATCTCGGCTGGCAGGTGGACATAATTTCCTCATTTACCTTAGCATCCCAATAGGATGCCGTAAATTCCTGCTTTGTGGGAATTGTAGAGGCATCTCCTTCTAACCAACACAAGTCTAACCCCAGTTTAGCTTAACAAATGTACATAAGTATATGCTAAAGATGGTCATCCATTTCCTTTCTAAAATATTTTCTCGCTTTAACATTGTAGGAGAAAGTGGTTCTGCTTTATAATCCTGCATAATATCACCATATCTTAATCCTGCAACATCAAGGGCCTGATTCACAGAGGTACACTTATACTTTAGTGTAAGTTTATGATTGGTTGCTATTTATAAATGTATTTTACTAGTAGTATCTTTACAACTGCAGTGTCTCCGCACATACAAAGATAAGACAGTCCTATCTTTTTATGCATGGAGACTCTGAAGTCATGAAAATACTACTAGTAAAATACCTTTGTGAACAGCAAAAAATAGTAAACTTACACAAAAGTTTGAGTTTACTGTTAGATCTGTTAGCCCTTAGCGTGGTGTTCCCCAAACATTTTGCCTTCACCCCTTCTATTTTTGCTGATCTCGTTTTTGTTGGCCTCCGGATTCTGTGCAATTTAACTACACTAACCAGTGCTAAAATGCTTGTGCTATCTCCTTTAAACACAGTAGAATTGGCTTACACCCATTTTGCATATTAATTTACTTGTGAGTCCCTAGTAAAGTGATACTACATGTACCCAGGGCCAGTAAATTAAATGCTTCTAATGAGCCTGCAGCACTTATTGTGCCGCCCTCTTAAGTATGCCTGCAAACATGTCTCAGGCCTGCCATTGCAGCCTATGTGTGCAGTTTTAAACTGCCATTACAATCTGGCAAAATAACTATTTTGCCAGGACCAAACCATCCTTTTTAATACATATGAGTCACCCCTAGGGTAGGCTCTGACCGGTCCAGATGTCAGGGTGCAGTGTTTTTAAAAAGCTACGTATGTACTTTTAAGTTTTACATGTCCTGGTAGTGAAAATCTACAAAATTTATTTTTCACTACCGCAAGGCCTCCCTCTCCCGTAGGATAGCATTGGGTTACCTTATTACATTTAATACGTGTTAGCTTTCAATTGGGATCAGGTAGACATGTTGAGTTTAGTTTCCAACAAATTGCAATTAAAGCCTGCTTTAATGATAAAGTCAGAGGTTTAGTCACAATTCTGAAAATGTCACTTTTAGAAAGTTGGCATTTATTTTCCTGTCTCAACCATTTGGTATAAGCTGCCTATATTCTGGGTCACATGGCTAGGTATTGTTGGCAGTTGGTCTTTGTGTACTGCTCCCACACACAGTGGCAGCTAGCATTAAGAAATTATGGTGGGGCGCTATGGCACACAACTCACCATAATACAGAGCAGAGCAGGAGCACAACCGGTGCAGCACTACTCAGCTGGGATCCTGGTTGTCCACGAGCAGGAAAGGGAAGGACTTCCCATCCTGCTCTGTGGAACGTTATCCAACCAATCCTGGAGCTACTGTCAGGCTAACCCAGCGCTCATTTTGAGGCTGGGGGCCTGCGCCAACAATCTCCAGGCTGTTTCATAGTCTTTGTATTGCTGAGTCTACAGTGCGTATGTCAAGCTGGCCATCACAAGATGGCCAGTCAATTTGACATGCACACTGTAGACCAGTGCCTTCATCCTGCATTTGCAGGATTCAGCTCTGCCCCCAATTTCATGCTGTACACAGCACGAGCCAGTGCGGTGGCAAATAAATAAAATGGCATTGATATGCCATTTTATTTATTTGTTTGAGTGCTGTGCCTGCAGCAGGCGGGGTGACACTCCTCTGCTCTTGAGAAGGAGCCGTGCCTGCCCACACAAAGAGAAGCTAGGTGTTGTCAGGATGGGTCACTCTAAGTTAATGAGGGGGAGCAGCTGTCACTTACCATACTTACACATCAAAAAGGCCCTGCTTGGGCACTCTCACATAGGTTTTGACACTAGTCTATTGTAACTCCAGAAACTCTGGGGCCAGGGCAGGGAAGCAGGAAATTCCAAGCACCTCTGGGAGTGGAATCCTCTAGAAGCTTCTGCTACTTCAAAGTCTTCACCAGGTAAAAATATTTGACCTCAGACTTCATCTCTTCAGTACACATCTGGACCTGTGGAAGACTCAAAAGAAGTACTGCTGTGCTGCTCTGCTGTAAGAAGGACTGCCACTCTGCTGCCCTGCTGTGCTGCCCTGCTGTCCTCCAGCCTGAGTGAAGGACGGGACTTGTATCTTGAACCTAGGACTACAAGAGTGAAACCAACGGCTAGTTGGTTGGCCACCTGATCAGAAGTCTCAGAGATAGAACAGGATTTCCCCATCTTCTAGCCAGCACCTGGACTCTATCAGCTGTGAGTCCTACCCTCCCAAATGGTAAAACACCCCAGTCCTAATCCTTAGAAATGGGATTGAAGGTGCTCTACCAGCCTCAACTGTGGTCCCAGCAGAACCGGCGCATTGGAGAAGCAGCATGATGCAGCGCAGATCAGAAATTCTGCATCGGAGCCCTGCACGACACATCGCCTCATCAAAATCTACATTGGGACCATTGGGTGGTTCGTCCCTGGTGCAGAAACTTCACATCACCGACCACAGCCTTCCAGGAAACACCGCTGCATGACGCATCTTCGATGTGGGCCCTTCGCATCTCAAACCCCTCGTCGATGGCATCCTCCACGACTATGCAAGACTCTGCATTGCAAGCCCCACTGTTTCTGAACCAGCCGTTGAGCAACGCATCTTGACCCAGGCCCAATTGCAAGCCCAATTGTCGACAGCATCCTCAAAGATAAAGCAGGACCTTGCATCGCAACTGTACATCCCCTAGGAATTGCTGCTGTGTGACAAATCCTCGACGTTGGACTCCACATCGATCAGCAGCCAGGGTTTAGGGTACTCTTGTTCAGTGGGCCTAACTGGGTCCATTTAGCCAGCCTGCACTCCATAGCAGTTGGCCTAAACTTGCGACTTTATCCCGGTCTGGCACAACCAGAAATCCACAGTTGGCGCTTTGTGCTTTTTGGCAGTATTTTTACTTAAAAGTTTATAAATGCACATCTCCACTTCCATTAATTGAATTTTTGCAATTTTTATCTTAAATTATTTATTAATTTTTACTCTATTTTACTAAATTGGTGCAGGATTTTTCTTGTGGTCTGTTTCACTTTTTTACTACTTGAAGTGCTGTATAAATACTTTATACATTGCGTCAATGTTGAGCCTGACTGCTGTTGTGCTATGCTACCATAGGGTAGGGTACATGTTAATTGAGGGTTTGCTTGTGATTCACCCTGTCAAGGATTGTGATTGCTGCTTGAATAGGGTTTCTTCCCCCTCAACTTGCAGCCCAATGTCTTACATTTACCTTTGTGAATCAGGTGAGCAGTGCTACAAAGCTGTCCATAAATGTACACGACGTCTGATTGAGAGTATATTTGGGCTTCTTAAAAGTTGTTTCTGTTGGGGCATTCTAGTATACACCCAAGACAATCCACAAGATAACAACAAAATGTGCTATATTGCACAACATAGCAATTTAAAGAGGAATACCTGTCATCTTCTTAGAGCTAAAGTCAGATGAAGATGATCTGCTAATACTTCAACATCACCCTTAGGGTGGCTCAAGGGCAGGAGAAAGAAGAGTGTGTGTAGTATCTTCAGGTCATGTCATTCTGTTCCCTCTACCTAGCTGCTCAGCCAGTGTGAGTGTTCAGGTCAGAATGTCAGTGTGAGTGGAATGCTTGGGTGCCTGGTGTGTGTGAGACAGTTGGGAAGATGGGCTGAGCAGCTAGCAGGCTGCTCCTGGTGGGGCCTGTTCCAGCTTATTGCAACTACTGAATAAACTACATCTACTACAACTCAGCTACATCTACTTTGTCTGCTGTACACGTGGGCCAGACCACCACATATTTATGGCGACGATTTGGAGCTCATCTCACGCAAAAAGTAGTTGGAAGCAAAATAAGGATTTGGATTGCAGCTGGACTACGTGTAGGAAAGAACCTACTACATCTACAAAAAAAAAAAGAAACAAGTAACTAGTAATTCAAGGAAAAGAAAAGGAACCAGTCAACCAAGAAACATGTCAAGCACGCCTCGCTGCCCCACCAGTGTCCATTACATCGGACAGCCCCAGCTCAAGCGTGCTTCTGGCACATTTTGACAAGAACTGCGACTTCAAGGAAAGTAAGCCACCTCATTTTTAACACAACATCGCTTTTGCTGGTCTGTTGTAGAAGCAAGATTTGTGTACTGCTTCAGCCTCAACTACATTTTGTTTGACGGACAAATTGCCTGACGGAAGCGGTTTCAAAGGATTATCTGGAGGTACATGCTGAAACGAAGGTATTTTGTTCCTCATTGTGCCTGTGTCAGCGTTGGATGGGAGGTATTTCTACTTGTGACAGGCTAATTTCTTGGTGAAGATTTCTTAATGAACATGTCTCGTATGATTACATATGACTTTTGGACATCGCCCCATATACGTTTGCAGTAACGGGACAATTTACCGAAAGGAATCTCTTATCCAGTTTTACAGGCACCATCTCGAATTGAAGAGAGGAAACTGGCTATTTTTGCGGGCACAGCGTCATGTAATAGTGACTCTTTCAAATTGTCAGTAGAGTCATTCACACCAGTATTTGTATTTGAATCCCGTAATGAGCGGTAACTTTAACAGCATCACGGAGTGTGAGCTAACATTTTACTTTGAGTTTCAGTCAAGCGTGAGTACTTAATTTACAATGCCCTTGCGCTATATTTTTGAAAAAAAACGTTACCTTGTGTGGGTATGCGCGAGGCTCATGCGGCGTGAATGTCTCCACGAGCAAATTCTAACTTCAAAGTATGACGATCCTTTGTTCCTGGCAGTTTGCAGTGGATCGATGCTCAGGTATTTCTTGCATGCACAGACGTGCCGTGAGCCATCCGGCTCAGCGTCATGTACGTGCCGACATCTTGGGTTTGGAGGCACCACCTGAGCACCGGAGCTTTCAGCGCGTTATCGGCCAACCACATTTTGTGTTGGTTAATAAAGTTATTTGAAGATTTCATTGTGAAGGGCATCGTCACTCCATCCTGATCTTCACCTCAGGTACTCTTTCTTATTTGCTGTGTGCCAATGTTGAAGTGATGTTCGGCTTGCTATTTGGCACCTCAGTGATGTCTTCAAATATCATGAGGATTGAGGAGACATTTGTTACGCTGCTCTTCGTGGTGAGCCATGGTGACTTTTGGCATCTCAGTAAAGCAGTGTGCACCTCAAATGTGGAGGTCAGACGATTTGGGGCAAAGATTGGTCCAGCCTTCAATATTTTGTAGGAAGCTGCACGCAAGCTATTATTTTCAACTAAAGGTACATTCAAGTATTTTTCTTTAAATGTGGTTTCCTCATTACTTCTCTCCAGTGGACACTCTTCGGAAAATAACTATTACAGGCATTCATTATTACTGCTGTGTCAGACAACTGGAAAGTTGGGCGCATATTTTAGTATGTTCCTAAGGATGGACATCTCGGGTGAGAGGACGCTCACCGGCGAGGGTCTACATGTTTACATTAACTGTTTATTATAATATGCATTTGTATTTCTGAAAGTTGAAGCTGTATAACAGTTTGTGATGCCACTTTTAGTCACATTTAATGCAATCTAGTTATGTTTCTTATGTATGTGAGTTAATTTGTGCTGCACGTGGTCTTCTATTGTGAGTGTTAGTCACGCTGTGACTCATATCTCTGTTTACAGGTGGTGTCTTTCATATCTCTGAGTATAGGGGTGTCAGTCCCACCTATGTAATTAGTAATGGGTTTTAGTCCCATATACTCAATGTTTAGGGGGTGTTAGTCCCACCTACGTTTCTAATAATGGGTTATAGTCCCATATATTCAGTTTTTAGGGGGCGTCAATCCCAGATGGGTTTGAGTCCCATTTACTCAGTTATTGGTCTCTGTACCTTGTGTGTGCGTGTGCCACACTGTACTGCATTGGGTTATTGATTGATGCTCTACATGTCCTTTGGTTTTAGTCCCATGTGACACTAGTTGTTACGCTCCATGTTCTTGGGCTTATGTCATTCCTTACAGTGGGTTTGATGTACATCTTTTCGTCTGGATGTGTGTGTTTGGGTGTCAGTCCCAGTTACACGTTTGATCGTCATGTTGTGTTTTTGGCGTATAAGTCGCCCTGCGCTACACTTAGTGCTTTTACGTCGTTCTGTTTTGTCAACGTATTGTGTGCGTTTGTCCCACTGTGCTTCTTTCTGCTGCACAAAGTTCTTGGTTGTCAGTCCCATACAACGTCATATGTACATTTGGGTGTCAGTCCCAATCATTGTTTTTTTTTCACTGGGGTTTTAGTCCCACAGTGTCCCTCACATGAGGAGTGGCGTATGGTGTTTTCGCCACAGTCTCCTCACGTGAGGTGTACTTCCTTGGGTGTTGTTCAACTCATTGTATTCTAGTCTGGGTTAAGTTTACCCTTTTGTTCTGTCATGTGTGTTTTGCTCACTTGTGTATGTGAGCTCGTATTACGCTATCTGCTTTTTATTCAATTACTATGAAAGGAAGAGGATGGGTATAGTGCATGTTCATTTCTATTTCTCAATTCTTCTTTCTTTCTTCGTGCTTTCATTTTCCCTCTCGTGATGTCATTCTTTGCATCCCTGGGTTTACGGACTATTTACATCTCTTGTACATTTCTGTGTATAGTTGTTTTCAATTTAGTTTGGTTCTTTTTATTGTTCAGTATAAAAGGGATAGGATATGTAGTATCCTCAGGTCATGTCATTCTGTTCCCTCTACCTAGCTGCTCAGCCAGTGTGAGTGTTCCGGTCAGAATGTCAGTGTGAGTGGAATGCTTGGGTGCCTGGTGTGTGTGAGACAGTTGGGAAGATGGGCTGAGCAGCTAGGAGGCTGCTCCTGGTGGGGCCTGTTCCAGCTTATTGCAACTACTGAATAAACTACATCTACTACAACTCGGCTACGTCTACTTTGTCTGCTGTACACGTGGGCCAGACCACCACAGTGTGTCATGCAGAGATCACCAGAAATGACTTTGAAAGTAATTATCACATTAAACTTACAACTATGCTGCTTGTCCTTTATTTTTTTATTACATTTTCTTTAGATCTAGTTATACTTTCAAGGATTTTTATCTTCAAACAACAATTATACGTTTCAGAAAATAATTTTCTCTTTTTGCTTAAGGCAATTTCCAACAAATTATAAGAAAATACTGAATAATAGGAGAAACATTGTGCTGATGCTTCTAACTCCATCTCAACTTACCTTTTCTGTAGTCTCAACATTTCTAGTTCCTGATAAATGATTCCTTGTTGTTTGCCTGCGAGTGTGATGCAGGCTCATGGCTTCTGGTACAGAAATGCTACTGAAGCTTGAAGCCTCTTCACTTTCACCTCCACCTCCACCTAATTCAGCAATCACTGTGTGAGGTTTCAAAAACATTGTTGACTTGAACAAGGCCACATGCAACATCACCACTGTAGTTATCCATCTCTACCTGCATGTTGACAGTGAGTCTTGATAAAGTAGGACTATCATATTTATATCAGCTGGTGAACAGTCTTTGCGAACCCATCTAATAGATGCATAAGTTGATGATGGCAGAATCTATAATGTATATTATCTTGCTTTAAAACTGCACAAACATTTGTTACAACCTTTTAAAATTATCAGTGTGCACTTTTTGGCCCTTCTCAAAGGTGTTATGTAGCTTATCTAAGCCATCTTTAATGTTGCCAATGTTTTAATTCATGGACACTGTGTAATACGTGATTTTATGCACTTAGGGCCAGATGTATGTAGCTAGCATTTTATGATTCCCTAATTGCTAATCACAAAGATTCGCAATTAGGAAATCGCAAAATGCAATGTATGAAGTTGTATAGTACACCTTTTACGATTCCTTGGGGGTCGCAAATGACCTACCTCATGAATATTAGTGAGGTAGGTCGCAATTTGCGACCCCATAGGAATCGCAAAAATCCCGGGGATGGTGGCCTGCTGAGATCAGCAGACCACCATGTCCGTGATTGCTTTTTAATAAAGCAATCTTTTTTTTTTGTAAAGCAGCCCGGTTTCCTTAAAGGAAAACGAGATGCTTCACAAAACGAAAAATGAAAAGTTTTCTTTTCATTTTTAAGAGCAGGCAGTGGTCCGTGGGACCACTGCCTGCTCTTAAAGATGGTTTTACAAACATTCACAAAGGGGAAGGGGTACCTTCCCATTTGCGAATGGGTTACCACCTATTTGAAGTAGGTGGTAAAATGCAAATGTTTTGCAACCGCAATTGCGATCACAACACATTCATACATACCAATGCGATTTGGTATTAGGAAGGGACGCCCTAAACACGCCCCTTCCTAATACCGAATCGCAAACCCATTTAGCGATTCGGTAACAGGTTACTGGATCGCAAAATTAGGTTTGCTGCATCTGAAAAGCAATTTTTGCGTTTGCAAACGGGCAGATTCTGTGAATCTGCCCATATGCGAACGCAAAAATGCTTGATACATCTGCCCCACAGTTTGTAGGCACTGCACTGACAGCAATACTGCTTCCGACTCAACAGAAATAGACATTATCTCAACATAATCTGTAAACCTAAGAATGACTGAACTTCACACACAATGAAGCATTGCATTGGCACAAGAATAGTCCCCAATGCCTGTGTCTGTCCCTTCTAGCAGGTTGTGTTAGCTCAATGCCTATTGTTTGGTCCTCTGGCAGTGGCTGGCACAGATGCTGCTGGTGTTGTTGTGGTTGCATTATCTTCCTCTATGTGTGACTGAGTTTCTTGAAGAGCCTTCTGCTTGGAATCTTCACCTCTTGTTGATGGGACATCTGTAATATATACAAAAAGTTTATATTAGCTGAATGTAAAAGCAAAACAGTTTTTGTAGTTGATAAAATTAAAGCTGACTTGTTAAAAAACTATTTTCTTTACATTCTTTTTTATGACTCACAAATACATTTTACAGTTATTAAAAAGTCTAAGTAAACCTTTTGTGCATACATTATTATCATATTATTTCTTACATTTTTTTTACCAATGTTTCCTCTGAATGATGTAAAAGAGAGATTATCACATAGGTCTACTCTGAATGATATATAAGAGCAGATAGTACACATCACAATCTCCTACTTTGTCAAGCCACTTTACTGTTATTGACCCCTGGGAGAATCTTTGTTGTGTTTAAAATACTGACATAAGGGGGCATGCTGTTAGTGCAGCACTGAGTGCTCATGAAGCTCACAAGGCAGCACACAGTGCATGTCACACTGTCAAAATTTCTAGGTAGTTCCCAAGTTAAGGTGGAGAGCAGCTCCTGTATAGAGCACCCCACAACCCTGCGACACTCTGAGTCTGCTCACCTCAAACGTCTGTTTTTGTAGCAAAGTGTTTAAGCATAATCTTAGCACAGTGCCATTCACACTGAGCTAGAAAGGGACATAGGGCCAGATGTACGACCATTTGCTTTTGCGACTCGCAAATTGCGAAAAATTGCAAGTTGCAATTTGCGAGTTGCAAAAGCAAATGTACAACAGTGTCAGAGACACTGTTAGCGATTCTCAATGGGGTCGAAAAATGCGAAGCTCATAAATATTAATGAGCCACTCGCAATTTGCGACCCTATTGGGAATGGCCGGCCCTCCCATGGATGGTGGCCTGCTGGGCTCAGCAGACCTCCATGTCTGGGACTACTTTTCAATAAAGCAGGTTTATTTTTTTAAATGCAGCCCGTTTTCCTTAAGGGAAAACGGGATGCATTTAAAAAAAAAAAAATGAAACGTTTTTGTTTCATTTTTTAAGGGCAGACAGTGGTCCCTGGGACCACTGACTGCCCTTAAAGATATGTTGAAATGCATTCCCAAAGGGGAAGGGGTCCCCTGGAGACCCCTTCCCGTTCGTGAATGCTTTACCACCTAGGTGGTAAATTGCAACTGTTTTGCGACCACAATTGCGGTCGCAAAATCATCATACATAGGGCTCAGACTAGCTATTAGGAAGGGATGCCCTTGAAACGCCCCTTCCAATAGCGAGTCGCAAATCCTAATTAGCGAGTCGCTAATAAATTGCGACTCGCTGATTAGGGTTTGTACAAGGCCCTTAGGTATTTTTGCATGCGCAAACGGGTCGCAAACCCATTTGTGCATGCAAAGATACTTCGTACATCTGGCCCAAAGTCTTTTGCCATTTCTACAAATAAGTCTTTAAGCATAGGATTAGCACAGTTCTTTTCATGCCGAGCTATAGAATGACAAAAGTCGTTTACAACTCCAGGCACTGTATTACAGCTTTGTATTGGTAAAACACCACCCAGGCAAGAATATAGCCTCTCACATCGCATGCGTTTAAAATGCATGCGATTACAACGTGGTCGTTACAACAACCGCGTTGTTACATCGCAGTACACTACAACGCAAGTCATTACATCGACTTGCTGTAGGAGGCGCGCTGGATTTAGGAATAGTATACTTTACTATTCCAACTCCAGTGTGCGCAACAGTAGGGAAAGTGTTGGAATAGTAAATTATACTATCCCTTAGGTTAGCGCGCCCCCTTCAGCAAGTCGATGTAACGACTTGTGTTGTAATGTACTGCGATGTAACAACGTTGGTCGTTGTAACGACCGCGTTGTAATCGCATGCGTTGAAACGCATGCAATGTAATGGTTGTTTACCCCCAGGCAAACCTGGAATGAATAAAAGCAACCTCTGACACGTGTTTCGCTATCTTATCACTCTTCAGGGAGGTTTAGCTTTGTCCAGACACAAGTGGGCACCCAGTATAAGCCAAACCAATAACCTTTCAGGCTTAGAGTACCACATAAATTATGCAAAAAAGAAGCAGAGAACTCTGGGTAGTTCCCGAGTTTAGGTGGAAAGCAGCTCCTGTATAAAGCACCTACAACACCAGCGTCAAATGTCCATTTTTCTAGCAAATTCTTTAAGCATAGGATTAGCACAGTGCATATATATATGATCAAGGTCGTGGTAACATGGCCGAAATGCGTCATGCCAATTTGCACGGAATAAATTTGCACTGAAATTGGAACCAGCAGCACGTTGTGGTCTGTACCTGTGTTTCTGCACCAATTTGGAAGTTGGGATTGTGTTTATTCATATATATATATATATATATATATATATATATATATATATATATATATATATATATATATATATATATATATATATATATACATATATGTATATCCACAAAAAAGAACACCCATTTGAGGAGCCTCAGAGGAAAGTAAGAGCCTTTAATGCAGGATGTTGGCAGCGCAGTACACAAACAATGTCTCTCTTCCAAAAATAAAACCCAACGCGTTTCGAACAGAAATGTTCTTGCTCACGGAGCTCAGGAAGTGCAGTGGCAATGCTGATTCGAACACCTTGATAAGTACACGTGGCTCCGCCTCCAAATATGAGTGCTGCTAGGCATGCTGGAGCCTGTAGTTCCGCTTCGTTTTACCCCACGTGTACTTATCAAGGTGTTCCGAATCAGCATTGCCACTGCACTTCCTGAGCCCGTGAGCAAGAACATTTCTGTTCGAAACGCGTTGGGTTTTATTTTTGGAAGAGAGACATTGTTTGTGTACTGCGCTGCCAACATCCTGCATTAAAGGCACTTACTTTCCTCTGAGGCTCCTCAAATGGGTGTTCTTTTTTGTGGATGTAATGCAGCCGGTCCCGGTCGCGAGGAAGCCCGCTGCTGATCTCGGGCAGATCTTGCGCTTTGAAGTTTCGAGCGCATGGAGGGGAAAGGCTACGTGCAGGACTGTAAATTGAGCGGCACCGTTACCACCAAATCTATCTTCACCTACCAAGGTTTTTATCATGGATTACTTTGGTGACTGATGGCAGCACCCACTGGGGTAATACGAAGCGGAACTACAGGCTCCAGCATGCCTAGCAGCACTCATATTTGGAGGCGGAGCTACGAGTACTTATCAAGGTGTTCCGAATCAGCATTGCCACTGCACTTCCTGAGCCCGTGAGCAAGAACATTTCTGTTCGAAACGCGTTGGGTTTTATTTTTGGAAGAGAGACATTGTTTGTGTACTGCGCTGCCAACATCCTGCATTAAAGGCTCTTACTTTCCTCTGAGGCTCCTCAAATGGGTGTTCTTTTTTGTGGACATATATGTATATATCTATATTACCTACTGGCGGTCGCCAGTAGGTAGTTATAGTTAGGACCACGTTTCCATAGGAAAAGCATTTTTTGATGTGCTTATAACTTTGGCGTCGTTTGACGAATCTTTATGACATTTTCCAAAAAGTTCCTCTTTTCAGGTCAGCTGCTATCCTAAAAGTTTGGGGGGATTCGTCAAGGGGGGGCTAAGAAAAAAGGGGGGTCCCAAAATGTGTTTTCTCCATGCAATTTCCATAGGAAACTTTAGACAAGGCTACAGGTCAAACTGCTGAATGTAATTACGCCAAATTTGGCACAGAGAAAGGTCTTGGTCCAGAAAGCACGCTTTTGTTTAAATCGGGTAAATCCGTTCAGTAGTTTTAGAGAAATATCAAATTTTCCAGATATCGATATTTAAGAATTCTGACATCTGATTGGCTGAAGCGTTACGAGCACGAGCTTGCAGCTGATTGGCTGCGAACTGTTGAAACTAGGAAGTGTTGGCAGCCATTTTGTGATTCAGTCCGTCAGCTCACAACTCTCCTCTACAAGGCATCAGGTCCGTAGTTCTACCTCTGCGAGGCAACACTAAAAATATACCGCAGCTCTGTCTGTGCGAGATACCCCTTCACGGTCCCTCTCCCCACATCACCAGCTCGCGGCTATGCCTTTAGAAGCGAGTCCATCGGCTCGCAGCTCTGCGACTGGAAGCTGTGAGCCATTTTGTGACTAAGTCCATCAGCTCGCATCTCTCCCTCTAAAAGGCATCGGATCCGTAATTCTACCTCTGCGAGGCAATACTGAAAATATCCTGCAGGTCTGTCTGTGCGACATACTCCTTTTACGCTCCCGCTCCCCACATCATCAGCTCACGGCTATGCCTTTAGAAGCCAGTACGTCGGCTCGCAGCTCTGTGTCTGCGAGCCGTGGGGCCCGCAGCTCTACCTCTGTGAGCCACCTCGTTAGCTCTTAGCTGTGTCTGTGCTAGCAGGCCCGTCGGCCCATTACTCTCCCTCTGCGAGTTAGCCCGTCGAGTTGCAGCGCGGAGGGCTCGCAGCTGTATCTCTGCGAGCCAGCCCGTTAACTGATAGCTGTGTGTTTGCTAGCAGGCCTGTTGGCCCGTTGGTCTCCCTCTGCATGTCAGGCCACAGCTCTCCCTCTGCGAGCCGGTACGGTGCTGTGCTTTTGCGAGCCAACGGCTCATAGGTCTCCCTCTGCGAGCTGAGCCCACGGGCCGCAGCTCTTCCTCTGCGAGCCTGCCCGACTGCCCGCAGGTGTCCCTCTGCTAGCCGAATCGCAGCTGATACTCTGCGAGCCAAAATTGGGAATATAAGGCGGCTCTAAAAAAAGCCCTTCTGTTTATTAGTTGGAGCTACATGTAAGTGCGAATGCACAGCTTCAGGTTAATCAGGAAAATTCGGTTTCCCTCATCTGTGAAGTGTACTCCATCACTTCTGTAGATATCAGCGATATCAAAACGTATGTTGTTGTTGTAAATCGACCCCATTCTATGGTCTCGGAGGTATGCAGACACAGCTTTGTTGACATTCTTCCTAGATTTTTCAATCTTATGACAAAATTGGTTTGACCATTTCCACTTCTGTCTTTGACATATATTGGAATATACAAAGACAGTTTGAGGCAAAAGTAACATCAATTGTCCAAAGGTGTCCTTCATAAGCATTTCCAAACCTGCCCAGTCAATGTGCACAATCATGAGATCAGGGTGTTGGAGATGCAAACAGGTTTTAACCAAAGGGAGCAATTGGTGCCACTTCAATCCTCTCTGTGCAAACCATTTAATGTACACATTTTGTAAACCTAGGTCTAAGTCAATACATCTCTGTTCTGCATACCTCTTGCACCAGAAAACATAGTGTAGTATCCTCAGGTTTATACATATGTTTCTTTACACCTCTGCAACTAGCTGCTCAGCCAGTGTGAGTGTTCCGGGTAGAATGTTAGTGTGATTGACATGGATGGAATGCTTGGGTGCCTGGTGTGAGTGTTGTCAGTTGGGAGATGGGCTGAGCAGCTAGTAGGCTGCTCCTGGTGGGGCTGCTTGTTCCAGACCTCTGCTTCCTGTTATCTTACTTATGGACTTAATAAACCTACTGCTTTACTCAGCTACATCTACCTCGTCTACTTCATTACCTGAACGTGTGGACCAGAATACTACACATTTTTGGAGACGATCTTGAGGAGACTTTCCTGCGCTCAACGTGCAAAATAACAGGAGTTGGGACAATCCAGCAACGAATGTGGAACAAGCTACAAGTAACTCAAGAAAAAGGATCCACGACAAGCACGCACAGTAGCCCCACCAGTGTCCATTACACCGGACAGCCCAGCCCAGGCGTGCCGTGAAGTCATCTCAACATCTGGAAATAAGTCATCAAAGCTGTCTACGTTTGCCAGAAAAACCTACTTCTCAACCAAGGTATAATATGCAACAAGCAACGTCAAGGTTGCCACTACTAACGTAGACTGTGCCTCTGGAACAAAGGTAATTGGTTACTGCCTGTGTTCTTGCCCGAGTGCTATGTTTATTGACTCTGCTTTTCATAAGGATGTTGGATTTCTGACTATTTTCGTGTGCTCCCTCGTGCTAGTGCTGAGCTGGTGTGAGTTTGACTTGTGCCTGCTTAATTTTGAGAACTGGGGATTTGACAATTTTTACGTTTAGGATTTATTTAGATCGCCTTGTCGCACTGCCTGCTGAAGAGGAGACCTACACTGTAACCAAAGTGAGATTTTAATTAATAGATACAAATGTTTTTTTTTACTGTGCTGCGAGGCCTGTTTGTGATGACAGTTGCGCTTCGTTTTAAATTTCAAAATTGGCTCGCGCAACTCACCTTGACCACGATGCCGCGCGGAGTTTCTCATGAGCCTTCCATGACGTACTGGGCTTTTCTGGTCTTCGATGCTGCCTTTGGATGTTTTGCAGCAGGAGCGCGCCGTGAGCCACTCGGCATGCGGCTCCTGTGCGTCCCGCCATCTTGGAGTTGGCGTATTCAAGGCTTTCTACATCGCTACTTAATGGAAGTTGAGATTGTTCTCCAGTACCCTGCCAACCTTTGTTAAAACAATAAAGTCAATCTTTCACTCAAAGTCAGATCGTCTTCAGTGTGGCAGCGTGAATAGACAAGCCTCTCGTCACGAAGTGTAATGCAGGCACAGCACCGGACTAATTGTTCTGCACAGGCGAGTCAACGATATGTGTGTGAAGCGTGACATTGGGTGCACAGGGCTTTTGCCCAGTTTCCGCCAAAATAACAGGAAGTAAATGGTCAGCTGCGTTTACAGGGACTCGAATACAGGTAGAACTAGGTCTTTGGATTTTGCTGATTTTGGTGTCTTTCAAATACTGGGTGTTCCATCTTCATCTTTTATACGGTGTTTTCTCAAGCTTCGTGTGCTGCACCACTTATTTTGGCTGTTTGGACAGCCTGTTCTTCAGGATCGCGGAGACAGGCACACCTTTGACATTGTTGTTTTTCTACAGGTTACCACGTGATGCACTAGTCTAATTTGCAATTGTTTTCACACTTGTATGCAGAGTTTATTTTACTTTTACCCTACATAGGGTGTCTAAGGTTTTTACCTTCATACAGTGCACAATCTTTACCTCAACACGAGGTGTCTCGCAGGGGTTTTAATCCCGTCACTACAGTGTACAGGGGTTTTAATCCCGTCATTACTGTGCACATTGTTGCTACCTCCACACGAGGTGCCTCACAGGGGTTTTAGTCCTGTGTCCCCTCGTTTCAGATATTGTATCCCTACCTAGGGATGGGAGTGGGTTTTAGTCCCATGTCCCCTCTTTCACAGTTTGGCTCATGGGGTTTTTCCCTTGTCAAGTTTGGGATGGGTGTCAGCCCCATTTCTTGGTCTTTTCACCACGCATATTTGCTGTTAACCCTCATACTTGGGTTATGGGGTGATAATCCCCTTTCTACGTTTGTTGGACACTTTGATCTGTTGGGTGTGTTGGGTGTTAGTCCTATCACTTCGTTGTACCTCATTTGTGTGTAAGTCGCCCTGCGTGTCACTTTCTCTTGTGTCCAATGTGTAAGCCACCCTGCGCCTCACTGCCGCCCTACGCCTCACTTTTCATTGTCGTGTGTAAGTCGCCCTGTGCATCACTTTCTCTTGTGTCCAGTGTGTAAGCCGCCCTGCGCTTCACTTTTCATTGTGTGTAAGTCACCCTGTGCATCACGTTCTCTTTTGTGTGTAGTCGTCCTGCGGTTCACTTTGTCTTGTGTGTGTAAGCCGCCCCGCGCATCACCTTGTACTCTTACGTTGTCTTGTGTGTGTAAGTCACCCTGTGCTTCACCTTGACTTTATGTGTGCGTTCGCCACATTGTGCTGCACCATCTCGTGCTGCGTGTGTTCTTGGGTTTTTGTCCTATGTTACACCTACACTTATTTGTTATGGGTTAACCCCATATTCACACAGTCCCTCACATGAGGGGTGGCGCGTAGGGTTTCCATTTCCCTTTGCCACAGTCTCCTTTCGTGAAGAGCCCCTCTTCACATTAGGTCATGCTCACTTGTTCTTTGTGAGTTATTTCTTCACTTTTTATCTTTTCTTTGTTCACTATTGAAGGAGGAGGATAGTGTTAGTGTTTTTCTATTCCTTTCTTCCTTCTCTCTTTCTTTGTTTGTCTGTTTTCCCTCTCGCGATGTGGTCTCACCTTCATCCCTGGGTTTACGGATCTATTGCTTCTATTGTATTTTTACTGTGTATAGTTTTCTCGCTTCATTGTAGTTTCTCTTTTGTTTTTCATTTCGAGAGGAAGAGGATAATGTAGTATCCTCAGGTTTATACATATGTTTCTTTACACCTCTGCAACTATCTGCTCAGTCAGTGTGAGTGTTCCGGGTAGAATGTTAGTGTGATTGACATGGATGGAATGCTTGGGTGCCTGGTGTGAGTGTTGTCAGTTGGGAGATGGGCTGAGCAGCTAGTAGGCTGCTCCTGGTGGAGCTGCTTGTTCCAGACCTCTGCTTCCTGTTATCTTACTTATGGACTTAATAAACCTACTACTTTACTCAGCTACGTCTACCTCGTCTACTTCATTACCTGAACGTGTGGACCAGAATACTACACATAGCTATGTCCTACAATCCACACTAGCATTTTGAAGGTATGGCTAGAAGATGGATAAATGTCTGTAGCTCATGCAGTCCGTTCGTAGAATAAGAGATATGTTTAACCCGTTTGCTGCTTCGAACGTTCCGCGCCAGTGCGGAACGTTCTATTAAACAGGCGGGGCCGCGTCGGCCAACGGACGTGCGCAGCACTACCGAGGTAGTGCTCGCGACGGCCGTTGGCCGACAGCATCAGCAAACGGGTTAAACATGGGGAACTACTTTTTTTTTTCATACAAAACGTTAACGGATTGGGAGATGAAATGTATTGTGTCCTAAAAAGTAGGGTGTATATTAGTTTTGATGAAAAGCATCTTTGTGATTGGTTAATAAAAAAGCAGTTTATACGTGGAGTACATATTATAGAATGAAATTTGCTCAGCTCAACCACACCTGCTAATTGTATTTGGAAGGTGCAGTTCAAACTTGAAAGAATGGTGAACTTTTGACCTCCACGTGCCGTTAAATGTTGGAGAAAATGTTGCAAAAAAAAATATCGGTAGGTTTAAAAAAATGATGAACTTTTAACCTGCACGTGTCGTAGAATGTTCTAGAAAGTGTTGATACAATACCTTGAACTTTTCACCTGTATGTGTCCTTAACAAAACAGTTTATATGGAAAGTTCAAAAATAAGCAATAAAGAGAGGTTTTGCAATCTAAAAAAATAAGGAACTATTCTGATTTGTTCTTTACATGGATTTATGTGTGGAGCAACAGGGAAATTGTGCCATTACTGGTTCCATTCTTGATGAAAGCAGTGCATTACAGGTACTGTGTGACAAGAAAAGAATTGCATACGTTTGTGACATTTGAAATCTGCATACCAACTAGGAAGGTAAATTAGAAATTAAGAAGGTAAGTTATGTGCGGGGTTGTATCCCTTTGGCAAGCTCCGCCTCTGTGAGCCAGACATTGTTTTTGCATAGGTGCTGGACAACATCTGATGCAGCCCCAACACCTACGCAGTCTGATGTGCCATGCACCTATCACCCCGCCACACACACCGGACACAGAACCCGTATGAGGGGAGTTTTGTACCACATTGCCTTCGTTGCTGATGTTCTGTGATTGATATGTGTGTGGGCTGCATTGTGGGGGAATTGCCTGTGCACGGATGGCGATGCACACACACATGTTGGTATGTGGAGCCAGGTGCCCGTGAGGCCTTGCGCTGCTTGTGCTATCTCTCTCCGTCTCTCTCCCTCGCTCTCTCCCGCCCTGTCATAGCAAAGTTGTGAAAGCGATGGGTGCGCGGCTCTCAGCGCGGCACTCGAGTACTTCTTAAGTCTTTCAAACACCGAGGGGTATATTCAAGGATATATCGCCGAGTTAACGGCACTTTATCGCAACCAAAATGGTGATAAATGTAACGCACCATTCACAAGCTGGAGCAAACAGCCCATATCACCAGTTTACCAGCGTTAGCAGCCTCAAAAAGCATTGTCACGGATGAGTCCGGCAAATATTGCTAATGAGATGTAGAGTAGGCATTCTCGTGCAAAAAGCAGTGAACACATCACTTCGCAAGTGTCTCAACCACCAGCAAGATCATCGAAGAGAGTACAAAACAGGCAATAAGGTGCGTTAGTAGCAGAAAGTTTACACCTGCTCTGAGCTGGTGTAAAGTCGGACTACAACCTGCAATATGAAAGGGAGCCCACCCAGAGCCATACGTGAATGACAACAGATGCAATGGAGCCAACGATCATGCAGCTAGGACACCCAACACTGCTCCGACACCCCCTGCCACTAGCCCCTTGTCCACCATACCCCTCACCCCCCCCCACACAAACAAATGTGATTAGGAAATCGGGAACGTAACAAATTGGCTGATGTCGCACAATTATAGTAAAGAAGATGCATGTGAGGTTGGACAAAAAGAATCTCAGTCATCTATGGATTTACATATAAAACATTTTATTTAAACAAAACAACAAAATAAAAGTAGGTACAGGTATGGCGTGTCATCCCTCGACAATTTGTGAATCACAGCCTGCAAGACAAAAAGAAAGATAAGATTGTGCGTCATGCGTCCATGAAAGGAGAGAGAGAGAGAAAGAGAGAAAGAGTGAGAGAGAGGAAGAGACAGAAAAAGAAAGAGTGAGACAGAGAGGAAGACAGAGAAAGAGAGAAAGAGTGAGAGAGAGAGGAAGAGATAGAGAAAGAGAGAAAGAGTGTGTTGGAAAACGAGGCAGTATCTGTGAGGCCTGCACAAATAACATGACTACATGTGTCCTTCACTGGGAACCAAACACCCAATTGTAGCGCCTGACTCTCAGAAGGTAGCATTGCAGAGCAGTCTGAGGCTTACTCAAGGGAGGTGGTGTGGGCTAGTAATCGCCAGTTGCAGGTGCGCAGAAATAACACTCAATAATTGATTGTCCAGTCTGTACTTTGCTTTATTAAACACACCCACTACTCAATACTATGCACCAATTTACAAATATACATAAGCTGTTGGAATTACTTTGTGACATTGCATAACATCTCCACCCCTCCCGCAGGGGGGTGGGGTCTAGTACCACCACTCCCATGTCTGCACATCATCTTGCCCCCAAATGTAGGTAGTTGAACATCACCTGGAGCGAGGGCCCTGCGCACTGGCACCATCCCAGTGGCGACCCACTCCATTATCTCAACGTGCATTAAAAATAGGTACCCCTGCCCTGGTGGCACATACCCCTGACTGAGCATCTCATATTGTCCATACAGTATGCACCCTTACATCTTCAGGGCTAACAGTCTGGGTTGTTCTTCACTTAAGCGCAGCAGCAAGAATACATGTTTAAGCAGCACTTTAGATTGACAGTTCTCATCACCTTCATTGATCATTATAATGCATTGCAATTAAAGCCCCTAAAAGGCATCACAGATGAAATCACAGAATTAAGTACATACAGCCAGACACCCTAGCAGGAATGTCTGGCAACATAACCCCACTTTGCTTATGACATCACCTTATACAGGTACTTCACATTACACATGTGACCTTCAGTCCCCCTAAAAGAAATAACATTAGTAAATACACTACAGGTGCAATTACACCTCTTCACCTCCAGGGGATGCCCTTCTCCAGATATCCCCAACTCAGCCCTTCACTCCTTGAAGCACTTCTCCATACACCCTCAGCTATAGAACAAATGCTCCAGCCCAGAAGGTTTTCAAATGCTGGCTGAGCCCTTGAGGGGTTATCCTTTTCAAGTCCCCAGGAGACTTAGGGAGGGACTCCTCTTTGTGCTGGGGGAGGCTGCGTTGCTCCTGCAGCTCCCCCTGCACCTCTTTCACAAATGAGGGTGACCCCCCTCCTCTAGGGGCCACCAGGCACCAAAAACGATGGATTTTCCCAAGGCTTGCAAGGCATTATGGGGCGCTTCAGGTTCCTTTCCATGAATTTTATATTAGC